>CM035839.1:152469436-153669436 GCA_020510985.1 Pholidichthys leucotaenia | reverse complement strand
TACAGAATTGGGATGCTGTCTATAGAGAGAAAGAAGTGGACTTGGCAAACGATAAATTTATTGATATATTTAAATCATTATATGATAAAAAAAACTGTCCAATTAAAGAAATTACAAAAAAAATATAAATACAAAAACTGCCTGTGGTTAACCAGGGGGCTACAAAATGATGGTAAAAAGAAAAACTATCTCTATAAAAAATTCATTAAATTAAGAACTAAAGAATCTGAAAAAAGATATAAAACATATAAAAATAAATTAACTGAAATAATACGAACCAGTAAAAATTATACTATAGGAAAATATTAAATGAAAATAAAAATAATATAAAAGGAGTCTGGGATATATTAAATAAATTGAGGAAAAATGGAACTAAGAAAACGATATATCCAGAGTATTTCAATGATAATTGTGGTGATAATTATGATAAGAACATGGTAGTAAATAGAATGAATTATTTTTTTGTAAATGTTGGATCAGAGTTGGCAGCAAAAATTACAAACCAAGGAAGAGACACCGTGAGTGAAACAATGATTGGAAATAACCCTCGGTCAATCTTTCTCTCAGCAGTGGATGAACTAGAGGTAAAATCTGTTGCTGAAAAGTGTAAAAATAAATTATCTATTGATTGTGATGGTATTGATATGGCACTAGTAAAAAGAACTGTTGATGGCATATTAAAACAGTTTACATATATTTGTAATCTATCATTTCAAACTGGCTCATTCTTGCAGAAAATGAAAATAGCAAAAGTAATACCATTATTCAAGCAAGGAAATAAACACCAATACACAAACTACAGACCAGTATCGCTCCTCCCACAATTTTCAAAGATTCTAGAAAAACTTTTCAACAACAGATTAGAGGACTTTTTAAATAAACATGATCTGCTTAATCAGAATCAATATGGACTTAGAGCAAAGAGTACAACATCATTGGCAATAATGGAAGCAACAGAGGAAATAAATGCATTAGATCAAGGAAAATGCGCAATTGGTGTATTTATAGATTTTAGAAAAGCATTTGACACAATAAATCATTCAATACTTCTTGATAAAACTACAAATGTATGGTATTAGGGGAATGGCTCTGAACTGGGTTCCAAGTTATTTATCCGAGAGACAACAGTTTGTGAACATGGGAGAATATCCGTCTGGGTGTATAGGAATTGCCTGTGGGGTCCCCCAGGGGTCAGTATTGGGCCCCAAATTCCATCCATCCATCCATCTTCTTCCACTTAATCCTTTTCAGGTCGCAGGGGGCTGGAGCCTATCCCAGCATCTTTGGGCGAGAGGCAGGGTACACCCTGGACAGATCGCCAGCCCATCACAGGGCCAACACAGAGAGACAGACAACCATTCACTCTCACAGTCATACCTAAGGACAATTCAGAATCCCCAGTTTGGTGCCAATTAACCTAACTTGCATGTTTTTGGCATGTGGGAGGAAACCGGAGAAATCCTGGAGTAAACCCACGCAGACACGGGGAAAACATGCAAACTTCACACAGATCACTGTTGGTCAGGGGCTGGGATCTAACCCAGGATCCCCCGGCCAGGGGTGAGTTGCTGTGCTGCCGCAGTGCTAAATTATTTAACATATACATATACAGTATATAAAGGATATATTCCAAGTTTCTAAATTGTTAAAAATAATATTATTTGCTGATGATACTAATATATTTTATTCTGGAAATAATTATAATCAGCTAATCCATACTCTAAATAATGAATTAAATAAGCTTAAAAAATGGATGGACAGTAATAAATTATCACTGAACATAGATAAAACTAAGCTAATGATATTTGGTAACTGTAAAAATAAAGAAGATATACATATTCATATAGATAATGTAATCACTCTATAAATCACTATAAATTCAAGAAATCTCTGTGTGCTTGTCTGTGTGTCACAATCATAGGACATTATGATGTCTGCATGATGTTCTATGATGATCCTATGATCTCAGGCTACATAGCACTCGCAATGATGTCATATAGGCAATAGGACTGGCTACCTATGATGTAGTGTCCTATGATGCCTGCCTATGATGTCTGCATGATGTCCTATGCTGCTCCTATGATCTCAGGCTACATAGGACTCACGATGCCGTCATACAGACAATAGGACTGGCGGCCTATGATATAGTGTCCTATGATGCCTGCCTTGCTGTCTTTATGATGTCATATAGACCATCATTCACAATGCCTGCCTTGATGTATTTTATGACTGGCTACCTATGATGTAGCGTCCTATGATGCCTGCCTCGATGTCTTTATGATGTCATACAAACGTATACACACACACACACACACACATATATGACCTTATATACAGTATATGTACACTCACCGGCCACTTTATTAGGTACACCTGTCCAACTGCTCGTTAACACTTAATTTCTAATCAGCCAATCACATGGCGGCAACTCAGTGCATTTAGGCATGTAGACATGGTCAAGACAATCTCCTGCAGTTCAAATCGAGCATCAGTATGGGGAAGAAAGGTGATTTGAGTGACTTTGAACGTGGCATGGTTGTTGGTGCCAGAAGGGCTGGTCTGAGTATTTCAGAAACTGCTGATCTACTGGGATTTTCACGCACAACCATCTCTAGGGTTTACAGAGAATGGTCCGAAAAAGAAAAAATATCCAGTGAGCGGCAGTTCTGTGGGCGGAAATGCCTTGTTGATGCCAGAGGTCAGAGGAGAATGGCCAGACTGGTTCGAGCTGATAGAAAGGCAACAGTGACTCAAATAACCACCCGTTACAACCAAGGTAGGCAGAAGAGCATCTCTGAACGCACAGTACGTCGAACTTTGAGGCAGATGGGCTACAGCAGCAGAAGACCAAGCCGGGTGCCACTCCTTTCAGCTAAGAACAGGAAACTGAGGCTAAAATTTGCACAAGCTCATCGAAATTGGACAATAGAAGATTGGAAAAACGTTGCCTGGTCTGATGAGTCTCGATTTCTGCTGCGACATTCGGATGGTAGGGTCAGAATTTGGCGTCAACAACATGAAAGCATGGATCCATCCTGCCTTGTATCAATGGTTCAGGCTGGTGGTGGTGGTGTAATGGTGTGGGGAATATTTTCTTGGCACTCTTTGGGCCCCTTGGTACCAATTGAGCATCGTTGCAACGCTACAGCCTACCTGAGTATTGTTGCTGACCATGTCCATCCCTTTATGACCACAATGTACCCAACTTCTGATGGCTACTTTCAGCAGGATAATGCGCTATGTCATCATGGATGTGCAGCCGACAAATGTGCGCCAACTGTGTGATGCCATCATGTCAATATGGACCAAACTCTCTGAGGAATGCTTCCAGCACCTTGTTGAATCTATGCCACGAAGAATTGAGGCAGTTTTGAAGGCAAAAGGGGGTCCAACCCGTTACTAGCATGGTGTACCTAATAAAGTGGCCGGTGAGTGTATATACCTACCTTTCCTGAGCCATCATGATCTTGAGATAGCCATCCATGCTTTAATCACGTCTCGACTTGTTTACTGTAATGCACTTTATGTTGGCATCTCTCAGTCTTCTTTCGGCCGCCTTCATCTTGTGCAAAATGCAGCGGCCCGTCTTTTGACCAACACACCTAGGCGAGAGCACATTACTCCGAACCTTTTTTCACTTCATTGGCTTCCAGTCCATTTTAGAATTAATTTTAAATTTCTGCTTTTTGTTTTTAAAGCTCTTAATGGCCTTGCTCCGGTTTATATGTCTGAGACTTTGACTGTTCCTGACCAAGGCAGGGCTTTGAGGTCATCCAATCAGCTTTTGCTGGATGTGCCTAGGTCAAGGTATAAACATTGGGGTGACCGAGCCTTTTCTGTTGTCGCCCCCAGGCTCTGGAATAATCTCCCCCCTGACCTACGTGCTATCTCTGACCTGGCCCTTTTTAAATCAGAACTTAAGACATATTTGTTTAGGGTGGCTTTTAATACCCAGTAGTGGTGATATTTGTCTTGGCATTTGTTTTTATTTTATTCTTTTCATTTTTAGGTATTTATTCTTATTTTTTTTGTTTATGTTATTTGTTTTTAATGCTGTGTGTGTTTTTAATGCTGTTTATTTTCTATAAAGCACTTTGGTCACCTACGGGTTGTTTTAAAGGGCTATATAAATAAAGTACGTTACATTACATTACATATAGACCAACCAGATGCTACATAAATGGACAGCAATAGAGTGAGGAGAACTGCTGTATTCTACAGCTGGCGGCCCCTCCGGGGGCTGTGGTGCCAAGATGTGTGAAGTGATGGTATAGAGTGAAGTGATGATACAGAGTGAAGTACGAGGAGACGAAGAAGAGTGATGTCTGAAAATACAGTTGAGGTTCGATTGGACACAGCAATGATGATAGAAGGACTACAGCTCCTGACCAAATAGAGTGATGATAAAGTGAAGTACGTGGCGGTAATGCACCTGTAAGTTGGTTGCCAATCGCCTATCAAATCTAAAAGAAGGAGGAGGAGAACTGCTGGTTTAGACAGCATCTCTGCTGTTGAAGAAGAGCTGCAGAAACAGGCCGACCAGCTGTCCGGCTGGCTGGCACAGCTATTGACGCCGCCGAGGACACAGTCAAAGGACGGATAATTTTTTCACACATAGGGAGTTGTTCAGAACTCCTTATAAGAACTCCTGATACAAAGATATACAGTGATGATATAGAGTGAATTATGTGGTGGTAATGCACCTGTAAGCTGGTTGCCAACCGCCAATCAAATCAAGAGGAAGAAGAAGAAGAAGAAGAAGAAGACTTTGACTTTTAAAAAAGCTTTTATTGCACACTTCAAAAAAATGTAAGCACACCAACATCATTCCTCCAAGTGTGTCACATTGGAAAAAGTGCAAACTGAAATGTCCCCCCCCACACAACACAGAGCAGTCCCTGCAGTCCACCTATTCAAAGATCCAGTTCTGTGACAGTCAATTACAGTCAATTAAATGTCACATACCAGTGTGTTCAAACAATATCCCAAAAATGGGTAAAACAGGCAGAGGAACGACTGCCATTCATTCCTCCTGTCGGGCGCGCTTGACCGGCGTTCCCCCTGCTGCTTTACGCAGGGCTGTCAGGCGTTTCTTGAGGCGATAACGCTTCCTTTCATCCAGGAGGTCAAGACCAACCTGCCTTCTTAGCACATCCACAGACTTAATGAATTTATCAGTGTCACTGAAGTAGTCTGCGACCCTAATGGCTTTGTTATAGGTTGCGTCCAGGAATGCATTTATTTCTTCCAGTGAATACAAACTCGTGTTTGTACTGCATTTTGCCTCAATAGACTCAGTATTAGACACAGTGTCGTTCTCAGATTCCATTTCCTCGTCAGCACCACTCAGCCGACTGCTTGGTTCTCCCGGGCCAGTGGATTTATCATGGGCCACATTTTCTTGGACGTCACCCTCAGCAGCTGACTGTCGCTGATCCATCCCCCGCTGTGCAACGGTAGCAGCCTCCGGAAGCACAGCCGCTGATGTCACACAGCGAGATTCTGACACACCATCAGGTCGGTGGTCCGTCTCCTGCTCCGAAACGGCAGCAGCTGGCGGAGGCACAGCCGCTGACGTCACACAGCGAGATGATTGTGACGCACCATCAGGTCGGTGCTCCGTCCCCTCCTCCGAAGCGGTAGCGGCTGCCAGCGGCACAGCTGTTGACGTCACACAGCGAGATGATTGTGACGCACAATCAGTGACCTTTCTGGCAACATCGCCATCCACGCTCCCGCCCGCAAGCTGGGCCGCTGCCAGGCCGTCCACAGACACAGCGGCAGGCTCCGTAGCAGGTGCAGGGGGAGCGGAGGCCGCGCCGCCGTCCGCAGCTGCGGCGTGAGTGGAGGGCTCGCCGCCGGCACCATCCGCGGCCCCGTCAGGGCCCTCCACCCGCTGCCTGTGCGGACAAGCGAACCGTTTATGGCCCACGTCTCCACACTCAAAACACTTCATCTGTCCCGAGCTCGCATACACCATGTAAGATCCGTCCCCGTGCTTGACCCTGAAGGACACTTCCAGCGTCTGAGTAGGCGAGTCGAGAAACATGAACACCTGTCGCCTGAGCGATTTCACATGTTTGAACTTGGCGGCCTTGCATCCCAAAGGCAGAGTTGTAAACGGGCCTGCAAACTTCCCATATCTGCGGAGCTCCGTCGCCAGCTGCTCGTCAGTGATGAAAGGTGGAACACCTGAGACGGTGATTCTCGTTGATGGGACAGATAAGGGGGACACCTGTACATACATTTCCCTGATCACCACTCCGCTGACAATCAGGGTGTGAACATCGTCTTCAGCCGCCAGAAACACAACCACAGCTCTATTCATTCGGGAAGCAACGCAGACCGCGTCAGGGCCCACCTGCTCGGCCACAGCCTCCAGGACCTCCTCCACAGTAACTTCGCTGTCCGGGGGAACGATCCTCACCCCCTGGTGGATGAAGATGAAGAAGAAGAACAAGATGAAGATGAAGAAGATGAAGATGAAGAAGAGAACTGCTGCACATCAGGAAAGATCCCGTGAAGATGACACAGCTGAGGTTCAAGCAGTACCTCCTAGGCGTGACTGTGTTGCAAGTCAGAAAAGATACCGTGAAGATGAAACACCTGAGGTTCAAGCACGTCATGGGTACGACAGACAAGGGATGCACAGACAGACAGGAAACGTGTGGCAGTGTGCCATGCACATGCTGAGTCACTTGAAGCCCGAAATGTCAGTTGGGTGAAGACATGCAAGTAAATCAATGTTTCAAATCCAAGATGGTTATGTGAGTGTGTCATATTATGCCTGACAAACTCTGAGGATGACACAGTCAATGAGTACATGACAAAGATTTTCCCAGGAGAGGAACACATTTGCAACAGTGTTGACACTGTAGACTCTGAGGGTGATCATGCATACCCAACTGAGTTTCTAAATACACTCTGCCCATCTGGAATGCCTCCTCATCGCATTACTTTAAAGGTGGGAATGGTGATCATGCTACTGCGAAACTTTGACAAACAAAACGGACATTGCAATGGCTCAAGATACATCACTGAACAAATACAGCCTCACCTGTTGGTTGCAACATCTGTGATTGGTGTCAATGCTGGGTGCTCTCCTGATTCCACAAATCACACTCACACCATCTCACAACATGCTTCCATTCACCTTGCAACGTAAACAGTTTCCAGTAAGACCCTGCTTTGCCATGACTGTGAATACAGCGCGTTGGTGTTTTCTGCACAAGAGATTTCTTCAGCCATGGCCAATTCTACGTTGCCGCGAGCAGAGTTGGCAGATTGGTCTTCGTATTCTTGCTAAAGATAAAGAAACTAAGCAAAAGTATTGCTTTCTCAGCAATATTGTTTTTAAAGAGGTGCTGACACAGTAAAAATGTGTAACCTTGAAGAATGCCAATCTACACTACAAATGTGTAAAATGCCAAGCAAAGCGCTGATTTTCTCCGGGTGCTCCGGTTTCTTGGTTTCTACGCGCATGCATGGGTCTTCCTGAACAGGGTTGAAAGCCACTTTTTGCTCAGATCTATTTTCATGATCCTGTCCATGAACTGGAATTATGACGCACCTATCCCTCAACCAGTGGTCTGAACCAAGAAGAAGAAGACCCACCAGATGGACAGCAATACAGTGAAGAGAACTGCTGCACGTCAGAAAAAATGCCGTGAAGATGAAACCCCTCAGGTTCAAACAGTACGCTGCAGGAATGACTGTGAACAACACAGCCGTCTGACACAGGAGGAGACCCTTCAGCAACGGGCATGCGGAAATACTGGCTTATACTTGGTTTCTATGGGCATGGACGGGTATGTACAAGTTATTGAAAATGTTAAGGAGATCAAATTTTTGGGTGTAATACTAGATGATAAAATTAGTTGGAAACCACATGTCAGATACATGCAAAACAAAGTTGCAAAAATATTGCAATTATAAATAAAATTAAGCAAGTCCTACATTACAAATCACCACTGCTAATATTACAAAAAAGGGCAGTCCGTGTTATACACAAAGTTGGGTATCTTGAACATACTAATTTATTGTTTTTACATTCAAAGTTATTGAAATTACAGGATCTGGTTGATTATTATACAGCACAGTTAATGTTTAAAGTCAGTAAAAACTTTTTGCCACACAATATACAAAATCTTTTCAGTGAGAGAGAAGGGAAATACAATTTACAGGGGAATACAAAATTTAAAAGGCACCTAGTAAGATCTACTAGGAAAGGTTTTTGTGTGTCTGTGGGGGGTAAAATTGTGGAATGGGTTGGGGGAGAAGCACAGGCAATGTCCAAACATCCATCATCACTCTATTAAAGAAAGAAATCTCTGTGTGTCTGTCACGTTTATAGGACATCATAGGACGGCCTATGATCTCTGCCTGAATGTCATAGGACGCCCTATGAACTCAGGCATCATAGGACTCGCGATGCCGTCATAAAGATATGATGACTATACATCACATGTCTATATGACGGCACATCATAGGATGGCCTATGCTCTCTGCCTGAACATCACAGGACGTCCTATGAACTCAGGCATAATAGGACTCGCGATGCCGTCAAAAAGATATGTCCATATGACATCATGTCTATATGATGACACATAGACAAATGTGTCTTTATGATGTCATATACCCCATCACTATGTCTATATGACGGTACATAGACAAATGTGTATTTATGATGTCATATGGCTCAAAATTGGCAAAGTGAATAAGTCACAGGGCCAATCTTTACAGTGCGTTCATGTTTTCTGCACAACAGATGTCTGCAGCCATGGCCAATTCTACGTGGCCACGAGCAGAGTTGTCGGATCAAGCAGTCTTCCTATTGTTGCTCAAGATGAAAAAACTAAGCCAAAGCGTCGCTTTCTCAGCAATGTCGTTTTTAAAGAGGTGCTGACACAGTAAAAATATGTAACCTTGAAGAATGCCAGTCTACACTACAAACGTGTAAAATGCCAAGCAAAGTGCTGATTTTTTCCGGGTGCTCCGGTTTCTTGGTTTCTACAGGCATGCACGGGCTTTCCTGAACAGGGTCGAAAGCCACTTTTTGCTCAGATCTATTTTCATGATCCTGTCCATGAACTGGAATTACGACGCACCTATCCCTCGACCAGTGGTCTGAACCAAGAAGAAGAAGACCCACCAGATGGAGAGCAATAGAATGAGGAGAACTGCTGCACATCAGAAAAGACGCTGTGAACATGAAACACCTCAGGTTCCAGCAGTATGCCGCAGGCATGACTGTGAACACAGCCGTCTGAGACAGGAGGAGACCTTTCAGCAACGAGCATGCAGAAATACTTGCTTATACTTGGTTTCTACGGGCATGGACGGGTATGTATGGGTATGTACTAGCACATTTAAATCAACATATAAAGAAATGATTTTTGAGCAATATAAAAATAAAGGCCAGTAATATTGCAATGTGTCTTCAATGAAGAAAGGTTGTTACTGTTGAATATACTGTATATGCTGAGTACCATTATTACTGATATCACTATTACTAGAATATTACAACGGTATTATAGTATTATGATTGTTGTTAGGATGGAATTATTTGAAGTATTATATAGACCAGGTGGTATTATTATTATTGTTGTTATTGTAAGTACTATATGGCTACCTATTATTATGGTTATTATTATTATCATTATTATTATTATCATTATTATTATTATTATATGGTTACTTATTACGCCTAGGTATTGTAAGCCATGTGGGGGTATATGGTGGTATATATGGTGATTATGATGATGATAATATTGTCTATAATTATATTAAACATACCAGAAGTATTTATTATTACAATTATTATTAGATGTTGGTATTATTGTCAATATAAACTCATTGTTGTATCATTTCTATTGCATAATTTAATTATAAGGTGGGGCAAAAAAGTATTTAGTCAGCCACCAATTGTGCAAGTTCTCCCACTTAAAAGATGAGAGGTCTCCAATTTTCATCATAGGTATACCTCAACTATGAGGGACAAAATGAGAAAAAGAAAATCACATTGAAGGATTTTTAATGAATTAATTGGTAAATTCCACAGTAAAATAAGTATTTGGTCAATAACAAAAGTTCATTTCAATACTTTGTTATATACCCTTTGTTGGCAATGACAGAGGTCAAACGTTTTCTGTAAGTCTTCACAAGGTTTTCACAGACTGTTGCTGGTATTTTGGCCCATTCCTCCATGCAGATCTCCTCAAGAGCAGTGATGTTTTGGGGCTGTCGCTGGGCAACACGGACTTTCAACTCCCTCCAAAGATTTTCTATGGGGTTGAGATCTGGAGACTGGCCAGGCCACTCCAGGACCTTGAAATGCTTCTTACGAAGCCACTCCTTCGTGGCCCGGGCGGTGTGTTTGGGATCATTGTCATGCTGAAAGACCCAACGTTTCATCTTCAATGCCCTTGCTGATGGAAGGAGGTTTTCACTCAAAATCTCACGATACATGGCCCCATTCATTCTTTCCTTTACACAGATCAGTCGTTCTGGTCCCTTTGCAGAAAAACAGCCCCAAAGCATGATGTTTCCACCCCCATGCTTCACAGTAGGTATGGTGTTCTTCTCCAAACACGACAAGTTGAGTTTTTACAATAAAGTTCTATTTTGGTTTCATCTGACCATATGACATTCTCCCAATCCTCTTCTGGATCATCCAAATGCTCTCTAGCAAACTTCAGATGGGCCTGGACATGTACTGGCTTAAGCAGGGGGACACGTCTGGCGCTGCAGGATTTGAGTCCCTGGCGGCGTAGAGTGTTACTGATGGTAGCCTTTGCTACTTTGGTCCCAGCTCTCTGCAGGTCATTCACTAGGTCCCCCCGTGTGGTTCTGGGATTTTTGCTCACCGTTCTTGTGATCATTTTGACCCCACGGGGTGAGCTCTTGCGTGGAGCCCCAGATCGAGGGAGATTATCAGTGGTCTTGTATGTCTTCCATTTTCTAATAATTGCTCCCACAGTTGATTTCTTCACACCAAGCTGTTTACCTATTGCAGATTCAGTCTTCCCAGCCTGGTGCAGGTCTAGAATTTTGTTTCTGGTGTCCTTTGACAGCTCTTTGGTCTTGGCCATAGTCGAGTTTGGAGTCTGACTGTTTGAGGTTGTGGACAGGTGTCTTTTATACTGATAACGAGTTCAAACAGGTGCCATTAATACAGGTAACGAGTGGAAGACAGAGGAGCCTCTTAAAGAAGAAGTTACAGGTCTGTGAGAGCCAGAAATCCTGCTTGTTTGTAGGTGACCAAATACTTATTTTACTGAGGAATTTACCAATTAATTCATTAAAAATCCTTCAATGTGATTTTCTGGATTTTTTTTCCTCATTTTGTCTCTCATAGTTGAGGTATACCTATGATGAAAATTGGAGACCTCTCATCTTTTAAGTGGGAGACCTCGCACAATTGGTGGCTGACTAAATACTTTTTTGCCCCACTGTATATTGTGGTATTGTATAATGAATGTAATTGTGGGATGAATAATGACTAGAATGATATAATTTATTGGGTATGGAGAAGTTCTTCCTGCCCTTCAGAGAGAGCAGACGCATTTTTTTTTCTTCCTCTCCCTTCTAATCCTCTCCCCTTTGATTCCAGCTTGCAATGTTGTGTTTTTAGTTGCTCTTCTTCTGCTCAATCTTAATCTAAACGGAAATTATGGATTTGGAAAGCGGCTTAAATGTGCTATTGTCACCACTTTTCAACAAGAACCGGGCCAGGGGGACCCCAAGAATTGGAACCTGTGTGATTCGACTGGTTTGGCATGATCACAGGATTTTTCTGTTTGGCCCTGGAGTTCCTGGTGTATCAAAATTATATTCGGGTGAGCCAATCAAAATGCCGACCCCGGCATAGCTCCCCCAACAATTTCCAGTTGGGGCGAGCACGGACAGCGGCATATGGATTAACATGGATTTACCATCTGGCATGGAGAGAGAGCATTGGAGAGAGAATGGACTCTCTTGGACATGTTTACCTGTGTTTCGGTAGGTTGACAACATCTGGAGCCGCTGAGTGCTTTCCAGAGAGAGAATGACATTAAAGTTTAAGCCTGTATGGAAATTATGAAGCGCAGAATCGCAAGAGATGAAAATTCTTTGCTCTGAGTATCTGTGCCTATTCAACCTTGAATTTGGCGCCCTGTCTGTTTACATTCCTCCTCGATGAAGATAAGCGGAAGGGACGGCTCTGCTAACCCAAACAATCGACACAATTGTTGTTGTTTCAACAGATGGACGCTCAAGGACAGTGCACCATGTGACAACTTACCATCTGCAAGCAAGAGTGAGACTCTGGACTGCTTTAGATCACATGACTATAACATCCATCCACTGCCAGGAGGCGCCCTCTGCTGTTCACTAGCAATTGACACACCTACACTACTGCATTCAACATTACACCACTGATACAATTACTGATATACCTATATATTTACAATACACTGACTCTCTCAACTTGCTTTGTCATTGTGTGATCTCTATTGTCTGCTAATTGTGCATTAGAGAGTTTTTTTTTTCTTGTGATCACAATTTTGGTCATAAAAGGACCTTTATTTTGATTAACAATGCTTTTTTTTCTCTCTGCCTATTTTGTTTCCCTATCTACCCATCCATCCCCTCCCCCTCTTTACCCCCTACTGTTATGACAGGCGCCTCATGGCTGCCGCGTCATTGGATGCGCCTTCGTGTGCGCCCAATGTCAAGTCAAATTCCTCGCATGTTTACTTGTTTACTTGTAAATGTGCTTGGCAATAAAGTTCTTTCTGATTCTGAAGGGGTGGGACTACATAAGCGTTGGCTTCTTTCCACTCCTTTTGAACAAGGCATTTTTTTAATTTTATTTTTTTGGTTTTGATTTTTGTTTTGTTTTTTGTTTTTTTGTCTTGATGTTCAGATAAATAATATCAATCAATTAAAAACATGTACATAAGTACTGACAGCCTTTGCTCAATACTTTGTTGATGCACCTTTGGCAGCAATTAAAGCCTCAAGTCTTTTTGAATATGATGCCACAAGCTTGGCACACCTGTCTTTGGACAGTTTTGCCCATTCCTCTTTGCAGCACCTCTCAAGCTCCATCAGGTTGGATGGGCAGCGTCGGTGCACAGCCATTTTCAGATCTCTCCAGAGATGTTCAATTGGATTCAAGTCTGGGCTCTGGCTGGGCCACTCAAGGAAATTCACAGAGTTGTCCTGAAGCCACTCCTTTGATATCTTGGCTGTGTGCTTAGGGTTGTTGTCCTGCTGAAAGATGAACCTTCGCCCCAGTCTGAGGTCAAGAGCGCTCTGGAGCAAGTTTTTATCCAGGATGTTTCTGTACATTGCTGCATTCATCTTTCCCTCTATCCTGACTAGTCTCCCAGTTCCTGCCGCTGAAAAACATCCCCACAGCATGATGCTGCCATCACCATGCTTCACTGTAGGGATGGTATTGGCCTGGTGATGAGTGGTGCGTGGTTTCCTCCAAACATGACACCTGGCATTCATGCCAAAGAGTTCAATCTTTGTCTCATCAGACCAGAGAATTTTGTTTCTCATAGTCTGAGAGTCCTTCAGGTGCCTTTTGGCAAACTTCAGGTGGGCTGTCATGTGCCTTTTACTAAGGAGTGGCTTCCATCTGGCCACTCTACCATTCAGACCTGATTGGTGGATTGCTGCAGAGATGGCTGTCCTTCTGGAAGGTTCTCCTCTCTCCACAGGAGAATGCAGGAGCTCTGATAGAGTGACCATCGGGTTCTTGGTCACCTCTCTGACTAAGGCCCTTCTCCCCTGATCGCTCAGTTTAGACGGCCAGCCGGCTCTGGGAAGAGTCCTGGTGGTTCTGAACTTCTTCCATTTACAGTGGTGTGAAAAAGTGTTTGCCCCTTCCTGATTTCTTATTTTTTTGCGTGTTTGTCACACTTAAATGTTTAAGATCATCAAACAAATTTAAATATTAGACAAAGATAACATATGTAAACACAAAATGCAGTTTTTAAATGAAGGTGTTTATTATTAAGGATAAAAAAAAATCCCCCTGAACCCTCCTGCAGGAGGTGAGCTCACTGGAAGTCAGACCCAAGTGGCTCCTTGGGGTGTGTTGGGTTCTTAATGTAACCTTTTTCAAAGGGATCCACTGCACCCCTCTTGAACTAGCCCTTCACCCAAGACCAATCTGTCTTGGGAAACCCAACCAGCGGCAACTTTCCCCAAGAACATAGCTCCTGGGATCATCAGGGCAGGCAAACCCCTCCACTATGATAAGGTGGCCATCCATGGAGGGGTACTGGATTTACAGTATATTCCTTTGGTAATATGGGCTCTGGAGACATCACTACATTGGAGAGTCTACAAAACCCAGCAGCCCACGGAGCAGCAGGACTGTATACCAACAGGGTTTCCTCTGGTAACATTTCCCGGTGGCGGCCCACCACGCTTGTAAATTTCCGACCATTCCATAAGGAAATATAAATTTAAGAAAAAAAATATGGAGTTACAGTCTGCAAGCACACACACAAACAACATGCATGGCCGTCATCCGCGCAGAGTTCAGAAGCGCTGCGCCCACGCGACTGCTCCAGTCGCCAGGCAGAGTGTCTCGCTCCCGTCACTGTCCGACGGAAATATGAGCTTATTAGTACTTTAAACGTGGGGGAAAAAAATCTGAAGAGGTATGTAAGCACTGGAGGCATTTATCATGGTTTTAACCCGCTGGTAACGGCAGCAATAATGGAAGAGTCGCTTAGTTAACAGATGTGGTTAAGAGCTCAAGTTGGTTCATTTTGTCTTATTTTTAATCATTAGTTTTTTGTTTTTCTTATTTAAGATAAGATAAGCCTTTATTAGTCCCACAACGGGGAAATTCCAGGATTGCAACAGCACAGGGATAGCAACACTCAGAGCAACAATCAGAAGGCAAGAAAAAAAACAAGCAAGCAAGAGCAGCTAATATACATATGTACATATTACTATAAAATATATATATACACACACACACACAGACACACAGTGCAGAGCATTGTAGCTGGATGGAATAAATATATGAAT
Organism: Pholidichthys leucotaenia; assembly: GCA_020510985.1. Classification (NCBI taxonomy): domain Eukaryota; kingdom Metazoa; phylum Chordata; class Actinopteri; order Cichliformes; family Pholidichthyidae; genus Pholidichthys; species Pholidichthys leucotaenia. The sequence goes on along the minus strand of CM035839.1, from coordinate 153,654,397 downwards.
ATATGAACACACAGTGCAGAGCATTGTAGCTAGATGGAATAAATATGTAAATATATAAACACCCACAGTACGGAGCATTGCAGCTAGGTGGAATAAATATGCAAGTATATAAACACACACAGTGCGGAGCAATGTAGCTAGATGGAATAATATGTAGATATATAAAAACACAGTGCGGAGCATTGTAGCTAGATGGAATAAATATATAGATATATAAATATAAACACACCCAGTGCTGAGCATTGTAGCTAGATGGAATATGTAAATATATAAACACACACAGTGCAGAGCATTGTTGCTAGGTGGGATGAAACAGCATAACCGTCTACTTAGTTACCCCACATGGCATGACCATGCGCCCATACACATCCCCACCCTCCATAGCGACCGGTATGTTCCTAGTTGTATGCCGGAGAGGACCATTGTGCAAGTCTATTGCATCTTTTGCATTCAAAAAAACTATTAGTTTGTTACGTCCTTTTGCTATCTCTGCGAGCAGCCCTGCCCAGGCTGCACAGTCTGACAGCCGTTGGTAGGAAGGACCTACGAAACCTCTCGGTTGTGCACCTGGGATGATGTAGTCTGCTGCTAAATGAGCTCCCCAGTGCATCCAGCACGTCCTGCACAGGGTGGAACTCGGACTCCAGCAGAGATGACAGTTCAGCCACCGTCCTTCTCTCTCCCATCTCCTCCATCGGATCAAGGCGCTGCCCCAGGACAGAGCCAGCTCTCTTAATCAGTTTGTTCAGTCTCCTCCCATCGGCTGCAGCAATGCCACTGCCCCAGCAGACCACTCCAAAAGCGATGGCCGACGCCACCACCGCATCACAGAATGACCCCAGCAGCGCCCCCCCCCGTACACCAAAAGACCCGAGCCTCCTCAGCAGGAACAGCCCGCGCCGTCCCCTCCCGCAGAGTGCGTCAGCACTGCGCGACCAGTCTAGTCTACCGCCCAGATGAATACCCAGGTACTTATAGGATGTCACCATCTCGATGTCTGTTCCCTGTATATTTACTGGTGCTGTGAGGGGCTGCCCATGCCTGCGGCAGTCCACCACCAGCTCCTTAGTTTTCCTCGCGTTGATCTGGAGGCAGTTCCGATGGCACCAGTCCACGAAGTCCTGGATAAGCCCTCTGTACTCAGCTTCATCTCCGTTGGAGATGAGACCAACGATCGCAGAGTCATCAGAGAACTTCTGTAGATGGCAATGTGTTGTGTTGTGTGAGAAGTCCGCAGTATAAAGAGTGAACAGGAAGGGAGCCAGCACCGTTCCCTGGGGGGCCCCCGTGCTACTGATGATCGTGTCGGAAACACAGTCCCGGGTTCTCACAAACTGAGGCCGGTTCGTGAGGTAGTCCAGGATCCATGATGACAGGTGCTGGTCCACCCCTGCGCGCAGCAGCTTGTCCTTCAGGATCATCGGTTGGATGGTGTTGAAAGCACTGGAGAAGTCAAAGAACATGATCCTCACCATATTCCCGGGCTTCTCCAGGTGGGACAGAGAACGGTGAAGGAGGAAGATCACCGCATCCTCCACCCCAATGCCATGCTGGTAGGTGAACTGGAGTGGATCCATCGCTGGTTCCACCAGGGGGCGGAGATGAGCAAGGAGCAATCTCTCCAGGATCTTCATCAAGTGGAACGTCAAGGCCACCGGTCTGTAACTGTTCAGGTCTTTGGGGTGGGAAGTTTTTGGTACAGGTACCACACAAGATGTTTTCCACAGCTGTGGTACCCTCCCCAGTTTCAGGCTCATGTTGAAGATATACGTCACAATCCCACACAGCTGGTCTGCACAGGATTTGAGGAGCTTTGCGCTGATGCCGTCCGGTCAAACAAGAATGAAAAGGAGCTGTTTTTATCTTTGCCTTAGTTAATATTAATAAACAAATTTATGTTCACTATTATGTACCTATAAAGGTAAGATGACCAAAATTCATGAAGTCAATGACTATAATCTGTCAGTAGGATTCAGACAAACTAAACATGCCAACATTTGAATTTCAAAATCAGGGAGGTTTTCCTGCTGTCTGGGTGGTGAGGAGATTTCTAAAAAAAATAAATAAAATAAAACAAACCTATAAATATATAGAAATATTATAACAGAAATAACTGCATCTTTTGTCATTTAAGTTAATTTATTTCATTAAGTACAATTTTATTAATATTTTTTTCCTTTGATATCAGAGTTAAATTATTGTTCTGCTCTGGCTCTGCAAAAATGGTCAAAAATGTAGAATTGTTATAAGGAAAAAGTAAAAAAAAAATACCACAGTAGGTTTCAAATTAATTAAAAAAAAAAACAGTAATTTTATTTTTAAAAAATACACAAAAATTAGCCATAAAATAATCCACAAACATAATAAAGTCTCAAATGTACAAGAAAAGCCAATTTTACAAGAAGAGTTTCAAATTTAGATAAATTTACAGAGGAAAAAAGTAGAAAACTATAAGAAAATTGTGAGAAAAACCTCAAACCTTCAAGACCGAAGTCGTTACTCAAGTTTTTAAGTGGGTGCTCTTTGTACCCTTAGCTCAATTAGAAATTTTTGGTTGTCTACTTTTAATTATTAATTTCAAAGCACTGCTTTTACATGAGTAGAATTTCTGGCTACTACACCCACCTCTAGATCATATAATTTAAGTATGCATGAGTACATTACTATTATGAATGTTTTTTCCCCTTCCCTACTCTCTCAATGGAAAAAAATAAACACTAGAATAAAAATACAAAAACATACACACATTTTTGTCATTTATGTAAACCATGACAAAAAAAATCCTGCAGGACAAAACATGACACTTGACATTTTCTAACCTATTTGTATACAACCATAGATCGAGAGAGAACCTGAATTAGACAGAGCTCAGAGAGGGCAAGATGAGAAAGAAGAGAGGAGCCAAGGAGAGGAAAGTGTTCAGGCAGAGGGTCCAGGAGAGGTGAGAGCAGAGGAAGGAGAGAAGGATAACACCACTAAAAAGTCCAAACACAGGACATCTGGGTGGGACCCCAACTGGCCCAATATTCCAACATTCAAGCCTCAGTTGTACAATACTTCAGATGGTAAGTTTCATATGCAAAGTTACTGTGCAAAATTTAAAAAAAAATGCCAAGGTCTTTAAGCCAGAGGAAACACTGACCAACACTGGCCACTCTAGGAAGTGAGGTGTGACAGGAGGTTGATGTAAAGGAGGGCTAACAGCTAAGCTAAACACTAATACCAGGTGAACACTGCTTCCATCAATTCTGTTCACGAATGTGTGCCTCCTAGAAAAACTGGACTACCCAGAACAGACGCTGCTGTTAGCTAGGTATTAGAAGGTAACAGTGTACACTGTGTATACAGTGTATACCTTCTAACAGTGTTAGAAGGTATACACTGTAACAGAACTCTTGGCAGTTATAGGACGATTATCATACTTACACAGCACTGAGTGGCAAAAATGAGTGGCAGCATTAGTCTGTATGCAGTAAAACACAGCTCGCCAGTGATCCAAGAGATCAAGCATACCATCAGGGAAGATCTCGTAAAGAGGTACAGTGACGAAGAAAAGAACATGACTCAAAGCCTCTGAGATACAGCAGAGGTTGCACTAGAGTTTTTTTTTTTTAATTATCTGTCATTCTGACAGACAGGCTTGTAAAAATTCTGTCATAATCGATTATTATCTGTCATTTTAATTGACTTTATTTAGATCATCCTCAGTATAATCTGTCAAATGACAGCTTTCAAAATTTTCCGTCATTGCTGAAAAAAATGTCAATGAAGGACAAATTTCAGTTGACACTACCTCTGATATTATAGACACACATACATACATACATACATACATATGCTTAATATCTTATGCTTGCTGGTATTATCCAACAGTTGTCCTTGGGCATTTTTCCTGGTCATTTGCCAGAAGTTTCAAATGGCATACCCCTTCAAATCAGATCTGATTATATACATCTTACACGACAACATTTTCATGAAGCTGGAAAACCAAAACGGATGCCTCTATGAAAGCAGCTATTGTGCTTGCACAACTGAATACCAGAAAAACTACACAGCAAATACTGTACGCTATAAACACCTCCAAATCATTGAGAAGAAGAACGAATGCACCAAGTGTATTGTATGTTTATTTTGTAGCATATTTCACTTCTGTACTCCATAATCAAGTAGCATGCCAACTGATACAGCCATCGAATGAATTGGGAAAATTCGACCTAGGATAACTCCTGGAATGCACCATATGCCCATGACATGGTCAAACTGAAGAAACCCGCCAATGTGGGGTATGGTGACAGGTTGCCACAACATTCAACAAACATTACACAGATAATAAAAAGTAGTGTGAATAATCAATCGTCATCATCAGTCATACATGGAAACAAACACAGACAAGCACACACATCTACAACACGTTAATCTAGATAAGCTTGTACTCCTTGTTTGAGGTGTACCAATTCATCTACTATGACCAGAAAGAAACTAAAATCCAGAGGCATGCCGAGACAAGACAGCACTGAGATGTAAATGCAAATTTACAATGAAAACTTCAGAGCTCCCAAACTGTTTGTGTACCTCCACAAGGCTTACACTCCATGGGGTTAACGAAGAGGTGGCTAAGGCCCAACTTCACTGAGCATGTGTGGAAAGCTGCAGTTGAGGCCCTGAAGAACAATAGTAACTGTAAAGAGCCTTTTGGCACCTCTAGCAGCAACCATGCTTATTTAATGTATCGCTTTAGTTTCTTTTTGCAGTGTAGAGTAGGGCTGTGCGATATATATTGGATGGCGAAAACGTCTATCGTTTCATCTAAAACTATCGTTTATATCGGGATTTAAAATGCATAAACTCCTCACAGGTGATTTCACAAGACAGTTACTGTCTATGAAGTGAGGTGAAACAGGAGGTCATAGGTCTGGGGCTACAATTCCCAGAAAAATAATCGGATCAGAACCAAATTGCAATATGCGCATCCTCAGTGTATATCAAACCATGGTACCAAGTTTCAAAACAATCGGAACAAAACTGTAGGAGTAGTTGATTAGGGGTGGGGAAAAAAGATCGATTCAGTGATGGATTGCAATACTTGGCATTGGCGACAATGCGTCAATCCATAAACACACGGATTGGACTTTCTTTTTTTTCTTTTTCTTTTTTAAAAATGCGCACACATATACTTTTGGGTTATCAGTTAATCAATGGCGTTTTCAGTCCAAATGGCACAAAGCAAACACCCAGTCAAGTGGAGTCATAGCTTGTCCGGCAGCCAGCTTTGAAAGTTAGGAAGCAGTTAGCTCAAAATTAGCTCAAATGTCGGGCCTTTTTGGGATTTTATAACCAAGATGGAAGGAAAGACCTTGACATGACACATAACCCGCAAGAAGCACTGCATGAAAAAAAAAGAAAAAAAATACTCGGAACAGGGCGGGCCAGCACACATCTCGGAGCAGCATTAGCAACGGCTAAGCTAAAGAGACACCAGCATGGAGCTTTGTCTCTGATCACTAAGTAAGTAAACTTTATTTATGAAGTGCTTTTCAGACACATATAGTCACAAAGTGCTGGGGGGGGCGGCTGTGGTGCTGGTGTAGTGTGGCCGACTACTGATCGGAAGGTCAGGGGTTTGATTCCCGCTCTGTTGGCATGTCAAAGTGTCCTTGAGCAAGACATTGAACCCGCAGTTGCTCCTGGTGGTCTGGCTAGCGCCTCCGTGTGTATGGCAGCCCTGCCGCCATCAGTGTGTGAATGTGTGCATGAATGGGTGGATAGCAGGATCTGTAAAATGCTTTAGTCATCCAGAGATGAGAAAAAGTGCTATATAAGTGAACGCCATTTACAATAAAATGAAGTAACAGGAAGTTGATGGATAAAAATCATTTTAAAAATAAAACAACAAGTTAAAACACAAGATTAAAATAATTCCAAAGTATCAGACTTACGATTAAAAAGCAGTTGAAACCCAACGGAAATCCTTGTTAAACAAAAAAGTTTTCAGCTGCTTTTTGAAAGAGTCCAGAGTCAGCTAGACATATCTGGAATGGGAGTCTATTCCGAACAGCACCCCACCACCCTCCCTGTATGCAAAGATGCGTCTCCGTGGAAAATGAAGCCCCAAGAATACTTTATTATATGAAAGAGATATCAACAGTTTTACTGGTGCAGTGGTTAGCACTGCTGCCTTACAGCTAGAAGGTTCCAGGTTCAACTGGCAGGGGTAGGAACCTTTCTGTGTGGAGTTTGTATGTTCTCCCTGTGCTGCGTGGGTTTACTCCGGGGGCTCCGGTTTCCTCCCACAATCCAAAGACATGCATGTTAGGTTAATTGGTTGTTCTAAATTGTCCCTAGATATCTGTCTCCTACAGGCCCTTAAAACAGAGGTTAGTATTAGTGAAGTGCTTTGAGTGGTCTTTGAGACTAGAAAAAGAGCTATATAAGTACAGGTCCTTATCCCTTATCCCTAATGATGATATACATCAGATGACGATATAAAAATGTCTACCGTTTCATAGAATATTCTATTGTTTGTATCGTGATTTAAAATGTACATACTCCCATTTCTTGAACAAAGCTCCCCAAGCACTGTCAACACCCTGCCTCTCCCCCACAGTGCCCGCAGCGGAACAAGTGTGTGGTGGATGGCTAGGCTCTCTGGTGGTTGCTAATGCCAACTCCAAACTACCGGTTTGGTCAAATAGCTGCTACTCCTGCATCAGAGAGTATAGTTCGCTAACCTCATTTTAATCGGAGGTAAGGAACGTTATTACCATGTCGAATTATAAAATGGCAAATGCTAAATGACGACGCTAAGTTGTGCTGATAGGAAACATAGTGTACCAGACCATCGTTTCGTTGGTTTAAATTACTGCTGAGTTTCTTAGTGAAAAAAAATCATTAAAACTGCAAAAGTGCATGATGAAGCCACATACACACAAAATAAATAATAAATACATTAAAACGGGTTGGAGGAGCAAGTTGGCTCTTAATGTAATTTATTTGATTTCTAATTATTTTAATTAGTCAAGCAGTGATAATGAATAAAGTTAAAGTCATCACATTACATTACCTTTTGTGTCTTTGATTTTCAGATCATGACCAGTCTGAAATATTTTTACTAGAAAGAAAAATGGTTAAATCAGGCCAGAATGGCAGTTATCAAGCTGTGGATCTACACTTACATTTTCATTAATTTAAACTAACAGCTAATTTATATCTGTAGATGGCTGCACATTGTTTTATGTTATGTTTTTTTTGTGTGTGTGTGTGTGTGTTTTTTTGCTATTCTCCACTGGTTCAGGAAATATTTAACTTACAGTGGGACAGAAAAGTATTTAGTCAGCCACCAATTGTGCAAGTTCTCCCACTTAAAAGATGAGAGAGGTCTCCAATTTTCATCATAGGTATACCTCAACTATGAGAGACTAAAATGAGAAAAAAAAATACAGAAAATCACATTGAAGGATTTTTAAAGAATTTATTTGCAAATTAAGGTGGAAAATAAGTATTTGGTCACCTACAAACAAGCAAGATTTCTGGCTCTCACAGACCTGTAACAACTTCTTTAAGAGGCTCCTCTGTCCTCCACTCGTTACCTGTATTAATGGCACCTGTTTGACCTCGTTATCAGTATAAAAGACACCTGTCCACAACCTCAAACAGTCAGACTCCAAACTCCACTATGGCCAAGACCAAAGAGCTGTCAAAGGACACCAGAAACAAAATTGTAGACCTGCACCAAGCTGGGAAGACTGAATCTGCAATAGGTAAACAGCTTGGTGTGAAGAAATCAACTGTGGGAGCAATTATTAGAAAATGGAAGACATACAAGACCACTGATAATTTCCCTCGATCTGGGGCTCCACGCAAAATGATCACGAGAACGGTGAGCAAAAATCCCAGAACCACACGGGGGGACCTAGTGAATGACCTGCAGAGAGCTGGGACCAAAGTAACAAAGGCTACCATTAGTAACACACTATGCCGCCAGGGACTCAAATCCTGCAGCGCCAGACGTGTCCCCCTGCTTAAGCCAGTACATGTCCAGGCCCGTCTGAAGTTTGCTAGAGAGCATTTGGATGATCCAGAAGAGGATTGGGAGAATGTCATATGGTCAGATGAAACCAAAATAGAACTTTTTGGTAAAAACTCAACTTGTCGTGTTTGGAGGAGAAAGAATGCTGAGTTGCATCCAAAGAACGCCATACCTACTGTGAAGCATGGGGGTGGAAACATCATACTTTGGGGCTGTTTTTCTGCAAAGGGACCAGGACGACTGATCCGTGTAAAGGAAAGAATGAATGGGGCCATGTATCGTGAGATTTTGAGTGAAAAACTCCTTCCATCAGCAAGGGCATTGAAGATGAAACGTGGCTGGGTCTTTCAGCATGACAATGATCCCAAACACACTGCCCGGGCAACAAAGGAGTGGCTTCGTAAGAAGCATTTCAAGGTCCTGGAGTGGCCTAGCCAGTCTCCACATCTCAACCCCATAGAAAATCTTTGGAGGGAGTTGAAAGCCCATGTTGCCCAGCGACAGCCCCAAAACATCACTGCTCTAGAGGAGATCTGCATGGAGGAATGGGCCAAAATACCAGCAACAGTCTGTGAAAACCTTATGAAGACTTACAGAAAACGTTTGACCTCTGTCATTGCCAACAAAGGGTATATAACAAAGTATTGAGATGAACTTTTGTTATTGACCAAATACTTATTTTCCACCATAATTTGCAAATAAATTCTTTAAAAATCAGACAATGTGATTTTCTGGATTTTTTTTTCTCATTTTGTCTCTCATAGTTGAGGTATACCTATGATGAAAATTGGAGACCTCGCTCATCTTTTAAGTGGGGGAACTTGCACAATTGGTGGCTGACTAAATACTTTTTTGCCCCACTGTATTAACGTTTATTTTTTATTCATATGATATGATTTATAAGAAAAACCTCCAATTTATGAGAATCAAGTCTCAAATGCACATTAAAAACTATAACAACACTGCAAAATTATGAGGGGAAAAAGGTGCATGTAAAAAAAGTAAAAAACAGAGATGGTGCTTTTTTTATGTGGTTATCTAAACTGTAGAATTTACAGAAAATGTATAGCGTGATATATATCATTACTGTAACATAAGATTACTTATATCGTGATATGACATTTTGATCATATTGCACAGCCCTACTTTGGGACATGATGTGAGGTTGAATAAGGTGAGAAAATTTTAAATCTATGGGATTGTGATACTTGGTTACCATGATATCGTTGAATTGTGATAGGACTGAATCGTGACCCAAGAATTGCAATCCAAATTGAAAGGTCCCTCACGATTCCCACCCCTAGAGTTGATTTCACATGACAGTTACTATCTGTGAAGTGAAGTGAAATAAAAGGTCATAGGAGAGGGGCTACAATTCTCGCAAAAAATCATCCGATCAGAACCAAATTACAATATGCACATTCTCCATGCATATCAAACCATGGTACCGAGTTTCAAAACAATAGGACCAAAACTGTAGGAGGAGTTGATTTCACAAAAGTGGGTTAGACGGACGGACGGATGGACTGACCCATAACATAATCCCCCTTCGGGCTTTGCCTAAAGAGCTCTTCGAACCCTTTGTGCTTTGACCGGCGGGGGATAAAAACATTTGGAACATAACTGTAGGAGGAGTTGATTTCACAAGACAGTTACTGTACATAAAGTGAGGTGAAATATGAGGTCATAGGTCAGGGGCTACAACTCCTGCAAAAAAAAAAAAAAAAAAAAAAAAGTCACCGAATCAGAACCAAATTGCAATATACTCATCATCAGTGTATATCAAACAATTAGGGGTGGCAATTGTGACCTCGTGATTCGATTCGGATAACGATTCTTAGATCACGATTCAATCCTATCATGATAATCAAGTATCCCAATCCCATATATTCCAATTTTTTTCACCTTATTCAACCTCAAATTGTGTCCCAAAGTAAAACTATTGACATCTTTCATATAATAAAGTATTCTTGGGGCTTCACTTTCCATGGAGATACGTCTCTGCACACAGGGAGGGTGGGGGACGGTGTCTGGAATTGACTCCAACTCCAAATACGTCTAGCTGACTCTGTGGACTCGTAAAAAGCAGCTGAAAACTTTTTTTTTTTTTTTTTTAATGAGAATTTCCACTGAGTTTCAACTGCTTTTTAATGGTAAGTTTGATATTTTTGAATTATTTTAATCTTGTGTTTTAACTTGTTTTTGTATTTTTAAAATGATTTTTTTAGCCATCAACTTCCTTTTACTTCATTTTTAAGTGCAGTGACTACATGTCTCTGAAAAGCACTTCATAAATAAACTTTACTTACTTGATAATCGGAGGAAAAGCTCCATGCTGGTGTCTCTTTATCTTAGCCGTTGTTCATGCTGCTCCGAGACATGTGTGGCCTGCCATATTCCAAGTGTTTTTTCTTTTTTTATGCAGCGCTTCTTGCGGGTTGTGTGTCATGTAAAGGTCTTTCCTTCCCTCTTTGATATAAAATCCAAAAAAGGCCCGACATTTGAGCTAACTGCTTCCCAACTTTCAAAGCTGGCTGCAAATGCATGCATCATGGCACCCCCCGAGGCAGACGTGTTTGCTCGCTCCATTCTCGAATGCCGACTTTTTCTTCTTTTTTGCATGTTTGTTGCTCTTTCTGCAGTGCATAAATGTCATGCACTGCTAACATATAACCAACAGGTATTGCTGGACATCGCCAAGACAAGCAGCCATACGGAATTTACTGGCTTTATACCACCTGAACTACAATGTATTGTCTGTTCCCACAGCGATCACCACCACCCCCAGGAAGACCCCGAAGTACCAAGCTGGAGTGAGAATGCTGATCCCAAGAGAGCGCTTCGGAAATGGCGTCGCAAGTGAGGCAAGAGGTGAGGGCTCTATGCTAGGCTAAGCACCCATCCCCTCACCTAAAAGTCTCATCAGGCCAGGTAAACAAAGCACTGAGGAATATCAACCCCCGCAAGGCAGCAGGACCAGACAACATCCCTGGATGGGCTCTCAGAGCATGTGCTGCCAAGCTGAGTGATGTTCTCACACCATCTTTAACCTCTCCCTCAACCAGAACATAGTCCCCTCCTGCTTCAAAACCACAACCATCGTCCCCCTCCCCAAAAAGAGTCCACCGACCTCTCTGAATGATTACAGGCCAGTAGCACTCACTCCAGTCATCATAAAGTGCTTCGAGGGAGTGGTGCTGGCCCTCATTCAGGACAGCATACTGGATACCCTGAAACCCCTGCAGTACGCCTACCAGCCCAACAGGTCCACCTCAGACACCATTGCTGCTGAACTCCATTATTCTCTCTCCCACCTGGAACGTACAGACTACTACATCAGGATGCTTTCTGTCGACTACAGCTCCACCTTCAACACGGTCATCCCCCACAAACTCACCTACAAACTGTCTTCACTTGGCCTGCATCCCACCCTCTGTGACTGGCTACTGGTGCATTCCAAATAACCGTACATGTACGGGTATTTATTTCGCCCAAAAATGCAGCCCTATACGGTCTTATTTGGGTCTATACACTTTATTGGGATATGCCCTATGTCACCCTATATGGTTTTATTTGGGTCTATACGCTTATCAGAACGCGTGGACCTGAACGTAGGTCCCAGTCGTGGGTGTTCTCCAGAGAGTTTCGCCTGGAAACTCTGCGTCATAAGTCTCCCTGAAGCGGAACGGAGAGCAGATCAGTCAGGCTGCTGCGTTCGCTTGTCGTCGGAGAATCACCGCCGGGTGCTGCGTTCGTTGCCATCAGGACACCAGCGTGGCTGTCCAAACCAGAAGGTTGCGTTGCACAAAGCGTGTGCATTTTCGGGGTCCGCGCCAGCTTTGACAAGAAGGACATTTTTTCGAGATTTATTCAAAGCTTTACCGATTGAAGTGTGGCACTCGTATGTATATATTTTTTCAAGTGTGTGTGTGTACTATGCAGCAGGCCCGCAGCCACTAAATCTCTCCTCGTAATTTGCTGAAAAAGCTGTCGGAGGCACTTCCTTTATTTCCGTATTATTTCGGCTGTGTTCGGGATACACGTGCCGGTTGTTTACAAAACAGTCTACGTGTCGTCATGCCATGTGCCCGGGGCCATGCGCGGAGCAGCAGACGATGGCTTCTGAAGTGTCTGACCCGGTGTCTGACGGTTTTGATTTAAAGTTGAAGAAATACTCTATGAAACAGAAAGAGGAGTTGGGAAAGCAGGTTTGTAAGCTGATTTGCAATATTATGAATATACCGGTACATTTGTTGTATTATTTTTTTTTCAAATGTTTAAACTTCACCATTAAATTTGGTAAATTTTAAATTGCTATTAATGTTCCTCTGATAAATTGTTCATACAATATTTTCAAAAGAAATAAAACCAATTCAGAAGGTGGTTTCTTTTAATTTTGTAGATATTTCAATATCTCAGGCATAATTATGAACATTATTTAACTTTGTACGTATTGTGCGTCCCTATACTATTATTGCGCACCTATACTTTTATTGAAATTTTAACAAATTTCCAGCCTATACTATTATTACGCCCTATACTCTTATTAAAATTTTCAGTTTTTTCCACCCTATACTATTATTCCTACCTATACTCTTATTTGGAATGCACCGGATTTTCTGACTGGCAGACCTCAGTCTGTCAGGATTGGTAACAGGACTTCAGCTAGCGTCACCACAAACACAGGTGTCCCACAGGTTTGTGTTCTCAGCCCCATCCTCTACAGCCTCTTCACCCATGACTGTGTCGCCTCCCACAAGGACAATTTCATCTTAAAGTTTGTGGACAACACAGCAGTGATAGGACGCATCACTGGTGGCGATGAAGCATCCTACAGGAGGGAGGTGGCCAGCCTGGTGTCATGGTGGGAGGACAATAACTTCACCCTCAACACAGACAAGACGAAGGAAATGATAGTGGACATGAGGATGGGGAGGATGAGCAGCTTTAAATACCTGGGCATCCACATCAGCAAGGACCTTACACGGGCACGTAACACCACAAAGTTGGTTAAGAGAGCTCAACAGTGGCTGTATTTTCTGAGGAGGCTGAGGAAGTTTGGCATGTCCCCCAAGATCCTCAACAACTTCTACAGCTGTATCATCGAGAACATCTTGACCAACTGCATCACTGTGTGGTACAGCAGCACTACTGCTTTGGACTGCAAACACCTGCAAAGAGTGGTGAAGACAGCAGAGAAGATCATCAGGACTCCACTCCCCTCTCTGCAGAGCATCTATCACTGCAGAGTCCAAAGGAGAGCTGCCTCCATCCTCCAGGACCCCACCCACCCCCAGCACAGAATGTTCACACTTTTACCCTCAGGCCGAAGGTACAGAAGTGTGCAATGCAGGACATCCAGACTAAAAAACTCCTTCTTTCCCACTGCCATCAGACTCCTGAACAAATAACACAATTCCGGACACAGCTTTGCAAACAGGAATTTATACACTGGATGCTAAATTTGTACATTGTTTATTGCACACTGTACAAAGTCTCACGTCCATATCATCTCTGCTGCTAAATCATCATTGTACAGTCTACAGGGTATTATCAGGGCACACGGCTTTACACAGAGGAATTCTCACACTGGATGCCAATTTGTACATTGCTCATTTGTACATTGTACATAGTCTCATGCCATCTCACGTCATATTATCTCTGATATTAAAATTACCATTGTACAGTCTATTGGGCATTATCAGAGACAAGCCATACTCAGTGAATTTTATTTTACTCAGGGACAAGTTACAGTCACCCAGTGAATTTTAATTCTTCTTGATTCCTCTAGTCTTAACTGCTTTAACTGTCCTAATTGCTTTTAATGTGTATTTATTAGTATCAGCATTAAGGTGTGTTTATTACCTTTATTAGCATTAGTATTGATGTGTATTTATTACCCTGGCATTCGTTGTGGACAGCAGAGTAAGAATTTCATTGCTCAGGAAATGTTGCATTTCTTAACTGCGCACATGATAATAAAGCCTTTTAATCATTTGAATCTTTTAAATCACCGTGACAAGCTATGCCTTCACTTGACTGGTTGTTTGCTTTGCGCCATCTAGTGGACTGAAAACGCTGTTGATTAACTGATAACCCAAAAGTATATGTGTGCCCATATTTTTTAAAATAAAAGATCAATCCATGTGTTTATGGATCAATGCACTGTTGCCAGTGCCAAGTATTGTGAGCCATCACTGAATCCATCTTTTTCCCCACCCCTACAAACCATGGAACCAAGTTTCAAAACAATCGGACCAAAACTGTAGGAGTCGATTTCACAAAAGTGGGACAGACAGATGAACAGACGGACTGACCCAAAACATAATCCCCCTTTGGGCTTCGACCAGCGGGGGACAAATATGATAAATTGCATGTAATAAAGTAATAAAATACTGGTGAGATTCCATTGGAATGAAATATTGGTGAGCTCCCTGATGTCATGTGCTGTTTAAAGCTAAGCATGGGATCTAATGTGACACCCAAATACTTAAACCCTGTTACATTTTCTACATTTGCTCCATTTAGAGTTATAGTCGGATAGTGCATATGATTTTGTTTGCTGGTAAAGTAAATGGTAGCCGCTTTCCCTACATTCAGGGTGAGGCATGATTGATTAAGACATTCTGACGTTGTCACAGAGGGCTCCCTCTTGTTGTCATTACCTCAGTGGGAACTTGAGTCCGGTCTGCTGGCAGCGGGGATAGTTTTTTTGCGGTTTTGTCATCTTTTTCCTCGCTGCAGTCCGTTTGTCCGGCCTGTTGATTTGAAGTAGGCGGGTGGACATTGGAACGTGCCATTGGAATTTGTTGTGATTCTCCACTGATCAGTGTGATTCTCCAATGTAACCCAGAATGGTGAGTTTTTTCCACTTTGCACAGCACGAGCGCATGCGCTCTGGGGGCTTAGCATCTTCTGCTTTTTTGGTTGAAAGGCAGCAGTGGGTGACCGCATGCACCCCTGCCTGGACAGCGATGCTACTAAATTTCATAGAATAAGCGTCAATTGAAAAGGACTGTTGAGTTATCAATTAATTGACAAGTAATTTAATTTAGTTGACTAAATTCTAATTGACAATTAATCTAAAGTCAGTTAATCATTACCATCCCCATTTCTGACCAAGCAGAAGTTGATTTTTGAGCTGCCAATATAAAAATTCCAAAAGAATATTAAGAACATTGAAAATATTGAAAAATGCATGTCAGTACTGTTCTAATTGCCAGGCTCATATGTTGTTGATGTTGAGATAAATGGATATTCTCTATCCTCCGAGCACATTACCTCTCTGTACTCCCAGAGGACAGAAGCTAATCTTCCTACCGAGTACTTGTTGTTCTGGCTTCTTGTGTCCGTGTAAATTGGGCTGGAGAAGGGAGGTGAGAGAACATGTAACCCCCCCCAGTTCTATGAACAGACAAATACTCCATACACACACACTCACACATGGCAAAGCCCACTTATCACACTGGCTTGCAGCCTCTGAGAGAGCACAGATAAACAGTGTGACGATCAAAGGCCTCTGATAGTGCTTAGGGGGAGAGAAAGGACTGATCCATCTTTGGAAGGGACTGAAAGAGACCAGGGCTCACTACCATACAAATAGGAATGAAGAGGGGAAAAAGCTGAACAAAGGCCCGTTATGTCTTCACATCTCTGGTCTTGCTGAACTTTTAATCACATGTTTCACAAAATTAAACACCGCCAGAAAAAGGCTGGAGAGTACAAAAAATGGTAACTACACATTTATGATAATTTTGTTTAAAGACAGAAAACACTTGCAAACTAAATCTAAAGTTGAATTTTTGGACCAGAAAACCATCTGAAAATTGAAGGCTACTCTTGCATCTTAAGTAGTTCCAACATGGAAATTGTCACCACAACAATGAGCATGCAGGTAAAAAAGACAAAGGAAGAGGATTAAGGTACATCCTTAAATAATGCACTCCGTCAGAAGGAGAACACTGCAAAAACATTTTTAGATTTAATTTTATAATCCCAAATATGAACAAACTTGTATCAGAAGGAACAGCTCCAGGTAGAAATCAGATTGAAACATTAACCCAACTGCAGTGAAGTGTTAGAAACACTTTCTTATCAATGGATCACTAAATCTTTTAAAAACTAATCCACTCAGGACAACAGTGAAGAAGAGTTCCATTTTAGGTGATGCACAAGGACAATGCCAAATGAGTGAATTATCATATGTACTTTTACTAGACGAAAACAACTCAGAATTTAAAAACCCGGAACATAAAACACATTTAAGTATTTTCAGAGTGTATTCATCCATCTTCTTCCGCTTAATCCTTGAGTGCATTCGTGTTTTTTTAAATCCCGAAGACACACAATACATGTTCTGATGAGTCACACTGGAAAGATTAGCTTTAAAAATTACAACAAAACTTCATAGGCTACATTTAATATGTCAACACTGTTGTTTTTTCATTGCATCTGCAATTTCAACAGACAGAACTGTAAAAAAAATTTGGTTATGATCTTGAATATGGGTCACCAGACTATATCTGGACTATGAGCTCCTTTGACGGGCACTAATCCTAAATCTGCTCCAAGACAGGACACAACCGACCCACACCTCCACTCAATACCCAACATATACGTTAGAAATTTGGTGGTTGAGTAAATTTGTATGCATATAAACATATAATTTGACTGTGTCAATGTTGACACCAATCTTGGGCTCATATCTTACAGCAATCTTAAACAAGACATTTAGAAGTCTTTATCTGTTGTGTCACATCACACTGGTTGAGCATCTACAAAAAAAATTTAGAGCTGTATTTAAGGGTGCTTTCACACCTAAATTCGTTCAATTTGGTCCAAATCAGTTAACAAGTTTGTTACTTTGTATCATTTTCTCCTCAGTTCGGGCCCCTTTCACACAGGCAAAAATTGAGGCAAACCATAAGCAGACCAAACTGCGTCACGTTAAATCCCGCGAGACTTGCGTCAGAACTTTCTCGGTTTTTATTGGTCAGATTTTTTTACCGCAAGAACAGAAGAGGTAAATACAAGAAGTAGGATGACTACCGTGTCTTTATGCATTTCTGGGAGAAAATAATACAAATCGTAGTGTAATCTATGTGGGGTTTTCATCACCCTGGTTATCGTTTATTACATACATGCATATATCACTTTTGTCAAATCGTACAGTTTGAAAATGAAGCACTGCTATGGATGGGAAATAACATGTTAATGTTCATTAATCCTCCAGAACCGTGACATGCTCAGCCACAGATATTTTCAAAGATCTATCAGGTATGTACAATGACATAAAATGTTTTACCATTTGCAGCTGGTCCCATTTTAGTGCGGTCACTTTCTCACCTGCAGGACCACAACAGAGTTCGCCATTTAATTTGAACCGAGACCACCTGAAAAAGGTGGTCTCGGTACAGTTGTTTTGGTACACACTTGAGTGCGATTACCGTGTTCTCACCGGACAAAACGCATCGCACTAACAGCAAAAATGAACTTGAGTTTGACTGAAATGGACTAAAGCCTGCAGGTGTGAAAGCACCCAAGAGCATAATACACTGGCACATAGACCATATTATTAGAGGCCATGTACAGTGTTTCCCCTACCATTATATTGGGGGCGCAGGGTGCCCCCCTTAGACCCCCCCCCCGACCCTAGAATGTCAAGTTAATTAGGGCCTGAGCCAGTGACAACGTCAGTGGGCGACAGCCCTATTGGAGCCGCTGTTTCTTTATTATTATTATTATTATTCCGCCTAAACGATCGCATTTTTGACCCTCTAAACGTTAACCAAAACAATTTTTTTTTTTTTTTTTTGCACACACCTCAGACCCGGTGAAAAATTCGATAAACTGCAAAAAATATGTGCTCCCCACCCCCATTTTTTTGTGGGCGGGGCCAAACATACAAGGTCAATGGAGACCAGCAACCATAAAGTTTGACGTACGGGCACGAAATTTGGGTAAGGTGTGCATCGCCTCAAGACATGCAAAAAACATAATTGTGGCCCTTATCCACAGCCAACAGGAAGTCCGGCATCTCTCCTTAAAGCCACCCCACCTCCAATTTGGCCAAAAACCACCCCTCACATTTGAACAAACTCCTCCTAGGAGCCTGCTCCGATTGAGCTCATTTTCGCTTGGCGACATCTATGGACATAAGCCATTAAAGCTTCCTCCTTTCACAGTAGAAAGCTCAAAGATGTGGCCAGGGCACCATGGCAAATTTTGACTCCGCCCCTTACAACACAAAACAGCTGTAACTCTAGCAAAACTTGTCCGATGTCCACCAAAGTTTCCATGATGGACATAGTCCTGCCCCAAACGTGTCGATAAAAAAATACTTGACAAAAGATATAGCACCACCTTGTTGTTAAAGGAAGAATTGCTGAAAACTGTTTTATTTATTACTCATGCGCCAATTGCCAGAATGACGTGCAATTTTCTGAGGTTTATCAGACCACCTGGCTGATCATAACTGCACATCACCTTTAGCATGGCGTCACTGCTGTTACCATGGACACGTCGTCCTCGCCATTCAATCCGTGATCTTGTTGGGAGGGTTGGAACGACCTGGAGTGATGAATTCTGGAACACAGGTTGACGTTACTGTTATATGTAGTCCTATATGGGTGGGCAACACATAACTGACAGGGAAGTGTTGCCATGGCGACATGGCAAAGGTTGACTCCTCGCCATGGAACATCGGAAAGTTGTAATTTGGACAAACCTTGTCTGATTTTCATCAAATTTTCTACAATGGATATTAGTCCCACCCTGAACGCTCCTATATAAAATAATTAACAAAAGTTAGAGTGCCACCTAGTGGTTAGAACATCAGACACTTGTAACTTGGTCAAATTTTGTACGATTTTCACCAAAATTTCTACAATTGATATTAGTCCCACCCCGAACGTGTCTATATAAAAATAATTCACAAAAGTTATAGCACCACCTAGTGATTAAAGGAAGAGTTGCTGAAAACTGTTGTGTTTTTAATTTTTCTCTCACCAGGTGCAAAAATGACATGAAGGAATGACTAGGACTCACTGATAGTACATGTACATAGTACAGAACCATTTCCATGTGGACCGGCATGCATCAATGGCTTCTTCGCCATGCAAAACATGAGAGCTACAGCTCAGACAATCCTTGTCTGATTTGGACAAAACCTTGCACAAATCATACTAATCTCATTCTTAACACATCTGTATATCAATATTCGCAAAATTGTCACAACACCACCTATTGCTGACATGACGTACTGCACAAAATTGTATCAACTTTCGCACAAAGACCAGTAGTCAGAATAACATGACATTTTCAGAGGTTTCTCAGAGCACATTGGATTACCCTCAGTGGAAGTCACTTTTGTCCTGCGATCATCACAGTTGCCATGGAAACCCACTCCTCATCATTCAGTACGTTTTTTACTTTGGAAGGTTGGGAAAGTCCGAGCGTCACGAAATGGGGAACAAAAGTCAAGGTGACTCTCTTCTGTAGTTCTATGGGTCTGCAGCATGTACGTAATATGTAAGTGTTGCCATGGCCACATGTCCAAGTTTACCTTATCGCAATAAGTTGGACAGTTGTAACTTGGACAAACTGTGTCGGATTTTCACCGTAATTGCTACGATGGATATTAGTCCTGCCCCACATGTTCCTACATAAAAATAACTGTCAAAGTTATAGCGCCACCTACTGCTCACAGTAAGTACTGCGCCAAACGGTTTACTTTATTATTCAGGCAGCGCTTGCTGCGACGATGGGAAATTTTCTGAGCCAGCTAGGTATGAAGGGCGGCAGATTCCGCGTGCGCACGGGGGGGCGAGGGTCCGCTTACAGCTGCTTGCAGCTTTATATAAAGCCAGATCACAACAGAAGTCAGTTTAAAATGCATTCACTATAGAACAAGTCTTTACCTTGTCCTTTTATTAAACTATATACAGTGGGGCAAAAAAGTATTTAGTCAGTCACCAATTGTGCAAGTTCTCCCACTTAAAAGATGAGAGAGGTCTCCAATTTTCATCATAGGTATACCTCAACTATGAGAGACAAAATGAGAAAAAAAAAATCCAGAAAATCACATTGAAGGATTTTTAATGAATTAATTGGTAAATTCCTCAGTAAAACAAGTATTTGGTCACCTACAAACAAGCAAGATTTCTGGCTCTCACAGACCTGTAACAACTTCTTTAAGAGGCTCCTCTGTCCTCCACTCTTTACCTGTATTAATGGCACCTGTTTGAACTCGTTATCAGTATAAAAGACACCTGTCCACAACCTCAAACAGTCAGACTCCAAACTCCACTATGGCCAAGACCAAAGAGCTGTCAAAGGACACCAGAAACAAAATTCTAGACCTGTACCAGGCTGGGAAGACTGAATCTGCAATAGGTAAACAGCTTGGTGTGAAGAAATCAACTGTGGGAGCAATTATTAGAAAATGGAAGACTTACAAGACCACTGATAATCTCCCTCGATCTGGGGCTCCACGCAAGATCTCACCCCGTGGGGTCAAAATGATCACAAGAACGGTGAGCAAAAATCCCAGAACCAC
Source organism: Pholidichthys leucotaenia (assembly GCA_020510985.1). NCBI lineage: Eukaryota > Metazoa > Chordata > Actinopteri > Cichliformes > Pholidichthyidae > Pholidichthys > Pholidichthys leucotaenia. The sequence continues at coordinate 153,633,815 of CM035839.1, read as the reverse complement.
ACGGGGAGACCTAGTGAATGACCTGCAGAAAGCTGGAACCAAAGTAACAAAGGCTACCATCAGTAACACACTACGCCGCCAGGGACTCAAATCCTGCAGTGCCAGATGTGTCCCCCTGCTTAAGCCAGTACATGTCCAGGCCCGTCTGAAGTTTGCTAGAGAGCATTTGGATGATCCAGAAGAGGATTGGGAGAATGTCATATGGTCAGATGAAACCAAAATAGAACTTTTTGGTAAAAACTCAACTTGTCGTGTTTGGAGGAGAAAGAACACCATACCTACTGTGAAGCATGGGGGTGAAAACATCATGCTTTGGGGCTGTTTTTCTGCAAAGGGACCAGGACGACTGATCTGTGTAAAGGAAAGAATGAATGGGGCCATGTATCGTAAGATTTTGAGTGAAAACCTCCTTCCATCAGCAAGGACATTGAAGATGAAACGTGGCTGGATCTTTCAGCATGACAATGATCCCAAACACACCGCTCGGGCAACGAAGGAGTGGCTTCGTAAGAAGCATTTCAAGGTCCTGGAGTGGCCTAGCCAGTCTCCAGATCTCAACCCCATAGAAAATCTTTGGAGGGAGTTGAAAGTCCGTGATGCCCAGTGACAGCCCCAAAACATCACTGCTCTAGAGGAGATCTGCATGGAGGAATGGGCCAAAATACCAGCAACAGTCTGTGAAAACCTTGTGAAGACTTACAGAAAACATCTGACTTCTGTCATTGCCAACGAAGGGTATATAACAAAGTATTGAGATGAACTTTTGTTATTGACCAAATACTTATTTTACCGAGGAATTTACCAATAAATTCATTAAAAATCATTCAATGTGATTTTCTGGATTTTTTTTTTCCCCCCTCATTTTGTCTCTCATAGTTGAGGTATACCTATGATGAAAATTGGAGACCTCTCTCATCTTTTAAGTGGGAGAACTTGCACAATTGGTGGCTGACTAAATACTTTTTTGCCCCACTGTATGCTTAGGTTATTTATCTTATTTACACAACAGCAGATCATTCCTGTCTCTTCTGTGCTCTGGTATCATGCAGCAGGGCGGAACTCCACTGCACACAACATGCGCTCACACACTAGGGCTGAAACAATCGACACCATCGACAACGTTGATCATAAAAATTTGTCAACGCAATTTCTATTGTTGACAAATTGTTTAATATTAAACTTTATATGCATACTGCGGAAATGTTCAGTTTGACTGTTCCTGCGAAGGAGGAGAGCACATCATGGCGACACAGAAGAGAGAAAATCACAGAGAAGAGGCCAAAACTTTCCCAAGTATGGAAGCATTTTACTAAAAATAAACAAATGACACAAGTTAAATGCAAATTCTATAAAGTAGAGTTGTCATTATCACATCAACACTACAGCAATGCATCCATCTTCCTCCCCATCTTCCCTCCGCTCTGTCCGCCGGCTCGGCTGCCTGTCAGCAGGTCTCCGTGGGTCTCTACTGTGCTCTGTCCCGGTGATGATTTAAGTTGGGCCACTTATAAACACCACAACGGTAAGGTTAGCGAGTTTTAGCGAGTAAATTTAGTGCTTCTTATTTTCAATGACGGACTGTCTCAGCTTTAGAAAGCTGAAACTGCTAGCATGTGCCACTTATGTTAGTTTACCTGTTGGACAATAATCTCTCTTCAATGATGGTTGCTGACGGCTGAGCCATTTCAGTTCTGCTGGCTAACGTGTGAAGTGCACAAAATTAGTGAACTGCGGGAGTGGCTTATTCTCTTATCTTCCCTCATTTTGTCGTGGTAATATCAGCCCTCATTCTGAACTAGGAATGCAAGCTAGCAATTAATTCATTAATTGTTAACTGATCCACCTTATCGATCAATTAACGATTAATTGAGAAGCTGCAATTTTCCGGAGAATCTGAATTTCCCGCAGTACAATACGGTCTATCTTTAACATATAAAAAGTTAATAAATGTTTTTGATATACTGAATAAAACATGAGCATCATATTCCTCAATGATTTATTGTACCACTTACACTTTTTTTTTTACTACAATGGCATTTTTTTTGTAGTTTTAACAAATTTTTGTACTGTATAGTATGTTACTATGTGCTGGTACATCTCAGTAAATATAGCTGTCATGGTTTTTAATTTATTTTAAAAACTATTACCAATATCATAAATTTATCTTTTTTAGTTATATTACAAGAAAATAACCTTCACATTCTAATTTACTGAGATACACTAGTAGACTGTTTTTACAGGAAAATAAATTGTGAGCCGTTTCATCTGTTGCATGTTAAACATTATCACAGTACCCCGGCAATCCAGGCAAACCCAGTACAATCTGGGCTCCCTCTGTTGTGCGTTACCTCAGTGGGAACTTGAGTTTGGTCTGCTTTCCTGTCTTGCAGTGAGTTGTGTAATTTTTTTCTTTGTTCCGGTCAGTTTCTCCGTTATGTTAATTTGAAGCAGGTGGACCTTCAAGCTCGCATGCCATTAAAACTTGTTGTTGCCCTCTGACGTAATTTGGAAGGGCGGGTTTTTCACTCTACACAGCGCATGCGCTCTGGGGGCTTGGCATTTTCTTCTGCTTTTTTGGCTGAAATGCAGCAATGGGTGACCGCGTGTGCCCCTGCCTGGACGGCAACGCCACTACATTTCATAGAATAAGCTCCCATTGAAAAGGACTGCTGAGTTATCAGTTAATTGACAACTAATTTAGTCGACTAAATTCTTAACAATTAATTGAAAGTCAATTAATCATTAACATCCCTATTATGAACATTAGTGCATCTATCTATAAATGCAAGGCTTCTCTGTGTATCCTGCCTGCTGTTCCTTGCATAGCTTCAAACCGTTTTTGTCAGACTGATCTCAGATTTGATGCATGCTTTGCTAAGGTTATGAAAGTGTGCATCCCCGAATTTCAGCCTCCCCAGATATGTGGAAGTTTCAGGAGAGAAATCTTTATTGAACATCCATTGGGGAGCTATTAAATGAACACAGAGGTGGGAAAGATATAATCGCTGGGAGTTGAGGGCTGAAATTCAGAAGGCAAGCTCTGGAATTCGATGGGATAAAATGATAAAAAATTTGGGCCCGATCCAAGCTCCGGAACTGGGTCTTCCTTAGACCCAGGTCCTCCACCCCCGTAAACCTAGGGAAAACACTGACGTAGATAGGAGAACAAAGTATTCTGGCTACATTCCAATGAACAATTTGCTAATAACTGACAGCTGCTCCCAGTACAAGTTAACAAACAAGGGATCCTGGTTGTGTTCCTGGATTGGGTTTTCATTTAACCATAACTGAAAAAATTAAAGCAAAAATTTGGAATATGTATCTTTTAGGGGAGGGTTTAAAATATTTATTTTACATCCAAGATCCAATAAGTTTTTTAATATAATGTCTTTTAACTAGGGATGTTAATGATTAATTGACTTTCGATTATTTGTCGATAAAAATTTAGGCTGCACTCAGACCAGGACAGTTCAGGGGTCTCGGTTTGACTGGGCAGGGGCGCTGTAGCTAAAATCATCACTGACCAGGAAAAAAAAATCTTGACGAAGAAGAAAAATCCAGCTCACTGATTGGCCAGGACCAAAAACGGAAATCTGTTCCCTTCAGCCGGGGCTGTCTGTCCGCCCGCCACAAACGGGACATTTTTTAACTTTTCTCCTCGGCTTTCTCCAGTAAGAGGATTTCTCGGATTTGTGTGGTTGTCTTTATTGTTATTTTCTACCCAAAATGTATGACGGTAAATGCCACTTCCTCTTCTCAGACTATGTGTTGCTATGGTTACAAAAACACCGAGGGGCACTTACGCCCTTTGGCCTGCTGGATACTCCATTTGGATTCACACTGCAAGTGGAGTGCACCAGACTTCATTTGCAAGAGAACCGAGACCCCAGTTTTCAGGGGGTCCAGACTTTGCTTGTTTGGTGCGCACCTGAGTTCCAACGCGCGTTCAGATGGCACCAAACAAACCAAACTATCTGTGGAAGCCACTGTTTGGTCCTTTGGCCCGGACCAAACAGCGGCCGTCTGAATGTGCCTTTAGTCGACAAAATTAAATTAGTTGTCAATTAATTGATAACTCAGCAGCCCTTTTCAATGGGAGCTTACTCTATAAATTGTAGTGACGTCGCCGTCCAGGCGAGGCCGCACGCGGTCACCCACTGCCGCATTTCAACCAAAAATGCAGAAGAATATGCCAAGCCCCTTGACCGCATGCGCTGTGCAGAGCGAAAAAACTTGGCCTTCTGGGTTACATCAGAAAGCCACAACAAGTTCTAATAGCACACAAGCTTTAAGATCCACCGCCTGCTTCAAATTAACAGCGGAGAAACGGAATGGAGCAAAAAAAAAAAGACTACATGAGCACAAAAACCATCCCCGCTGCCTTCACCCTGCCACTACACGGGAAAGCAGACCAGATTCAACTTCTCACTGAGGTAACAGACAACAGAGGGAGCCCAGATCCTATTGGGTTTGCCTGGATTGGCAAGGTACTGTGATAATGTTTAACATGCAACAGACGAAGGAACTCACAATTTATTTTCCCATTAAAACAGATTACTAGTGCATCTCAGTAAATTAGAATGTGAAGGTTTTTGGGGTTTTTTTGAATATAACTAAAAAAGATACATTTTATGATATTGGTAATAGTTTTTTTTAAAACAAATTAAAAATCATGACATTTTTAATTTGCTGAGATGTACCAGCACATAGTACACAATATACAGTACAAAACTTATTTAACTATAAAAAAAAAATGCCATTGTCTGTAGTAAAAACAAAAAAAAATGCAAATGTACAATAAATCATTGAGGAATATGATGTTCATGTTTTATTCAGTATATCAAAAACAGTAATTAACTTTTTATATGTTAATGATAGAAAGACCATATTGCACCAAGGAAAATTCAGATTCTCAGAAAAATTGCCGCTTATCAATTAACTGTTAATCAATCAATAAGGTGAATCAACTATTGATTAATGAATTAGTCGATAACTTGCATCCCTACACTTTAACATGTGTGAAACTTGCAAGAGGTCCTCTGGTGGTTGAATTCTCACATTCATATATTTAATTCATCAAATTAGAGAGTTCCTGGTCCAATTAAAAGCATTAGGTCTCTGGCAAATTAGTTAATACAAAAGAAAAAAAAATGTTAGACTGGCAATAGCCCAGACTGAATCAATATTTAATGCTAAATCAGTGATGCCCAGTGATGTGTCAGTCGTCAGAAAGTTAATCGATAACTAATTTCATAGTCGACTAATTGCCTGTGTACCTGTTTCCGGGAAAAAATCTAGAAACATATGAATCTTTCAGGCTCTAAAACATGAAAAACTGCCACTTTTCTTGCTTGTGCATTATAAGTTAAATAAATTACGGTTTTGTGATGTCTGGCAATTGTGTTGTTACCAACATTCTTGATTACGCTGTAAAGTTCAAGTTTCAAACTCATGTTTGATGGGTCTTTATTTTTTATTTAGCTATGGGGACCTTTATAAAACATTATATTAAAGGCAGAGACTGAAAACATGGTGATGTTCTCAGGTGTGCAGACTTAACCCCTTAGCATTCTAGCCAATTTCCCTAAATTCAGCATACGCAAAGAAAATCAAATTCTTTCTTCACTGAATGGCAGTAGAAAATTTAATGTCCCCCTCCTTGGAACATCGGAATTTTAATAGGTTAAAATCTGCAACTTCTTTCTCAAAAATTTGCAGCTTTTTTCTTTTAATTTTGTTCTACTTTTTTCTCTAACATCTGCAATTTTTTCATATAAATTTACAACCTTTTCTCTCCATACCTGCAAATTCAGAAGGGGTGAAAAAGGTGACAAACTAAACCCCTGTAGGGGAGTCTGGACTCTGGGGTTACCCCCCCCCCCCCGAAAAATTTGGTGATTTTTAACAAGTAAATTAAGCATTCTGGTGTACTCTGAGAAATAAATAAAGGGAAAAGACACTTGCTTCAGATAAAGTGCATTATTAACAGTGTTTAACATGCTTAAAACTAATTTTTTCAGCCTTTCAATGCTACACAATGTAGCAATAAAAATCTATAAATATCCTATAAAATAATGAAACATTTTACACAATGACCACTTTTATTTCAAGTTTTTTTTTTTTTTTTTTTGTATGATGCAAGAATGAACTTTTTTTTAAAAATATTTCATACTTCTAGTCATTTGGTTGAGAATACTTACATACTTATATAACTCAAGTTTTGAATGCGGAACATGGGTCATATTTTGGGTGTTTGACTTCTTTAACTGGATCTGAATCCTTGTGTTGAGAGTCACACTTGGCCACAATTAACCCTAATGGCAGTCTCACTCTGCTCATCTATTTAAATAGCTAAGCCTACAAGCTTATATTTCATGAATAAAGATGTTTTTCTCAATAAATTTGGGTTCAGAAGAAAGGTAAGAGATTGATGCAGAAGTGTCAGAATCATCAAATGTACTGTTTCGGAGTAAACTCAGAAGACAGAAAAAAACTATAATTTTCAATTCCACCTAAAAAAAAAAAAAAACTAATATGACTACATTTTACATGATTAGTGCAGTGTTTAATGCTTTTTTTGTGGAGCTACCTGTTCTACCCAGGGACCCTCAGACAGGTTGGAATCACATAATACGGATGCAGTGGAGATAGCCTTCCCAAAATTATCTGCTTTGAACTGAATGACATTAGGCTAACATTAACACACAATTCACGGATGTTAACTGACCCCTTAACAAGCAGACGAGCTTCCCATTCAACATTTTGGAAAATGTGCCATTTGAGAAAAGGATCATGACACACTTTATCAATGTTAAGCTACACAGCATATTATATCGTAGACAGGCAGACAGACTCACTTCCAAACTCCCGATAATAATCCATCCAACAGCGGGCTGTGCAAAAGACGGAAGACAATGCCGTTATCTTAACTGTGGTTGGCCAAACGACGACGCGTGATGCGTTCCAAAGATATTTTATTGTGAACATGACTGTCCCCCAGTGTTTCTGAAAGCTAAGTTCCAGGGAAACTGCCGGCAGTCACCGCCACCCCCCGTCCCCCCAAAAAAACCCTTTGGATCTACACGATTAACATGAGTGACATATTTGGGATTTATTTCTGCGATTTTCATCAAAAAGCAACTAGTTTGCAGGTATGTTCCTCAAAAATTAGCAACTTTTTTTCCTGTGAATTTGCAGCTTTTGTCTTAAACAGGTGAGGTTAAACATGCACTGGAGCCCCAAACAGGAGCCATGCCAACAGGAAGCAGAGATGGCGGCCATGACAGAAATAATCGTGATTAGTCGACGAATCAACAAAAAAAAAAAAAATAGTTATTAGATTAGTCCACTACCAAAATAATCGTTAGTTGCAGCCCTACCCAGCTGTATTAACTTTTAAGTCAAAAAGAAAAACTTTTAGGTATTTTCAATGAGAATGACATTGACAATCAAAGAAACCAAAAACATAACATCCTAACAAAGATGCTGTACAGTAAAGTAACACTCAGCAACAGACAGACAAAGAGAAAAGAATGTCTGCTCACTTTTTTGCCAGAAGGTGGAAAGTCCCACAGCAACATCAATTCTACTGACATTTGGAAACCAACTTCACCTTCTGACAGAAGCATCAGGGGACGCCTGTTGCCATCACAACTATTATATGCGTGGTAGCAACAAGTGCTCCTGCAGGGATTTTTGGTATCCCTTGTGAAGAGAGCAGAGGAGCAATGGTGGCCTCACTAAAAATGAACAAAGCAGAGCTGAAGAAGAACAAGAAGGCAGACTCAAAAGACTCAGTTTTATATATACACTGAAGCGGGGGGGGGGGGGGGGGGGGCATTTTTGGCCTTTCAAATAATGCCCTTAAGAAAATATACCCTGTGATCTCAGATTAGCTCCTGGTACAAAAAGCCATCTTTTTAAGATTAGAGCCACAGCTAAATATGAACACATTAGTTTGAGCTCATGGTGTGAGAGGTAGTCACATTTCAAGTATTTAATAAGCTGCTTTAAAGAAAAGGTGCAGTGAGAGACAAAACAGCACCAAGGCAATGGGCTACTAAGAAAAGTTAGTTTATGCAGAACAGAGCATACACTACAGCACGGCTGCTTAAACAAAACACTCTAAATCCAAAACGTAAACAGGTGTAAACAACAGCTCAAATAACAATACCTGTTGCGAAAGCATGTTCTGGTGTAGTGCTCAGTGTTACCCGGCAAACTGTGTATCTGACAGAAGCTACACAAAGCAGGTGAAAACAAAAGAAAAAAAAAACACTGATCCTATTCTTACCTGTTGCTGTAGCTTCAGTGCACAGCCTTGCAGCAACATCTAAAAGAGGTGCAAATCTGTCACCCACTGCCAGAAGAACACAGCCTGAGCTTTATCCCAACGCTGTGGCAACAACAGTAAACGAACACCATGTCAATGAGACTATAATTCATTAACCGCCCCGCAGCAACACACACACACACACACACAGGGCTCATGGTTAGTAATACATAACTGTACCAGTTTTTTTTTTTCCTTAATACATTAAAAGGGTGCAAATCCTTGCTTTCCACTCATAATTTTGTACAACTTCTACAGAGTCAGCGATCAGAGGGAGTTGCCTCCAAATAAAAGGAAAGCTTAAGTTACATTCTCACAGCCAGTACAGAGGAACAAGATTTCAAAATTGGCTGGACCTGTTAAGCCAGGCCAATGTGCTGCAGGCCTCTCTGACCCTGCCTTTCAACACCCACAGTCACCCTGTGGTTAACTGGGCCAAAAGCCAGCAGGAAACAGCATAGGTGTTCTCCCACCTCAGAAACCCTCCTTGGTAAGATGGCATCGTGTTACTGTACACCAGGTTCACCTTTCACAGTTACGGTAACCAAGGCTGAGAACCTCCCTACTTGTCACAGTGCATTTTTCATGATGCCAGAGGAAGCACCCCTTTGTTTGTGTAAACTGTAACGAAGTCATCCTACCGTCAGATTAATTTCACCATTTAATATAACAGAATAACTCCAACTTTGACTAGCAGTTCTGAACAGGTTTCTCGTACTGCACAAAGAAAAGCACACAGCAAATATTCAGGGAGAGGACTACAACATTTGAATCAGAAATTATTGAGTTTCTCCTCGAATAAGCATCACTACACAGTATGTTCATGCTTTAAAAGCAGACAGGCCCAAAGGTAACAGGAGTTCAACCTGCAGTGTGCTATGATATGAACGCATGTCCCCATCTACGAGGGGGGCTGAAAAGTTCATAGGCTGACCATGATGCAGTGGTCAAATTTGACCAAATGTGGTTTATTTTTCAACACAAGTCCCCAATGTCAGTGTATCTGAAAAGAAACAATGCAGTCAGTATCAGAAAAGGTTGAATTTAATGCATGACTAGTTTCATTACTGTAGCATAACTCCTTCTTAGTCAGCCTATGAACTTTTCACCCCCGCCTCGTCTATATGATTGACCTTAGCTACAGGGGATGTGATATTTTTAGACTGTCCCGTGCACACATCAAGTGTCAGGTGTAAAATAAAGCAGGTCACAGAATAAATGCCCTACTTTTACATTTCAACATGTATAAAATAAAAAGATAAAAGTGTTCTGCCCTACTTTTACATTTCATCATGTATAGAATAAAAAGATAAAAGTGTTCTAAGTTCGGAGTTGTGAAATCTAGTCTTTGGTGAAGCATGCCTTAAGCATCCATTGTTTTTATAAGACAAGCTGCACAACTAGGTTACATGAAAGTGAGATGCTCTTATTCTACACTTTGCAAAAAAGTCCTACGTTTGTTTTTATAACTGTAATCAATCACTCTTCATCCTCTATCCTCTTTGGAAGCAAATCAGGTCACCTTGCAGTGACTCATAAGCTGGAATGTATAATTAGCTTACCGGTTACTTATTGACTCATAGTCGGTTAGAGTAGCATATTCGTTTGTTTTAGCTGCCCACTAGAATTTACAACCAGAAGGGGAGACTGAAATCAGTGGAAGGTCATAAATTGAAAACTGAGAGGCATGGGAATGTACAGCGGCCTTTAGTGTCACAGCTGCTTCAGTCCACTTCCTCCCTCAATGCATTTCCTCATTGAGCTTCAGCACACATGGCTGCCCCGTCCGGGTTCGGTCTACTTAAGGAAACTAGACGAGGCGAAATCATAGATCCACCTAAACCCAAATGTTACCCACGACTCTACGCCGAAGAATTCGCAGAATCAACGCGTATTAGCTACAATAAATGCGGTAGTTTTGGTAGTACAAAGCGGAACTCCCGCGGTGACAAATCCATGAAACAATTACACTTAACGTTCACCTGATTTCCTTTTTGACTGACAGATCTGCCAAATGCTTCACAGAAAAAAGGGGTTAAATGCGATGTGTGTCAAGTTTGGTCACAAAGGGCGGAAAACTGCTAGCTAAGTCGCCAAAAACCGAGCAGTTCACAGCTATAAATGACAACCGAGCCCAACACCACGACTGGTTACAGCATTTTAGACATCCACATCATAACCACATCGTGAACCCACAAGTATCAATAGAATACACTCGGTCAAAAATACTGTCAAAGATAAATGCTAACGTTACCTGCTGTCACACCAAGAGCCCATCACAAAGCTACGGGTAAGATTAGCTTCTATTTTTGGACGACGGTCAGTCTGGACAAGGACGTTTATAAGCACTCTATATGGCATCAACTAATTATAATTTGTAAACAGGAGCATACTGCTAAAAGTATCCCCTTCTGTGTTATGTTTCCTTTTTCCTCGCTTTGAAAAATGCCATAACTGCAAGCTAGCTCAGCTGCGTTAGCCGGAAGGCTAGCTGTGCTCTGCACTTGTACCAACAGAAATACACTCGTCCATTAGAAAAACAACTATTTTCACTGTATACACCACCGACTATCAAAACAACAACATTTAACACCCATAGTATGCTACCCAAAAATCAAACATATAAACCGTCTGGCGGTGCTAACGTGGCTACACATCGGCTCCCCTCCTCATGGAACCTCACTCAACCATCTCCGCAGTATATAAGACAACTTTAAATCCAGCATTTAAGAGTCCACTTTGGTCCATTCGGTACTTACAAAGAGCAGGCTGAACATTGAAATCCCGTGACTACAGCAGAGAGAAAGTGGAGGGAGTACAGAACCGCTGTCAGGTCGCCTTTTTTGTTCCTCTTCAGTGTGGCAGCCAGAGATGTGGTTAGGAGGTCTAGGGCTTCTGCTGTCGGGGAGGAGCCTGCTCGGTTCACAGGGGATACATTCAGGGACTGTAGGAAATATGGGTGCACAGGCAAGACGAGTTGACAAAAATAGAGACAAGAGTCTGAATGTTTTTTTTCAGATGTGCTTTAAGTCAGATAGATAGATAGATAGATAGATAGATTTTGCACAGAGCTGCAAAGCTTTGAGCAAAACCAATGTGATTTTTGGATTCAGCGCATCAAAATTGTCCTAAATCAGCTAAAAAAAAACTTAGACAATAAATTTGGTGTTGACCAGTGTAATTGATATCTGCTGCCTGGCCAAACGTATGGGCTGCGTCTCACTGGTTTATCTAGTTGGTGGTCTGTTTGCCCATGTCCATGATGGCACGTAGATTAAAAAAAAAAAAAAACCTTCATCTATACCTTTAAAAGGAACTCCTGTGGAGATTGTGTAGAAAGGATGAGGCTGAATTATTTCTCAAGTTCCATTTTATTTCACAACACACTCTCCAACATTCAAATACAGAAAGAGGCAGAACCCCCAACATCTGCCAGTCTTATACCCCTGACATCACAGCACAAAATCCCATTGTCTTTAAATCTCAAACACAATCAAACACAATGCATCCCCCCTGCAGTTCCTCTCTCTTTCACCCAAACCTCAGTGGTCAGGAAATCCTTCATGTCCATCTCTTTGCATATCAAAAGGCCAACTCTCACATCCTCCTCACCTCCCTAGGAGGTCCAGACCTTTTGTTCCTCTTCAGACATGAAGCCAAAATAAGCACACAGGAATATACATGAGAGCATATGAACAGTCATATAGATATAGATTAGTTTATTTGACAGGGACAGTGCAATAAACATAGACAATTAATCAAAGACAATCAATCTGATGTGTTGCACATAGAGTGTATAGCTATTAGCTAATTTGCAACTCTTGTCCCTGGATGGGCTTTAGAAAAAAGAATCAAGATAAAAAATATACACAATAACCACATACATCAATGCAGAAAAATTATAAATACACAATTATAAATATTATAAATATTATAAATACACAAATATAACAGCCTGACTCACATTTAACATAAATATTATAAATACACATATATTATAAAATATTATAAATACACAAATATAACAGCCTGACTCACATTTAACACATATAACATAACTCACATTTGCCTATTTCAGGCCTCCCTCCCTCCGTCACTCACTATAAACAAACACATTTATTCCTTCCCTTCATTCACTCTCACTTTGCAGACAAATAATTCATACATGAGTACATTCTTGTTTATTTTTCAGCCAGTTTTTAACATTTTTAGTGAATGTTTTAAAGTCCGTTATTATTTTAATTTCATTTGGCATTGTGTTCCAGATGTGACTGCCCTTTATAGAGAAAGCTGTTTGTCCAAATGTGGTTCTGCGGTGGAATATTTTACAGTTATTGTTAACAGAACTCCTGGTGGCTCTGCTGCTGTCCTGTCTTTGGACGAAACCAGCAAGTGGCTCGGGTGCTGATTTATGGAAACATTTGAACGTTAATTTCAGAAGACAGAGGTCAATGAAGCTCTCAAAACTCAATAGGTTGTATTTTTTTAAAACATTACAGTGATGCCACCTAATGGGCTTTTTGTCCAAGATTTTTAGGGTTTGATTATATAATGAACCTATGTGTCTTATTGTGGAAGGGGCTGCTTGAGCCCAGACTGTCAAACAGTATGATATATGAGAAAAAACCATAGAATGCATATACAGTGCAGCTGCTTCGTAAGGTATGTAATATCTAATTAATTTAAAGCAGTTCAGATTTTTTTTTACTGTTTTTGAAATTTTCTTTATATGAAGATTAAATTTGAGTTGAGGATCTAGTACAATGCCAAGGTATTTGAATTCTGTAGCTAAACTGATGTCATGATCATGTATATTAACTTTAAAATGTTGCAGGTTACATTTTTTGATTGAAAAGCACATTGAGACTGTTTTCTGAAGGTTCAGCAATAGATGGTTCTTGAGGAGCCACTCTTGGACATCAACCATACTTGTAGACAGTACATCTGCAGCCTGTGCTGGAGTCTTGGCAGCTGTGTAAATAACTGCATCATCTGCATAAAGTTGGCATGTTGCAGCTGAGCAGTGTAACGGCAAGTCATTAATAAAAATGCTGAAAAGTAAAGGACCAAGAATGGACCCTTGTGGGATACCCATGCGGTTGTTTAAAAATGAGGATTTATCCTGGTGAACTTTTACACACTGTTCTCTATTCTGGAGATAAGATGCAAACCATTCTAATGTATTTGGGGAGAAGTTAAAAGATACCATTTTGGATAAAAGCAAACTGTGGTTTACAGTATCGAAAGCCTTTTTGAGATCTAGAAAAACAGCTCCTACCACATTACCCCTGTCCAAGGACTGTTTGACGTTTTCAATAAGGCAACAATTTGCTGTTTCTGTTGAGTATCCTGGTCTAAAACCAAATTGATGTGGATGAAGAAGTTGACTGTCTTGTAAGTAGTCTATCAGCTGTGTAGCTACAACTTTTTCAAGAACCTTAGATAGGACTGGTAAGATAGAGATTGGGCGGTAATTGCATATATCGTCTTTACTGCCTGATTTATGAACTGGTATGACGACAGCTTTTTTCCAGCCAGATGGAAATGTACTAGACCTAATGGAGAGATTAATGAGATGAGTCAGTGGTTTGATTAATATTTTGCTGTGCATTTTGAGAAAGGAGGTGCTCATATTGTAGATATCATTAGTTTTTGAGTTTGACAGTGTTTTAACAATACCAGCAATTAACTTCTCATTTACCTCATCGATGTGAAAAGTATCTGTTGGAAGTATGGAATTTGTGTTGTTGAGCACATTTGGCAGCACAAAAATTTTTGTTAAGTCTTCCACAGAGCCCACAAAGTGTGAATTAAATTCATTTGCCAAAGTAGCCTTGTCACTGACGGTCTTGCCATTGATTCTAAGTTCCTTTACCCCCTTCTGATCGTTTTTTTTATTAGTTAAGTTATTTAAATGCCTCCATAGGGAACTGTTGTTACCCTTTGCATGATCTATCAGTTTATTGTAATAAGATATTTTTGATTTTCGCAGCTCATGTACCACTTTATTTCTTAAACTTTTGTACACAAGGTGATCATTTTGTAGTTTGGAGGTTAGTGATGTTTTCAGTGCATAGTCTCGCCTCTTCATAAGTTTTCTTATTTCATTATTTAACCATGGTAGGCTAATCTTCTGTTGTCTACTTTTAATTTGCTTTGAAAATTTTTCTATAGACTTTGTGATTGTTGCAGTTATAAAATTACAACAATCATCTACTTCACATGTTGCCATGAGCTCATATACATGTGAGCCCGTGAAACTACATACGTATGTGCACCACACTCCGATTATATTGGCATGTTAGCTCTATATGCTTTATTTTGATGTTAGTAACATAACTATAATATAATTTTTTTGAAAATAATTCCCAGTTTTATATATTTTTAAAAAACTTTACTACGATGTAAATCGCCATTTTTGTTTACTTCGCAATGCATTCTGGGTAGTGACGTAGAATGGTTGCAGCCGTTTTTTCTGTCTTATACAAGCCAAGAAGTGAAGCTACGAACTACTGCCATTTGTCAGTGAAAATGCCACAGTGCGTGGCTTTTGGATGTAATTTCCAATCAAAGGGAAATAAAGAGAGCGGGGTGAGCCTCCATAGCTTTCCTAAAGAGGGAAGGTGGAGGGAAAAAGTGGGGATGCAGTGGCTCAGCAGGTAGAGCAGGTCGTCTAATAACCCGATGGTTGGCGGTTCGCATCACGCTCTCCCCAGATATCCTGCCGTTGTGTCCCTGGGCAAGACACTTCACCCGCATTGCCTCCAGTGCCCATAACACTGGATATGAATGTGTAAAAATGTTTAAATGCTCGGAGAGGCCGTTGGCGCGGATTGGCAGCCACATTTCCGTCACTCTGAGTGTCTGTGATCATGCGCTATAGCACACGCTTGATAAAGCTGACATATGTATTAATCACGCTATGATAAAGCACGAAATCGCTCAAAGCGCGCGCATGAGACATGTCTGTGATCACGCGCTATAGCGCGTAATCATAGACATGATAGACAATCATAGCGTAATAATAATGAGTCAATAGAAGAAAAAAGAAGTAGGCAACAAGCACCCTATAAGCTGATAACACATAAAAATGTCAGACTCCTGGATAACCATTTCAATAAAAAGACACTTTTTACAGCAGATTTTAAAACTTAAACAAATTATTAATTAATTAATTTAATTTGATTAGGTAGGCTATTTCAAGCCTTAGTACCCATATACATGAAGCACCAAACGAACCAGTGTGAGGTATCTGAAGTGAAGCAGAGCCAGATCTTGTGGTTATCTGACTAGAGCTTTGAATGGAGCTGAACTAGCCTAAAAGATCATTTGGAGCCTGACCATGTAGAATTTTAAACATTAAGTTCAGCTTTAGTTGAATGATTATTTTGTCCATAGGCAACATATTAACCTGGTGGAATTTGTCAGCACCTATATGTATTCTGGCCAGTGCATTCAGAACTAGAAAAGCACTCGGAGAGCGCAGACCTCCGCCAAGCGCCACAATTCCCCCCATACAGTGTTTGTGTGTACGTTTTCAGATTCCTTGAGCATGTAAACATATGACTAGCAATTGGATTCACAATGATTATTTGTTTATTTGACAGGGACAGTGCAATAAACACACAATTAATCAATGACAGTCAATCTGATAGTGATAGGATTAGTGGTTCAGTAGTAAAAGCATTGGGTCCTTGGCGGAGGTAATAAACTGAAGTGTTGCTGTTGTGTCCATCTCCTTCACTGACGGATGCAAATTGGGTAGACAGGTTGCCGTGGGTTTTATATTATATTATTTTGGGGTTGCGCTCCGCGGCAAACAAGAATTTAGAAGCTTCGCTGGCAGAGAGCTCGTTTTTGCGCAGCGCCTATGGCTGGACGGTGAATTTCTGCCAAATACGCAGCTCCTATGGCTGGCCGGGGAATTTCTGCCAAAGAATCCGTCGGCGGACAGCTGCCCGTGTGAGGTTTTGCAGTTGCGCGCAAACACAGGCACGCTGGCGGGCCCAGGCCAGCAGTGTTTTCCGCGTGCTTTTGTGCCTAAAACGTTGAAGAACGCAGAGTTTGTGTTGCAGACACGACGGCCAGCGCCCTCCATTGCGCCTGCGCACATGTTGAAAATGGCCCTATGTCACAGTGTGGAAAAATGCTTTAAAAAATTCCTGTATCCAGACGGTGAACCGGATCACCCCCAAAATTTAATCAGTTCTTCCTTGTACCATTTCCAACAACGCCTGAAAGTTTCATGGAAATCCGTCCAAGACTTTTTGAGTTATCTTGCTAACCAACAGACAAACAGACAGACAGACAGACAGACAGACAAACAAACACACAGACAAACCCCGGCAAAAACATAACCTCCTCCTGGCCTTTTCGGCCTGGCGGAGGTAATGAAACAAATCACTTTTCTCTGGGAGACTTGTAATCGTTGCTTGCATCTTTTAATCAGTCCAGAGTACCACCCCATGGAAGCATAGTCACTGTGGCATTGTATAAGGGCTGAGACCATTTTTTTTTTTTGTTGTTGTTGTTTCAAAAGAAACAATGCTGGCTTGCCAGTATAAAAATTTGAGTCTTGCACTGGACTTTTTCACTGTCTTGTCCACAATGCTTTCCCCATCCAAAGATTGGTCCACAGATAAGCCCAGATATTTAACATGTTCCTGACATGCTAGCTCATTTTTGCCACAACGTACCTGAATGTATTTTATTTTGTTGAGTCTCCTTTTTGAAGCAAAAGGATAGACTCTGTTTTGCCTAAATGAAGAGATAATTTATTGTCAATTAGCCATTCTCTAATTGATTCCATCGCTTGTGATGACCTATGCTGAATTACCTCAGGATTTTTATCAGCCACAATAAAGGCAGAATCATCAGCTTATAATAAAACTTTACATTGAACTGATGAGGTGACATCTTTAACAGATTAAAAATAGAAGGAGCCCTATAACTGACCCTTGAGGTACTCCACATGAGATATCTGCTGGGTCTGAAAGGGTACCTTGTGGAGAGAGGAATAATCAGGCGAGGCGGTCCAGAGCAGAGCAGACTTTATTAATCTCTCTCTCACATTCACAAGAATAAAAAACAGGTCGCGGGCACCTCTACTTTTATAGCATACAACTCGCTCCGCGACGTGTGGTGCTGCATTAACATAAATGCATTTGCCATTCCCATTCCCTTTGTCACTGTTTGCATCAACACACAAATCCCCCCCTGACAATTCCCCTTGTCACCCAGCACATTAACATGCAGACCGGAGGAGGATGCATAACCTCATGCGACAACCATTGACAGTGCTGCACCTCTGTTATGCATCTCGTCCTGCCATGCCCTTCCATCTGAGTGGAAACATGCTGAGTGGATTCCCACAACCTCCTATTTTAACAATTTGTTGTCGATTACTGAGGTAAGATCTGAACCATTTCACCGATTTTTGGTCCAGTCCAATAGCCTCTAATTTAGACAAAAGTATATTATGGTTCACTGCATCAAAGGCTTTTTGGAGGTCCAGCAGTACCATCCCTATATATTTACCTTTATCCTGTGCAAGCTTAATATAATAATTTAGGCGAACCAATGTTGTTTTGGTTGAAAATTTTAGATCGAAACCCAGATTGAAACTCATACAGGAGTTCACTACTGGAGAGGTATGCATGTAATTGAGTATAAGCCACTGTCTTAAATAATTTTGAAACAGTACTGAGAATCGAGATAGGTAGTTACCGGGATCAAATTTATTATTTTTTTATAAAAAGGTGTAACCCTTGCTGTTTTTAGATCATCAGGAATGATTCCAGAATAAAGACAAATTTAAAATATGAGCTAAGGGTTTTGATATGAGCTTTGCATCATCTTTAATAAAAAGGGGGGAATGCTGATCCAAACCAGTTGCCTTGCTCGAATTTAGACCACTCAAGATCTTGCACACTTCCTCTTCAGATACCTGAGAAAATGAGAAAGAGTTTGGCTGAACATCTTTAGCCTGGTAGAAGATGTTTCGGAGAGGTGGCAGTGGAGTTTTTAACCAGATTGTTTAACACAATCTTGGAGAGGGAGAAGATGCCGGAGGAGTGGAGAAGAAGTGTTTTGGTACCAATTTTCAAGAACAAGGGTGATGCTCAGAGCTGTAGTAACTACATAGACATAAAGTTGATCAGCCACACTATGAAGATATGGAAAAGAGTTGTTGAAGCCAGGTTAAGAGGAGAGGTGACAATCAGTGAGCAGCAGTACGGTTTCATGCCAAGAAAGAGTACTACAGATGCAATGTTTGCTTTAAGCCTGTTGATGGAGAAGTATAGAGAAGGTCAGAAGGAGTTGCACTGTCTCTTTGTGGATCTAAAGAAAGCATATTATAGAGCGCCAAGAGAGGAAGTGTGGTACTGTATGAAAAAGTCAGGAGTAGCAGAGAAATCTGAGGTGGTTCAGGATATGTATGTTGACAGCGAGAGATGGTGAGGTGTGCTGTAGGACTGACAGATGGATTTGAGGTGGGAATACATTAGGGATCAGTTCTGAGCTGCTTCTTGTTTGCCATGGTGATGGACAAGATGACAGATGAGGTCAGGCAGGAGTCTCCTTGGACCATGATGTTCGCAGATGACAGATCTGTAGTGAGGATAGGGAGCAGGTAGAAGAGAACCTGGAGAGTGATGTACTGGAAAGAAAAGGAATGAAAGTCAGTAGAAGCAAGATGTGTGTAAATAAGACAAGATAACAGATAAGATAAGCCTTTATTAGTCCCACAATGGGGAAATTCCAGGATTGCAACAGCACAGGGATAGCAACACTCTGAGCAATAATTAAGAAGATAAGAAAATAACAGCAGTGAATATACATATGTACGCATAAATATATAAATATATATACACAGTGCGGAGCATTGTAGCTAGACGGAATAAACAGCATAACCGTCTATTTAGTTACCCCACATAATATGAATATGTACCCATACGTATTGTCACCCTCCGTAGCGATTGATATTGTCCTAGTTGTATACTGGAGGGGACCATTTGTGTACGTCTGTTGCATCTTTTGCATTCAATACTATTAGGTCATCACATTTTTTTGCTATCTCTGCGAGCAGCCCTGCTTAGGTTATAAAGTCTGACAGCCATAGGTAGGAAGGACCTGCGAAACCTCTCGGTCGCGCACCTAGGATGATGTAGCCTACTGCTAAATGAGCTCCTCAGTGCATTCAGAATGTCCTGCATAGGGTGGGACTCGGACTCCAGCAGAGATGACAGCTTAGTCACCATCCTTCTCTCTCCTATCTCTTCCACTGGGTCAAGGCGCTGCCCTAGGACAGAGCTAGCTTTCTTGATCAGTTTGATCAGTCTCTTCCTATCGGCTGCTGTGATGCCACTGCCCCAGCAGACCACTCCAAAAGTGATGGCTGATGCCACCACAGAATCGTAGAAAGTCTTCAGGAGCACCCCTTGTACACCGAAAGACCTGAGCCTCCTCAGTAGGAACAGCCTGCGCTGTACGTTCTTGTAGAGTGCGTCGATATTGTGTGACCAACAAATCTACCTACGGGTACAAATAAAGTAACCTGAACCTGAACCAGTCTAGCTTATTGTTCAAATGAACACCCAGGTACTTGTAGGATGCCACCATCTCAATGTCTGTTCCTTGGATGTTTACTGGTGCTGTGAGGGGTTGTCCTTGCCTGCAGCAGTCCACCACCAGCTCCTTAGTTTTTCTCGCGTTGATCTGGAGGCAGTTCCGATGGCACCAGTCCACGAAGTCCTGGATAAGTCCTCTGTACTCAGCTTCATCTCCGTTGGGATGAGGCCGACGATCGCAGAGTCATCAGAGAACTTCTGTAGATGGCAGTGTGTTGTGTTGTGTGAGAAGTCCGCAGTATAAAGGGTGAACAGGAAGGGAGCCAAAACCGTTCCCTGGGGGGCCCCCGTGCTGCTGATGATCGTGTCGGACACACAATCCCGGGTTCTCACAAACTGTGGCCAGTTTGTGAGGTAGTCCAGGATCCACGATGACAGGTGCTGATCCACCCCTGCGCACAGCAGCTTGTCCCTCAGATCATCGGTTGGATGGTGTTGAAAGCACTGGAGAAGTCAAAGAACATGATCCTCACCGTGTTCCCAGGCTTCTCCAGGTGGAACAGGGAACGGTGAAGGAGGAAGATCACTGCATCCTCCACCTCGATGCCATGCTGGTAGGCGAACTGGAGTGGATCCATCGCTGGTCCCACCAGGGGGCGGAGGTGAGCAAGGAGCAGTCTCTCCATGGTCTTCATCACGTGAGACGTCAGGGCCACTGGTCTGTAGCTGTTCAGGTCTCTGGGGTGGGAAGTCTTTGGTACGGGTACCACACAAGATGTTTTCCACAACTGTGGTACCCTCCCCTGCTTCAGACTCAGGTTGAAGATGTGCTCCACAGTCCCACAAAGTGGTCTGCGCAGGATTTGAGGAGCTTTTGCTCTGATGCAGTCCGGACCCAAGGCCTTCCTCGCCTTGATCTTCTTCAGCGCCGCCCTCACCTGGGTCTTAGTAAGGGTCAGGTTGGGGGGCTGTGTGCTGGGAGTGGGGGGGGGGGTGTTGGTGGAGGGGGGGTGGACAGTAGGTCTCGATGACAGTAGAGGCAGCAGTGGTTGTTATGCAGGCGGGGGGGAGGGCGGTTGGTCAAACCTATTAAAAAAACAGGTTCAGATTGTTCACCCACTCCCTGGGCCCCGTGGCCTGGAAGGAGGTATTCTGGAGCCCAGAGATGGTTTGAGGTTTCTCCAGACCCCACCGATGTCGCTCTGTTGGAGCTTGTCCTCCATCTTCTTCCTGAAGCTGTCCTTGCCTTCTCTGATCTTCCTCCTTAGCTCCCTCTGTATGGACTTCAGCATCTCCCTGTCCCCCGACCTGAAGATCCTCTTCTTCTCTCTCAGTAGTGATTTTATCTCAGGATTGATCCAGGGTTTGTTGTTTGAGCAACACCATATGGTCTTGGTGGGTACGATGTTGTCCACACAGAAGTTGATGTAGTCCGTGATGGTGTGAGTGAGGCCGTCGATGTCCTCACCATGTGGATCGCAGAGCTGCTCCCAGGCAGTGATTTCAAAACAGTCCTTTAGAGCGTCCATTGCCTCCTCAGACCATATCTTCACTGTGCGCATAACCGGAGGTTGTCTGTGTACTAGGGTTTTGTACATCGGCAGGAGATGAACCAAGTTGTGATCCGATCTCCCGAGTGGGGGGGAGTGGTGATGAGGTGTACGCCTCCTTAGTGTTTGCATAGAATAAGTCCAGTGTTTTATTGTCTCTAGTGTGGCATGTGACATACTGGGTGAACGTGGGCAGAATGGAGGACAGTGAGATATTGTTAAAATCACCGGAGATGAGAAGGAGAGCATCTGGGTGTTGTGTCAGCAGCCTGCCAGTTACTGAGTGGATGGCGTCATGTGCTGCCCCAGCGTTCGCCGTCAGATTTGCATAAATAACAATGTAGATCACGTGTGAGTATTCCCTCGGGAGATAAACAGGCCACATGCTAACAGCTAGCAACTCAGTGTCTTTGCTGCAGTGTTGCTCTTTAACCGTGACATGTCCCAGTTTACACCAGTTGTTATTGACATACTGTACACTATCACTCCTCCGCCCCTAGCCTTCCCACTGTCTGGTGTCCGGTCTGCCCGTATTGCGTGGAAACCCTCCAATTCGATGTTAGCATCTGTTGCTAGTTCTGTTAGCCATGCCTCAGTAAACAACATCACGCTAATCTCTCTGAAGACGCTCTCGTAGCGGGACATAGCCGCTAGCTTATCTGTCTTATTGAGTAGCGATCAAACGTTCCCCATAATAACGGATGGGAGGACGGGTCTGTACCTTATATTCCTCGCCCACCGTCTTATTCCAGCTCGACATCCACGCCGTTTCCATCTTATTTCTCCCGGTATGTCGAGTTTTTGCGTTAGCACCGTGGGCCGGTTAAGCGCTAACAGCTGGTCCCTGTTGTATTGCCTCCTGCTATAAACAGTGGCTCTGTCCGCCGGCTCAGGAGACATTTGGGGCAATCTGTGTGTCCGTGATGGTTAAGGTGTCGCCGGATCAGAAAATTTAGCGAGAGAAGCCAGACAGTAAATAAGAAATAGGAAGAAAAACTCAGAATTGAGCCACTGTTGCAAAAAGGCAGCAGACTCGTGTGGCGCTGGAAGTCCAATAAATGAGAGGGCATCAGGTGTAACGTTAAAGATGCAAGAATTAGTGGTAGTGAAGGTAGATGAGTTTAAATACCTGGGGTTAACCATCCAAAGCAATAGACAGTACACAAGAGAGGTGAAGAAGAGAGTGCAGGCAGGGTGAAGTGGGTGGAGATGGGTGTCGGGGGTGATTTGTGACAGAAGGATAGCAGCAAGAGTGAAAGGGAAGATGCACAAGACAGAAGTGAGACCTGCTATGATGTTTGATTTGGAGACAGTGGCACTGACAAAGGAGATGGGAGGAAGAGCTGGAGGTGAGAGAGTTAAAGATGCTAAGATTCTCATTGGGAGTGACTAGGAGGGACAAGATTAGAAATGAATATATCAGAGGGACAGCTCAGGTTGAGCTGTTTGGAGGCAAAGTTATTATTATTATTATTATTATTATTATTATTATTATATGTAAGACAAGTTTTAAGCTAAGGGGTAGTTTTTGACTGTTTAACACATTTATGATTTATTTTGTTGTCATTTAAATAATAATAATAATAATAATAATAATAATAATAATAACTTAGATTTATATAGCCTGTAAGAGTGAAGGAGGTCATGTTCTAAGTAGACAAACTTGCAGTGAAAGCCTCGATGGACATAGCAAGGATAGGCCCAGATTTAATGACAGCAATGCATTGGATCAAAGCAGCAAAAAGTGGTGAAGCTAGGACAGGGAAACAGAACCAGAAGACCATGGACAAGTCATGGTGGCATAGAGATGTCCCGCGGGAGACCAGAAGTGACCAAGTAACATCCACAGATATAGGCAAAGAGTCACTACAACTTAAAGCAAGATTATAAGTTTTCTCTGAGGTACCCTGTATGATAATAGCTAACAGCCCAAACAAGGAGTTTAAAACTTCCTTGGTCCAAATCACTGTAAAGCCATGAGAGTGTAAATTTCTGTAATAAAACGGTAAAGCTGAGCAAAGCAAGGCACAGCTATTCCTGTCTTTAAAAATGCAAATAAAATCGAAATTAATTTTTAAAACATATACACTCATGATAAATCTTCCAGATCTACCACAATCATATATCATAAATGCAAACTGCATATGGAGAAACTGCATTATTTTTAACTGGATATCTGACTATACATCATGCTGTTCAGTGCAAGTAGTCCATTGGATAAAGGATGCTGAAAATGGAATTGACCCCATATATATATATATATATATACAGTATATATATATACAGTATATACTGTATATATACTGTATATATATATGAGAAAAACGTTGATGTGCTAAATACTTATTTTCCCCACTGTGTGTGTACTATATATATATATATATATATATATATATATATATATATATATATATATATATATATATATATACAGTATATATATATATATATATATATATATAGTACACACACACAGTGGGGAAAATAAGTATTTAGCACATCAATGTTTTTCTCATTAAAACATATTTCTGATGGAGCTATTGACCTGAGACTTTCACCAGATATCAGTAATAACCCAAGTAATCCATGCATACAAAAAAATCAAGGCAACTGTCTTCACAAAACAAGATATATTTAATAAAGTGGAATGACACACACCCCCTCCGATGGCAGGGGAGGAAGCCATTCAGACCTGGTAGACCCAAACGTATAGTGAGGGTGTGCTGGGAGCGTCTGGCTGAGGCCCCTGTCCGGGAGGTCTTCAACTCCCACCTCCGGAAGAACTTCAACCACATTCCGAGGGAGTCTGGAGACATGGAGTCTGAATGGGCCATGTTCTCCACCTCTGTTGTTGAAGCGGCAGCCCAGAGCTGCGGCCGCAAGGTGGTCGGTGCATCTCGTGGTGGCAACCCCCGAACCAAGTGGTGGACACCAGTGGTGAGGGGGGCCATTAAGCTGAAGAAGGAGTCCTATCAAGCTTGGTTGGCTTGTGGGACTCCCGAAGCAGCTGAGGTGTACCGGCAGGCCAAGCGGAGTGCAGCTCGGGTGGTTGCTGAAGCAAAAACCCGGGTATGGGAGGAGTTCGGTGAGGCCATGGAACAAGACTTTCGGTCGGCTTCAAAGAGATTCTGGCAAACTGTTCGGCGGCTCAGGAGGGGAAAGCAGCTCCCCGTCCACACTGTGTATGGTGCGGATGGGACACTGTTGACTTCAACTGGGGATATCGTCGGGCGGTGGAAGGAATACTTCGAGGATCTCCTCAATCCCACTGATACGCCTTCCACAGAGGAAGCAGGGTTTGGGGACGAGGGGGATGACTCGCCTATCACAGGGGCTGAGGTCGCCAAGGTGGTTAAAAATCTCCTTGGTGGCCGGGCCCCGGGGGTGGACGAGATTCGCCCCGAGTACCTCAAGGCCCTGGATGTTGTTGGGTTGTCATGGTTGACACGCCTCTGCAACATTGCGTGGAGGTCGGGGGCAGTGCCTTTGGCATGGCAAACCGGGGTGGTGGTTCCTCTCTTCAAAAAAGGGGACCGGAGGGTGTGCTCCAACTTTAGAGGGATCACACTCCTCAGCCTCCCTGGGAAGGTCTATGCCAAGGTACTGGAGAGGAGAGTCCGGCCGTTGGTCGAACCTCGGATTCAGGAGGAGCAATGTGGTTTTCGTCCTGGCCGTGGCACATCGGACCAGCTCTTTACCCTCTCGAGAATTCTTGAGGGTTCGTGGGAGTTTGCCCAACCAGTTTACATGTGTTTTGTGGACTTGGAGAAGGCATTTGACCGCGTCCCTCGTGGATTTTTGTGGGGGGTGCTTCGGGAGTATGGGGTATCGGGCTTGTTGTTACGAGCTATTCGGTCTCTGTACGACCGTTGTGAGAGTTTAGTTCGCATTGCCAACACTCGGTCGGAGTCATTCCCAGTGAGAGTTGGACTCCGCCAGGGCTGCCCTTTGTCACCGGTCCTGTTCATAATTTTTATGGACAGGATTTCTAGGCGCAGCCAGGGAATGGAGGGTGTCATGCTTGGTGACCACAGGATCTCATCTCTGTTGTTTGCAGATGATGTTGTCCTGTTGGCTTCATCCAGCAATGACCTACAGCTCTTGCTGGGACGGTTTGCCGCTGAGTGTGAAGCGGCTGGGATGAGAATCAGCACCTCCAAGTCCGAGTCCATGGTCCTCAGCCGGAAAAAGGTGGATTGTCCTCTCCGGGTTGGGGACAGGCTCCTGCCCCAAGTGGAGGAGTTTAAGTATCTTGGGGTCTTGTTCACGAGTGAGGGGAAAATGGAGCGAGAGATCGACAGACGGATTGGAGCAGCATCTGCAGTGATGCGGACGTTGTACCGGTCTGTTGTGGTGAAGAGGGAGCTTAGTTCTAAGGCAAAGCTGTCGATTTACCAGTCAATCTATGTTCCTACTCTCACCTATGGTCACGAGCTTTGGGTAATGACCGAAAGAACGAGATCGCGGATACAAGCGGCTGAAATGAGCTTTCTCCGTAGGATTGCTGGACTCACCCTCAGAGATAGGGTGAGGAGCTCAGTCATCCGGGAGAGGCTCAGAGTAGAACCGCTGCTCCTCCACATTGAAAGGAGTCAGTTGAGGTGGTATGGGCATCTGATTAGGATGCCTCCTGGACGCCTCCCACTTGAGGTGTTTCAGGCACGTCCCACTGGGAGGAGACCCCGGGGCAGACCCAGGACTCGGTGGAGAGACTATGTCTCCCAGCTAGTCTGGGAACGCCTTGGTATCCCCTCTGAAGAGCTGGAGCAGGTGGCTGGGGAGAGGGAAGTCTGGGCTTCTCTGCTTGAACTGCTGCCTCCGCGACCCGGACCTCCGGAAAAGCGGTAGAAGATGGATGGATGGATGGATGGAATGACACAGGGAATAAGTATTGAACACATGAAGAAAAAGGGTGCAAAAGGCATATCTATTCTATAGATAGATACATCTATCTATCTATTTATCTATAGAAAGCCAAGAAACCAGCTGAAATCCATCGGAATTTAGGAAGCTATCCCATCCCCTATCAGTGCAAATTAATTTCAGCTGGTTAAGGCCTGACTGATAGTCTTTAAAAAGGCCTGTGAATATCAGATTGTCACACCACAAAAAACTCATTATGGATAGAAGAAAAGAGCTCTCTCTAGACTTTGGCAACCTTATTGTTGAAAAACATCATGATGGCATTGGTTACAGGGGCATTTCTAAACTGCTGAATGTTCCAGTGAGCACTGTTGGAGCCATCATTCAGAATTGGAAAGAATATCATTTTACCGGAAACTGGCCATGACCAGGAGCTCTTCACAAGATTTCTGATAGAGGAGTTGAAAGAATTATCAGAAGAGTTATCCAAGAGTCAAAGACCACTCATGGAGAGCTTCAGGAAAACCTGGAGTTAGCAGATACTGTTGTTTCAAAGAAAACAATAAGTAATGCAGTCAACTGACATGGGCTCTATGCCTGCTCACCTCCCAAGTCTCCACTGCTGAAGAAAAAGCATGGTG
The DNA here is from genome assembly GCA_020510985.1 of Pholidichthys leucotaenia. Classification (NCBI taxonomy): domain Eukaryota; kingdom Metazoa; phylum Chordata; class Actinopteri; order Cichliformes; family Pholidichthyidae; genus Pholidichthys; species Pholidichthys leucotaenia. The sequence continues at coordinate 153,606,859 of CM035839.1, read as the reverse complement.
AAGCTTGTTTAAAGTTTGCTGCACAACATTTGGGCAAGCCAGTAAAGTACTGGGAGAATTTTGTCTTGTCAGATGAGACCAAAATTGAACTTTTTGGATGCCACAACACACAGCATATTTGGAGGAGAAATGGCACTGCACATCCCATCATGGTGTGGGGGTGTTTTTCAGCACATTGTACAGACAGACTTCATATAATTGAAGAAAGGATGAATGGACAAATGCACAGAGACATCCTTGATAAGAACCTGTTGCCATCTGCCAAGATGCTGAAGATGAAACGAGGGTGACCATTTCAGCAAGGCAATGATCCCAAACACACAGCCAAGGAAACTCTCAATTGGCTCCAGAGAAGGAAAATAAAGCTGCTAGAATGGCAGTCATTGATAGCTTCACTGCCTTTGCTATCTTTTCGTATCCATTTCCTTGTTTCTGCAAGGCACTGATCTCTTGTCTGAACTTTCTGGACAATTCTCTTGACTTAGCCATATTTCTAAAGTGAAGTCAAACGTCACTGTCAACAGTCCAGGTACTTGAGATGTTCGATCTCAAGCACACCTGACACAACTAATGAAGCTTTTGACTGGTTGCATCAGATGTGCTTGAGATCACACCTGATCCACAAATATGTGCCCTTATGAGGAATTCTATTCAGGGGGTTGAATAATTTTGAGACTGAAGTAGTCACTGAAAGTTGGATTTAGTGTTGAATTTGAATACAATCCTTGCACTACACGACATAACAAAAATAATTTTTTTGTAAGTTGTCTGTGTTTTTTCAACTGATTTAAAACAATTTTGCACCGCTGAATCTGAAAATGACATCCATTTCTCTCAATCAGGTCAGGTTTTGATGTTGAGTTATAAGCAGTTGCACAGTTGTAGTGTAAATTGAATAGTAGACATTGATAAAGGTAAGTACACGTAAATTGAATGTTACGTAATCATTGTTCAAAATTCAGAGAATTTCAAGAAATAAAAAAGAATTTTGCATCATATAAAACAAAAATACTGGTACATGTAAACAAAAACGTACGAAAACATGTGGCCATAGTTCAAAAAGTTGACCTGATTGAGCAAAACCAATGTGATTTTTGGATTCAGCTCATCAAAATTGTCCTAAATCAGCTAAAAAGCGTAGACAATAAATTTGGTGTTGACCAGTATTATTAGTCTTATTTTGTGGTGACACAATAGTAGATGGGCAGCACGGTGGCAGAGTGGTTAGCACTGCGGCAGCACAGCAACTCACCCTTGGCCGGGGGATCCTGAGTTCGATCCCAGCCCCTGACCAACAGTGATCTGTGTAGAGTTTGCATGTTCTCCCCGTGTCTGCTTGGGTTTACTCCAGGATTTCTCCGGTTTCCTCCCACATGCCAAAAACATGCAAATTAGGTTAATTGGCATCAAACTGGGGATTCTAAATTGTCCTTAGGTATGACTGTGAGAGTGAATGGTTGTCTGTCTCTCTGTGTTGGCCCTGCGATGGGCTGGCGATCTGTCCAGGGTGTACCCTGCCTCTCACCCAAAGATGCTGGGATAGGCTCCAGCCCCCCCGCAACCCGAAAAGGATTAAGCGGATGAAGATGGATGGATGGATGGACAATTGTAGATGGTACTCCACCCAGAACTTTGGGGCATGGGGGGAAGGAAAGGAGAGATGGTAATGGGGGGAAGAGGTGAGACGGGTGCCAGAGCGCTAGGGGGGTATTGAGCTGAATAAAGATGCACCTTCGCCCCCCCCGCTGTGCCAGGTGTGGGATGTATTGTGGAGAAGTAAGATGCTTTTCACACCTGAGGACTCTGGGGCGCAAAAGTATTGTGTTAGCCATGCTCTGTGAAGTTATATGGATGTGTGTACAATGTCTTTGACGCATGTGTCAGTGTGTTCACCCTGAGAGCCAAAGGCAGGAATAAAGTTGTATAAAGGAGTTCGCGTTGGCATCCAGGAGTTAGTCTGCCTGTGCTGCTTGTTGGAGGAGAATAAAGTTGTGTGTCAGCTCGTGTCTGGTCTGATTACATTTGTAAGAAGGTCAAACCCAATTTAAATTGCTTCCGTCTCATTAGAAGGGATTTGTCATTCAGAACTGCTCATACATATATGCACGCGATGATTCTTTCACATGTGTCATACTGTATCACATCTTGGTCACAAACATCTCAAATTACACTAAAACCCATAACTGCAGTATATAAACAGGCTATAAAAATCTTGGACAGCAAACCAATGCGGTGGCATCACTGTGGTATTTTAGCCAAGCACAATCTTCTTACTTTTGAAAATTTTATTATCTTCTGTAATATCAGACTGGTTTTTAAATGTCTATACAATCTTGTTTCACCTCCTTTCTCTGGTTTGGTGGCTAGACGCTCGAGCTCTGGCAGAGCATGCACACGAGCTTCCATCAACGGTGACTGCATTGTCACCATGTCTAGAACTTCATTTGGTCAGTCTGCTTTCTCCATAAAAGGGGCAAAATTATGGAACTCTCTGCCAACTCACTTAAAATTGGAGACAAATGCCAACCTCTTCAACAGAGGCGTTAAAGATTGGCTAAAATCCCACCAGCAATGTGTGCATGTCTAGTCTGAATTGTGTTTGTTGTGATCATGGATCTCTTGCTCTATTTATAATTTGTAATGTATCTGTAATTTTAATTAACTTGTAAATTTTGTATGTACAGCCTAATTTATGACCTATATAAGCCACCTATGGACTGGTGTTGAGAATTAGCACTTGTGCTATATACACCTATGCAAAACATCTGGTCTCTCCTTGTGATTGTACTAATGTAATTTGTTATGTCCATATTAAATAAAATAAAGAAAAAAAAATTCCATCCTCCACGATTTAACTATTTAAACTGTTCTTCTGTAATTTGTTTATTGCAAACACCTGAAAATTTTGCCAATAAACCTAAAATGCAATGGGGGTTGAATAATTTTGATTGCAACGGTGTGTGTGTGTATGTGTGTGTGTGTTTGTGTGTGTTTGTGTGTGTGCGCGCGCGCGTGTGAAGTCTCTTCAGAACGTTTCAAAAATCCCCAACTCAGACATTTACGGATTTTCCAGGGATCACCCCAATGCAGCACGGAGTGTCGGCGTCAGAGTGACGTCAGAAGAATCCGGGTGACCGGTGACGGCTCGCCATGGTGACGACAGTTCCAGAAAGTGAGAGCACCCAATCATCCCTGCGCCTCACGGGATGTTCTTTAAAACGGATTTTATTTCACACGGTCGGCCAGTAAAATATTTAATGGTTATAGTAGCAAATTAAAATATGCGCCTTAAATGCTTCGCACCAATAAAGTCCAAACGGGAAAAAGAAAAAATATATATATAATGGAATCGCACCACCCACTCCACCCCCCAATAGACCCCCAGTGAGGAAAAATAACACAGTGTCGATGCAGAAGTACTCTTATCTTCTGATACAACGTGATATCAGTGGAGCCCAATTTTCATTGAGAATAAAGATGAAAATTTTTACTCTTGCTTCATATATAGCAAGTGTAGCTCTGTGTAATAACATTGTCTAGCGCCCTTTACTGCAGGGTATATGTTTAGTTGTTCGTGTATTTGTCAACTGTATCCACTTTATCCCCGGGGGCGCTGTTGTAGGAGCGATTATGAGCGGAGCTTCCGGTCTCGGCTGAAGTGGTGTTAAATCAGTCAGTAAGTGGAGTAGCAGGGGTATGGGGTAAATACCCCTGTAAATACAGGGGTATTTAAAATAGCGTTTTTTTTTTTAACGTTTTTCAAATTCATTTTAATGTATAGTCCACATACGTGTTTTGCACTCAAGTGGCAGCTAATTTCAGCACTTGTAGTTTTTGTATTTTTTGAATGTTTTGGCGTAGTTCAGGTACTTGTAGCTGGTGTTTGTGGTTTTGCCATAGGCTGTATAAATGGAGGCTTCTCACTGGCAATGCGTAAGTAAGTAAAATAATAAATAAAAAATAGTATCAGTTTGTTTCCTGAGGCTTAACGATTTAAGAAAGATAAACAGTTTTTTTTTTTTTTTTTTTGCATTCGTTGTACTGCCTTGGAGCGATATGGACTTCAGCATGCATTCATTTTTAAATTATCAAAAAACATCGGTCAATAATATTCTGAACAGTTGTCCTGTATCTGTTAAGTTAAATAACAAGCATTCATGGCATGACAGCAGTATGAGCATTTTAATTTCGGGGCAGAACAAACAGCTGCAGCTGTCTGTATTTACCCCGACATTAAATCGCCCAAACACGGTGTTGTGGTTCTTCATGGCTCTGACTTGATTCTACGTCTGCTGTGAAGTAAATTTGATTATGTCCAACATATTTTAACAAAATGCAACCGACTTTATTGCGGTGGAGACGTTGATATATCAGAGCTATTTTTTGTTTACAGCGTTAGCATCTTAGCAGCAGTGCTAACAAATGGAGCTACTGTCTGCAAGGCCACTTTTTAAGGTCATCTTCCTATCCTTAAACAGTCGTGGGAAATGGTATGATTATATTACTGTTTTTGAGGTGCAAACGGCCGTGTTCCTGCATTTCTGATGCCGAAGTCATTGTTTTTGTTTTTTTTTTAACAAGGAAAGTGTCCTGTTTCAGTTGCAACCATATGTTCTAAACTAGTACCGGAAGTTGCTACCATAATTCACGCAAGGCATCATGGGGCCTAGGAATAAGGTGGATAATTTTACTATATTTATCTAGTTACTGGATGATAGATGATAGTTACAGATATATTGGTCTATTGAAAATATAAAATCTAAAAAAGCCCATGGTTTCAGCTTTTAATTAAATTTGAGATCTGAAATGCTGAAATACCCCACACAGATTTTGGTTGAATATCTCCCTCTAGTGTCCATTTTGGAACCTTTAATAAATCTGAGCGTTGGCTCCAGTGGTGAGATCCTTTTACTCAAGCACATGTGTGTGTGTGTGTGTGTGGGGGGGGGGGGGGGATAATCATTGTTAGCAAACTGACCCTAAATCCATCGAGGTTTTGCAATCACATGAACTCCGGCGGTGATTTAGGAGTGAAAAATTTCACATTGCTATGGCTACCCCATACACACCAATGCATTATTAAAATGAGATTTTAGCACAATTCAGTAAGCAGAACATCTTAAAAGTGGGTTGTGTGACTTTATTCGAGATTATGACAACTGCACAACCATCGGTATGTTGAGAAATTATCTGTGAATGGTCTGAAACGTGATTCATATGTCATAGGGCTGCCTACGCTTACGTCACCAATTGCCGTGAACGAGCTCTAGCAGCAGAGTGAGGTATAAACAAATGACGTTCTCAATGTATTTCAGTGGAAATGTTAGCTAAATTTGAACAAAGAAAATGCTGAAATGGTGCACAATTGCCTGATGTAGCCATCACCATGGCAATCAGAAATACAAGTTTTTTTAGATTCCCATAGGCCAACAGAGACTACCAAACAAGGATTTTGTAGGCTACTGTCTGCCGAATGAGAATGCCTTTTCATAATGGCATGTGGAGGCTGAGGGATGATATGACCCACGTCTCCGTCTGCTCTGACAGCTTTATAATAGGTATGTCAGTTTACCAAACTGTGACTTTTATTTGTCATTAAAAGTAACTTTTCTACATGTAAAGTTAATGCGAACATGCAAAAAAACACCAGAATTTGCATCCGGGGGAGTTATTAGCTAGAATAGCATTAGCATAGAAAGGTGTCAACTCGGTACAAATATTCATTCCAATTTGAGCCGCTAACCAGCCTCAGAGTAAACATATCAACACTGCAATTAAACTAGTTTAAAAAGAAGACTGACACTCACCTGCTAACAAATGGACTGGTCCAGAGCTCTGTAGAGCTGAAAGAAGTGTCAGGATTAAGAAGGGCTAACGAGTGCAAACAAAGAGCATCTCCCGTATGGGAGACAGGAGGGTTTTTGTCCTGTGAGATCCGGTGGATAAATTTTGCATGCCTAAACATGATGGCTTTTTTGGGGATTTCCACAGCAGGTACAATTTATTTTCTATTATTAGATTGTTCCGCCACTGCACAGTGAAGCTGGGGCGTGTATCTGGTAGTTACAAATATCAATAAATGTTGTTTCTGGTCACCCCTTTGACTCATTCTTCCACGTACTGGCTGGAAGATGGTATGGACACTTTTTGAGATCACAAATTTAAAGTTTTTGATCATATCTGATCCGATCTTGAAAGCTTGTCATAATATTGATATGCCATATTGGTTCAATGGTAAACTGCCGGTTTTTAGCACCTCGGGTTTGCGTGTTCACGTGCAAGTACCCTGATATGTAGACAGCCCTATGGTCGATCATATGTTTACATCATGTCAAGGTGCTAGCAGCATCCTAGTACTGCTCTACAGTATAGTGATATTGACAATTATCTAATTAACTCAAAATCACTTCATACAGCAGAAACTCTAGAGGTATGCAAAAGTCTAAACGGCTTCCAGTACTTTGCTGGCTTTGTTGTAGATTTAAGGCAACATCGTGACAAGTCTCTGGTGCTCATTACAGCCAAGGTAAGCTCTGTCTACATACCCAAATATTTTATACAGTATATAAAATTGTAAAAAAAAAATCATTATAGCAGAAATAAGGCTAGATAAGATAAGATAAGATAAGCCTTTATTTGTCCCACAATGGGGAAATTCCAGGATTGCAACAGCAAAGGGATAGCAGCACTCAGAGCAATAGTAAATAAGATAAGATAAGAACTGGTTAGCCAAAGCAGTAAATAAATATACACATGTACACAGTTATATACACAGAACAGGAGTATTGCAGCTAGATGGTATCAACAGCATTACAATTAGTTAAATTACCTGGCAGAATATAAATACGGACCCAGACAATATATTTCACATTTGAATCAACAGTGTTGTTTCCACCTTCAACAATAATTGTAATTGTCTTAGTTGTGTATTGGAGGGGACAATCTCTATTGTGCAAAGCTGTTGTGTCTATTGTGCAACCTCTACGAGCAGCACCAGTTAGATTATAAAGTCTGCCAGCCGTAGGTAGGAAGGACCTTTGGAACCTCTCCCTTGAGCACTGAGGATGGCACAGCCTACTGCTAAATGAGCTCCTCAGTGCGTTCATCGTGTCTCGCATGGGGTGGGACTCAGGCTCCAGCAGAGGTGACAGCTTAGCCACCATCCTCCTGTCTCCTATCTCCTCCACTGGGTCAAGGTGTCACCCCAGAACAGAGCTAGCTTTTATGATTTGCCTTTTCATTCTCTTCCTGTCAGCTCCTGTGATGCCACTGCCCCAGAAATATGTTAATTTTTATTAAAAGTCCCCGTGATGTCTGCAAAAGTTGATAGTAAACACTCACATACAGCGGGAAAAATAACTGTTGAACACATCAACATTTTTCTCAATAAACATATTTGTGATGAAGCCACTGACCTGAGATTTTCACCGTATCAGTAACAACCCAAGTAATCCATACATACAAAGAAATCAAGGCAACTGTTTTCACAAAACAAGTTTTATTTAATAAAGTGAAATGACACAGAGAATAAGTATTGAACACGCTTGGCGAAATTCATTTAATATTTAGTAGAAAAGACTTTGTTGGTAATAAAGACTTCCAGATGCTTCTTGTATGGAGAAACTAGGTGCAGGCATTGCTCAGGAGTTATTTTTAGCCCATTCTTCCACACAAACTGTCTTCAAATCTTGAAGGTTCCGTGGGTGTCTTCTCTGAACTCTGATTTTCAGTTCGTTCCATAGATTTTCTATTGGATTCAGGCCAGGTGACTCACTGGGCCATCCTAGCAGCTTTATTTTCCTTCTCTGGAGCCAGTTGAGAGTTTCCTTGGCTGTGTGTTTGGGATCATTGTCTTGCTGAAATGTCCACCCTCATTTTGTCTTCAGTATCTTTCTTTTCTTATCTTCAGTATCTTTTTTTTTTTTTTTTCTCCCGGCGTCACACGAGTAGGCTGCCCTTTGCAACAGCGGCTCGATTCCGAGTCTTTTTCCCTTCCTCTCTCTTTTTGATCCGTCTTTTTTCACTCCACTTATATCACGGACACACAGATCGTCCCAATGTCTCCTGAGCCGGTGGACGGAGCCACTGTTTATAGCAGGATACGATACAGCAGGGAAGAGCTGCTAGCATTCAACCGCCACCCGGTCCCATTGGAAAAACTCGACATACCGAGAGAACTGAGGCGAAAACGCCACGGCTGCCGGGCTGGAGTAAGGCGGAGGACAAGAAATATAAGGTACAGACCCTCGCTTCCATCTATTGTCATGGGAAATGTACGGTCGTTACTGGGAAAGGTAGATGAGCTAGCGGCTATCTCCCGTTACGATAGCACATATCGGGAGTGCTCTCTCCTTTTGTTTTCTGAGACGTGGCTAACTGAACTAGCAGCAGATGCTAACATTGAGCTGGAGGGTTTTCACATGATACGGGCTGACCGAACACCAGACAGTGGCAAAGCAAGGGGCGGTGGAGTGATAATGTATGTTAACAACAACTGGTGCAGACCGGGACATATCACTGTTAAACAACGACACTGCAGCAAAGACATTGAGTTGCTAGCTGTTAGCATGAGGCCTACATATCTCCCGAGAGAACACTCACACGTGATCTGCATTGTTGTTTATGCAAATCCGACGGCGAACGCTGGGACAGTGCGTGACGTCATCCATTCAGTAACCAGCAGGCTGCAGACAGAACACCCAGATGCTCTTCTCCTCATCTCAGGCGATTTCAACCATGTTTCACTATCTCCCATTCTACCCACGTTCACCCAGTATGTCACATGCCACACTAGAGACAATAGAACACTGGACTTATTCTACGCAAACACTAAGGAGGCGTACACCTCATCACAACTCCCCCCACTCGGGAGATCGGATCACAACTTGGTTCATCTCCGGCCGGTGTACAAACCCCTAGTGCACAGACAACCTCCGGCCATGCACACAGTGGAGTTATGGTCTGAGGAGACAATGGACACTCTAAAGGGCTGTTTTGAAGCCACCGCCTGGAAGCAGCTCTGCGATCCACATGGTGAGGACATCGATGGCCTCACTCACACCTTCACGGACTACCTCAGCTTCTGTGGGGACAAATCCGTTCCCACCAAGACCATACGGCGTCGCTCAAACAACAAACCCTGGATCAACCCTGAGATAAAAACACTTCTGAGAGAGAAGAAGAGGATCTTCAGGTCAGGGAATAGGGAGATGCTGAAGTCCGTACAGAGGGAGCTGAGGAGAAAGATCAGAGAAGGCAAGGACAGCTTCAGGAAGAAGATGGAGGACAAGCTGCAACAGAGCGACAACAGCGGGGTCTGGAGAAACCTCAAAACCATCTCTGGGCTCCAGAATACCTCCCCCCAGGCCACGGGGGGCAGGGAGTGGGCGAACAACCTGAATCTGTTTTTCAATAGGTTTGACCAACCGCCCTCCCCCCTGACTGCACAACAACCACTGCTGCCTCTAAAGAAATCAAGTCCTGCTGCCCACTCCCCACTCCACCAACACCCCCCCACTCCCAACACACAGCCCCCCATCATGACCCTGACCAGGACCCAGGTGAGGACGGAGCTGAAGAAGATCAAGGCGAAGAAGGCGTCGGGACCGGACGGCATCAGCGCAAAGCTCCTCAAGTCCTGTGCAGACCAGCTGTGTGGGATTGTGACGTACCATCTTCAACCTGAGCCTGAAACTGGGGAGGGTACCACAGCTGTGGAAAACATCTTGTGTGGTACCTGTATCAAAAACTTCCCAACCCAAAGACCTGAACAGCTACAGACCGGTGGCCTTGACGTCCCACTTGATGAAGACCCTGGAGAGACTGCTCCTTGCTCACCTCCGCCCCCTGGTGGAACCAGTGATGGATCCACTCCAGTTCGCCTACCAGCATGGCATTGGGGTGGAGAATGCGGTGATCTTCCTCCTTCACCGTTCTCTGTCCTACCTGGAGAAGCCCGGGAATATGGTGAGGATCATGTTCTTTGACTTCTCCAGTGCTTTCAACACCATCCAACCGATGATCCTGAAGGACAAGCTGCTGCGCGCAGGGGTGGACCAGCACCTGTCATCATGGATCCTGGACTACCTCACGAACCGGCCTCAGTTTGTTAGAACCCGGGACTGTGTGTCCGACACGATCATCAGTAGCACGGGGGCCCCCTAGGGAACGGTGCTGGCTCCCTTCCTGTTCACTCTTTATACTGCGGACTTCTCACACAATACAACACACTGCCATCTACAGAAGTTCTCTGATGACTCTGCGATCGTTGGCCTCATCTCCAATGGAGATGAAGCTGAGTACAGAGGGCTTATCCAGGACTTCGTGGACTGGTGCCATCGGAACTGCCTCCAGATCAACGCGAGGAAAACTAAGGAGCTGGTGGTGGACTGCCGCAGGCAAGGACAACCCCTCACAGCACCAGTAAATATACAGGGAACAGACATCGAGATGGTGACATCCTATAAGTACCTGGGTGTTCATCTGAACAATAAACTAGACTGGTCACACAATACTGATGCACTCTACAAGAAGGGACAGCGCAGGCTGTTCCTGCTGAGGAGACTCAGGTCTTTTGGTGTACAAGGGGTGCTGCTGAAGACATTCTATGACACGGTGGTGGCATCAGCTATCACTTTTGGAGTGGTCTGCTGGGGTAGTGGCATTACTGCAGCCGATAGGAAGAGACTGAACAAACTGATCAAGAAAGCTAGCTCTGTCCTGGGGCAGCGCCTTGATCCGGTGGAGAAGATAGGAGAGAGAAGGACGGTGGCTAAACTGTCATCTCTGCTGGAGTCCGAGTTCCACCCTATGCAGGACATACTGAATGCACTGAGGAGCTCATTTAGCAGCAGACTACATCATCCCAGGTGCACAACCGAGAGGTTTCGCAGGTCCTTCCTACCAACGGCTGTCAGACTGTACAACCTAAGCAGGGCTGCTCGCAGAGATAGCAAAAAGACGTAACAAACTAATAGTTTTTTGAATGCAAAAGATGCAATAGACTTACACAATGGTCCCCTCCGGCATACAACTAGGAAAATACCGGTCGCTATGGAGAGTGAGAATATGTATGGGCACATAATCATACCATGTGGGATAACTAAGTAGACGGTTGTGCTGTTTCATCCCATCTAGCAACAATGCTCTGCACTGTGTGTGTTTATATATTTACATATTTATTCCATCTAGCTACAATGCTCCGCACTGGGTGTGTTTATATTTATATATCTATATATTTATTCCATCTAGCTACAATGCTCCGCACTGTGTGTTTATATATCTTACATATTATTCCATCTAGCTACATTGCGCCGCACTGTGTGTGTTTATATATTTACATATTTATTCCACCTAGCTGCAATGCTCCGTACTGTGGGTGTTTATATATTTACATATTTATTCCATCTAGCTACAATGCTCCGCACTGTGTGTATATATATTCATATATTTATTCCATCCAGCTACAATGCTCTGCACTGTGTGTCTGTGTGTGTGTATATATATATTTTATAGTAATATGTACATATGTATATTAGCTGCTCTTGCTTGCTTGTTTTTTTTTCTTGCCTTCTGATTGTTGCTCTGAGTGTTGCTATCCCTGTGCTGTTGCAATCCTGGAATTTCCCCATTGTGGGACTAATAAAGGCTTATCTTATCTTGTCAGATGGTAACAGGTTTTTATGAAGGCTGTCTCTGTACATTTGGCCATTCATCTTTCCTTCAATGATATGAAGTCTGCCTGTACCATGTGCTGAAAAACGCCCCCACACCATGATGCTCCCACCTCCAAACTTCACTGTTGGTATGGTGTTTTGGGGCTGATGTGCAGTGCCATTTCTTCTCCAAACATGCTGTGTGTTGTGGCATCCAAAAAGCTCAATTTTGGTCTCATCTGACCAGACTATGTTGTCCCAGTATTTTACTGGCTTGCCCAAATGTTGTGCAGCAAACTTTAAACGAGCTTCAACATGCATTTTCTTTAGCAATGGAGTCTTGTGAGGTGAGCGGGCATGGAGCCCATGTTGGTTGAGTGCATTACTTTGTGGTGGACCACCAGGAGGTTCCACTCTCACCCAGTGACTTAGGGAGTAGGGGGAAAGGGCAGGAAATGTAAATGTATGCGCCTGGGGCAGGAGGTGTAAATGTATGCACCTTGGCACCTGGGGCAGAAGATGTAAATGTATGCGCCTTGGCGCCACAGAGTTATTCTGGTTGTTGGAGTTGAATAAAGTTCTGAACTGGCAGCTCTCGTGTCTTGTCGCATCATTCCTCCACACCGGTGACCTACAATGTGAAAATGCTCAGGCTGGAAGATGAAGCGAGCTCCTCTTCGGGAACACCCACACTAGGGTTTCCCCCCGAGACCCCGACCTCATTCGCCGTGGCAATCAAGCTCCCGGAATTCTGGTTTCATGACCCGGCTGCCTGGTTCATCCACGTGGAAGCTCAGTTTGCTCTCCATGGAATTTCTGCAGACGACATGAGATACCATTACTTGGTGGCTTCGCTAGATCCGCGCTCTACTCAGTGCACCATGAGCCTGCTCCGAGACCCCCCACCCCATGGGAAATACAACGCTCTCAAACAGCTGCTGTTATGGCGTTACACCCTCTCCGACGGGTAGAGAGTGGAGAAGCTCCTCTCCCACTCTAAGTTAGGAGACGGCTCGGATGTGGAGTTAATGGAAAGCATGCTGGTTTTGCTGGGCAATGATGACGGATCTTTTCTCTTTGCCCATCCCTTCCTGAGGAAACTGCCGGTTTCGGCACGGACAGTTTTGGCCAACTCACTGCTGCTGGCTGCTAGGGACTACCGTGCACTGGTGGAAGAAGCAGACCACATTATTCTGGCGAATAAGATAAGATAAGATAAGATAAGCCTTTATTAGTCCCACAACGGGGAAATTCCAGGATTGCAACAGCACAGGGATAGCAACACTCAGAGCAACAATCAGAAGGCAAGAAAAAAAAAAAAAAAAAAAAAAAAACAAGCAAGCAAGAGCAGCTAATATACATATGTACATATTACTATAAAATATATACGTATATACACACACACACACACAGACACACAGTGCAGAGCATTGTAGCTGGATGGAATAAATATATGAATATATGAACACACAGTGCAGAGCATTGTAGCTAGATGGAATAAATATGTAAATATATAAACACCCACAGTACGGAGCATTGCAGCTAGGTGGAATAAATATGCAAGTATATAAACACACACAGTGCGGAGCAATGTAGCTAGATGGAATAATATGTAGATATATAAAAACACAGTGCGGAGCATTGTAGCTAGATGGAATAAATATATAGATATATAAATGTAAACACACCCAGTGCTGAGCATTGTAGCTAGATGGAATAAATATATAGATATATAAATATAAACACACCCAGTGCAGAGCATTGTAGCTAGATGGAATAAATATGTAAATATATAAACACACACAGTGCAGAGCATTGTTGCTAGGTGGGATGAAACAGCATAACCGTCTATTTAGTTATCCTACATGGTATGATTATGTGCCCATACATATTCTCACCCTCCATAGCGACCGGTATGTTCCTAGTTGTATGCCGGAGAGGACCATTGTGTAAGTCTATTGCATCTTTTGCATTCAAAAAAAACTATTAGTTTGTTACGTCTTTTTGCTATCTCTGTGAGCAGCCCTGCTTAGGTTGTACAGTCTGACAGCCGTTGGTAGGAAGGACCTACGAAACCTCTCGGTTGTGCACCTGGGATGATGTAGTCTGCTGCTAAATGAGCTCCTCAGTGCATCCAGTATGTCCTGCATAGGGTGGAACTCGGACTCCAGCAGAGATGACAGTTTAGCCACCGTCCTTCTCTCTCCTATCTCCTCCATCGGATCAAGGCGTTGCCCCAGGACAGAGCTAGCTTTCTTAATCAGTTTGTTCAGTCTCTTCCTATCGGCTGCAGTAATGCCACTGCCCCAGCAGACCACTCCAAAAGTGATGGCTGATGCCACCACCGTGTCATAGAATGACTTCAGCAGCGCCCCTTGTACACCAAAAGACCTGAGTCTCCTCAGCAGGAACAGCCTGCGCTGTCCCTTCTTGTAGAGTGCGTCAGTATTGTGTGACCAGTCTAGTTTATTGTTCAGATGAATACCCAGGTACTTGTAGGATGTCACCATCTCGATGTCTGTTCCCTGTATATTTACTGGTGCTGTGAGGGGCTGCCCATGCCTGCGACAGTCCACCACCAGCTCCTTAGTTTTCCTCGCGTTGATCTGGAGGCAGTTCCGATGGCACCAGTCCACAAAGTCCTGGATAAGCCCTCTGTACTCAGCTTCATCTCCGCTGGAGATGAGACCAACGATCGCAGAGTCATCAGAGAACTTCTGTAGATGGCAATGTGTTGTGTTGTGTGAGAAGTCCGCAGTATAAAGAGTGAACAGGAAGGGAGCCAGCACCGTTCCCTGGGGGGCCCCCGTGCTACTGATGATCGTGTCGGAAACACAGTCCCGGGTTCTCACAAACTGAGGCCGGTTCGTGAGGTAGTCCAGGATCCATGATGACAGGTGCTGGTCCACCCCTGCGTGCAGCAGCTTGTCCTTCAGGATCATCGGTTGGATGGTGTTGAAAGCACTGGAGAAGTCAAAGAACATGATCCTCACCATATTCCCGGGCTTCTCCAGGTGGGACAGAGAACGGTGAAGGAGGAAGATCACCGCATCCTCCACCCCAATGCCATGCTGGTAGGCGAACTGGAGTGGATCCATCGCTGGTTCCACCAGGGGGCGGAGATGAGCAAGGAGCAGTCTCTCCAGGGTCTTCATCAAGTGGGATGTCAAGGCCACCGGTCTGAAGCTGTTCAGGTCTTTGGGGTGGGAAGTTTTTGGTACAGGTACCACACAAGATGTTTTCCACAGCTGTGGTACCCTCCCCAGTTTCAGGCTCATGTTGAAGATATACGTCACAATCCCACACAGCTGGTCTGCACAGGACTTGAGGAGCTTTGCGCTGATGCCGTCCGGTCCCGACGCCTTCCTCGCCTTGATCTTCCTCAGCTCCGTCCTCACCTGGGTCTTGGTCAGGGTCAGGATGGGGGGCTGTGTGTTGGGAGTGGGGGGGGTGTCGGTGGAGTGGGGAGTGGGTAGCAGGACTTGATTTCTTAGAGGCAGCAGTGGTTGTTGTGCAGACAGGGGGGAGGGCGGTTGGTCAAATCTATTGAAAAACAGATTCAGGTTGTTCGCCCACTCCCTGCCCCCCGTGGCCTGGGGGGAGGTATTCTGGAGCCCCGAGATGGTTTTGAGGTTTCTCCAGACCCCGCTGATGTCGCTCTGTTGCAGCTTGTCCTCCATCTTCTTCCTGAAGCTGTCCTTGCCTTCTCTGATCTTTCTCCTCAGCTCCCTCTGTACGGACTTCAGCATCTCCCTGTTCCCCGACCTGAAGATCCTCTTCTTCTCTCTCAGAAGTGTTTTTATCTCAGGGTTGATCCAGGGTTTGTTGTTTGAGTGACGCCGTATGGTCTTGGTGGGAACGGATTTGTCCACACAGAAGCTGAGGTAGCCCGTGAAGGTGTGAATGAGGCCATCGATGTCCTCACCATGTGGATCGCAGAGCTGCTTCCAGGCAGTGGCTTCAAAACAGTCCTTTAGAGTGTCCATTGTCTCCTCAGACCATAACTCCACAGTGTGCATGGCCGGAGGTTGTCTGTGCACTAGGGGTTTGTACACCGGTCGGAGATGAACCAAGTTGTGATCCGATCTCCCAAGTGGGGGGAGTTGTGATGAGGTGTACGCCTCCTTAGTGTTTGCGTAGAACAAATCCAGTGTTTTATTGTCTCTAGTGTGGCATGTGACATACTGGGTGAAAGTGGGCAGAATGGGAGACAGTGAAACGTGGTTGAAATCGCCTGAGATGAGGAGAAGAGCATCTGGGTGTTCTGTCTGCAGCCTGCTGGTTACTGAATGGATGACGTCACGCGCTGTCCCAGCGTTCGCCGTCGGATTTGCATAAACAACAATGCAGATCACGTGTGAGTGTTCTCTCGGGAGATATGTAGGCCTCATGCTAACAGCTAGCAACTCAATGTCTTTGCTGCAGTGTCGTTGTTTAACAGTGATATGTCCCGGTCTACACCAGTTGTTGTTAACATACATTATCACTCCACCGCCCCTAGTTTTGCCACTCTCTGGTGTTCGGTCAGCTCGTATCATGTGAAAACCCTCCAGCTCAATGTTAGCATCTGCTGCTAGTTCAGTTAGCCACGTCTCAGTAAACAAAAGGAGAGAGCACTCCCGGTAAGTGCTATCATAACGGGAGATAGCCGCTAGCTCATCTAACTTTCCCAGTATCGACCGTACATTTCCCATGACAACAGATGGAAGGGGGGGTCTGTACCTTATATTTTTTGTCCTCCGCCTTACTCCAGCCCGGCAGCCGCGGCGTTTTCGCCTCAGTTCTCTCGGTATGTCGAGTTTTTCCAGTGGGACCGGGTGGCGGTTAAATGCTAGCAGCTCTTCCCTGTTGTATCGAATCCTGCTATAAACAGTGGCTCCGTCCACCGGCTCAGGAGACATTTGGGACAATCTGTGTGTCCGTGATATAAGTGGGGTGAAAAAAAAAGTGATCAAAAGAGAGAGGAAGGGAAAAAAAAACTCGGAATCGAGCCGCTGTTGCAAAAGGCAGCCGACTGGTGTGGCGCCGAGAGATCATCCGCCGAATAGAAGTTTCGGCGTCCAGGCGGTGACACCAGGATCTTCGGCGGAGTCCACTGAGGTTGTGGAGCTGAAGGTTGTAGCCGAAATGGCCACTTGGATATGCTGGAACGGGACAGTGTGTTTCTACCATCAGTGTTTTGATGCCAACGTGCAGCGTTGTCTCCCGCTGTGCTGTTTCAAGATGTCGGGAAATGGGCCACCCAGAGGTCAGTAGCAGCTGCCACCACTGGCAACAAGGAGAAGCTGCTTTTCCTTGAGGACACATGTCCTGAGAGACGGTTTTTGGTCGACTCTGGTTTCCAGAAGAGTCTTATTTTGCCGGTTGGCACTGATAGGCTGGCTGAAGGCTGCAGCCCGTCATTAACTGCCACTAATGGCTCCCCTATCAAGACTTTTGGAGAAAGCTCAGTGACTGTGTGTTTTCATGGACGCAACTACAAGTGGGACTTTGTGGTAGCTGCCTACTCGATTCCTATCTTAGGTGCTGATTTTCTGTGTGCTTATGGTCTCCTGGTAGATGTTGCTAATAGATGATCGGTGGACGCTATGTCTTTTTCTTCACTGCCTTGTATGACTCAGGGAGCTGGGCCACTAACACATGCTAATTTTTTAGCCTCAGTGGATGTATATCAATGTGTGCTTTCTGATTTTCCTGCGCTCACCATGCCTACCTTTTCCACTACTGTGACCAAGCATGGGGTTGAGCATTTTATCACTACAAAGGGCCTTCCGGTTTTTGTGCACTCACGCTGCCTGGATGCGGCTAAACTAGCCATCGTGCGGGAAGAGTTTGCTAACTTGGAATGTTTGGGGATTGTTAGGCACTCCAATAGCCCTTGGGTGTCCCCGCTGCACAAGGTGTCCAAGTCTGATGGTTCGTGGCGGCTGTGCGGTGGTTTCCATCGCTTGAACAACATCACTGAGCACGACCGTTACTCCATCTTGCACATTCAAGATTTTTCAGTGCACCTGGCTGGAATGTGCATTTTTTCTAAGGCGGATCTGGTCCGCCGCTACCACCAGGTCCCGGTTCACGCTGAAGATGTCCCAAAGACGGCGGTGATAACACCTTTCTGCCTTTTTGGGTTTCTTCGCATGCTGCTTGGGTTGAAGGACACAGCTCAGACTTTTCAGAGGATGATGGACGCGGTGCTCTGCGACTTGCTCTTCATGTTTATCTACCAAGATGACATTCTGGTGGCTAGCGCATCTGAGGAGGAGCACCTCTCCCATCTGAAACAAGTTTTCCATCCGCTGGAAACACACTGACTGATAGTTAATCTGGCAAAGTGTCAGTTCGGGTTGCCGGTGATCGATTTCTTGGGTCACCGCATCTCGTCTGAGGGTGCGATCCCGCTGCCGGATAAAGTGCGGGCGGTGTCAGCTTTCCCGTGTCCACAGACTGCGAGGGTGCTGCAGGAATTTTTGGGAATGGTCAATTTTTACAACCGTTTCCTTCCCCGGGCAACCCATCTGCTGCAACCACTGTACAGCACGCTCAAGAAGAAGAAACCCACAGATAGCATCGACTGGACCCCCGATCGGGTCCAGACTTTTGCAGGCACCAAAGCTGTGCTCGTCAATGCAGCTTTGCTGGCCCACCCATCCCAGTCGGTGCAGATCATGCTTACTACAGATGCACCTGATGTTGCGGTAGGAACAGTGGTGGAACAGTACGTCTCCAGTTCGTGGCAACCTCTTGCCTATTTCAGTCGTACGCTGCGTGATAAGGTGAGTAAGTATAGCACCATCGACAAAGAGTTGTTGGCCGTTTACGGCTTGAGGGTCACACATTTACTGCGTTTGTCGACCACAAGCCTCTAACCTACACAATGTCCAAAATCGTGGAACAGTGGTCGGCGTGGCAGCAACATCACCTAGCTGCAATATCGGAGTTCACGACCAACATTCAACATATGGCCGGTAAGCTCATCATTGTGGCCGACTCTTTGTTGCGCACGCTGGTCTCTCCAGTCTACTTGGGTATTGATTTTTTCGCCATGGCCGCTGACCAACCGGGGGGGACGCGGACATTTGTGCTCTCCATTTTGTGGGTACGCGCATTAAACTGGAGCGCAGGGTGGTACAAGAGGGTTGCGCTCCCCCCCGCTTTGCAACATCTCCACCGGCCATCCCCGCCCGGTTGTTCTGGGCTCTTGGTGCCATCGCATTTTTGAGTCCATTAACTCTCTCTCACACCCTGGCGTACAGGATTTGGTTAAGCTGGTGGGGTCTAAATTCGTCTGGCCCCACTTACGCAAGAATGTGAAGGAGTGGGCTGCTGGGTGCGTTCTGCGCCAACGGGCTAAGGTTCAGAGGCACACCAAGGCCCCCCTCAAACCTTTCCAGATTCCCAAGCAGGAGGTTCGACCACGTCCACATGGACTTAGTGGGCCCCCTTTCGCCGTTGCAGGGTTTCACACACCTTTTAACGATAGTGGACCGCACCACACATTGACCAGAGGCAGTTCCGCTGGCTTCCACCACATCTGCCAATGTTGTCTGCGCGTTTCTGTCATCCTGGGTCGCACGTTTAGGTTCCCCGTCGAACATCACCTCCGACAGGGGTCCCCAGTTAATTTCAGAACTCTGGTCCACTATGGCTGAGAGCCTGGGGGTCAAAGTTCACCGTACCCCCTAGGGCTGTTGCGATAACCGCAATTATGTAATACCGCAGTATGGACACGCCTACCGCAGAGGAAATGACCAACTGCAACAACCGCGGTGTTCACTTTTTTGTGTGTGTGTGGCTATATCTCGTTGTTCACTTATGTGCCCCTATTGATTATTAAATAAATTGCTAAATGAAGTGTATTTTTATTACCAACAGCATGTTTGCACCCGGTACTCTAGAAGCTTCCACAGCACACGGTGCTGCCACGTGTGAGGCACTCTCTCCAGACAGAGCCCAGCAGGCAGTTAGTGGTGAAAGCGTTTGGATTCCTTGTTAAATACAGCCGAAACAGTGAGCACTGAAATGACACAAAGCATGTTATTTCCTTCTGAGCGGAGTGTGTATGATCCTGACTGTGTGAGCTCCGAGAGCAGCTTGTTTGAATGAGATTTTTCAGACAGCGGTAAAAATCACAGTGGCAAAAATATGGAGACAAGAGCCACGCAGGGTCCTGTATGGAGACTGTCCCGCTTATAAGCTGAATGTAGATGCAGTCTCCAGTCTACATACCCTTAGTTACCGCCACTGCTTTATGAAAATGATCTTTTGTTTTTTTAACAGAATCCACAGTTCATGCCTGTATGAAGAGCGGAGCTCCGCACAGTTGTAACACATGCGCATAAAGTTGAGATCGAGCTGCAGCGAGACTCTCACAGCTTCCCTCATCTGCCACATAAGTTATAAACCCTGTTTAAATTATGAATCCACAGGGTCCTAAAAACATTTGCAATAATACTGCATACCGCGATATTGAGCTGTCCACCGTCACCGCAGGGGAAATTCCTCTACCGCGACAGCCCTAGTACCACTGCATACAACCCGCAGGTTAATGGTTTGTTGCGAGAGGTTCCACAGGTCGCTTAAAGCTGCGTTCAGAACCTCATTGACTGACACAAATTGGGTCAACCTCCTGCCTTGGGTCCTACTGAGATTGCGCTCCGCACCCAAGGAGGATCTGGCAGCTTCCCTGGCTGAGCTCGTTTTTGGTCAACCGTTGCGGATCTCGGGGGAATTTTTGCTGGAAGGTCCCATGCCCAGTAGCGACTCGTCCGCGTGCCTTTTTTTCTAGGGCAGAGGCAAGCAATGTTCCAGGGCTGGTTTACCATTGTTTTCCCCGCACTTTTGTTCTGAAGCGTTTGGAGAATGCCAAGTTTGTTTTCGTAAGACACAATGCCCACAGAACTCCACTGCATCTGCCGTATGGCTGCCCTGTCAGAGTTTTGGAAATGGGGGTGAAACATTTTGTGGGGGACGCAGGGAAACCATTGGTATAGACAGACTTAAGCCCACTTCTGTGTTGGCAGATGAGCAGGTGGTGCTGGCCCAGGCTCTCTGGTGTGGACGCCCGCCTGCGGTGGGTTCAGAGGTTGGTTTTCCCCCTTCAGAGAACTGTTCGCCGGAGACCGAGTCTTTTCCCGCCCCACCTTTTCCCCCTTCAGAAGACTGTTCGCCAGAGACTGAGTCTTTTCCTTCCTCACCTTGACCGTAAGGCCCCTCTGTCCACGTTACAGCCGTTACAGGCGATTGCTCAAGCCCAGGGTACTGGACTGTTAAGACTCCTTCTGGGTCTTCAGGGGGGTGCTGTGTGGTGGACCACCAGAAGGTTCCACTCTAACCCAGTGACTTGAGGAGTAGGGAGAAGGGGCAGGAGATGTAAATGTATGCGCCTGGTGCAAGAGGTGTAAATGTATGTGCCTTGGTGCCAAGGGGATGAGATGTACAGTAAATGTACTGTATGTGCCTTGGCACCAAGGGGGAGGAGGCGGGAGATATAAATGTATGTGCCTTGGTGCCAGAGAGTCGGTCTTGTTGTTGGAGTTGAATAAAGTTCTGAACTGGCAGCTCTCATGTCTTGTCACATCATTCTTTCACAATTTATTGTTTTCTTTGAAACAGCAGTACCTGCTAACTCCAGGGGCCTCATGTACAAAGGGTATTTATGCACAAAAATATGGCGTACGTCCTTTTCCATGGAAAATTTCAGATGTGTCAAGAATGAAATTACTGTGGAAATATGTGCAACTCCACAACAACTTCATGGCTGGCATATGTACGTTTCTACTGTTATTGGTCCGTTGGCGAGATTTAGAGGTGATGTTGGGAGACTGATAATGATGTGAAAATGATTATACACACCAGAGACACATGATGAACAAACATCCGCGTGTGCCCAATTAGATGAGTGGATATAAAAGCAAGTGCAAAGAAGTGCAGAAACTGCCTCTAACAACAATGGTGTTTGCATTATTAGAGGAAATTGCAAATTGTGCAGTGAGAAGAGAAAGGGTATTTAGAGACAGAGGAGATTTTCTGGCTCAGGATGATGACTGGCTTGTCAGTTGGTTTAGATTTCTATGGGCAGTCCTTGTGGAACTGTGCTCAGAGCTACGGCCGCTCTTGGAGCATGACACGGCGAGAAGCTGTGCTCTACCCATCCCAGTGCAGGTGCTGACAATACTGGGGTTCCTGGCAACAGGGACATTCCAGAGGGAGCTGGCAGACCGATCGGGGATTTCCCAGTCGAACCTGAGCTGAGCTACGTATGCCAGCTGTGTGGGATGGCATTATCCGGCTGTCACCCAGGTACATCATATTTCCATACAATGCAGATGAACAGGCCAACGTCACAGCACAATCTGCAGCGAGCCAGCTTTCCTAATGTATTCGCAGCTATGGACTGCACACATATTGCTATAAAATCACCTTCACAAGATGAATATGTGTATGTTAACAGGAAACATTCCATTCTATCAATATAGAAATCATATATGATGCGCAAATGTGAATAACCAACATTGTTGCAAGGTGGCCTGGTTCAACGTATGATTCATTCATTCTAATGAACAGCACTGTTGGGAACAAACTACAAGCTGGCACTGTGTGGGGTGGGTGGCTTCTTGGTGAGTACATTCATGTGATTGTCCTAAACAACCCACCTCTTGCACAACGTGCCTGTGCGCCACCCAAATATCACTCTGTCTTCAAGGCTTCATTACATCTCAGTGGTTTGAGTAAGTTACCTCCTTTTTTTGTTGATTAAACTACAGTTTCACAGCATTCTACCAAGCCCCCAATTGCCCAATTTTGTGTACAGTAGTTATATTGTGGTGGACACACTCATGGAGATTCTGTGACTCACATTTTAGGTCAGAACAAAGGCAGGAAGCTGCAGGAATATTAGCTTTGGTATGCAAGGCCTGAGACTGTGGGGGTGCAATTAAAGGATTAAGGAAAGGATGCATGGGAGACAGTGGAAGTGATATCATGGAGAGAAATGCATTGTGACTGTCTTTATAATGCAAAGTGGTCTGTGTGACATGTGATCTACGAAGTGAGATGTCCCTGATATTTAAGGACGAGAGTTTACTGTTTCATTCTCTTTTTTCTCTCTGCTTTGAGATGATGGTGTTGTGAATAAAGTTGACTTTGAGAGAGAACTCTGTCTCGTCATTTTCACATCACCACAATATAAATAAACACATGCGAAAAGTTTGAAATGCAACAGTCTCACCCTTTCCCTGGCACTCCTCATTCATTTACGATAGTAGCGTGTGTTGTAAGTTGTATGTGATTATAAAGGATGAGATTTGCATTTTGGACATAAAATATGTACTTGTCAAGTCTAATATGATCTGTTTTCGACTGACAGGTGACCGTGGCTATCCACTAAACAGGTTTATATTGTCTTCTTTTCATTACTGTTTTCCTTTATTCAACGAGCTGATCCACCCGGCTGGTCACAAGTCACAGCGATCAGCTGACACTTTTGAGAACAACGGCAGAGCTCTGAGTTGGGGTGGGCAAATTTCAAGTCTTTGTAGACTCCTGTGCAGCAGAGAAACCTGCTGTGTGGGAGAATTTTTTCATCATAATGAGCAGTGCAACCTTTCAGGAGATCTCTTTGCTTTGTGTTATACAGTATTTAGATGAGAGATTTGCCGATTTACTTTAAAGACTAAAGTGGCTGCTGTTATTCTAAATGTTTTATCCATATATGTTAATGCAGCCAATATTGAAACACATTTAAGTACATTTTTTTTAAAAAGTAGTTATTTGATGGAATGTATAAAACTGAATTTAGTTTCTGAAATATTTTACAGTTGACCTGCAGGGTTTTTCAGTTGTCATTTTATTACTGTATTTATATATCTATACTTTAAGTCTCCTGTGTGAACACTGTGTCAAAATAATCTAAAAAGTATTTCTTTGACTAAGTTTTCCGTTATGCATTACAGTATCTGTTATCCCTTACAAATTATCCGATAAACACAACACAGCTTTATGCACAGAAGTGCCTGGTCCAGGGTCCAAATCAGTTAACAAGTTTGTTACTTTGTATCATTTTCTCCTTGGTTTGGTCCCCTTTCACACAGGCAAAAATTCAAGCAGACCAAACTGCGTCACGTTAAATCCCGCGAGACTTACAGTATGTCAGAATGTTCTCTGTTCTTATTGGTCAGATTTTTTTGCTGCGAGAACAGGAAAAGTAAATACAGGAAGTAGGATGACTACTGTGTATTTATGCATTTCTGGGGAGAAAATAATACAAATCATAGCATAAAGTTTTCATCGCCCTGGTTATCGTTTATTACATGTGTGCATATACCACTTTCAGCAAATCGTACAGTTTGAAAATGAAGCGTGGCTACGGATGGAAAATAACAATGCTAACGTTCATTAATCCTCCAGAACTGGGATATGCTCAGTCACAGATATTTTCAAAGATCAATCAGGTATGTACAGTAACATAAAATGTTTTACCGTTTGCTGCTGGTCCTGTTTTAGTATGGTCGCTTTCTCACCTGCAGGACCGCACCAGAGTTCGCCGTTTGATTCGAATCGAAACCACCTCTTTCAGGTGGTCTTGGTACGGTTGGTTTGGTGCACACCTGAGTGCGATTACCGTGTTCTTACCAGACAAAACGAACCACACTAACAGAGAAAAAGAGCTCAAGTTCGACTGAAACGAACTAAAGCCTGTAGGTGTGAAAGCACCCTTAATCAAGAAAATGGCATAAGCATAAAAAAATCCAGATGTATGAAACAGTCCGTATGCAGCAATCCAAGCACATTTCCTTTGTACATCCCAGTCTACCTGGAATTGAGTGCACATGAGGGCAGACATGCCCCCATTTGAATATGCAAATAGATGTAAATATGCCCTGCATGTGAGATTCTCCTTGCTGCAGGATCAGAAGTCATGTCTACATGTGGGAAGAAGAGGAACTTCACATTTGAAATTACTTCAATTAACATAAAAATGTAATTTTATCTTTATTGTATTCTTAATTTAGAAAGCTGAAAATATATACTGTAGCATTCTGGGGACTGCACCACAAGGGCTGATGGGAAATGATTAATGTCTTAATATAAGCATGTTCTCTTAAAGCAAATTATTTGAAAATATGCTAAATAATCAGTTACTGTGCT
This sequence comes from Pholidichthys leucotaenia, assembly GCA_020510985.1. Taxonomy (NCBI): domain Eukaryota; kingdom Metazoa; phylum Chordata; class Actinopteri; order Cichliformes; family Pholidichthyidae; genus Pholidichthys; species Pholidichthys leucotaenia. The sequence continues at coordinate 153,582,059 of CM035839.1, read as the reverse complement.
AAATTTGTTCTGTTGAGATTTTATTGTATTGTAATTTTTTTATGTTAGCACCATCAGTGTGAGCACTGTTGTGGGGAGAGAATAAATTCACCCGATTTCATCATTGAAGTCTGTTGAATCTCCTGTTAAAAGCTAGTGATGCTACAACAGAAACACAAACAAATAGTATAATAATGTCATAGCACAAATAATTCTTGAGTTGTAGGAAATTTATAAAATAAAAAGTTACAGAAAATTTGGAAATATTAATTAAAAATTAGGAAAAAATGTGGAAACATGAATAATTCACATCTTGAGTTGAAGAAAATGTGTAAAACAAAAATACAGGCTGAAAAAATAAATATTAATTTTTATGTATATTTTTCAACTTTCTGTATACTTCTTTTTTGTTTTATGCAATTCCAGATTTGTGAATTCTTTCCATATTTTTTTTTAGATAGATAGATACTTTATTTCGAACAAAAAAGAATAACAAAAACAAAACAAATGACAAATGCAATAAAGTAACAGTATACAGTGTTCGAAAGGGAGAAGGAAGAAGTGAACACTTATTAATTCCATCTTCTCTTTTCCATAAATACACATATTTTTCAATTTATTTACTGTATCTTTTTTATTTTAATGTATGTTTTCACCTTTCTGTATTTTTTAATTTTTGATTTATACATTTTCTAGAGTCCAAGACTTGTGAATTATTCTTGTTTTCACATTTTTATTCATCGGGTGTCTCTGGTGTGTAAAATAATTGTTTTCATTAACTCATTAACTGTTACGAACCCAGCCCGTGTTTCCTGTAGGCTCGGTTCTGACCGTTCTTGGTGGCTCAGGCATCAGGTTTATTATGTTTTGTTATCTTTTGATTTCTCATTGTTTTCATGTCTGTGTGCTGTTTCTTTTCCGTGCCTGTAGCCGCTGCTCTGGCCGGCGGTTGTTGGGCAGCCATTTGGCCCACTTCCTGGTGGGTGCTGTCTAACATTTGTCGGTCCGACCACGCCCCCTCTCTCTCTGACAGTCAGCTGTTCGCCCCGGTAATTATCTGTCCCGCGCTTCGCCCAGGTGTTTCCAATTTGTCACACCAGCGGTGTTTGTACTTGGGCAGTTCTTTGCCAGTCAAATACCGCTGGAGCATTGTACTTGATCACACGGTCGTTAATCGCCGTGTGACAGTCACGTCTTTGAAGGGTTATGTGTGCTCGTGGCAGGCTGGGACTACTTGGACTGCTCCTGTGCTCGTGAGTAGAACTATTAGTGTTTCTGTGTGCAGTTGTGCTGTTACGCTTGACTGGTAGCGTTTCCTCATGCGGTACAACTGCTACGCTTAGGCTGTAGCCCAGTTACTCCTCCTCGGCCGGTTGAGCCTCTTAAAAGACTCCTAGTTCTCCCGAGTGTAATGTTATTTGTCCTGTTAGTCTTGTGGCCACGGTGCACAGTGGTCTGCCCGTTGTATGTCTAGCCGTGTGAACCCTTTTTTGCACAATGTTGCTTTCTTGTACGTCTTTCTGTTGGAATCGTGTGACTCTTTTTGTTAAATAAATGTGTTGTGGTGAATCCCAGCGTTTAAATCCATTCTTCCTTCTCCTGCTCCATGCGCTACGTAAAAGCACACGAGGAGGTTCATGACATTAACTCACATGCACAGAACTGAGGATCTTTTGAATTATCATAATAATCACACCTGTCGTTGCACTTCGCACTTTCACTCACATTGATCCATCCGTGAAGTCACTACCATACCTGTGTATGTCCCATAATCCTGGGCTATTTTAGTCAATCATATGTTCAATCGTGTGTTCTGTAACTCTGCGTTTTATTTATATCCTTCTGTCATACTTAAAGGTCCCGAGGGGAGTGTGGTGTAGTGAGTGTGGTAGTGTGTGTGCTGCCGTACCCGCCCCTGGTGTGACGTCAGGAGGGCACAGCTCACTGTATATATACTGTAGTTCTGAGTTCTGTTAATAAAGTGTTGGTTGGTTGCTGCATGAAGAGAGACTCCGACTCCTGTCCTCATACATAACATTTGGCAACGAGAAGAAAATTGTGGGAGCGTATGGGCTACCTCAACCTCTGGTACCGTTTCTGGAGTACACAGGAGAGCTGGTGATCCTGTGGCCGAAGTGGCGGGCCATGTTTGAGGATTACATCGGTGTGCTGGGCCTAAGTAGACTTGACGGGAGACGACGATGAGCGCTTCTGGCCCACTATCTCGGTGCGGAAGGCCGAAGAATTCTGGGTACGTTGGGTGAGACGGAGCGCTATGAGGATGCTGTTGAGTGGCTGGCCGAATTCTTCGCCGGGCAGATGAAGACCATGAAGCTCTGGGTGGCAGGAGTGTTGACGCCAAATGAGGCTAGGCTAGTTAGCTTGGAGAAGCTAACAGCACATTCAGTGTCTATGGACAAGTTATCCACAAAGTTAAATGCGCGCCAAAAGCGGGCTCCAGGCTACAAGCTAGGCATCGAGATGGGACTGGGGCCGCGAGTGGGGGAGTTCCCGGTTGCTGAAGACGGTGGGCCAGCCAAGAAGCGCAGAAAGGTACAGGACCATAGCGTTGGTGAGTTTGACAACGCGGTGTGTGATGATAGTGGAGAGGGAGTGCAGCATCAGGAGTCATCCCTGCAGCTGGAGGCTGGGCAGCGGGAGAGCGGGATCATGAAGGCTGAGAGCCCCAGGAGGCAGCAGCGGCAGTCGGGTGCAGAGACGACGCAGCGGAGCACCTGGGACAAGGGTGCTGAGAGCAGCGATGAGACGCCTGGGTTGGAGAGTCCAATGGGTGTGACGCTGAGAGCCCCGGGGGAGAGCAGCTGCAGCCGGGCATGGAGACGACGCAGCAGAGTGCCTGGGACGAGGGGGCTGAGGACAGTGACGAAGTGCCTGGGTCGGTGAACGACGCTAACGAAAGTGATGCTGTGAGCCCAGGGAGTGAGTGACAGCAGCCGTGCACCACGGAGGTCGAGCAGTGTCTCAGTGTCGGAGCTCAGGCTGCCCTGGACATGGGTGCTGGGCATTACGGCGAGGCGCCCGGGTTGGCGAGCGGCGCCGACAAGCGGGCTTCGGTTTTCCCCAGAGTGCAGCCACAGGGGGCTGGAGTGGTTGGAGTGCCTGGAGCTGCTGCCGCCGCCGCTATTGAAAGTGGTCGGGAGCGGACCGACAAGCACGGAGAGACGGTGTGCCGGACAGCAGCACTGTGGGTCCCGAGAAAAGAAGCAGGCAAAGGTGAAGAGGGACACTCTCGCTGGAGAGATTGTTTTTTCATCCTGGAGGTAGACGGCGGCCGAGGGCGCACATGTCCTGGGGCTGCCCGGGGCCTCCGAGCCTGTCTTATCTTTGGCGGCCAAGGGTGTGGATGCTGTGGGGCTGCCCTGGGCCCTCGGGCCGTTTGTAGCCCCGGCTACTGATGGACATTGGGGTCACATAAATATTACAGTGTAAATATGTACATATTCTGTTTTTGTGCATGTGAGTATGGATGATATGGGATTATTTTATACATTTTTGAGAGACATGGTCCGATTGTTTTAGTTGTTTCGTGTGAGTGTGACAGTTCATGATTCCTTGCTTCCTTAGTGCATGATTCGAGTCCGAAATTGCGGAGTGTCTCGATTGTGTATGTGGTTTTGCATTTTTGTAAGGGGGAGGGGAATTGTGGTGTAGTGAGTGTGGTAGTGTGTTTGCTGCTGTACCCGCCCCTGGCGTGACGTCAGTTCTGAGTTCTGTTAGTAAAGTATTGGTTGGTTGCTGCATGAAGAGAGACTCCGACTCCTTTCCTCATACATAACAGGAAGTATTTTCATGGAAACAAAGATTTTTTTTAAAAATAATACATCACCAAAGTGTTTAGAAATGTGCACAATGTAAGTGTTAATGTTCTTCTAAAAATTAGTGTATTGATGAAATTTTTAATTTTTTTTTTGATAAGTAGACAATAATGTAAATATTTATATTCCAGAAGACTGATGATGACAAAAAAAAAGTGTTCAGTCAGTATTTCAGAGCCAATACAGTCAATCGGTTAATGTCACATGCTACCGCCTTGCCGTAGAACTTGGGGTTGCCAAACTGTGACTAGTTGGCTGCCATGGCTGCTTCTGAAAGTAAAAGTTCATTCCATTATCCTTCTCAAGTAAGAAGTGATAAATGAAGGAGCAAGACCAGACTAAGTATTGGTTCAGCTTTGGATCACTGGTGCGAATTGAAGAATCATAAAGAGCTGAAAAACCATACAAAGGTCACCACTTTGCTGCTGGAGCGGTAAGCTAAGCTAAGCTAACTAGTGTTTGTATAGCTTTCTGTAACCTTTTACAGTTGGCCTCTGACATGTTCCTGTTATTAATATGAGTGTGTGATGATATCAACTGGTGTATGGCGATAAGATAGACCACAGGAATTGCTCGCTAATCCTTTCCAAACAGTCATTTTTCCACTGTGGACTAGAGAATCCCTACTTGCTACAGTTAGCATTAGCTTCCGATATGGTGAAGGAGGGAACTCCATTTTTCTCTAACAAATGTTATGAGTTTTTAAAAATAAATTCGTTTTACATTGTGTTTGATGATCTTTCACACACTTGTGGCCATTTATCTAAAGAAACACTCTTTGCCCAAAATTTTATTGTGGTCTACTTTAGCCAGAATCAAAATTTGCTAAAGTTAGCATTAGCTTCCGATACGTTGAACAATGGATATTTAGTTTACACGATCAAATGTTTTTGACTTTTATAAATTACTTTTACATTGTGTTAGATGATCTTACTAAAACTTTTCCCCATTTATCAAAAGAAGCACTCTTTGCCCAAAATGTCGCTGTGTCAATGTACAGCATCTCACAAAAGTGAGTACACCCCTCATATTTTTGTAAATGTTTTATTATATCTTTTCATGGGACAACACTGAAGATATGACACTTTGATACAATGTAAATTAGTCAGTGTACAGCTTGTATAACAGTGTAAATTTGCTGTCCCCTCAAAATAACTCAACACACAGCCATTAATGTCTAAACCACTGGCAACAAAAGTGAGTACACCTTTAGTGAAAATGTCCAAATTGTGCCCAAAGTGTCAATATTTTGTGTGGCCACCATAATTTTCCAGCACTGCCTTAACTCTCTTGGGCATGGAGTTCACTAGAGCTTCACAGGTTGCCACTGGAATCCCTTTCCACTCCTCCATGACGACATCATGGTGTTAGAGACCTTGCACTCCTCCACCTTCCGTTTGAGGATGCCCCACAGGTGCTCAATAGGGTTTAGGTGGGGAGACATGCTTGGCCAGTCCATCACCTTTACCCTCAGTTTGCTTAGCAAGGCAGTGGTCGTCTTGGAGATGTGTTTGGGGTCGTTATCGTGTTCCAATACTGCCCTGTGGCCCAGTTTCCAAAGGGAGGAGATCATGTTCTTCTTCAGTATGGCACAGTACATGTTGGCATTCATGGTTCCCTCAATGAACTGTAGCTCCCCAGTGCCAGCAGCACTCATGCAGCCCCAAACCATGACACTCCCACCACCATGCTTGACTGTAGGCAAGACACACTTGTCTTTGTACTCCTCACCTGGTTGCTGCCACACACGCTTGACACCATCTGAATCAAGTACGTTTATCTTGGTCTCATCAGACCACAGGGCATGGTTCCAGTAATCCATGTCCTTAGTCTGCTTGTCTTCAGCAAACTGTTTGTGGGCTTTCTTGTGCATCATCTTTAAAAGGGGCTTCCTTCTGGGATGACAGCCATGCAGACCAATTTGATGCAGTGTGCGGCGTATGGTCTGAGCACTGACAGGCTGACAGGCTGACACCCCCACCCCTTCAACCTCTGCAGCAATGCTGGCTGCACTCATATGTCTATTGTCAAAAGACAACCTCTGGATTTGATGCTGAGCACGTGCACTCAACTTCTTTGGTCGACCATGGTGAGGCCTGTTCTGAGTGGAACCTGTCCTGTTAAACCAATGTATGGTCTTGGCCACCGTGCTGCAGCTCAGTTTCAGGGTGTTGGCAGTCTTCTTGTAGCCTACGCCATCTTTATGCAGAGCAGTAGTTCTTTTTTTTCAGATCCTCAGAGTTCTTTGCCATGAGGTGCCATGTTGAACTTCCAGTGACCAGTATGAGAGAGTGTGAGAGCGATAACACCAAATTTAACAGACCTGCTCCCCATTCACGCCTGAGACCTTGTAGCACTGATAAGTCACATGACACTGGGGAGGGAAAATGGCTAATTGGGCACAATTTGAACATTTTCACTAGGGGTGTACTCACTTTTGTTGCCAGCGGTTTAGACATTAATGGCTGTGTGTCGAGTTATTTTGAGGGGACAGCAAATTTACACTGTTATACAAGCTGTACACTGACTACTTTACATTGTCATATCTTCAGTGTTGTCCCATGAAAAGATATAATAAAATATTTACAAAAATGTGAGGGGTGTACTCATTTTTGTGAGATACTGTATGTAGACAATGTATGCAAACAAAACCGTCAGATGTTTTCTGTAGGCCAGTATAAGGGTGGAGAGAGTAATTACAACAGTCATAGACGTAGAAATTACCATACGCTCTATATAGTCATAAAAAATCACAATACAGTGTCATTTCAGCAACACACAATGATAATATAAATAAAATTTCACCTATTGTGTGGACAGTATCAAGGATAGCTGGAAGGAGAAAACACAGGCGCCAATAAAACAGGATCAAAGAAAGAAGTGGTGCTAATCGGTGCATGTTTTTTTTTTTGTTGTTGTTTTTTTGGAGGGAGGGGGGTGATGTGGATTTTATATCTAGTATTTTTATTTGTTAAATTTTTCTATAAACTCAGTTAATTTATTTCAAACTGTGTCTATAGCTGATGGGAGGATGGACAGCCGTGGTCACTGTGCTCAGTCCTGCACATACACGGCTATGAACCATGAAAGCAAAGACATCATTTCAGTTTGGACTGCTGACAAGTGTCAGACTGACCACAACTCTGCTGTAATGTAGAAGAAGGCCTTTGTGGACACCATGACCCAACTCCTCACAGAAGTAAAGGTGGTCCAAGTGTGCCCATTCACAGATTTTGGCACTTATTTCTTGTATTACTGCAACAGCACAAAAAATTGTGCTACCAGTCTTTAACTATCAGTGACGTTAAGAAATTATCACCCTTGATGTAGAAATGTTCTGTGTTTGAGAAAAAAATGGGTTTTACAGTTATTATTATTAAACCCCAATATTAAAATGAAGGTATCATAATTTATTCCTAAGTAAATTTAATACACACCAGAAGTCACTTGACTTCTTGAGTCCTGTAATCGTTGAATTTAAAATTGGATTAAGGGCTTCTCAAGTAGAAAACCGTAATATTTTATTTCACTTCTTTTTAGAAATTGTGGCTTGGCCTTCTCCACCATGTGGTGAATGAGCACAAATGGGTGGAAGGACAATGTCTACATGAGGCACTGGAGAACAGCTCCACCAAACAATGACTGGAGAAAAGGCTCAGTGGCTTTCCACGTCCTCACCGATATTGTGATGGACAAGTGGTGGTTACGGACGGTACGCAAGTACCTGACTTTTAGGTGATTGCGATGGAAATTCTTTAATGCCAACAGAAAGAAAAAGGACAATCATTAATATGAATGTGTTTTCACAGATCAACTGCAGACCTTGAGGTTTTTCAAAATCATATTCTAATGTATGCCAGCAAAAGGTTCACCTTTACCCCACCTGGATATGAGGCCCATATCCAGGTGGGGTGTAGACGTCGACGGCAAACCAGTGTAAGTTTTGTGCCACCAAAACATTTTACACACAATAATCTATAAACCTTAATACTTGGATTATAAATTTAAATTGTCTATTATGGGGGGTGTTTAATTCATTGTAAACCTTTTTGGAAATTTTTACAGAAATGGTTGTTTTTGTTAATATTTAGTGAATACTCTGGTACATCCATCCAGTCATATTTATTTATTTATAATTTTTCAAACTGAATTCATTACTAATATGAATTTCCTAATACTTGTTCTCAGGACCAGAAGACTGTATAAAAAGAATACAAGGCGCTGGAGCGTCTATGCGGTCAAGGAGGAGAAGACCTATGACCACATTCCACGCATTCTGGCCCGCTTTGTTTCAAAGTGCCTTTCTGCAGATGCAGGGCTGCCACAACATAGACAGTTGCGCCCAGAGGACCCACGTACACTTGGCCTTGTTCCTGCAGTACCACCGCCACCAATGGAAGAGCTTCTGAGGACACAAGCTAGGAGAGGCCTAGGTAGATAGTAGAGATTTTTTTCTTTTTTTAACTGTTTGATCAAGAGCATCTTACAAATGGGGACGCTAAAATGTCTTAAACTTTTCATTGTTAATGAAAATACAAGGTGGCGGTATACTTGGTGTTCCAAGGATGGAACACCAAGAACTGAAAATGTTTTTCCTGTTCTTGAATCAGGTCCAGTGCTGCAGCAGGAGTGAACACAGCACACGGCACACAGGTAAAATCGAATTCCATTTCTCTACTCACTCTTTCTATCACCAACAGTATATTTTGCATTAGTAGACCAAGCAAACTCATTGTAGCATATTTGTAGTGTGTAAAAAATATCTAGAAGTTCACATTTTGTCATATTTTTATGCAGTTTTTTTTTTCTTTTGACTGTTTTTCTTTTATTTATTTTTTTGGACATTGGTATTTTGTACCTTATTATAAGAAGCAAGGATGACACAAACTAAGGAGACAATGAAAGCTTTGAAGTTTCTGTTCAATTCCTTATCTTTTTTTCTATATTGCTCTCCCAGATTGGCTTCATGGACCATGATCCAGTCCACTCAACAATCACACGTGGGCAAGATGCCTACATCTGACTTTGTTTTCAAATTTCGATATTTGGGAGACAGACTATTTCTACTTTTGAGAATAGTGTCAACATTTTCTTTTGTCCATCCATCCATCCATCCATCCATAACCGCTTTTCTGGGGGTCCAAGTCTTGTAGGCAGCAGTCCAAGTAGAGCAGCCCAGACTTCCCTCTCTCCAGCCACCTTCTACAGCTCTTCAGAGTGGACACCGAGGTGTTCCATGCCAGCTGGGAGTCATAGTCTGCCCCGTGGTCTCATCCTCGGGGGACGTGTTCCAAACACTTGAAGTGGGAGGTGACCAGGAGGCATCCTGGTGAGATGCCAAAACCACTTTTGCTGGAGGCTTCCTCTTGTTGAAATTGAGTTTTTTGTCTGCACCGGGGCTAAGTGATCCTCACAGGGGGTCACCTGATTGTTGAAGTCTTTCTGGAATTGTAGGGTCTTTGTCCAACACTTCAAAGTTCTATGAGCTGACTGTTGTTGTGAATTGGTGCTGTATAATAAAGTTGATTTTTTTTTTTTTTAAAAAAAAGCCCTATTTTTCATAGACAACTTTAGTTGAGGTTGATTTTCTTTATAACATGTTAGTACACTGTCAGAAAATGTAATATTGCTGAGAATTTACCTTTTATAAAATACTAACACAAGTTTCAGATTATCCAAGTAATTCAATATAAATTTAAATAGAATCTTTTTTTTTAATAGATATTATGAGGACTATGACTAGTGATTTTGTGTCAGATTGGATTATTGATATACTTATTTCCTGAAATGCACTGACTTTTTACACTATGAGTATCAATTTGAAAACAACTGGAGTATTTCTGCACTACAAATAATTTCAAAAAGTGAACTTACTGAAGAGACTGCTATGCATATGTCTGATCAGGTATGTATAACTGAACTTCTCGGTAATTTCACTAGGTTATACAAAGGTTGACAATAGTTCAGTTGTGCATTGAGGATAGATAAGTCATCACTTTGTAAATCTGTGACAATGAATTGGCAACACTGTTTACATATAATTGATAAAAGGGACAAACAATATCAGGCATCCATTTTACAATAGTTTATTTTAATATATAAAATGATAAACAAAATTAACATGAACAGAAAATGAAACAGAACTGACAAATGACTTGCCACCGCGTGGTTTTTGATGTCCTGATGATGCACCTTGTACCATGGTTGTACATGTGGACCTGCCGCAGACGAGGAGCATGAGCTAACGACCTGGAACAAACCCCGTGTATTGTCTGTACGGATCAGGGTAACGGTCCCTGATTGCTTACTCACAGCAACTGGGGATGACCAACCAGTTTCCCTGGCCCAGAGAGCCATGCTACCAAAATATAAAGTGCCTATAGGCAGCATAACAGTACTCCCGGTTGTCATCTCCAGGCTCTCTTGCCGGCATGACTACCAGCAAGTCCTCCCTGTACTGCCTGTGAATATGCAAGTTGGCCTCATCAAGGCAGTACAGGGAGAAGTGTGACTGCTGGCTAATATACTGAATTGGTTCCTGGCTGCAGCATTTCCATTCATGATCTGTGAGCTTGTCCCTACAGTTGCCACATGTACACCATGGCACATGTGGCAGATCAATAGGTAATGGTGCACCACGCCGTCTTTGGCGCATCATCAGGGCATCAAAAACCAACCCTGGCTGCCTGTGAAAAGCTCCCTGTACTCCTCCAGGGTCATAGAGTTTAGGAGCTCCTGAGAAGACAGATATAACTAAAAAAAAGTTTATTCAGTATGGCTTTAAACAAAATCATATAGGTAAAAATAAAATATTGTGTATCCATTTCAAATAATTTTATATGATATGACCCAATAGTAGTAGGGCAGCGTGGTGGCGGAGTGGTTAGCACTGCGGCAGCACAGCAACTATCCTTAGCCGGGGGATCCTGGGTTTGATCCCAGCCCCCGACCAACAGTGATCTGTGTGGAGTTTGCATGTTCTCCCTGTTTCTACATGGGTTTACTCCAGGATTTCTCCGGTTTCCTCCCACAGGCCAAAAACATGCAAGTTAGGTTAACTGGCATCAAACTGGGGATTCTAAATTGTTCTTAGGTATGACTGTGAGAGTGGATGGTTGTCTGTCTCTCTGTGTTGGCCCTGTGATGGACTGGTGATCTGTCCAGGGCGTACCCTGCCTCTTGTCCAAAGATGCTGGGATAGGCTCCAGCCCCCCCCCCCCCGACCCAAAAAGGATTAAGCGGAAGAAGATGGATGGATAGATGGATGGATGACCCAATAGTGCTGTGATATGATGCAAATCCTAGGATGAAAACAGACTTATGCCACCCTTATAACTGGACTGCACAAACCAAAACAAAGCCAGTAGTTTCACACTGCCATGTTAATTCATCACACTACCACAGGTTCATCTATATGGTCACTGTCTCTGAGTCTTACTCCTCTGGTTCTCTACCCTCTCCTGCCTCTCTCTCAGCCTTAACCACGGCTGACCTCAGTCAAGCTGGCATCGGAGGTATCTTCCTCTGCCTGCAGAACAAGTCAATGGATTAGCCATAGCAACAGCTCGTTTTAGAACAGCATTCTTTGCTAAAACGCTGAACATAAACAAACCACAAGAGTGTGTTACAGCGTATCTGCACAAAACACTTAACAAACAGCAAAGTCCTTAAAGTCAACTACAGTTTTGCCATGATTACATTATCAAAATTATGTAATTATCAGGTTCAATCACATCTGTGAAATGCTAGCATTACTATAAATTATTACTACTTATATGACAGCAATTTAAAAAAAATGTTGACTGGAGATATGCATCAAAGAAGACTCGGTTAAAATCACTGGGCACTATCCACCTTATTCCTGGGGGTGTCGCTGTAGGAACGATTATGGACGGAACTTCTGGTTTTGGCTGATGTAGTGTTAAATCAGTCAGTAAGAAGGGAGTAGCAGGGGCATTTAAAATAGCGTTTTCAAGAGTTTTTCAAATTCATTTTAATGTATAGTCCACATATGTGTTTTCCACTCAAGTAGCAGCTAATTTCAGCTCTTCTAGTTTTTGTATTTTTTAAATGTTTTGGCGTCATTCTGGCACTTGCAGGTGTTTGTTCCATACTGGATGAATGGAGGCTTCTCACCACATGGTGACAGACGATATCCATGCACATCCAAGCACGTCTGCTCTAAGGTAAATTTGATTATGTCCAACATATTTTAACAAAATGCAGCCGACTTTATTGAGGTGGAGACATTGATATATGTGACCCGTGCTGGCAAAATGAGTCAGAATGTACACCGTGTCATTACGAGCTACAGACACGAGAAGTCATAAATCATGACTCTTTCTTTGTTTGGTAGCGGCAAAGTCCCAGGAAACTCCTCATGAGTGTCTGATATCATTGTAAAGCTTAGAAATTGTACTTTCTAAAAATACCTGTGTTTTTGCGGAAGACGTAATTCCCGACCGATCGAACACGAGTTTTCAACCTAGCTAAAATATAAACAAATTGTGGAGAATGTGTTGAAGGATGAGACTGAGTTTATTCCTCAGATTCAGCTTTATTCACAATCACATACTCCAACAATTTCAAAGCAGGAAAAGAGGATGAATCTTCTCACATCTGTCCTTTTATACCTAGGACATCAAACTACAGTCACATGGTGTTTAATCAAACATACAGTCACATGGTACTTAATCCCAGTCACAATATAACTTCCTCCGATCTTAACACCATCCACCCCCTAGTCCCGGGTGGTCAGGAAATCTCTCAAGGCCATCTCCTTGAAACAAAAGGCCAAATCTCACACCTTCCCGTTACCTCTAGGAGGCTCAGTCCCTTTGTTCCCTTGAGACGTGCAGCACACAATAAACACACAGTATTCTATTTGTGGAGCATATGAAACCAACATATGTGTCCCACATGACCCCCTCCCCAAACGTCTAAGATGGAACAATCATAACTAAAGATGCATGTGTGGAGAGCGTGAAAAGATGAGGCTGAGTTTATTTCTCAAATCAGGTTTATTCACTTGTCTCCAACATCCTCCAAACAGAAAAAGAGACCCATCCTCCCACATCTGTCCTTTTTATACCCGGGACATCAAAGTACAGAGTCACATTGTCTTTAAATCCCAAGACACAATACATCATCCCCCAGGTCTTCTCCTCTCCACCTAAAACCCTGGTGGTCAGGAAGTCTCTCAAGGCCATCTCTAAAGATCACATTTCGCACCATCCTGTTATCCCCAGGAGACCCAGACTTATTGTTCATTCTGAGACGTGGGCAACAGTAATATACATATGCAGCCTAAGCAACTCAAATATGTGTGCCACATGACCCCCCCCCCCCACCAAACGTCTAAGATGAAACAATACAACACAGTCTGCACATCATGCTAAAATCACAAACATCAGTCCACGTGCTGTTTGGGCTTTAATCGTCTTCCGAACTTGCTGTAAACGGGCTTTACCACTCCCGCGGCGCCATCCTGCTGTGAATCTGCTATCTGAGGATGAGAACTGTTAGTCAATCCCTGTGGGAGCTCTGGGGCATGCTCCCTGGGAGGCCTGCCGCGTCGAGGAGCCCTCGCCACTTGCACAGCTTCGTCAGCCATTACAAAAGCAGGTTTGAGTTCTGTCTATGCCAGTTGTTTCCCTCCTGCCCCCCAAATCTAGCAAAAAATGCTTATCACCTGTTTCCAGCACTCTAAATGGGCCATCATAAGGCGGGCGCAGGGTTGGGCGCTGAGCATTGTGTCTGACAAAAACAAACTTCGCATTTTTTAAAGCCTTAGGTACAAAAACGTGCGGAAAACTGTGATGAACGGGGCCAGGAAGCGTGCTTGCTCCCGTGTCGCTCAGTAACCGCTGAGCAGGGGGGCACTCTGGCGCAGGATTATCCGGGAGAAACTCCCCGGGCAGCCGGAGTGGCTGCGCAAACACCAACTCAGCTGGGGAGGCTTTTAAGTCCTCTTTAGGTGCAGAACGCAACCCCAATAAAACCCACGGTAGCCTGTTTACCCAATTTGCATCCGTAAGCGACGCTCTGAGGGCTGCTTTCAATGACCTATGGAAACGTTCGCATAAACCATTAGCCTGGGGGTGGTACGCGGTAGTGCAGTGGATCGTTACCCCCAGGCTGCAGGCCATCGCTGACCAAAGCTCGGAAACAAATTGAGGACCTCTGTCGGACGTAATATCCGACGGAACTCCAAAACGCGCTACCCAAGCCGTTAAAAACGTGCGCGCCACCTCCTCGGCTGTGGTTGATGCCAGTGGGACCACTTCAGGCCAACGCGTGGTGCGGTCCACCATTGTCAAAAGATGTGTGCACCCCTGTGATGGCGGGAGGGGGCCTACGAGGTCGACATGCACGTGATCAAACCTCTTGGCCGGGATGTGAAACGACTCTAAGGGGGCTTTAGTGTGTTTGTGTATTTTGGCTCGCTGGCAAGCCATGCAGGCGCTTGCCCACTCCTTAACGTGCTTGCGCAGGCTTGGCCACACAAACTTCTCTCCTACCATTTTGACCGACGCGCGCACCCCCGGGTGCGCCAGAGAATGAATCGAGTCAAAAACGCGGCGGCGCCACGCGGTCAGCACCACCGGATGCGGTCGTCTGGCGGAGACATCGCAGATTAGGGGGGGCATACCATCTTGCAGCACCCTGCTCTCCAGCCTTAACCCTGTTGGTCCAGACTGGAGCGCGCACACGTCCGCATCGCTAACCTGATCCGCGGCCATGGCTGCATAATCTATCCCCACGCGGACTGGGGCCACGCGTACTTCCACGCCGCTAGCCTGTTCCGCGGCCATGGCAGTATAATCTACCCCTACGCGGACTGGAGCAGTTACGGTGCGGGAGAGACAGTCTGCCACTACATTAAGTTTACCCGCTACGTGTTGAATATCAGTAGTAAACTCTGAGATTGCAACCAGCTGCCTCTGCTGCCGGCCTGACCATGGCTCCGAAACCTTTGCCATTGCGAAAGTGATGATGGCCAAAGGCTTGTGGTCGACGAACGCAGTGAAACGACGACCCTCCAGCCAGAACTGGAAGTGGCGGATGGCCAAGTGGAGCGCTAACAACTCCCTGTCGAACGCGCTCGGTATTTTCGCTCGGTATCGCGCAAAGTCCTGCTGAAAAAGGCAAGCGGCTGCCAAGCCCCGGCAACATGCTGCTCTACTACCGCCCCTATGGCCACGTCTGACGCATCAGTAGTGAGCGCTATGCGGGCCGTTGGGTCTGGATGTGCCAACAACGCAGCGTTTGCCAGGGCTGTTTTGACCTCCGAGAATGCGCGCTCCCGCTCCGGGGACCATTCGATTGCATTTGTGGGTTTTTGTTTTTTAAGCGCGGCATACAGTGGTTGCATGAGCTGCGCTGCGCGGGGGAGGAAACGGTTATAAAAATTCACCATTCCCAAAAACTCCTGTAATGCTTTGACCGTTTGTGGCTGGGGAAAATTTGTTACTGCGCGCACTTTGTCCGGCAGCGGAACTGCTCCTTCTGGAGAGACGCGGTGCCCCAAAAAATCAATCTGTGTCACCCCGAACTGACACTTCGCTGGGTTGATTATTAACCCGTGCTCTCCCAACCTCCGGAAAACTGCCATGAGGTGTTTTTCGTGTTCCTCTTTGGACGCGCTGGCTACCAAAATGTCGTCCAGGTAGACGAACACAAAAGGGAGATCGCGCAACACCGCGTCCATCATGTGTTGGAACATTTGCGCAGCGCCTTTAAGCCCGAACGGCATGCGCAAAAACTCAAAAAGGCCAAACGGAGTTATTACCGCTGTTTTGGGTATGTCCTCAGCGCGTACTGGGACTTGATGGTACCCGCAGACCAAGTCTATTTTAGAAAAATGCGCGCCCCCGCCAGATGAACGGAAAAATCTTGGATATGAGGGATTGGGTAGCGGTCGTGCGCTGTAGCGTTGTTCAACCTGCGGAAATCACCGCAAGGTCGCCACGAGCCATCAGCCTTAGGGACCATGTGAAGCGGGGAAGCCCATGGGCTGTTCGAACGCCGGATGATGCCCAACTTTTCAAGGTTGGCGAACTCCTCGCGCGCTATGGCCAGTTTAGCTGCATCCAAGCGCCGAGCTTTTGCAAAAACGGGGGGACCGGCGGTAGTAATAAAATGTTCCACTCCGTGTTTAGCGACGGCTGCTGAAAATGTGGGAACCGTGAGTGCTGGAAACTGAGTGAGGAGTGTGTGGAACTTACCGCTTGCCGTAGCGACGTTGGCTTGTGCTGTGGGCGGGGTCACTTGAGCTGCACAGGGAATAGAGTAAAAAGAGAGTGCATTAACCAAGTGTCTATTGGGAAGATCAACCAACAACCCATGTGAACACAGAAAATCAGCCCCTAACATGTTGAAGCTCACCGCAGCTATAATAAAAGTCCACTCAAAAGTACGGCCTTGCAGGGACAGAAGCAGAGTCTTCTCACCGAAGGTCTTAATGCTCGAGCCGTTCGCTGCCGATGCTCCGATACTCCCGGGGCCTGCCAGCCGGTCAGCATAGGTTGGCATGATGAAACTCACTTGGGAGCCTGTGTCCACAAGGAATTGCTTCCCCGAACGCGCATCCGTCAAGTAGAGCAGCTTGTTCTGTTCACCGAGGGCCGCGGCTGCTACCGACCCTCGGTTCTGGCGTTTCCCGAGCTCTTGAACTGACACGGTGGTATACACTTGCGTGCCCTCTCTGCGAAGCGACGATGGTAGAAACAGAGGTCATCTCCTCCGCGATGTCTGGCCTTCACCGCCGCAGTTGCCGGTGGGTCTGCTGCCGCCGCCTCTGGCCACCTGCCATCTCCGGCCCTTGCGTCGAGTCCTGTCACCGCTGCGGTGGCCGCGCACCATCTGCTGGCATTGAGAAGCCGCTGTGCCTCCTGGGCCAGCGCGCGGAAGTCCCGCTGGGCCAACAACGGTGAACCGGCCAGAGTTGCTCTCGTCTCTGACAGTAGGGTTCTCAGGAAAATGTGGGTGAAGAGCAGGTCGTCGCCGTCTGAGCCTCTCAGCCTCAGCATGTCTTCCATCAGGTCGACGGGTGTGCTGTCTCCCAAGTCGTTCAGGGCCAGGAGTCTCTCCACTCTTTCCTGGACTGAGGGAGTGAAACGCTGGATGAGCGCAGCCTTCAACCCGCTGTATTTGTCTTCGGCCGGTGGGCGCTGCACCAGGCTCAGCACATGACGAGCCGTGCGGTTGTCGAGCTTGGCGATAACATGGTAGAATTTCGTGTCATCTGCTGTTATTCCCCCGAGAGCGAACTGAGCTTCGGCCAAGAGGAACCAGGAGTCCGGATTGTCCTGCCAGAAATCTGGTAGTTTGACTGAGACTGCATTCACCTGGCTGGTTCCTGGCGAGTCCGGTTCGGGGGAATTTCTTTTGTCCATGATACGTCTTAAGGTCACCAGTGTGGAGAGCGTGAAAAGATGAGGCTGAGTTTATTTCTCAAATCAGGTTTATTCACTTGTCTCCAACATCCTCCAAACAGAAAAAGAGACCCATCCTCCCACATCTGTCCTTTTTATACCCGGGACATCAAAGTACAGAGTCACATTGTCTTTAAATCCCAAGACACAATACTTCATCCCCCAGGTCTTCTCCTCTCCACCAAAAACCCTGGTGGTCAGGAAGTCTCTCAAGGCCATCTCTAAAGATCACATTTCGCACCCTCCTGTTATCCCCAGGAGACCCAGACTTATTGTTCATTCTGAGATGTGGGCAACAGTAATATACATATGCAGCCTAAGCAACTCAAATATGTGTGCCACACATGTCATAATAAAATTACTCCATATCAATCCACATGCCGCTTAGGCCTTAGTCTTCTGCCGTATTTGCTGTAAGCCGGTTTAACTGCCTCCACAGAGTCCTCCTGCTGTGGTGCCGCTGCCTGTGGATTAGAACTGTTAGTCAATCTCTGTGGGTGTTCCGGAGGATGCCCTCTAGGGGATCTGCCGCGTTGGGGGGCCCTCGCCAAATGCACAGTTTCATCAGCCATCACAAAAGCGGATTTGAGTCTGTTTATGCCAATTACTTCCTTTCTGCCTCCCAAATCTAGCACAAAATGCTTCTCTCCTGTTTCCAGCACTCTAAATGGTCCATCATAAGGCGGTCGCAAGTTTGGGCGGTGGGCATCTTGCCTGACAAAAACAAACTCTGCATTTTTTAAAGCTTTAGGCACAAAAATGCGCGGGAAGCTGTGATGAACCGGGCCAGGAAGCGTGCTCGATCCCGTGTCGCTCTGCAACCGCTGAGCAGGGGGGCACTCTGGCGCAGGATTATCCGGGAGAAACTCCCCGGGCAGCTGGAGTGGCTGCGCAAACACTAACTCAGCTGGGGAGGCTTTTAAATCCTCTTTAGGTGCAGAACGCAACCTCAAAAGAACCCATGGTAGCCTGTCTACCCAATTAGTATCTGTAAGCAACGCTCTGAGGGCTGCTTTCAATGACCTATGGAAACGTTCGCATAAAGCTGAAACACTATCCACCATGTTATCAATTACAGAAGGAGCAAGCTGTCTATAGCTTATTTCCGTTGTGTTGACACATGGCATAGAGGAAATAATCTGCATAAATTTGGAAACAGCATCATCTGAGAGACATCTACTGTAATAATATTTTTCTTTAGGAGCCAAATAGTCAGAAATAGTAAAATCAAAGGTTAACAGACAATGGTCTGACAGTACAGGGTTATGAGGAGACACTACAAGATTTTCTATTTCTATGCCATATGTCAAAACAAGGTCCAATGTATGGTGGAGGTAATGAGTAGAATTTCCTACTTTCTGAGAAAACCCAATCGAATCTAATATTGAATTGAATGCCACATTAAGGCAGTCACTATCTACATCCACATGTATATTAAAGTCCCCTACTATAATTATTCTATCAGATTTCAGCACTAAATCAGCTAAGAAATCAGCAAATTCGGATAAAAATTCTGAGTAGGTTGATGGGGGACGATAAACCATGGCAAATAAAATTGGGTTTAACCTAAAATTGCTAAAGTGCCCAATACTGAGGACCAGGCCCTCAAAGGAATTATAACATGTTTTTTGCTTTACATTAACTAGTAATTTGGAATGGTAAATTGTTGCTACTCCTCCTCCACGACCAGAACTTCTGGGATTTTGACAGTTTAAATAACCAGAGGGAGTTGATTCATTTAAACCAACATAATCCTCTTGTCCTAACCAAGTCTCTGTAAGGGAAATTAAATCAATCTGATGATCAATTAACAAATCATGGACTAACAGACTTGGGAGTTAGAGACCTAATATTTAGTAAACCACATTTAATTTTTAAATTATGAGGAGGAACAGAGGCCAAATCATTCAATTTAGAGGCTTTATGTTTAATTTGAGTTTTACCAATATTTTGCTTTATCACTTTGGGATGCTTATACATTATATTTTTATTCACTTTGGAGGGAGCAGACAACGATTCTCTGATGGGGAAGTCAGGGGCTAAGCCAGGGGTGGGCAGTGAGGGCCATTCCACTGCAGGTTTTCTGTTCTACACAGTCTCTTCAGCAGGTGTTTGCTCTGATCAGCTTCAAGGATTGCTTATCAGTGAAAACACCTGCTGAAGAGACTGTGTGGAATAGAAAAGCTGCAGTGGAATGGCCCTCCATGGCACATGATTGCCCACCCCTGGGCTAAGCTGAGGGGTGGCGGATGAAGAGGAGCTGCAGAGAGGCGTGTAAGACTGCGACTCTGCTTCCTGGTCCCAACTCTGAGTAGTCATGGTTTTGGAAATTTGGATAAAAAAGATGCCAGATTGTTAGATAAATGAGAAGCACCATCCAAAGTGGGATGAATGCTGTCTCGTCTCATAAGACCAGGTTTTCCCCAAAAAGAGCTCCAATTGTCACTGTAGCCCACGTCATTTTTAGGACACCACACAGACAGCCAGCGGTTCAAGGATGACGAGCGGCTAAACATGTCATCACTGGTCAGATTGGGGAGGGGCCCAGAGAATACTACAGTGGCAGACATCGTTTTGGCAAAGTCACACACCGATTCTATATTAAGTTTCGTGACTTCCGACTGCCGGAGACGGATGTCATTAATGCCGGCGTGAATAACAATTGTGGAATATTTACAGTTACTTTTAGCCAGCATTTTCAAATTTGACTCGATGTCGCCTGCTCTGGCCCCAGGAATGCATTGGACTATGGCCGCTGGAGTCTCTAGGTTCACGTTTCTGACTACAGAGTCGCCAATGATCAGAGTTTTTTCCTCAGCGGGTGTGTCGCTGAGCGGGGAAAAACGATTAGAAACGTGAACAGGTTGGTGGTGTACCGGGGCTTTGCGACTAGGCTTCCTTCTCACCGTCACCCACCCAGTCTCCTCGCTGCTGAGGAGAGCCGAGGGACCGCTGACAGTGGGACCTAAGCTAGCTAGCTCCGCTGCAGCTAATGGGCGTCCGTCAAGATTAACTGGCGCAGACGGTGTTTCAATGCAGCGGAGCCGGGATTCCAAATCAGACAACCTCCCCTCGAGCACCTCAAAAAGACAACATTTATTACATTTACCGTTATCGCTAAAAGAGGCAGAGGTGTAGCTAAACATCTGACAGAGAGAGCACACCAGAGGAGGAGAGGAAAGAGAGCTAGTAGCCATAGCTAGTGGCTAGAGAGCAAACCACAAAGCAAACCACACAGGCAGACAGCAAAACAGGAAGTGACGATACGTTACCACAAGGAAGTAACGATCATGCGCCCCCTGTCTTTTTCAACTGTGGGGGTTCCCCCCTACAGTTGATAGTGCTATGAGATGACTGTTGTTGTGAAATGGCGCTATATAAATAAAGTTGAATTGAATTGAATTGAATTGAATAAACCATTAGCCTGCGGGTTGTAAGAGGTAGTGCGGTGGATCGTTACTCCGAGGCTGCGGGCCATCGCTGACCAGAGCTCGGACACAAATTGAGGACCTCTGTCGGACGTAATGTCCGACGGAACTCCAAAACATGCTACTCATGCTGTTAAAAACGCGCGCGCCACCTCCTCGGCTGTGGTTGATGCCAGTGGGACCACTTCCGGCCAACGCGTGGTGCGGTCCACCATTGTCAAAAGGTGTGTGCACCCCTGTGACGGCGGAAGGGGGCCTACGAGGTCGACATGCACATGATCGAACCGCTTAGGCGGGATGTGAAAAGGCTCCAAAGGCGCTCTAGTGTGTTTGTGTATTTTGGCTCGCTGACAAGCCACGCAGGCTGTCGCCCACTCCTTGACCTGCTTGCGCAAGCACGGCCATACAAATTTCTCTCCTACCATTTTGACCGACGCGCGCACCCCCGGGTGCGCCAGAGAATGAATCGAGTCAAAAACGCAGCGGCGCCACGTGGCTGGTACAACCGGACGTGGTCGTCTGGGGGAGACATCGCAGATTAGGGGGGGCATACCATCTTGCAGCACCCTGCTCTCCAGCCTTAACCCTGTTGGTCCAGACTGGAGCACGCGCACGTCCGCGTCGCTAACCTGCTCCGCGGCCATGGCTGCATAATCTAACCCTACGCGGACCGGGGCCGTGCGTGCTTCCGCGTCGCTACCCTGGTCTGCGGCCATGGCTGCAGAGTCTGCCCCCACGGGGCCTGGAGCCGCCACAGCACGTGAGAGGCAGTCTGCCACTACATTATATTTACCTGCCACATGCTGGATATCGGTGATAAACTCCGATATCGCGGCCAGCTGTCTCTGCTGCCGGCCCGACCAAGGTTCCGAAATCTTGGCCATCGCGAAAGTCAGCGGTTTGTGGTCCACGAGCGTGGTAAAACGGCGTCCTTCCAGCCAGAACTGGAAGTGGCGGATGGCCAAGTGTAGAGCTAACAACTCCCTGTCGAACGCGCTGTATTTTCGCTCGCTATCGCGCAAGGTTTTGCTGAAAAACGCGAGCGGTTGCCAGGCCCCAGCCATGTACTGTTCAACGACCACCCCTATGGCAACATCTGACTCATCAGTAGTGAGCGCCATGCGGGCCGTTGGGACTGGGTGTGCCAACAACACAGCGTTTGCCAGGGCTGATTTGACTTGAGAGAATGCACGCTCCTGCTCAGGAGACCATTCAATATTATTTGTGTTTTTTTTTTTTTTTAGTGCAGCGTACAATGGTTGCATGAGCTGCGCTGCACGGGGGAGGAAACGGTTATAAAAATTAACCATTCCCAAAAACTCCTGTAACGCTTTGACCATTTGTGGTTGGGGAAAATTTGTTATTGCGTGCACCTTATCGGGCAGAGGGACCGCTCCTTCTGGCGAAACGCGGTGCCCCAAAAAATCAATCTGCGCCACCCCGAACTGATACTTCGCTGGGTTAATTATTAACCCATGCTCTGCCAACCTCCGGAAAACTGCTGTTAGGTGGCTTTCGTGTTCATCCTCGGACACGCTGGCTACCAAAATGTCATCCAAGTAGACGAACACGAAAGGGAGATCGCGTAGGACCGCATCCATCATGCGTTGGAACGTCTGCGCCGCTCCCTTGAGCCCAAAAGGCATGCGCAAAAACTCAAAAAGCCCGAAAGGAGTTATTACCGCTGTTTTGGGTATGTCCTCAGCGCGCACTGGAACCTGGTGGTAACCGCGTACTAAGTCTATTTTAGAAAAAATGCGCGCCCCCGCCAAATGAAATGAAAAATCTTGGATATGCGGAATCGGGTAGTGGTCGTGCACTGTGGCGTTATTCACCCTGCGGAAATCACCGCAAGGTCGCCACGAGCCATCAGCCTTTGGAACCATGTGCAGTGGTGAAGCCCAGGGGCTCTTCGAACGCCTGATGATGCCCAGTTTTTCCAGGTTGGCGAACTCCTCGCGCGCTATGGTCAGTTTAGCTGAGTCCAAGCGCCGAGCTTTTGCAAAAACGGGCGGGCCGGTGGTAGTAATAAAATGTTCCACCCCATGTTTAGCCACTGTCGCCGAGAACGTTGGGACCGTGAGTGCCGGGAACTGAGTGAGGAGTGCGTGGAACTTACTACCTGCAGCTGTGACGTTGGCTTGTGCAGTTGGCAGGGCCACTCGAGCTGTGCAGGGAATAGAGTGAAAGGAGAGTGCATTAACCAGATGTCTGTTAGCAAGATCAACCAATAAACCATGTGAGCACAAAAAATCAGCCCCTAACATGTTGAAATTGACTGCCGCTACAACAAAAGTCCACTCAAATGCACGGCCCTGCAAAGACAGAAGCAGAGTCCTCTCCCCGAAGGTCTTAATCGCTGAGCCCTTCGCTGCTGACACCGGGGGACCCCTGGAAGGCGCCAGCCAGTCCGCGTAGGAAGGCGTGATGAAGCTCAGCTGGGAGCCTGTGTCCACGAGGAAATGCCTCCCCGAGCGTGCATCAGTCAGGTAGAGCAGCTTGTTCTCCTCCCCGAGGGCCGAAGCTGCTACCGGCCCCCGGTCTTCGCGTTTCCCGAGTGCTTGAAATGGCACGGTGGAATGCACTTGAGCGCCTTCTCTGCAAAGCGGCGATGGTAGAAGCAAAGGGGGTTGTCCGCTCTGTGTCGCCTGGCCCTTGCTGCTGCCGTCGTCGGTGAGTCTGGTGCTGCAGCCTCTGGCACCATGCCGTCTCCGGACGTTGCGCCTAGCTCTGCTGCCGCGGCCGAAGCCGCGCTCCGTTTGTGGGCGTCAACGAGTCGTTGCGCCTCCTGGCTCAGCTCGTGGTAGTCTCGCCGGGCCAACAGAGGTGAACCTGCCAGGGTCACTCTCACCGCTGGCGGCAGGGTCCTGAGGAAGAGGTGGGCGAAGATAAAGCTGTCATCTTTGGAGTCTCTCAGCCTCAGCATTTTCACCATCAGGTCCGCGGGTCTGTCGTTCTCAAACTCCGTCAACGCTAGGAGCCCCTCTTCTCGCTGTTGCACCGAGGGGGTGAATTGGCTGGTAAGTGCAGCCTTCAATGTGCTGTACTTGTCGCTGTCCGGCGGGTGGTTGACCAGGTTCTCCCCCCTCTGGACTGTGTGGTTGTCCAGCTTCGCCACCACATGGTAGAATTTTGTGTCGTCTCTCGAGATTCTCCGGAGGTTGAACTGCGCCTCGACCGCGCTAAACCAGGAGCGCGGACTATTCTGCCAGAAGTCCGGCAGCTGGAACGTGGCGGCATTCGTCAGGCTGGCTTCTGACGAGCCCCGCTCGGGAGAATTATCTCTGCTCAAGCTTCGTCGTAAGGTCACCAGTGTGGAGAATGTGTTGAAGGATGAGACTGAGTTTATTCCTCAGATTCAGCTTTATTCACAATCACATACTCCAACAATTTCAAAGCAGGAAAAGAGGATGAATCTTCTCACATCTGTCCTTTTATACCTAGGACATCAAACTACAGTCACATGGTGTTTAATCAAACATACAGTCACATGGTACTTAATCCCAGTCACAATATAACTTCCTCCGATCTTAACACCATCCACCCCCTAGTCCTGGGTGGTCAGGAAATCTCTCAAGGCCATCTCCTTGAAACAAAAGGCCAAATCTCACACCTTCCCGTTACCTCTAGGAGGCTCAGTCCCTTTGTTCCCTTGAGACGTGCAGCACACAATAAACACACAGTATTCTATTTGTGGAGCATATGAAACCAACATATGTGTCCCACAAAATCATCTTTTTCTGGGTCAGTTTTTGTACGCTACCTACAAATTAAATATCATTTTGAAGGTCTTTCAATACAGAATATGGAAATAACGTTACATCAGTTTTGAAAATGTCCTCAAAGTGACTCATTTTACCAGCAAGGGTCATTTGTTTACATCGTTAGCATCTTAGCTAGCTAACGGAGCTACTGTGTATGAGGCCACTTTTTAAGGTCATCTTTCCATCCCTCGATAGTCGTGGGAAGTGATATGATTATATTACTGTTTTGAGGTGCAAGAGGCCGTGTTCCCACATTTCTGATGCCGAAGTCATTGTTTTTTTAACAAAGAAAAGTGTCCTGTTTCAGTGACAACCATATGTTTTAAACTAGTACCGGAAGTTGCTACCATAATTCACTCAAGGCATCGTGGGGCCTAGGAATAAGGTGGATACCACAAAAGATTCATCGCTTGACATGCTTTTTCTGTCTCGTAATCACACTGAAACTGAGATTTCCATAGAGTCTGCTGCTGCCTGTTGATGCTTATTTCCAGCGCCGTTTGTGTCTCTACCTGGCAACCCGTACAATGTTATCATGAGGCAACAGTGAGTGCGACACCTACTGGCCAGGAGGTCAGACTGTTATCTCTTGCACCTTTAATTGCGCAGTAGCCTGGTGGAGCTCCCACATCTTCATTGTACTGTACAACTGTACAATGTCAATAAAAGCCTATTGTATTGTATTGTATTCTATTCTATTCTAACAATTTACCAGCATCACCTCTAAGTGTTGCCAATGGGCCAATAACTGTAGGAACATGCATCCAGCAGCCATGAAGTTGGTGTTGGGCTGCACACATTTCCACAATCATTTCATTCGTGATACATCTGAAATTTTGCATGGAAAAGGATGTACGCCATGTTTTTGTGCGTAAGTATCCTTTGTACATGAGGCTCCAGGTGATCTGCTGCATCTGGGTAAAAAAAAAAAGCCTCCAGATAATCATGAGAAATGCGGACTAGCAGAGAAAATGTGGGGAAATTATTTTATTTTGCCGTGTGCGTTTCTACACATTACCGAGAGATGACAGAGCACAGAGACAGCATATTCTATCTCTGTGTGACAGAGAGCAAAAGCTGAGCACAGCCATTGGACAGCTGTTTGGGACGTCTTTCTGCACTTCTAAATAGTAAATTGTCATGTTTGACAGTATGCTTAAAAATGACAACATGGACAACTTTTAGTCAAACAGATTAACCAGATACACACGGTTTCATAAAGACCACATAGACCTGTTTGTATGAACATATTTACACCCAAATGTGTGCCGATTTCTGTGCACGTTTGATGAATGAGGGCTATTGTGTATGTATTCGACTGTTTTTGCTGGTTTCTGTTTGTTGAAGGGGGCAGCTCTTTTCACTGCTAAGATCAGTTTCTCTGTCTGATCGGTTTCAGCAGGAAATCTGTAAACGGACATCATTCTTTGTCCTGTAATTTTGGCAGCCTACAGCTGCATGGTTGTGGTCTATAGTTGTAAATAATAAAGTGCTAGCTTCCAATTAAGCCTTATTCTCCCAGAAACATTACTAATATATAGGCTCCGTTTTCTATAGCATAGCTCTGTGTGTCTTCCTGCCGCTTTCACTCCAGTGAAGCCACACCCTGTTCATGATGTATACAGTGACGACAACTGCAAAACCTGATCACTGTAGACAACATTTTATCCACCCCTCCATCTCCCACCCCCAGCCACCCTACTAACTGAACAACCATCAACCCTCAGTCTAACGGGCAATGCAATATTCATTGACTTATCACTCATGCACCTTGTTTTTAATCTCAGTGTGTTCTTATATTGTGTGAAAGTTATTTTATATATAGTTTTTATTCTGCACCTTAAGAATCTGCTGCTAAACAGAACAGAGCTGCTAAACCGATTTTCATTGTTCATGTAACAATGACAGTAAAGGTCTATTCTATTCTATTCCATTCCATTCTATTCTGACCTCCCTGCCAGTAGGTGTCACACTTTCCTAAGGCTAACATTTCAAAGAGGAAAATGTCACAAAGTAAATTTGTGTGGGGAAAAAATTGCCAAATTTGTGAGTATTCCACCACCACTACTACTGCTATCCCCATTATTAGAAATAATAAATCATCTACTGAGCACACGTACTGAACTTTTCCTACCGAATTAGGTTGTGCTTTTTTCTAATTACAGTGGCTACTCAAACAGCTTAACAGCAGAGACAGAAATTACTAAGTAGTTTGTTATGGTATGTTATGTTTGGACTGTTTTAAAATGTGTACTTTTTGGTCAAATTCTGCTACTTTTTATGTGTTGTTAGGCATGTCCCTGTTAATATTGTAATAATTTGCCCTTAGGAACACATCTTTATTTATTATTGTAGGTTTACAATTTGACTTGGTTGAAAACAATGTTGAATGAGTGTTCATCTTGAAGAAAAACCCAAGAGGCAACAGAATTCCTTGTAAACGTGCATTGATGAAGTATTGGGCCAGACAAATACAGAACAAACTGCAAAACCCTCCTCCTGGGAAGAGAGAAGTGACTAGCGCCATCTGGGCAGCCCCTTTTATAGACGGATCTTAAGAAAGGGGGGGAATCATCTGTCCTTTCCCTTATTTGCACTTTTGACCTTTGAGGACCTGTGTGTGTCTGAACATTAGGGGCCAACAGCCCCTCGCTACATTCACTCTCTGTATGAGCTATCTGAGGTCAAGGCCTGACTGTAAGCATACATTTGTACGTCAGGTTAATGTAGGAATCATAATTGTTTATCATAGTTGTATGCATAATATTTTACCCCATTTTTCACATAATCCATTGTAATCATTATTTGTTATTTAAATTTTAATCTAGGTTTTTCAGTTTCATTCTTAATTTTATTCTACACTACCTATTGTTCCTTTATATGATTTGGATGACAGGATGACCCTGTGGCAGTTTGTATTATATTCTTGTGAGAAAAACACTTCATAGATTGTTTATTATTCTAAAGAATAAAATTCAATAAGACTGGTTATGACTGAAATCTTTTAGAATCAGAATCAAGTAACTATTCTTACAGTGGTACTCACACTTAACTAAGTAGCATCGTAATGTTTTCTTGAGTACAATTTCTGATAAGTCTGCCCACCTCTGTTTGGCTCTCGCATATTTCAGTGATTTTGCATGTTCCTGTGGATAGAATATGACACCTGAAACCAGCATACAAGAAATGTTTTTTATTGATGTGGTATCAATATAATCAAGTACTGTAGATTCTGTATAAGCAGACAAACATTTTCAATCAAAAGGAGTGCATTTTATACCCAAATCCTATTGCATAGAGTGCACGCAATAGCCTTATATGACAAAAATTCTATACGCTGATACATTGTACATTACACAAATAAAAACAAAACAAACAATCCTTCACAAACAACTCTAGAATGCTAACTGCAAATTATAAATGCTCTTAACTCATCGATGTTGTTAAATACCATTTATATGTTCTAGGCTTCGGTGGTCGGTTTTGGCATCTCTATTAAATTATAAATGTATAAATACATCATCAATTTCATGTGCAAATGGGAATGGCCGTTTGTATTTATTGAAACTAAAACAAACAAATATCCCTTAAGAACCGAAGCAAGGCTTTTGCGAAGTCTCTTTTCCTTATTTTCTTTTTCTTTTTTTTTGTCATTTGTTTTTATAAAGACAAAGAGAAAACACTTTGAGGCGGTACATGAATCTTACTGACACTTGTTATATGATTTGCGCAACAGGGCAAACTCAGCAAGCAAGTGACATTGTCTAAGAAAACATAAGGATAGAAGTAAAGCCACCTGTAGTTTTAATCACCATTTTGTGTGAGTCAAAAAAAGAAAAAGGCAACATACAGTACATAAAGAGCCTTGTAGATTCACATAGTCACAATAATACGTAACAGTTGCCGGTTTGTTCATGTTATGGAACATTGAGGGTAAGAGTAAGTGCATTACAACAGATGCATAAAATACTGAATCAGACTAATCCTTGTGATTGTTTTTTTTATTCAGCACAACTTGACAGCTTTGTTGATGGGCTATAGAAAGACTGGTAAGTCAGTCAACAATCATACATTCATTCTAATGGCAACGCTAACTACTTGGTACAATCCTTCATCCTTCATCAGGGTATAAGGTAGCTATAATTCAGTGTAAAAAACATTTGGGCGTCATTTATGTGAGCAGAAACATGACAATGCGCAGAGACAATAACGCAAGTGTCAACTTTACATTGCTGAATTGCAACATCTCTCCTTGTTTATGACTCCGCGCTGTCCATAATTATTGCACACCAGTATGCCCTTCATCAGACTGATCTGTATGTTCAGTGTCAATCAGATTTAAAAAAAAAAAAAAATCCAATTCTTCTCCGTTTCTAATGTCACATTCACCACCTGTTTCATAACTTGTTCCCTTACTTTGCAAGGGCATGATCGCAGAGTTGAAAAGTAAACCTGCAAACCAGAAGAGGCCAAAACATTTAAAAAAAATCACTGACAACACCATCTACTCTTTCTGCTATTTTAAAAACTTCACTGTAATTGATTATCTTTGCTGGTGTGACCTGAATGCCAACAGGACATCATGACCAGTCTACATGCATGCACACATATTGACACAAGGACACAAAAAAATGATCACGCCTCTCAGAATACACAAGCTTCTGCATACGCTCACTGTATCTTTAATGCTTCATCCAACAGGACTGAGTAAATACGCCTCTGACCTACCACCTTTCCCACAAATCTGATGGGGATTTGCTAAATGTTACACAACCTGGTGTTTTGCAATGTCCGGGGCCTTGGTGAGCCTCTTTACTTATTCATAGACTAAATGCAAATCGATTCTCATTTCCAGCTTTGTACTTTAGCATTGTTTGGTTATGAAACATCCTGCCTTCACAGCCAGGGATGTTCCATTAAGCCGAACAATAATCCAGCTACTGTTGGTGCAATCATTTAGAAAGGACTGGGATGTCTTTCATTCACAATTTCAAAAGACTCAAAATTGTTGTCCTTTGTCCACAAGTCACACAAAAACTGGCACAGAATGAAGAGGTGGATTTTTTTTTCATCTTACATTTCGCCACATAATTCCTAAAGGCGTGTTTTCAAGTATGTCAGTGCAGAAGATTTCCTTTGTGTGTGATAATGATTTATTAATATGTATACCATTAAAAATAAGTGAGGACATGGTGAGAGCACTTTTAGAGGACAACACGCTGACGGGGCGCACATCAAATTGGATCTATCCAGGGGAAGAGGCCATATATATGCCCGTCTATACATGTGTCCTTACTGTCCATTTGCTATTGCGTTCCTTAGCCATTATATGGCATGTAAACATTGACTGTATGCATAATTAATATTATCCTCAAGGTTTAATTAAGAAAATTCTGGCATGAAAATGTTAGTGTTTAAAAGGGAAATTCTCAGTGTTCTGTTAAATTTGGGATGTTTTTACTGCAAGGTCTTTTCTAATGGCCAGCAATTAAATGCAGAAAGAAGCAGAAAAAAAAAATCCCCAGCAAGCAGCCATTTAAAGAAAATAAATCTTTTTACCTTGGCGTGATGTGTCAGTTGTTGAGTGTCCAAAGGGGCAGCAATAAAGTAAAAAAAAAGTATTGGTATTAGAGTACACCAACCACCATTTGGATGTTGTATTTTTGCTCTTTTTCTCTGAATATTGCCATTAATCGGTTAAATAACACGCAGACTTGTGACTGCAGTAAAGCAATCCCCCCCCGCCAAGGGCTGATGATGCCATCCTTACGTTAGAGCATTGTGGTAGGATGTGCAGTCACATGGGAAGGCCTGTTACTAGCACATTACAAAGTAAGGTACTTGATAGTCTGACTCCAATAAATGACAACAACAATAACAACGATGACAAGGACCAAATAATAATAATAAAATATAATAATTAAAATAATATAAGAAAAAAACAAACAAACAGCAACATAAAATACAACCAAAACACACATTTGAAGGACATTGAAATAAAGAGCACAGTATGAAATTCCTTCCCCTGCTTTTAAATCTTTCCATATTTCATTCACAAAGTTTTGATATTTTCTTCTTTTGGTGTTGTTGTTTAGGGTGAAACAGAAAGTTAATGGCAATGATATTGAGAATTTTGTGGTTTTTGAGTTTCTCTTATGGCTGCAGGTATTAAGTTTAGGGCTGTTCAGAGGTGCCAATGCAGGAACATTTTTGAGGAAAGGACTGGGTTATGTGGGGCAGAGCAGAAATCCTGAGAAGGAGGAGTGGATGTACTCGGTAGAATACAGGCCATTTGCCTGATCCGAGGGCATCTGAACCCATACCTGGTCACCCTCCTTCAGCTCTAGGACAGCACTGCCTGATGCCTGGTCCATGTAACCTTTCTTGTATTCATCGTATGTATAAGTGGCTGGCACGCTGTTCTTGTACAGTGCCACCCACAAGCTAGTTCCCTTTACATGCATGTGGTACGCAAAGTAGTATACACCAGATAAAGGAGCAGTAAAGATCCCAGTAGAAGAGCTGTAGGCATTCTGCCCATTGTACAGGGTCCTGTCGAATTTGATTGGCATGCCAGAGGGAGGGAAAGGGGTAGTGAGGATCGCTGTGAAAGCTGGTGCTACAGTGGCAGAGAGTGGAACTTGAATATATG
The DNA here is from genome assembly GCA_020510985.1 of Pholidichthys leucotaenia. Classification (NCBI taxonomy): domain Eukaryota; kingdom Metazoa; phylum Chordata; class Actinopteri; order Cichliformes; family Pholidichthyidae; genus Pholidichthys; species Pholidichthys leucotaenia. The sequence continues at coordinate 153,550,964 of CM035839.1, read as the reverse complement.
CGGGCCCCTTTCTGTCACCTGGTATTTTTTCTCCTTCCAGCTGTGTACCTGTTGGTCCTGCAACAACTGTTTGGCCATTTCCTGGGGGCCCAGGGGGTCCTGGAGGCCCAGGAGGGCCAGGATTACCATTTAGTCCAGCTGGGCCTGGTTTTCCTGGAGGACCTTGGGGACCTATTGCTCCTTTGTCCCCAATTTTACTCAACCCTGGAGGCCCTGGAAGTCCAGTTTCACCTTTTAGGCCAGGAGCACCTTGTGGACCCATGGGACCCATGGGCCCCTGAAGACCAGGAATGCCTAACAAACCCCTGGGTCCTGGAGGCCCAATAAACCCTGACTCTCCTTTTGGCCCTGGAGAACCAGTCAACCCTGGATTCCCTGGAAGGCCAATATGCCCTGCCTCACCTTTGGGTCCAGGTTTTCCAGTAGAGCCAGTGAGTCCGGGGATACCTTTGTCCCCAGGTATTCCAGGGTTTCCAGTTGGTCCACTTGGGCCTTGGTCACCTCTGATGCCAGGCAATCCCGGAGGACCCTGGGGACCCAGCTGTCCCTTTTGCCCTGGCATTCCGTGTTTTCCTGGGAGTCCCATTGGCCCTTGAAGTCCTGGTGGTCCTGGTTGTCCATCAAGACCTGCTTCCCCAATTGGTCCCACAATTCCTTGATCTCCTTTGTCTCCTGGGAGACCAGGAAATCCACTATGACCCTTTTCTCCTTTAGGGCCACTCAGACCAGGTTTTCCATATCCAGGAGGCCCTGGAATACCTGGTGTACCCCTGAGACCCTGATCACCTTTACGGCCCATGGGACCAGGTGCTCCTGGAAGTCCATCTAGTCCGGGCTTTCCTAAACCTACAGGCCCTGGCAGACCTTGTAGACCTGGGGCTCCAGCTTCACCTGATTTTCCTTGATCTCCTGGACGTCCTTGATCACCCTTAGGACCAGGTAGCCCAGGTAAACCTTTTGGTCCTGGTTTACCTATACCTGGAATTCCAGGCAGTCCTGTATTTCCTTTTGGTCCAGGAGCACCTGTTATACCTGGAGGCCCTGGTTTCCCATTTCCATTCTCGCCTGTAAGTCCACGCTCTCCAGGTGGGCCAGCAGCACCATTTATTCCTGGCTCGCCACGAGCCCCAGGCGGGCCTCTGATACCTGGAAGCCCCGGTTTCCCATTCAGGGACAGACCAGCTGGGCCAGGAACGCCAGGCTGTCCCGGAGGACCTCGGGGACCTGGTTCACCACGGGGGCCAACATCACCATTAATTCCTGGCATCCCTTTTGGGCCAAGCTTTCCTGGAAGACCTGGCAGTCCAGGCTTACCAAGTCCTGTAAAGCCTGGAGGCCCCTGAGGACCTGGTGGGCCAGTGAGACCTGGCTTTCCAGCTCCAGGTTTTCCTGGAAGTCCAGGTGGGCCAGGTGGGCCTCGTGGTCCAGGTTTTCCTGGGAGACCTTGTTCCCCCTTTATTTCCATCACGGGTGGCATATCTAGGGAAAAAAAAACAAAAAACAAAAGCATTAATATTAGGGTTTGGATTTGCATGCATCACTGAAATAAAAAAAAAGTGTTTTCATCCTCAGAACAATAGATATCTTCTGATCAGATTCAAAAAGCTTTTCTGGCTGGTCTAATGGTGTCAGCAGGATTCAGGGATATGAGTGGCTAAAAATGATCCAAATTGTTTAATATTAAAATAGAGCTCATTCTGGACAGACATTAAATAAGTTTTTTGTTCATACAGCACCATTTACAGTGGAAGTTACAAGGTGCCTCAGAGAAGGCAAGAAAGAAAACATTACAATTGAAATCAGTGTCTTCAACTGTAACTTAAAACACCCGAGAGTTTGCTGACCTCACTCTAAAGGAGAAACTAACCCACAGCCTGGGACTCAGGGCAGCAAACACAGTAATTAAGTAACCTGGGTAGCAAAGAAGTAGTAAACTTGGTGGTCCAGTTAGGTTCAAGGGTTTTACATTTTGAGTGAAGAGTTTAATACAGCCAGATCAGGAGAGCAATAACACTTGTTCTGGAGCACACTTGCTGACTTATAAAGAGAGGTTGTTTTGTATGACCCTTTTTCAACAAGACACTTTCTGTATATTACACATAAAATAGATAATCTACTGTATTACCAGCAGCAACTACAATGAGGGGGCATGTCAGAATGATCTTCTAAGAAATGAGAAACTACTCATTCCACCTGGCAACAAGTTATTAATCTGTAACTAGTGTAGCTTCTCACCTCTTAAACAACCATGTAGTTATGGAAAAGATGTTTCTCTTTTATTTTAAAGGGTCAAATTATTGGCCTGCATAACGCAAAGAAGGAGAAAACTGCTAAAACCGGGTTAACTGTTCAGGCCCCTTTCCAACCTGAAAGGGGAGTGAACCATCGTCTTCCATCATCAACTTTCCCATCATCAATACAATATCTTGGCAAAAATTAACACAGCTCTCAATGGAAAAAATGTGACACTGCATAAAGCTAATCGAAACAATGGCACGGTGAATGTGTGTCATAATCAAAGCGAGGGGCTTAACGTTTTAATGTGTGTGTGTGTGTGTGTGTGTGTGTGTGTGTGTGTGTGTGTTTCTTTTTTCTTTTGTATAAAGCTGGACACGTAGCTTCTTGTCTTAGCTAACTCTGGGAGGAAGTGATTTAAGCCTGAAGTTCTATGTGGCACCCAGCAGGTGGCAGCACGTGTTGTTACAAGCGGCATCCCATTACTTTACACATTTAACTGCTAGCACGGTAATACATTGGATGAAAGAAATGATTTCATTTACGTTTTTTATGAATTATGATCACTATAAGGTCTCTGCTAGAGTTTTAATCTATAATGGCTATGTTAGAGGTCCTCAGCTCGAGGCTTCACAACTGGAACTCATAAACCAATGGATGATGTCACAATTGCTAGGTCCATCTCTCTGTGGTTGAAATTAAACCAGTGTAGTTTAAAGCTCATTAATCAGTTGGATGTTTTGAATTGAATTGAATATTTTTATTTCAAACATGTAAAATCAGTAAAGCACAAAGCAAAAATAGAACATAATAAATCACAGCTTTTCTCTCTTCATTTAGATGCATCACAGTCTACATGCGCGAAAAGGAGTAGGATGAAGTCACCATTTATTTAATCCTACCCCTTAAATCATAGATTCATTTTAAACCAAAAACTCACAAATTTTAAATACAATAACAAAAATTCCGAAAGAATATACACCACAAACCTAACAACAGAAAAGTATATTGTAACACCTATACTGCAGTTAACATCTTTCATTTTCCTCATATCTGGTGAAAATAATGTTTTTATAATTCTTTTTGAATTGAATGATGTTTGGACATTTGACATTGTTTTAGGGACTCACTTAACTGGTTCCAAAGCTTTACACCACATATCGAAATAGAAAAACTTTTTTTTTTTAGTTGTGCAACAACTGTGCAACATAAAATTTAATGAGCCCCTTAAATTACTACCACCCTCTCTTTCAGAAAACAAATCTAGAATATTTTAGGCAAAACCGTGTTCCGTACATTATACATTAACATTGCTGTTTTAAATTCAACAAGATCAAAACATTTTAATATTTTTGACTGTAAAAAAAGTGTATTAGTATGTTCAAAAAAACTGTCCCAATGTGTGATCCTCACAGCTGGTTTTTGTTGTAAATATAATGGTTGTAAGTTAGTTTTATGTTTCCTCAGATCTCCTCACAGTAACTTAAATATAACACCAAGGAATAATACAGAATAAAAAGTGATTTTGATTAATTACATGTTTTGCTTTGGACAAAATAAAAATACTTTTAGCCAGTTTATTGTTAATGTACAAAATCTGAGATTTACAGCATATTTTATCATCGATGATCACTCCCTAAGATTGTATTTCATTCTCTCTTTCAATAGTTACACCATCAATTTGCATGTGAATTTGATTCTTCATTTTGCATTTATCAAATACTATGAATTTTGTTTTACTCAGATTTAGTGACAGTTTATGAGAATCAAACCATTTTTTATTTTGTTCATTTCTGTAGTGATACGGTTCAAAAGTTGCTGTACATTTTCCCCAGTGCATAAAATATTTGCGTCATCTGCAAATAAAATAAATTTCAGGGAGTCTGACAGTGTGCATACAGTGGGGTAAAAAAGTATTTAGTCAGCCACCAATTGTGCAAGTTCTCCCACTTAAAAGATGAGAGAGGTCTCCAATTTTCATCATAGGTATACCTCAACTATGAGAGACAAAATAATAAAAAAAAAATCCAGAAAATTACATTGAAGGATTTTTAATGAATTAATTGGTAAATTCCTCGGTAAAATAAGTATTTGGTCAATAACAAAAGTTCATCTCAATCCATCCATCCATCCATCTTCTACCGCTTTTCCGGAGGTCCGGGTCGCGGAGGCAGCAGTTCAAGCAGAGAAGCCCAGACTTCCCTCTCCCCAGCCACCTGTTCCAGCTGTTCAGAGGGGATACCAAGGCGTTCCCAGACCAGCTGGGAGACATAGTCTCTCCACTGAGTCCTGGGTCTGCCCCGGGGTCTCCTCCCAGTGGGACGTACCTGAAACACCTCAAGTGGGAGGCGTCCAGGAGGCATCCTAATCAGATGCCCATACCACCTCAACTGACTCCTTTCAATGTGGAGGAGCAGCGGTTCTACTCTGAGCCTCTCCCGGATGACTGAGCTCCTCACCCTATCTCTGAGGGTGAGTCCAGCAATCCTACGGAGAAAGCTCATTTCAGCCGCTTGTATCCGTGATCTCGTTCTTTCGGTCATTACCCAAAGCTCGTGACCATAGGTGAGAGTAGGAACGTAGATTGACTGGTAAATCGACAGCTTTGCCTTAGAACTAAGCTCCCTCTTCACCACAACAGACTGGTACAACGTCCGCATCACTGCAGATGCTGCTCCAATCCGTCTGTCGATCTCTCGCTCCATTTTCCCCTCACTCGTGAACAAGACCCCAAGATACTTAAACTCCTCCACTTGGGGCAGGAGCCTGTCCCCAACCCGGAGAGGACAATCCACCTTTTTCCGGCTGAGGACCATGGACTCGGACTTGGAGGTGCTGATTCTCATCCCAGCCGCTTCACACTCAGCGGAAAACCGTCCCAGCAAGAGCTGTAGGTCATTGCTGGATGAAGCCAACAGGACAACATCATCTGCAAACAACAGAGATGAGATTCTGTGGTCACCAAGCATGACACCAGAATCTCATCTCTGTTGTTTGCAGATGATGTTGTCCTGTTGGCTTCATCCAATACTTTGTTAAATACCCTTTGTTGGCAATGACAGAGGTCAAACGTTTTCTGTAAGTTTTCACAAGGTTTTCACACATTGTTGCTGGTATTTTGGCCCATTCCTCCATGCAGATCTCCTCTAGAGCAGTGATGTTTTGGGGCAGTCGCTGGGCAACACAGACTTTCAACTCCCTCCAAAGATTTTCTATGGGGTTGAGATCTGAAGACTGGCTAGGCCACTCCAGGACCTTGAAATGCTTCTTACGAAGCCACTCCTTTGTTGCCTGGGTGGTGTGTTTGGGATCATTGTCATGCTGAAAGACCCAGTCACGTTTCATCTTCAATGCCCTTGCTGGTGGAAGGAGGTTTTCACTCAAAATCTCACGATACATGGCCCCATTCATTCTTTCCTTTACACGGATCAGTCGTCCTGGTCCCTTTGCAGAAAAACAGCTCCAAAGTATGATGTTTCCACCCCCATGCTTCAAAGTAGGTATGGTGTTCTTTCTCCTCCAAACACGACAAGTTGAGTTTTTACCAAAAAGTTCTATTTTGGTTTCATTTGACCATATGACATTCTCCCAATCCTCTTCTGGATCATCCAAATGCTCTCTAGCAAAGTTCAGACGGGCCTGGACATGTACTGGCTTAAGCAGGGGGACACGTCTGGCACTGCAGGATTTGAGTCCCTGGCAGCGTAGTGTGTTTCTGATGGTAGCCTTTGTTACTTTGGTCCCAGCTCTCTGCAGGTCATTCACTAGGTCCCCCCATGTGGTTCTGGGATTTTTGCTCACCGTTCTCGTGATAATTTTGACCCCACGGGGTGAGATCTTGCGTGGAGCCCCAGATCGAGGGAGATTATCAGTGGTGTTGTATGTCTTCCATTTTCTAATAATTGCTCCCACAGTTGATTTCTTCACACCAAGCTGCTTACCTATTGCAGATTCAGTCTTCCCAGCCTGGTGCAGGTCTACAATTTTGTTTCTGGTGTCCTTTGACAGCTCTTTGGTCTTTGTCATAGTGGAGTTTGGAGTATGACTGTTTGAGGTTGTGGACAGGTGTCTTTTATACTGATAACGAGTTCAAACAGGTGCCATTAATACAGGTAACGAGTGGAGGACAGAGGAGCCTCTTAAAGTAGAAGTTACAGGTCTGTGAGAGCCAGAAATCTTGCTTGTTTGTAGGTGACCAAATACTTATTTTACTGAGGAATTTACCAATTAATTCATTAAAAATCCTTCAATGTGATTTTCTGGATTTTTTTTTTCTCATTTTGTCTCTCATAGTTGAGGTATACCTATGATGAAAACTGGAGACCTCTCTCATCTTTTAAGTGGGAGAACTTGCACAATTGGTGGCTGACTAAATACTTTTTTGCCCCACTATATATCACTGATGTATAAAATAAATAATTTTGGTCCCAACACTGACCCCTGTGGTACACCACATACAATGGCCAAACATTCTGATTCAAACTCTTGCACCTTCACATTGTTGCCTGCTTGTCAAATAACTTTTAAGCCAGTCCAGCACAACTCCCCATATTCCATATTTCTTCAGTTTGTTAAAGTTACAGTAGTTAAAGTTTATGCACAGCACAAGTCAGATTTTTTTGTAACTGACTTAAGAAAAATATTGAAATGAAATGAACAATAATATAAAAATAATAAATTACTTAAAGTTATTTTGAGGATCATTACTTGTAAGGAATGTTAACAAAAAACAAAATGTTTTTTTAAAAAAAGCACTCTATGCAGTTACTGACATTTCCCCAAATTTATTGTGCTTGAATGCAGCAACCAAGTAAAAGCAAATAACCAATACACTCATAATGATTATTTTTATTAGGGAAATCTGATATAGAAGCATGTTAGGATGGTTAGTTCAACACCACATGTCTTGTTCTTGTTGAAATTGTACAGTACAACTGATGTAAGTTCTGTGATGTAGTTTTCATTATAGATAAGTTAATTTGCATGTCACACATGCTTCACATTTGAGAGGGTCCAATGACTTCTTAATCATTTTTAGACATGCTCTCCAACATTTTAATATTTTTTTGTCCAATATATATAAAGTGAATCACCAGAGTAAGTGTAAAGCAAAGGGGGCAGGAAATGTGTATTTGTTCTTGTTCAGCAGAAGTTATTTAAGAAAAAAAAAAAAAAAAAAATCCTTTTGTGATGCAGTGTCATGGCATGAGCACTAGAGGGCAGTGCAATACAGACATAGGCTTTGCTGCAAATTTGAGCATGAACTTCTGCCACTGTCTTTGCAATCCAATTTATAGAAAGCATGATTTTAGACTGGGCACAGTCCTGCAGCAGCAATGATCACTTGGCAAGTACCACAGTCACCTGGTCACTGCAGCCCCCCACAGATCTGGGCTTTATGGCAGAGTGGCTAGATGGAAGCCTCTCCTCAGTGCAAAACACACAAAAGCCTGCTTTAGTCCTTCAAGCTGTATTTCACATGTTTTGCATTGAAGAGAGGCTTCCGTCTCTACCCACTCTGCAATAAAGCCCATATCTGTGGAGGGCTACAGTGACCCTGGAGCTCAGTTGGAGTGACCATTGACTTCTTGGTCACCTCTCTCACTAAGGGTAGTATCACACTGGGCTGTGCCAGTTCAAATTTTATTATTAGACAAAGATAACCCAAGTAAATACAAAATGCAGTTTTTAAATGATGCGAAAAAGTAATTGCCCCCTAAACCTAATAACTGGTGGGGCCACCCTTGGCAATGCTGCAATCAAGCAGTTATAAATTAAATCATCCTTTATTGTCATTCAACTGTACAACCAATCATGTACAGTAGAACGAGATTGTGCTTTACCTATCGACTGTGTTAATCACACACACCCCAAGTGTAGAATCAGAGGGCCGCTGCCATGCAAGGCGCCGCCACAAATTTCCCTCCTCCATTCCATTATTGCTGAGCACCAAGCTGGACGGCAGGAAGTTCCACTTTTATATGGTCTTCGGCATGACCTGGCCGGGATTTGAACCCCTGCCTCCCGGGTGTGGGGCGGATGCTCTACCAACTGAGCCACCACTCCGGTAATAATAATGTACAATGAGATTTTTAAATCGCTGTTGAGGAATTTTGGCACACTTTTCATTGCACAATTATTTTTTTTTAACTCAGCCAGATTGGAGGCTTGAGCTTGAGGTCATGAACTGATGGCCGGACATTCTCCTTCAGGATTTTCTGGTAGAGAGCAGAATTTATGGTTTCATCAATTACAGCAAGTCGATCAGGTCCTGAAGCAGCAAAGCAGCCCCAAATCATCACACTACCACCACCATGTTTGACTGTTGGTATGATTTTCTTTTTATGAAATGCTGTGTTAGTTTTATGTCAGATGTAACAGGACGGACGCTTTCCAAAAAGTTCAAGTTTTGTTGCATCAGTCAACAGAATATTTTTCCAAAAGTCTTTGGGATCATAAAGCTGTTTTCTGGCAAATGTGAGATGAGCCTTTGTGTTCTTTTTGGTCAGCAGCGATTTTCACCTTTGAACTCTCCCATGGATACCAGTTTTTCCCAGTCTCTTTCTTATTGTTGAGTCATGGACCAGTGTCCAAACTGAGGCAAGTGAGGCCTGCAGTTCATTAGATGTTGTTCTGGGTTTTTGTTTCTCATCTGTTCTTAAATTTCTTTAGATCACGGTATGATATGTTGCTTTTTGAGATCCTTTAGCCTACTTCACTTTGTCAGACAGGTTCTATTTAAGTGATTTCTTGATTCAACAGGTCTGGCCATAATCAGGCCTGGGTGTGGCTGGTGAAATTGAACTCAAGTGTGGTTAATCACAGTTCACGATATAGTGGGGGGTTGGGGAGGGGGCAATTACTTTTTTACATAGGGCTATGTGGGTTTAGATAGCTTTTTTATTTAATTAATGAGACCATCATTTAAAAACTTAATAACATTTGTTTGATGATCTGAAACATTTAAGTGTGACAAATATGCAAAAATATAAGAAATCAGGAAGGGGGCAAATACTTTTTCACAGTACTGTATCTGTGCAAGACAGACCATGTTTGCAAATGTGTCATAAGTGCCAATCGAGTGTGATTCCATGGGAAACTGTCATGAATTCATGTATTTTGAGCTGTCACAGCCCAGTGAGATACTACCCTATGGCTCTGAGCTCTGTAAGCTTTCTGCTCTGATATGCATTGTCAGCTGTGAGGCCTTCTATAGGGGGTGTGTGTGTTTCCAAATCATGTCCAGTCAATCAGTTTACCTCTGGTGGATTCCACCACATGCACATGCGATATTTCAGTTTGGTTTTTTTTTGATAAATTTACACAAAAATCCCAAAATTATGTTTTCATATTGTCATTATGCGGTAATGACTGTAGATAAATGATGAAATAAAATTAAATGAAATGATTGTAGCACCAGACTACGACATAACACAACAGGAAAATGCTGGGGGGATGGGGGAGTCGGGGGTGAATATTTTTTTACAAGCCCCTGTGTATCTCCAGTGGTCTATGATTTAGGATGAGACAAATGATGGATGGGGCGTTTCTGTGTACATGAGGTAGGCTTAATTATTACGTGCAAGCTCTCTTTTCAAGTGATTGTAATTAAGTGTAAATTAATCTAACTGCTTTATGTGAGCAGAATATGCCCTCCTGTACAACACAAAGTAGAACACCCACAAGGATTACTCACCAACATAATGTCCCTTGCCCTCTCGGAATGGAGGTCCAACAGGCCCTTTCATCATGGGCTGCATGTACTTCATGTGGGGTATGGCTGGATAGCCTCCAGCGAGAGCATTCACCACAAGCATCAGTAGAACGCACAGGTGAGCCAGCGGCATCGTCACCATCATCCCAGGCTTCAGGTGTCACATGCAATAAACTGTATGGAATAGAGAAAGAACGCAGTTAATAAAAGACTTCATACCCATAAGCAATAACCAGGGCTGGGACTACATCAGCTTAGGTTTGTGTTTTAGTAGAAATAATTTACCTCCACACAATGCCACATATGCAGAGAAATTATTGGTTGTTCGTACTTCTTATTACATTTACATGGCTTTCATTAAAAAAAAAACTTCTGAGCTTGAAGTCACGTTTGAAATTTGAACTCTTATGAGATTCCAGTGGATACACCCTATATGGATATATATGTGGTACTAATTTGAAATGAATATGTGAATAAGCTCTTGAGTTACTGAGCTCACAATGTGCTGTAGGTGATGAAGCCAATGCCGATACAGCCGACACTCCTGAGGTGGTAGCAGTACTGAGGAGTTGTTTTTTTTTTAATGAAATTTTTCCAGCAGGTTTGACATTAAGGTCAAGGTCAAACATTTTTGAACTTGACTGAGGTCTAGACTTGATACACTTTTGCTTTGAGTTTGGTGGCCCCAGTATTGTCCAGTCGAGAGCAATAGTGGTGACTTTAATTTATTACAGGTAAAAACACAGTTTCTTTTCACCAAATATTTTGACAGCCATAGACAGGTGTGATCATCTTGCAGAAGTAAGTGAAAAAGTCTAAGTGTCCAGTATTGGGTGAAACTTTTCTCTTTTTTAACTTCTGCTTCACCGGCTCATGTCAGCTTTTTGCAGATTTATCATTGCCGTTTCTAGAAAAAAAAATATATTTACATTTCCCTGTAATCTTACTCGTTTAAAGTAATACTCATCATGTAATTATAGAGCAGTTACACAAACACGAGCTGACATTTACTTAATTTGAAAATTACATCACTTTACACCATGGAGTTAATTGGAAGCATGATTAAGAGTAATGCGGGAGTTTGCCACAGACTTCAAATCACAAACACTTAGGGGTGTGTTCATTGCCACCATATGTGTAAGCATTTGAGTTTAAGCCTGTTTTACTTCTGTCTTCTTGTCCTTCTCTGTGATTGCTTAGCAGTCACATAGCTGGAAAGTTAAATTCTTGTTTTAAAGCCATTTACCAGTGTTTTTGAGCTATCTGTGATTAGACTGTGGTTTCTGCTTGTTTTGTTGCTCTGTGTTGTTAAGAGCTTTTCTCACTGACAAAGACGTTAGAGCCAAATCTTTTCCCATCACAGTAAAATTGATGAAAAATTAAGAGAGCTAAGACAAAGACGTTAATAAAAATAAACAGGAGTCAGGAAGAACATTGTTGGTACGGCATTGATTGGTTGTTGGCTGACTTTCTGGCTGGTTGGCAGTGAAGCCTGTCTGGTATGGGGGTCTGTGGTTTGGGTGCAAATGCAATTTAGCAGACGGATCTGGATGCCCACCATTCTACAACTTTTTTTTTTCTACAAAAGGAAAATCAGAGTAGCACATACTCAACCACTGAGACATGCAACGGTAATCCACAGAAAGGCCGAATCATAGACTTCCAGAATGGGTTTATCAAAAAGAAAAAAAAACACAGAACTCACGCAATCCACCCTGTCTAATCACCTAGAGCCACTGCTGGACTCAGACTTAGGCACTCTCTTGTGCACAACAAGACCCGCGTAACAAAAACACACTTTTGGTATGCATGAGAATGCAGGAAACCTCTGGAAAGCAGTTATGCAGGGTGTCTTGAAAATATTGAAACCTGTTAGCTTTTCACATTTTCACATGAAAAGGCTCCATTCAAAACACATCATAATGAAACCAGACTTGGGGGGGGGGGGCGGTAATGATGAATCAAAGCCTTTCTCAGCCATTAAACATGGGCAAGATCCAGAGTTACACAGGGGGAAAAAAAGGCTTGTCTGGCAGACTCTGTGACGTTTTATACATAACAGACCGAACTGAAGCACACAGTGATGGATCCAAAAACACCCACTGAAAGAAGCAACTGAATTTAAAAAAAAAGTAATTAAAAAAGAAATGAAGAAAAGCATGGCTGTACTGGGTATAAAAGGGCACTGCCAGCTGTGTTACACACAACCATTTTGTGGGTCTCACTCCCAGACGTCCATGTATGCAATACAAGAAACCTGCGGCTTGTTTCTTTCCTTTTTTTTTTCTTTTCTGCAGTCATACAACTATTACAATATAAAACTTACAATCCATCATCAATAGTCCATGCTGGTGCCAAAAGACCGTGAGCATGACCTTGCCCGCCGAGGGTTGGACACGTGCCTTCTTCTGAGGTGGTGAGTCATAACGCTTCCATTGCTTTGATGGGCTGTAGTCTCTGTGTCATAGTTATGGACCCAGATTTTATCCTGCATGATTAGTCTGTTGAAGAAGTCCTCCTGGTTTTCTTGGCACATGGCCAAAAGATCCTGGAAGCAAGTGACTTGTTCCTGCTCCTGGAAAGGTGTGAGCAACCAAGGAATCCATCGTGCAGACAACCTCCGCATGTGCAAATGGTCATGGATGATCTTTTCCACAGGTCCCACACTGATCTCGACATCTTAAACTAGTTAGCAAATGGTTATGATCCTCCAAAATGGCGGCTGGCTTCCACTTCCCGGTTGGTCCTCATCAGTGGTGCATTGTGGTTGCCCGGAAAAGGGTGCCATTTCCACCAATGTCCAACCACATTTGAACTGCCGATGCCAGTGCTTGACTATATCATACGATGGGGCATCCTCCCCATAAGTCTCTTTCATCTCATCGCACATCTCCCGTGATGTGCGGCCTCTCAAGTACAGGAACCTGATGACCATAATGTGAGCATAATGTGAATCATAGATATAAAGATTAATATTGATTGATTGATTGATTGATTTTATTCATTTGAACATTCCAACAAAAGAAAAAAAGAATTTAAAACAAAACAAAAATCAAGCCAAAAATAAAACGTTCAAAAGCAGTGGGAAGAAGCCAACGCTTATATAGTCCCTCCCCTTTTCCATACCCAACAAATTACAACATCACTCTTAGTAATCATTCATCCCACAACCACATTCACCATAATACACCCCATAGTCAAATTATACAACAGAAATGACACAACAACGACAGTCCATATTGACAACAATACCAACATCCAACAATATTGCAGCAACAATAAACAAACACTTCTGGCATGTTCAATGCAAACACTGACAACACCATCACCATCACAATCACCATAACACAATAACACACACAACAACAACCTTCCCTCACTGAAGACACATTGTAATATTACTGCCCTTTATTTTTATATTGCTCAAAAATCATTTCTTTATATGTTGATTTAAATATATGGATGTTTGGACATTGCCTGTGTTTCTCCCCCAACCCATTCCACAATTTTACCCCACACACAAACACACAAAATCCTAGTAGATCTTACTAAGTGCATTTTAAATTTTGTGTTCCCCCGTAAATTATATTTCCCTTCTCTCTCACTGAAAAGATTTTGTATACTGTGTGGCAAAAGGTTTTTACTGACTTTAAACATTAATTGTGCTGTATAATAATCAACCAGATCCCGTAATTTCAATAACTTTGAATGTAAAAACAATAAATTAGTATGTTCAAGATACCCGACTTTGTGTATAACACGGACTGCCCTTTTTTGTAATATTAGCAATGAATTAAGTTTACTTTTATAATTGTTACCCCAGACCTCTATACAATAGGTCAAGTATGGAAGTACTAATGAGCAATACAAGATATGAAGTGATTTGTAATCTAGGACCTGCTTAATTTTATTTATAATTGTAATATTTTTTGCAACTTTGTTTTGTATGTATCTGACGTGTGGTTTCCAACTAATTTTATCATCTAGTATTACACCCAAAAACTTGATCTCCTTAACTTTTTCAATAATCACATTATCTATATGAATATGTATATCTTCTTTATTTTTACAATTACCAAATATCATTACTTTAGTTTTATCTATATTTAGTGATAATTTATTACAATCCATCCATTTTTTAAGCTTATTTAATTCATTATTTAGAGTATGGATTAGTTGATTATAATTATTTCCAGAATAAAATATATTAGTATCATCAGCAAATAATATTATTTTTAATAATTTAGAAACTTGGAATATATCATTTATATATATGTTAAATAATTTGGGGCCCAATACTGACTCCTGGGGGACCCCACAGGCAATTCCCATACATCCAGACAGATATTCTCCCATCTTCACAAACTGTTGTCTCTCAGATAGATAACTTGTAACTCAATTCAGTGCCATTCCCCTAATACTATACATTTGCAGTTTATTAAGAAGTATTGAATGTTATTGTATCAAATGCTTTTCTAAAATCTATAAATACTCCAACTACATATTTTCCTTGATCTAATGCATTTATTATTTCCTCTGTTGCTTCCATTATCACCAATGATGTTGTACTCTTGGCTCTAAATCCATATTGGTTCTGATTAAGCACATCGTGTTTATTTAAAAAGTTTTCTAATCTGTTGTTGAAAAGTTTTTCCAGAATCTTTGAAAATTGTGGAAGAAGCGATACTGGTCTGTAGTTTGTGTATTGGTGTTTATTTCCTTGCTTGAATAATGGTATTACTTTTGCTATTTTCATTTTCTGTGGGAATGAGCCAGTTTGAAATGATAGATTACAAATATATGTGAATGGTTTTAATATGCCATCAACAGTTCTTTTTACTAGTGCCATATCAATACCATCACAATCAGTAGATAATTTATTTTTACACTTTTCAACAACAGATTTTACCTCTAGTTCATCCACCGCTGAGAGAAAGATTGACCGAGGGTTATTTCCAATCAGCGTTTCACTCACAGTGTCACTTCCTTGGTTTGTAATTTTTGCTGCCAACTCTGGTCCAACATTTACAAAAAATTTATTCATTTTATTTACTACCATATTGTTATAATTATCACCACAATTATCAGTAAAATACTCTAGATATATCATTTTCTATATATCATATGCATGGCTAATTGCATGGCTAATTTCAGCCTCCTACAATAAAAGGAAATGGGTCAGGGAACTCTTTAATGAGCCAACCTCGTAACTACAGGTCGCATTTCCTACTGGTAAAAATGCTTTATCTGGTTAATTTCTGTTGAGGATATGCTCCAAAGACAATAAAGCTAACATCAGTACCAATGAAAGCAGCATCAACAGCTTCCAGGCTCAAATTCAGCAGCATCTAAAATGGTCCCCATGGGCAAAAAGAGGCAGACAATCATGTCTATGTACTCAGCTGCTTCTTCTACCCACTAATGAAGTCAAGAGTGCAGGGGAGATGAGTTTAAAGGTGCCTTGCCTCCATTTCCCTTGAGCTGTGCATGTGTGGATCCAGACTGCCAGACATTTCCTAAACCAAGTGCCACAGACCTATTATAGGTGCTTAGTGAGGTATGACGGAGGGAAGAGCAGGAGGTTGTTTTTTGTGGCGAACATTTGAGCTACTTCTTGAGTGGAGGAATCACCACCTTAACATCATGTAGGTGTAATACCAGCCTTTGTGCAAACACCAAAGGGTTCAACGGCAACCTGAAGTCTACAGTGGTTAAAATAGTTTGGTTACAACCACAAGCCTCTCAAGGTACTTAAAAGTTGAGCAAATATTATAGCTGAGTCATCCAACCCTGATAAAACTGTAACCAAAACCATGACCGTAACCTTTCCTAACTGCAACCATAAACCCACATTACTGTTAAGCTGTCTGCCTTTACTAAGCTCCCTTCTGACTTTAGCAAAGAGTCATCAGAAAATCAAAGCCTACAGAGTGAACAGATTTTTAGCACAGGAGGTGAAAAATGTCTGCCTTTCAAAAACAGTTTATACATTTATGATTAACAGTTAATCTTACGTTTAGACCACAGTTTATTTTTCATCTTTTTGTGTTTAATGATAGGACTATTACAACACCTCTTATATTCAAAGGTGCATTAAAAGTCTGCTCTGGGTTATGTTATGAATGGTTTTAATGTGAAGTGTGGTGTGATGACGCCATCTTCCTGTTGCGTCGTCACTCCACTCTCTATACAGGGTGTCTGCCATTAGGGCTGTCTCTTTTGGCCCTGGATGACTCCACCACAGTGTTGCATGACCACGATGTTGTGTGTAGTGTGCTCTTTATATATAATAAAGCAGTGTTCAGTGCAGCCTCTTCACCCGTCTCCTCAATACCAGGTTTGTGGACATAACATTTGGCGACTGAGGATTAATGCATGGAGGCATGCATGGAGCCACCACAACCATTTCTGGAGAAGCCTGGTGAGCCACCAGTCTTGTGGGTACGCTGGTTTGATGCTCTCACTACCTACTTGTCGGCATTTGGCCTGGACGAGATGGGAGAGGTATGGAAGTCAGCTCTACTGCATTGCTATCTGGGCGTGGAGGGTGTTCGTTTGTACGGCACAATAAGACCGCCAGTCCCACGTGCCGATGCGACCGGGCTGCTAGCTAACCACTGCGCTTCACCCCGCGACGACTACAACGTGTCAGTCTGCTAGCCAAACACTTCAATGTCCCAGAGTATGTAATGGCCTGGAGGTCCATGTTCTACCAGCACAGACAGCGGAAGAAAGAGTTGTTTATATGGTATGTGGACACCCTTCGTCATCTGGCTGGCGTGTGCGAGTTTGGGCACGTGGAGGACCGAATTATAATGCTGCAGTTGAAGTGGTTCACTGTGAATTTGGAGATACGGGCCATACTGGAAGATGGGCCAGACAAACGGATGGTGGCAGAGACGGTGAGGGCACTGCGGGAGAACATGCTGTTGGGGGCGCGCCTCTTGCCGAGGTCAGAGGCACTGGATTTGGCATTTCACCTAGAGGTACTGGCCCAGATGGCGCCGCGACTGGCGGGACAATAGAACAGTGGAGAGCTAATTTGTGACATGCCGCTGAAATGCATGACACGGAGTGTGGATATGGCATGGACGGTGAAGACGACATGGAGAACGAACAGAGACTGAAGTCGCCTCCATTCCTCACGCAGCCAGAGCCGATACTGGAGGGGAGGGAGCTCGGGTTTAACAAGACCAACACCAACGAGGTATTTATGGACAGCTCCAGTACCGGAGCATCTGCTCCATGCCTTTAGGGGGAGAGCTTCCCCGAAGGGGGGCCTGGGCATGCAGGGGGCAACAATGCACAGCGACAGCAGACAAACTTGGACGCAGTGCATGGCACGGCACAGCAGAGCGCTTCGGACAGCTCAGTGGAGGAACTGGATGGCTTCAGTGCCTGCTCTCGGCCGGCTGCAGTAGGAGCAACTGAGTTGGCGGGTGGAGGGTCCGTTCCGGCGAGCGACACCGGGGAGGCACTGGACACTTTCAGTGCTCGGGCTGAGTTTCAGCCAGCAGCGGGTGAGGGGTCTGCTGCGACAATGGTGACTGCTGAATTGCCACAGTGTAACAAAGGCGCCAGACTGAAGGAGAGCACAGAGCTGGCGAATGCACAGTGGCACATCAAACCAAGTAGGATGCCGTTACAAGTCATGGACTGAGTTCAGATTTGTGCTGGCAGGGGGCTGGGATGGCGACTGACCGGGCCGCAGCCAGCGAAACAACGGGTGCCGCTGAGGATCATGGCGAAGCTGGAAACAGCGTATGTTTGGCTGACGGATGATTCAGTGTGGCACGTGAACAAACTGCGGCGTGTCTGGGTGGCAGCTCCAGATAGCGGGACTCCACGGAAGTCGGCTGCTGCAGTGTGGGACCCAGACCCCGGCGTCAGGAAGATTAGCCCTGTGGGTCCGAAAGCTCCTGGGAGGAGGCCACCACGAGCCCGTTTCAAAACTCTGTGGGGTGGTGGTGGGGGGAGCGCTGTGGGCTTGCTTCAGGGCTCCAGCGAGGAAGCCGCCACGGGGCCGCCTCAAAGCCCCTCTGACTGAACTGTTTTCCCCTGCCTGTCCCACCATTCTCCCAAGTGACTGTGCTGTGACCGACTCAGTATGTTTATAGTTTGTGTTTTTGTGTTTAGTTTAGGAGCACGGCAGTTTTTCTTTTATTTGTTTAATAAAGACTTTTAGTTATATCAGTGGAAGAATAACCCACTGTGCCATGTGGGCCGTGTGGTAGTCCACCCACCGGTCCTATTTTAGGTTTTTTTGTGTGATTGTGTTAGGCCTTAGCTTTACTTTAGTTTAGTGCGTGATTGGGGTTCTAAATTAGGGTGGGTTCGATGTGAGTGAGTGGTTTTGGACTTTGTAAAGGGGGGAGGATGTTATGAAGGGTTTTATTGTGAAGTGCGGTGTGATGACGCCACCCTCCTGTTGCGTCATCACACTGCCCTATATACGTGGTGTCCGCCATTAGGGCTGTCTCTTTTGGCCCTGGATGAGTCTGCCACGGTGTTGTGTGTAGTGTGCTCTTTATATATAATAAAGCAGTGTCTGCCTCCTCAATACCAGGTTTGTGGACATAACAGGTTATCCATGACTTTCAGTTCCTATTGTATTTAACAGTTAACCTCTTGCACTCCGTTGTACCGCGGGCGGGCAAGTCTCTGTGTCCTAGGGCGCACAAGGGCGCACTCGTGCGTCCTCGTGCGCTCTCGGACGCATGGTCCTCATGGTGGTGATGTAGTTGGTGTTGGCGTCCAAGCGCCACTGAAAAAAAAAGCTGCAGACACAGCCGCGAACAGATTAGTTCATCTGATTGACCTCTCATTCGACTAATAAGAGCCTTGAATTGGGTTTCTGAAACCTTGAAGAACCAATGAATGAAAACCTAGGAAGGAGGACCCGCCTACTGTGAATGCAGGAGCCAATTGAAGCACAGAAGTTCGGGCTGGGTGAAAAAAGGTTTACTGTTGCAGCAAATGAAAAAAAGGACGCTGGACGAACCTGCTACAGACCCAGCAGCATGGAGAACACCCACAAATGGGACCTGCACTCATTCCAGCAGAATAGACGTTTAGGATTCTCTTCCGTCATCATAGACCGACGGAGGCCGACGACAAAGGTCGTAAATCATTCACCAAAACCGCAATATTGGAATTATGTTTTGACCGGGATCCACGAGCGGACCAGCGTCGCGTTCGTCTGACAATGGGGAAGAGAAGTTCGCCAGGACTCTGCTGCTGTGAAGAGGTAAGGTGTTATAAGCTAAATTATTATTTCTCCCTGAAAACTGTAATCCAAAAATGACTTTTGACCGATCGGTAAATTACAACTGTACGGCGCACGAAGTACAAAGTGTGTGCGCCGCGATAAATGGTTCATTTGCCATGTTCGGACCGTGAACGCCCCCCTCCCCGCTGCAGAAGAGGGGGGGGGCGTTCACGGTCCGAACACCCCCCCGTCCGCGGGGGGAAGCCGCGCTGACTGCGCAGCGGTCGCCACATAGCCATATGAGTCTATTCCGTCATGTAGCGATGGCCGTCCTCTGTAGCGAGGGGGGGGACACCGCCCCCCCACACACACACACAGTAGCGAGGGGGGGAAGCCGCTGTGACAGCGTTGCTGTGGAAACATGCAACGAGTGTAATCCGTCATGTAGCGAGGGCCAAACTCCGTCCTTTGTAGCGGTGGGGGGGGGTCCCCACACACACAAACACAGACACAGCCCTGAATGTGACCTTTCATTAGAGCCCAAAATGAAGATTCTACATTGAATTATTCAAAAGTTACAGACGTTTTTCCAAACTGTGCCATTTGGCACAATTTAGCACAGTTCCAAAACGCCTGGGAACAACCTGAGAAAAAAGCTGTGTAAAATATTCATTTTTTGTGGTATTGTTACAAAATTTGGACCTCAGCTGGATAACACTTGGTTCTACATTTCTGTTGCATTTTCCAGCCGGATCGGACAGCTGTGTGTTATTTGCAAGCATTTGTATCCAAAAAACACAGTGGCCAAATTTATTTTCTTCAAGTTCATTATGTTTAGATGACTGTAACTCAGTGGCCGGAGCACGTAGAGAGATTATGTTTTTTTTTGCCAAAAAATTCAAAGTGTTTTCTTTTAAATGAGACCAACCCCATGAAGATGCTGCAAAGGGTTGAAGAACAGCTTTCGATTTACTTTGGGCACATTATTTTTTGGCGTTTTTAGGAAAATTGCCTGGAGTGCAAGGGGTTAACACACATACTTTTGGTCATTGTTGAAAAGAAATTAAACATTCCTACCCACATTATTAGCTAAAATCCAAACTTCTGATATTTACTTCCAGAGAGCTGTTTGAATAAGTTTTCTCCCTTTTTGCAATAAGCATTTTATTTCCAAGCATTTTGGCTTTTCAGTAAATTAGGTTGTTTGGCTTCTAACAATAAAACATACTGTACACTCACTGGCCACTTTAAAAGGTACACCTTGCTATTACTGGGTTGGATCCCTATCACCTTCAGAACTGTTTCTATTGTTCATGGCGTAGATTCAGCAAGATGCTGGCAACATTCCTCAGAGATACTGGTCCATATTGACATGCTAGTATTACACGGTTGCTGCAGATTTGTTGGCTGCATAACCATGATACTCTATGCATGCATCACGTTTTTTTACACCAAACTCTGACCTTGCCAAACAAATGTCCCAGAAATTGAGACTCAGACCAGGCAATGTTTTCCCAATCTTCTACAGTCTATATTTTGGAAAAATCAATGTATTATAGTTCCTCTTTACAACCTGTTGTCATTTATACTGACCATATCCATTTTATTTTTTACCTCACCAGATGCAGTAGTGCATCTCAAAAAATTAGAACATGATTTACAGTAGTCACTCAATTCAAAGGGCTCAGTCATAATCATCAAAATTCAAAACAAACCAACAAAACCATTGAAATAATTCACTTCATGTGTGATTAATATAGAAATATGGATAATTAAAAAAAAACGCAATATTCAAATTTTTGGTGATGCACTAGTATAACAGCCAAGGGTTAATGCATTTTGCCAATGTTGCCCAAAATTTAAAATTAAGCATTCGGCACAGAAGAGTCAGACAGGACAGGTTAATATGCCAATTACGCATCCATCCATCCATCATCCATCCATCTTCTACTGCTTATTCAGGGGTCTGGATCACGGGGAAAACAGTCCAAGTAGAGTCACCTGGACTGCTGCCCGGTTTACATAGCACCATGATGCCCATGATCCCTCCTGCAGGTCATGAACCCAGTAGAGGGTGGACCCATGTGGCTATTTTGGGTAAACTGGATCCTTGTTGTAACTTTTTTCATAGAAATCCACTGGACCACTCTTGGTCTGGCCCTTCATCATGGAACAATATGCCTTGGATGACTGTACCAGGGGCAAGTTGCCCCTGACAACATTGCTCCTGGGATCAATAGGGCATGCAAACCCCTCCACCACGATAAGGTGACAATCCATGGATGGGTAATATGCCAATTCATAGTTTATTATTCAAAATAAATGTAAAGAATTGCCGAAACCATGATTATCTGGAGCTGAGATTATCAGTCATGTGCGAAGGGCATTGGGTGAGTATACCTATGTAGTGACAGTATTTTAAAATGACAGTGACATTGCTGTAGACTGTGAGGAGCCGAGCCGGCTTGGTTTCCCCCGGCTCGGTTCTGACCTCCCTGTGGGTTGAAGTGCCGCTGTTTATGTGCTTACTATGTATTTCATTGTGCTTCCGTATTCATTGCCACTGCTTTTGGGCCTGCTGCCGTGAGGCAGTCTTCTTTGTCTCTCTCTAGCATACGTTGGCTGACGGTCTGCCGGTCTGACCATGCCCCTTCTCTCTCATTACTGCCAGCTGATTCCCACTCCCGCTGATCATCTTTCCTGGTCCTCGCCCAGGTGCTCCTCATCTTGCCATCACCAACAATGTGTGTACTTAAGCAGCCTTTTGCCAGTCACACATTGACGGTCCATTGCATTGTCTGCCTTGTTGTCAATTAGCAAGTATTGTCAGCACTTTCACGACGTGCTAGCCACTCCACATAGCCATGGTTCTGTGCGCCCTTGAAGCGATGTCGGCTCTGGGGCACAACCGTGGTTAACACGTTTCTCCTCATGCGTTCGCCGGGTGGTGTCGGCCCCCGAACGCCGAGTGTTCTCTTGTGTTTTTTGTAAGTCTTCACCTTTTTTGAGAACTGTTGTCACCAGTCTTTGTGTTCAATAAATGTGTTGTGGTGTAACTCTAGCACATAAATCCTTCGTCATTTTACCCCTCACTGTGCGCTGTGTAAAGCGCACGGGGAGGTTCTTGACAGTAGACCATGTAAGTGTGCTCTAATCAGCACAAATGAGCCTACCTGCCTAAGGGGAGAACATACAGTATGTGCAGGAAAATATTGCATCATTAAAACTGAAACTCTGCTTCTACAGAATCTAAAAATGGAACTGCTGTTTTGAACCCATCTACTGAAAATGTAAATCACTAGATTTTTCTTTCTTTGCACAGTGTTTCAGGAATGTTCAAGAAATTTCCAAGAGTGCAAGTTTTCAGTTAGGCATGAGAAACTACAGGACAAGTACTGTGTATATCATCTTCATTACTGGCCAGAGAAAGACTGATGAATTATGAGTGCATGTGATTTGGTGTGCCTGTATATTTGTAAATGTGAGGTCTTCTACATTCTCCTGACACGTGAATCAGTATAAACAGCAGACACCATGCCTCAACATTAGAAATACAAATTTAGAGTGTTTATTGTGACATTTCTATATTTAGCTTGTGATTCAGTGGAAATACAAACAAGAGAACATTTGAGCTTTTATTGTGGCAGGTCAATGGGGACATTTTTTTTTTCCCTGAGAAGCAACCAAACAGATTTAATATACTTTTCCAGCTGGTGCTAATGAAAGTAGCAGATGTTAATGTGTCATTATATTTGCATTAGTCTTGTGGCCACATTTACACATGGCCCTGTTATGTCAAGAGCCATAGTGTTTCTTCAGTGTTTATTTGCCCAGTTTTGAGTTCGTAGCCCCCAAAGCTTGTGACCACCATGCAAATATTACATATGACACTTCAACATGCCACTCCTGTTTATGAAGGGATTACCTCATTTAAAAGAGGGTGATTTTCTAAATAAAACACCAACACACTCAATTTCCTGTCACTTGTCTCACACACATATGGAGTGAATGAGAGCTGCGTTGTGGAACTGCTTTCTCTTCTGTCTTAATGATTCTATTTTTAAAATGGGGTGCAGACTCAGACTAACTTTTACCTTGTAAGCAGCTTCTTATATATGATTTCTTCACACACAGGTACACATTTTTACAGTAATTCAAGAAGGGAAAAAACTTATGAATTGCAGTTTCATTTGAGATGTGAGTAGTGCTGAAAATATCAGATACAGTGGGTAAAATAAGTATTGAATGTGTCACCATTTTTCTCAGTAATTTCTAAAGGTGCTTTTGACATAAAATTTTGACCGGATGTTGGTAACAACCTAACTAATCCATACATACAAAAATATAAAAAAAAAATAGATGTCCATAAACTAAGTTATGCATAATAATGTGAAATGACACAGGGAAAAAGTATTGAACATTCTTACTGAAAGTTATTTAATACTTCATACAAAAGTCTTTGTTGGTAATGACAGCTTCAGGACACCTCCTCTATGGAGAAACTAGTCACATGCATTGCTCAGCTAAGATTTTAGCTCATTCTTCCACACAAACATCAGTCTTCAAATCTTGGCCTCTTCTATGAACACTGATCTTTAGTTCTTTCCATAGATTTTCAATTGGATTCAAGTCAGGTGATTGGCTGGGCCATTCTAGCAGATTTGTTTTCTTTCTCCAAAACCAATTGAGAGTTTCCTTGGCTGTGTGTTTAGGATCATTGACTTGCTGAAATGTCCACCCTTGTTTCATCTTCATCCTCCTGGTAGATGGCAGCAAATTTTTATCAAGAATGTCTCAGTACATTTTTCCATTCATCCTTCAATTATATGACATTTGTCAGTACCATTTGCAGAAAAACAGCCCAACACCATGATGTTCCCACCTCTAAACTTCACTGTTGGTGTGGTGTTTTTAGGGTAATGTGCAGTACCATTTCTCCTCCAAACATGGTGTGTATTATGGCCTCCACACAGTTCAGTTTTGGTCTCATCTGACCAGACTATATTCTCCCAAAATTTTAAATGGGCTTCAACATGCTTTTTCTTCAGCAATGGAGTCTTGCGTGGTGAGCATGCATACAGGCCATAGCAGCTGAATGCATTACTTATTGTTTTCTCTGAAGCAATTGTACCAGGTCTTTCTGAAGCTCACCACAGGTGGTCCTTGACTCTTGGACAGCTCTTCAGATAATTTTTTTTTCTTCACTCCTCTGTCAGAAATCTTGCAAGGAGCACCTGGTCGTGGTGTTGTTCTTACCACTTCTGGATTATGGTCCCAACAGTGCTCACTGGAACATTCAGAAGTTTAGAAATCCTTCTGTAACCAATGCCATTAGTATTTTTCGCAACAATTAGGTTGTGAAGGTCTTGAGAGAGCTCTTTACATTTAACCATCATGAGATGTTTCTTGTGTGACACCTTGGTAATGAGAAACCTTGTTAGAGGTCATCAGTTGGGACTGAACCAGCTGATATTAATTAGCACTGACAATTTGCTTTCTAATTACTGATAGATTTCAGCTGGTGTCTTGGCTTTCCATGCCTCTTTGCACCTATCTTTCTTTATGTGTTTTTATGTTTTCCCTGTGCCATTGCATATTGTTATACATGATTTATGGACATATGGTTTGATTTCTTTGCATGTGTGGATTAAATGGGTTGGTACTGACATTTGGTGAAAATTTTATTACAACTGCCTCATTAGAAATATATTTA
The DNA here is from genome assembly GCA_020510985.1 of Pholidichthys leucotaenia. Lineage (NCBI taxonomy): Eukaryota > Metazoa > Chordata > Actinopteri > Cichliformes > Pholidichthyidae > Pholidichthys > Pholidichthys leucotaenia. The sequence goes on along the minus strand of CM035839.1, from coordinate 153,526,094 downwards.
CTGAGAAAAATCAATATTTATTTTAACTGCTGTATAACTACCACATTCACAGGTACACCTGTTCATCTGCTTGTTAATGCAAGTATCTAACCAGCCAGTCACATGTTAGTTCAGTACATGCCAAAATGAATGTTGAAGTTTAAACTGAACATCAGAATGTGGAAGAAAGGGAACAGATGATCTGAGAAAAACTGTCAATCTACTGGAATTTTCACACACAACCATTTTGAGGACTGACAAAGAATGGTCTGAAAAAGAGAAAATATCCAGTGGGCAGCAGTTCTCTGAGCCCAAGTGACTTAGTGATGCCAGAAGTCAGAGGAGAATGACCAGACAGGCTGGAGATGACAGAAAGGTAACTGTAGCTCAAATAAACACTCACTACAACTGAGGTATACAGAAGAGCATCTCTGAAGGCACAGCACACTGACCGTTGAAGCAGATGGGCTACAGCAGCAGAAGACCTCAACTGGTGCCACTCCTATCAGCTAAGAACAGCAAACTGAGGCGGCAATTTAAACAGGGTCACTGAAGTGCTCACAGCAAGGCCAGAGCCTCCTAAGTAGAGCTTTAGTTCCTCTGGACCTGTGAAAACTTGCAGGAGAAATAACAGACAGAATGGTCAATGCCTGCAGCATCTTGCATCAAAGCAGCACCTGCACCTGCACCACTAACATCAGCCTCAAAGTTGGAAGAGCAAAGGTAGGTGCAGCCAGAACTGATGAGCTGTTTTAAAGGTACATTCCTTTACCTCTGAGCAACACCGATTTGGGGCATGCTAATCAAGTACTTCCAAGCTGTAAAGCTGTTTTTGCTGCACAGTTCGAGCGAACCTCATCAGACCCAAGATAAGTGCAGCATTCTTAACATTACAATCTAAAAAAATGACTAATACAGTAAAAATGTTTGAGAGACAATAAATACATGTGAAAAACAAGCATACATTGGGCACTTTATTTCTTTCTTCTTTTCAAGAAATTAGCTCTGTATTTTTTTGTATCCTGCAAGACCGAGCACAGGAGCAGCTCTCATAGGGGCATCCATCTTGGTTTCGGTCTCAGTCATTGGGATTTATTTAACTCAGACAGAAATTCTATGACATCAGCAATGGACCGTCAGAAAAGGAATGCTCCATAACTGCTTGATAGCCTCACACACATCTGGAGTCCCACTCTACATTTCTTGCAGGCCTGAATAAATCGGTGTTGGGAGAAATAAGGGCTGCAAAGTTGCAGTCAAATGCCCCATAACAAACAGCTAACCCTAGTCTACATGCATTAACAGAAAAATAACATTTATGATCATAATCAACTTCCCTTTGTTTGATTTCTGGTCAGACATATTGTATATAAAATCAAAACTATAAAAAATGTTTGAGATTTTAATCTAAAAATTGATGAAAATTATTCTAGTGGTCTTCTTTCAGCTGCTGCCTTTAGGGGTCACCACAGTAGATCATCTGCCTCCATCTCACCCTATCCCTTGCATCTTCCTCTGTAACACCAGCCTTCTCTATGTCCTCCTTCACCACATCCATGAATCTTCTCAGTGGTCTTCCTCTTTTTCTCCTGCCTGGCAGCTCCATCTTCAACATTATTTGTCCAATATATCCACTATCCCTCCTTTGCACATGTCCAAACCATCTCAGCCTTGCCTCTCTTACTTTGTCTCCAAACCGCTCAACCTGAGCTGTCCCTCTGATATACTCATTTCTAATCTTGTCCCTCCTAGTCACTCCCAATGAGAATCTTAGCATCTTCAACTTTTCCACCTCCAGCTCCACCTCCTGTCTTTTTGTCAATATCATCATCTCCAAACCATACATCATAGCAGGTCTCACTACCGTCTTGTAAATCTTCTCTTTCACTCTAGCTGCTACCTCTCTGTCACAATTCACCCCTGACACCCATCTCCACCCACTCCACTCTGCCTGCACTCTCTTCTTCACCTCTCTTGCACATTTTCAATTGCTTTGGATGGCTGACCCCAGGTATTTCAACTCATCTACCATCACTTCCTCTACCCCTTGCATTTTCACTGTTACACATACCTTCATCTGACCAGACTAGTTCACACATGTATTCTTTTTTGCTTCTACTGACTTTCATCCCTCTCCAGATTCTCTTCCACCTGCCCCCTACTCTCAGTACAGATCACAATGTCGTTTGCAAACATCATGGTCCATGGAGACGCCTGCATAACCTCATCTGTCAGCCTGTTCATCACTATGGCAAACAAGAAGGGGCTCAGAGCCGATCACTGATGTAATCCCACCCCCACCTTGAATCCATCTGTCACTCCTACAGCACACCTCACCATGTCCTTATACATGTCCTGCACCACCCTCACATACTTCTCTGCCACTCCTGACTTTCTCATACAGTACCACACTTCCTCTCTTAGCACCCTATCATATCCTTTCTCTAGATCCACAAAGACACAGTGCAACTCCTTTTGACCTTCTCTATACTTCTCCATCAACACTCTTAAAGAAAACATTGCATCTTTAGTACTCTTTCTTGGCATGAAACTGTACTGCTGTTTATTTCCTCTCTTAAGTTGCACAATATCATGGGAAAGCTAGTCTTGTAAGGCCAAAAACTGCAGTTGCCTTTAAGTTTACAAATGTGTAAATTTTAAGACAAATTAAACACAGATTTGAATGATGCCTTGCTCTGCATCAGACCCTCATCGGTTAAAGGAAACAGCACCTTTGGAGCAAGGCTGTGTTTTTCTTGTGTCTTTAAAAGCTGAAGCAGAGAAAAGGACTGAGAGAAGTTCAGAGGGAGAAAAGATTATGTTAATGGTGCATTTAGAGAGGGAATTCATAAGAGTCAAAGAAAAAGAAGCTTGTGTATTGTGTGGGGAGGAAAGCGGGTAGTGTGGAGGGTGGGAGTGAAGAGGTCAGATGGATGGTTTTCATTTTGTGATGACTTCATTCGGAGGAACACATTTAATCCCCCTGGGCACTTATCTAAGTGCAGAAGCAGACATGCTAATCATAAAATTGGAGGTTGATGTATTGTGCATATAAGGCCATTTGTGTGTCCGTACGCTCAGGGATAAAAGGTGAAGCAGTGAAAGTGGAGCTAATTAGTCACAGCATCATAAAGCTGCGGGACCTCACACGGTAGTTTTACAAGGGACCATTACATGCTCTTCACTTCCTTGCAGTAACAGCTTCAGCCCAGTGGAAAGGCTTCCATTCCAACTTTAGAGCCAGACAGATCCCCTGCTGCTTTGCAGCTCTGTGTGCTATCACCTCATCTTTCTGTGGAACATTTATGATCAGAATAAAGCCTGTAGATTTTGCAAGTTGGCAAAACAGAATTACCTCTGATCTGCCAAGAACCAGATTACATCTTTGTTATACATTGGGGGAAATCGGAAGTGGGTGGACACAGCAGCTACCGCTCTGAACCTGTCCTGCTGATGCACCTAAACTTAATACGGATACCCGATTAGGTAACTGAAAGGTTAGAATAAAAAAATTATCTCATGAAGGGCAGTCTGCTTCCACCTTTCTAGACTAATAAATGTTCTGCTTTTCAACAGGGAAAGACAGATCACTGAAAGCAAGCTTCCACACTCACAAAAGCTGACAGTAACTTTGTCGAACCCTTTCATCATGTGAAAAATGAGAATTTAATACATAGAGATTTATGGATTGGAATGTGTAGCCATAAAGGGAATTGTGCTTTGGAGGGCATTTTGGAGGTGACCTCACCTCAAAAGGAAAACATCAGGGACACCCAGTAATATAAGCTTCTCTCAACCAGATCTGATCACTTTGTCTCTTCCTGTCTCGCAGGTCTTAGATTAAAGAAACTAAGCTCTTTTCTCTCCATCCTCTACACCTCTTTTCTTCTCTTCTACACTCCTCCTCTCTGTGCAGGCCAATGGATGTGTGAATGCTTTTAGGCTGCGTGTCCACCAAACGCGTTTTTTGTTGCCCGACCGCCCTGAGCTTTTTTTTTTTTTTTTTCAGCTTTTGTACGCTGCGCTCTGGGGGAAAAAAGTCTGCCCTGTATCCCTGCAACAGCTGGTCACTCTCAGCTCATCACTCCCGCCTTTCCTATTGTCAGACTTTCTACATCCATCCATCCATCCATCCATCTTCTACCGCTTTTCCGGAGGTCCGGGTCGCGGAGGCAGCAATTCAAGCAGAGAAGCCCAGACTTCCCTCTCCCCAGCCACCTGCTCCAGCTCTTCAGAGGGGATACCAAGGCGTTCCCAGACCAGCTGGGAGACATAGTCTCTCCACCGAGTCCTGGGTCTACCCCGGGGTCTCCTCCCAGTGGGACGTGCCCAAAACACCTCAAGTGGGAGGCGTCCAGGAGGCATCCTAATCAGATGCCCATACCACCTCAACTGACTCCTTTCAATGTGGAGGAGCAGCGGTTCTACTCTGAGCCTGTCCCGGATGACTGAGCTCCTCACCCCATCTCTGAGGGTGAGTCCAGCAATCCTATGGAGAAAGCTCATTTCAGCCGCTTGTATCCGCGATCTTGTTCTTTCGGTCAATACCCAAAGCTCGTGACCATAGGTGAGAGTAGGAACGTAGATTGACTGGTAAATCAACAGCTTTGCCTTAGAACTCAGCTCCCTCTTCACCACAACAGACCAGTATAACGTCCGTATCACTGCAGATGCTGCTCCAATCCGTCTGTCAATCTCTCGCTCCATTTTCCCCTCACTTGTGAATAAGACCCCGAGATACTTAAACTCCTCCAAGGAGTTTAAGGCTCCTGGCTCCTGCTCCTTGGAGCAGGAGCCTGTCCCCAACCCAGAGAGGACGATCCACCTTTTTTTGGCTGAGGACCATGGACTTGGACTTGGAGGTGCTGATCTCATCCCAGCTGCTTCACACTCAGCGGCAAGCCGTCCCAGCAAGAGCTGTAGGTCATTGCTGGATGAAGCCAACAGGACAGCATCATCTGCAAACAAGACTTTCTACAGATTTTTTAATAGCAGTCTCTAAATAACAATGGACAGGAAATGTTTTCTAGCAGCTCTGGATGTAAAATATGACGACACGGAAAGCAGGAGTCTGAGTACAGACTAGTACTGGTGTCCTATGTCCCGCCCACACAGCAGTTCTGATTGGCTGCTTAAGGTCTGACATTGACGAGCTCAGCTGCAGTCTCTGAAAAGTTGAACATTTTTCAACTCTGAGCGCCGCGACAAAAAACTGCCAAGAGTGTTTCAGCGCCGTGGGTGATCAGCGCTGTAAACACTGGACTACATAGAGAATGAATGGAAAATAGCCGCCCAGAGCTGAAAATAATCATGTTTGGTGGACACGCAGCCTTATTGTTTGCTGTCAAAGTAGTAGCAAGGTAGGTGGATCTTTTCCTGTTGTTAATTTGAATGTAAACGTGAAGGTGGAGAGTGAAGAGCAAAAAAAAAAAAAAAAAAAAAATGAGCGGGGAAGATGAGCCTGTTCAGCTTTTGCAATTTGGAATAAAAAAAGATCAAGAAAATATAGACATAATAGGATTTCTGAAATAAAAACCTTTTATTTAAAATTAAACCTGTTCAATGACAAAAGAGCGGCGAGGAGTGGCGAATGATGATGAATGTTTCCATTTTTAGGGTTTCGTCAGGCTTCGTAAAAAGGTGCACAAACAGCAGTTGGCCAACAGTTTTTCTGTCGCAAATACATTTTGAAAAAAAACTGTTTGCGACCGTAAAAACTGTTGGTGAACTGTTGTGCAAACTTTTATGAACCCTGACAACACCCTCCAAATCGCAACGTTCATCAGCATTCGCCACTCTGTGGAATACACGCTGAAGAAACAAAAATGACAAACGGCTCCTTCAATAACTAGAAAATACTCAGAGAGCATGTGCCCTGTCTACCAACACTTACAAGAAGTGCTGAATCCAAATTTATATTCACACCATATTATGCACATTCACACATACACACCCCGATGTACCCCTGAATTTCTTCATGAAACTGCACAATTCTCAGAGAAAGAAAAGCAATAGTTAAGAAAAAGAAAAGAGGACAAAACAAGCCTCCGAGCAAAAGATTAATTTTCCCAAGAACAAGTTTCTTAGTGAGCTTCTTGCAAAATACCTTGCTGACTTCCTGAGTGTATATCAAACTATTCAGTTCATCCAAAGTCAAAGCTGGCATGTGGCAATGACTCAAAGCCCATGCAGAGAAGAAGCACATAAGTCTATTTAGGATTCAGCACGCTGAAGGTGAGAAATGTTCTGGGGCCCTGAAATAAGGGGGCTAAACCCGGATCAATCACAAACCATCAACTGTTCCATTCTTTTTTTTTTTCTTTTTTTTCAAACACTGGAAGAAATCCCAAGCTGCACATAGTTGGAGCTAGCGTCCAGGAAGGAAAAGCCCAGAAAAATCCTCTGGTATTCTGTTGCTATCAAAGGATTCCAGTTTGACACTCCATGAAAAGACTGCACTATTACAGATCATACAGCCAAAGCCTACCATCAGTGGCGAAGGAGGGAGGCTGAATCATGTGGAGGGATGAGGGGAGGAGGAAGATAAGAAGAGGCCATAAAGAAGACATGAAGTGACTGCAAAAGGCAGGAAGGAAAACAGGAGGATGGAGGAGCAAAATGAAAAAAGGAGAGGAACGCCAAGGCTTTGGTTCGTGAACTCCACGTTGACCGACTTCAGACTGTGTGCCCCAATCATCACCTCACACACATTCCCCCCAGTGGCAGTCCAAACAGCTTCACACATACGCACAAACACATCAATCAGTTGGCACAGGGGGGATAGTTTTTCTGTCTAAATGGAGAGGAGGAGAGGCAGAAGGGAGATTATAATTTAATAAGGGGCAGGAAATCTTGGTCAAATCCCCCTGAAGGAGTTCAAATGCCTCCATGCTGGAGGCTACAGCACTGTGGACTGACTGAGCTCCCTCAGAATGGCTTTCTCTACAGGCAGCAGGACAGATGACCAGAAAGTAGACAATAGATAGGAAAAGAGAATTCCACCATTATTTAGACTCATATTCCAGTAATGATCATATAAACAGCCATTTGTGAATCCATAGTATGATTTTTTTTTTTTTTTCTGCTGGAACAACACTACAGATTTTCTGGCTGGTATTAAATTGAAAACATTTTGTAGAAAGCACTCATCATCATTTTCATGTCAGTTTTATTTCAAACCCACCCTGAGGCTGAATATATACAGCGTGCTATCAAGATAGAATCTGTCACATTTCTGAGTGACAAAAAGTGTTACTAAAACCTAAGTCTCAAAAAGTTCTACACAGTACCCTTATGGAGTTTCCTAAAAATCTGTTTTAGAACTTTAATAAAATCTCTCTAGTTTGTAGTTAATAGCCCAAAGATATCACTTCAGAAAGCCAGCTGTATTTTCATTTAATCTATAGTGCAAATCAGGTAGAGTAGAGCAAAATCATGGTTCTCCTCTACAGTGTTAATCCTATCCTAGAATTGGAATGGCCTGACATCACACCAGGTATTCTCATCAGCATGTCTTTGAATTATAGGAAGAAACTGCAGCACCCAGGTAGACCCCCCCAGCATGGGGAGGACATGCAAACTCCACACAGATTGGCACACAATGAAGTTGAGCTGGGATCGAATCAGAGTTCAAGCCTAGGCTCTCCTGCTGTGAGGCAGCAGTGTTAACCACTGATCCACTGTACTGAAGACTTCATTCAGATTTTCTTGAATCATCTTGAATAAAAGAGATTTGAAACGTGATGTTAAATTAATTTTCTTAGTGACACATGTGCTCATGAGTGCTGGCAGTGGATGTGCCCTCTGCTGGGTTTGGTGTGGGTTGGCTGTGCCCATTGTGGTGGCTGGCTCGTGTTCTGGTGGGTCTCAACTCTCCTGTCCCTGTCCTGTTGGTGGCAGTGCTGCTTGGGTCCAATCCTTTGTCTCTGTCTTCCTGGGTGCGTCCCACTGGGGGTGGCCCTGCCAGGGCCGTGTGTTATGTCCATAACCAGGTCTTCAATAACGATGCCGGAGGTGCAATAGAACGTGACTTTATTGAGTGACTCACAGTGACACAAGGCGCTCGTGTCTAGGCAGAGGCGTAGGTCAAAAGAGACCGTGCCTCTTCCGCATCAGCCCTTTATACCCAGGGTGGCGGCGGAACCGGAAAGGTGGAGCCACCACCCACATCACACAATAATACGTCTTATAACTACATTACATTCCACCCCCCCCTTTAAAAAAAAGTCCAAAACATGTGCACACCAATTAGACCCTCCCAAATTTAGTACCCGAGTCACACTCTAACGATAAACAAATAAAGTAGGCCTATCCATGCACACAAACAACTAAAACTAGAGGGGAACAGGTGGACTACTGTCCCACCTCCACATGGCTAGACGGATTATTCTGCCGTCTTTGATAATATAAAGTCCATGAAATAAAATATTGCCGTGTTCCTATTATAACATAAAATAACCCCATAAACATACGTATATACACACACAGGTAAAACCTCAGTCTAACAAACAACCAGTCAACATGCACATTCATGCCCTGCTATCAACATTCCCAATAAAAGCACCTAAACCCGGGCAAACCCCATAGTAATTTAAACCTCAAACATGGTAACAAAAACATTACTATATTTTTTTTTCTTTTCACATGGGCACTTGATGTTGCAATTCTGCACGAGAAACATATCAACTATGTAGCCCGGGCAATTAATATTTAACCCAACCCCTCGCCCCTTGCTACCGTACAGTCTAGATGGAGAGGCCACCCCCCCCCCCCCCCCAGAGACCCATCTGACGGGTCCCGTCCAGAGCTTCTCCTTCTCTTCGCCCCTGGAGATGAGCCCCATCAGAGCTCTGACACCTCCGTCTCCTCGTTGGCGCACCGCAGTTAATTGAGGTGTCTCCATGAGTCATCTGACAGCCGAAGGTACCCGTCCCCCTGAACAGCTACTACCTTCATCCGGCTCTGGTCCTCCTGTCGTTTCCGTTTTCCATGGACCCCTCTCAGCTGAGCCTCCTCTCTGGGTTGAAACACATCACCGACTCCCAAAGGGGCTTGACTCGGCTTCCAATGTCCATGATGTCTCAACTGGGCTGCCTCACTGGGCCACGCCACACCGGTGACCCCCCGCGAAGCCCGACTCGGCCTCCAGTGTTTCTGTGTGGCACATCTGTTTCCCATGCCAGCCAGTCCTACCCCGCTTACTTTCATTTGCAACGCTGGCGAAGCCGTTGTGGCTCCATGCTTCTCGGTACCTCCTGGCTGAACTCCAGAAGCAGTGGGAGCCATCCAGTTGGCTCCTCCCACTGTCATGGGTGTTCCACCGTGCCGCCCAGTTCCCGCATCTAGGGTAACAGGCCCTGGCACCAGAACTCTCCTGCGATGGCCCTGGGCAATATTGGTCCTGTCCATCTCCCAGACGTCCCAAACCACATCGTCCACCACTTACGGAACTGGCCGGTCCCACAAACCACAGCCCGACCACTCCTCTCCGCTGCTGCTGGTAATTAAGAAGCCCAGCACATAAAAAAGGTCGCAGCCCATCACATTTGACCCACTTGTGGTCACCACGAACTGCAGGCTGGACACCACCGCTGACTTGTACCTCGCGATCAGCTCCAGCGAACCCACGATGGACAGCCTATTACTGCCATACCCACACAATGGCATCAACAGAACTCTCACATGATGGTAGGGGAAAAAAAACTCCTCACAGTAAGCCAGTTTAACACGGACCTGACTGTTCCCGTGTCCACCAATAATGGCGCTTCCTCGCCATCCAACGTAGCCGTTAAATATGTACGGCCTTCGGTGCTCGGGGAGACAGTGTGGATAATGGTAGGAGTCGTGGCGGGGAATCCACTTCACGTCACTGTTCCCCTCGCTCAAATTTTTTACAGACCCTGGCAAAATGATGTAAGAGTCCACACTTGTCACAGTGTTTGCCTTTTGCTTGACACTCTCTTGCCTTGTACCAGTGCTTGGTAGACTTGCAGCCAAAACATTTTGGCAATCCCGGGGCAGATCTTATTTTGATAGCAGTAGCGTATTCTTCTTTGTCTTCCATGCTATCATCGCTATCTGGGTCTACAGCCTGTGCCACTGATTGTGAATCAGGTTGCCTTAACGTTGTTCTCTCACCGAGATCCCATGACAGTTTATCTGCTGCTTCGAACTGTTGGGCTATCTCCACAGCCTTGGCCAACGTCAGTTCACCAGAATGTGTGAGGAGTCTTGACCGTGTCGCTGCACACAGCTTGTGTGCCGCCAACTGATCGCGGACCATTTCCTCTTCTAAGGTCCCAAACTGGCAATTTCCAGCCAGCTGCGCAGGTCTGCAACATACCGCTGCACCTACTCTCCAGTCCGCTGGCGGCGCTGTTGGAACTGAATCCTTTGGACGATGACATTCTCAGGAGCGCAAAAGGAGTGTGCCATTAGCCCAACCACGTCCTCAAAACTATCACTCTCACCCAATGTGCTGAGAATATATTGTCCCTCCATGCCAAGATTATGGACCAGTATCGCTCATGCACGCAATTTCTCTAGTTCACCGAGGTTCAGTACCACCAGATAATTCTCAAATGCAGCAAACCACCTCTCCCACGGTACCGGCGGCTGGCTGGGAAACTCCAGAAATGGCCGAATGCCTGAAATTCCTCTATCCATCACTTTATCCTCGTCACCAAATGTTATGTCCATAACCAGTACTTCAATAACGAGGCCAGAGGTGCAATAGAACGTGACTTTATTGGGTGACTCACAGTGACACAAGATGCTCCCGTCTAGGCAGAGGCGAAGGCCAAAAGGGACCGTGCCTCTTCCGCATCAGCCCTTTATCCCAGAGTGGCGGCAGAACCGGAAAGGTAGAGCCACCACCCGCATCACACAATAATACATCTTATAACTACATTACACCGTGCTGGCTGGGCGGTTGGCTGTGGTGGTGTGGCACGGTGTTGGCTGGGGCTCACTTGGCTGTGCCTCGCATGGTAGTGGGTCGTGTGCTGGTCACTGCTGGTGGGGGGTGGGGCTGGAGCTGTTTTCTTCGGGTTGGGGTCCGTGCTCCTCTGGGGTGGTGGGGATTCTTGGGTGTTGGGCTTTGCATTTGCATGAGTTTTTGTGTATGTATATTTGCAAATCCATTCTCCCCACAGGCTCACATGGACTTGTGCGAGCACAGGCACACATGCACGCTCACACACACAAGCGCACATACTGAATATGTCATCTGGTACTATTGATGGTTCTACTAAAAATAATAATAAACACAATAATTGTCACAACAAAGCTCCTTTGATGAAAATGATGAGCTGTATTCAGCAACAGCTGCCCCATGCAGAACAAGGACCTGTAATTACAAACTGAACTGACATGAAAAAAAGAAAAAAAAAGTGAACTGCAGACCCAATGTACTTGTTTGCAATTACGTACATTCTCATATTGCTTCATTGGTCAAGAACAAAAACATTAATGGCCATAAGCTACTTGTCATCTTATACCAGGTAAATGATTTATTGTAAATAGCACAACAAAGGCAGCAGTGTTGCAGTGATTAGCACTGTTGCCTTACAGCAAGAAGGTTCTGGAAGTGAATCCCTCAGCCAGCCAGCTGTGGCATTTCTGTGCTGGCTTTCTGTGAGGAATCTGCATGTTCTCCTCATGTACTTGTGGCTTCTCTCCAGGTACTCCTGCTTTCTGCCACAGTCCAAAAACATATAGTGGTGTGAAAAAGTGTTTGCCTCCTTCCTGATTTCTCATTTTTTTGTATATTTGTCACACTTAAATGTTTCGGATCATCAAACAAATTTGAATATTAGACAAAGATAACACAAGCAAGCACAAAATGCAGTTTTTAAATAAGGGTGTTTATTATTAACGGTAAAAAAAATCCAAACCTACATGGCCCAGTGTGAAAAAGTGATCCCCCCACCCCCCGTTAAAACATAAATTAACTGTGGTTTATCACATCTTTGGAAAGCTGAGTTCAATTTCTCAAACTACACCCAGGCCTAATTACTCCCACACCTATTCTCAATCAAGAAATCACTTAAATAGGACCTACCTGATAAAGACAAGTAGACCAAAAAATCCTCAAAAGCTAGTCATCATGCTGCGATCCAAAGAAATTCAGGAACAAAAGAGAAACAAAGTAATTGAGATATATCAGTCTGGAAAAGGTTATAAAACCATTTCTAACGCTTTGGGACTCCAGCGAACCACAGTGAGAGCCATTATCCACAAATGGCAAAAACATGGAACAGTGGTGTACCTTCCCAAGAGTGGCCGGCCAACCAAAATTACCCCAAGAGCACAACGACTAATCATCCAAGAGGTCACAAAAGACCCCCACAACAACATCCAAAGAACTGCAGGCCTCACTTGCCTCAGTTAAGGTCAGTGTTCACGACTCCACGATAAGAAAGAGACTGGGCAAAAATGGCCTGCATGGCAGAGTTCCAAAACAAAAACCACTGCTGAGCAAAAAGACATAAAGGCTCGTCTCAGTTTTGCGAGAAAACATCTTGATGATCCCCAAGACTTTTGGGAAAATACTCTGTGGACTGATGAGACAAAAGTTGAACTTTTTGGAAGGTGTGCGTCCCATTACAATCGGTGTAAAAGTAACACAACATTTCAGAAAAGGAACATCATACCAACAGTAAAATATGGTGGTGGTAGTGTGATGGTCTGGGGCTGTTTTGCTGCTTCAGGACCTGGAAGACTTGCTGTGGTAAATGGAACCATGAATTCTGCTGTCTACCAAAAAATCCCAAAGGAGAATGTCCAGCCATCTGTTAGTGACCTCAAGCTGAAGTGCGCTTGGGTTCTGAAGCAGGAAGATAATCCAAAACACACCAACAGGTCCACCTCTGAATGCCTTAAGAAAAACAAAATGAAGACTTTGGGGTGGCCTAGTAAAAGTCCTGACCTGAATCCAATTAAGATGCTGTGGCATGACCTTAAAAAGGCGGTTCATGCTCAAAAACCCTCCAACGTGGCTGAATTACAACAATTCTGCAAAGATGAGTGGGCCAAAATTCCTCCACAGCGCTGTAAAAAACTCTTTGCCAGTTATCGCAAACACTTGATTGCAGTTGTTGCTGCTAAGGGTGGCCCAACCAGTGATTAGGTTTAGGGGGCAATCACTTTTTCACACAGGGCCATGTAGGTTTGGATTTTTTCCCCCTCAATAATAAACACCTTCATTTAAAAACTGCATTTTGTGTTTACTTGTGTTGTCTTTGTCTAATATTTAAATTTGCCTGATGATCTGAAACATTTAAGGGTGACAAACATACAAAAAATGAGAAATCAATAAGGGGGCAAACACTTTTTCACATCACTGTACCGGTTAGAATAATTGGAATTAAATGGGGTTTGTCGTGAACGGCCCTTTTCAAGGGCTATTGAAGGACACCAAATGCGAACTTTGGTTTCTGTACACTTATTAACATAAAAACAGACACGAACATTAACATACAAAACCTAAACCATCAAGTGCTGGGCACTGACATACAAATACAAACACGGTAAATGCTGGAGGATATCCAGGGGGACATGAAGCTTGAATGCCGAGCAATGGGGCGGAATCCAGCCAGAGCGCACCCAGAGGCAGGGGGGCTCACGGCTGGAAATAAGGGAAAAACATACCCGGACGGAGCACACCTACTCTCCTCAACAGTGGGGCCCCAACACACTCAGGTCACACAGCACCACTCCTGAGGATGGGCATACGTGGAAGGACACGACAACCCCCAGAGGTTTGCCGTGCCCTTATATGCAATACATAATTAGACACAGGTGTGGATCCATGAATAACAGAATGAATAGCAGCTGTGTAGCTCCGAACAGTTTGACAGCCGGAAGCTGCACAGCGCTGACAAAATAAAACACAACCGGACACCATAAAGATACAAACACAACAGAATCCAGAATGTACATAATAAAACTACAGATGCAAAATGACAAAAATAAAACAGGAACAAAATACAATAGACATGAAAACAAGGAACAAGTGGACAGAAAAACACTAAACTAGACCGGAACACCCCGCCCCCCCCATGCCCCAGGATCATGACAGTGCCCCCCCCCCCCCTCCCAAGGGGTGGAGCTCAAACACCCCAGGGCAATATCAAAAGAAAAAATACCCCCCCCCCCCCCCACATACAAGACTCTCCCCAACAAGAGCAAACTAAAACAAAAAGTTCATTGTCCTTAGCAGGGATTCCACATCTCCTAGGCAAAGAGAAAATAAGAACTATGCATTTTCAGCAAAAGATCTCTCAGAAAAAAAACATTGCACCTATAGAAAAACATATAGTATGAAACAAACCAGAAAAACAACCCACCCCGGGGGGGGGGAGGAGGGAGAACCCAGGCATTGAGCGACAGAGACAAAACAAACAACAAAAACAAACCAAAAGAAAACAATCAAGATCCACAACCTGAACACTGCAGTGGCCCAGACTCCAGGGCCCTTGGATGGAGGCTAAAGCAGTTGGGGTGGCCCACCAGAGTCCAAAAACCACCAGAGTGTACAGAGTGTAGGGCAAAACATGTCCGGTGGCCGCCCAGAGTACCAGAACCACCCGACCAGATGGCAAAACCCGTCAGGTGGCCTCCCAGTGTACAGCCACTGGCCCACCAAACACAACATGCCCCCCACCAGGTGGGGGCAGCTGGAACCCAGGCTCCCAGCGACCCACCTGGTCATCAGCATGGTGAAGGCAGAACCGGTGCAGTGGCGGATTGGTCTTCAACAAAAACTGCTGGCCAACAGTGGGGACCGGCGATGGTGGTGGTTGGCCAGCAAGGGGGCCGGACAAGGGAAGAGGCTGTGCCATAGGGACCTCCAGCAAAGACGGGGAGTCCCTGATGAACTTAGGCTGAGGTGCGGCACCCACGACGGACCCAGACTGGGCCGATGCACCCATGGTGGCCCCGGGCTGGGACGTAGCACCCTTGGCGGCCCCAGGCTGGGTCGTAGCACCCACAATGGCCCCGGACTGAGGCGTAGCACCCACAGCAGCCCCGGACTGGGGCGTAGCACCCACAGTGCCCAGGCTAACCCACAAGAGCACCAAGCCAAGGAGGCGGTCAACCAACGGGACCCCAGGTTGCACCCATGCTGCACCCACGGTGGCCCTGGACTGAGGCGTGACTGCACCCACGGAGGCCCCAGACTGGAGCGTAGCCGCACCCACGGAGGCCCAGGACTGGGGTGTAGCTGCACCCACGGAGGCCCTGGGCTGGGGTGTAGCTGCACCCACGGAGACCTCAAACAGAGGGGGAGCAGCCCCCACGGAGACCTCAAACAGAGGGGGAGCAGCACCCACAGAGACCTCAAACGATGGGGGAGCAGCATCCACAGAGACCTCGAATGGAGGGGGAGCAGCATCCACGGAGACCTCGAACAGAAGGGGAGCAGCACCCATGGCGGTCACAGAGGCCTTGGACGGAGGGGGAGCAGCACCCACGGAGATCTCGGGAGAAGGCTCACACACACAAAACACAGACACCGGGTTAGAGTCACCGGCAGAAGTGGAGCCCAGCGAAGAGAGCTCAGGCGCTGTGGACAGCTGCATCTGGCCCTCCCCACCAAGAGCCAGGTAAGATTTCTCTAAGACAGATAACATGAAAACAAAAAAGAGAACTTGCCTGAGCTCGAGCTCCACCACTGTCCAGGACTCTGGCGATCCAGGCTGGGGCGTTTTGTCCTTCTCTGTCTGGGCGTCTCTACCCGGAACAGCCACCTCAGGGGAAGGAAAGGGGAAAAGGACCTGGGAGAAATCACCGGCAGCAGTGGAGCCCGGTGAGGAGAGCTCAGGAGCAGAGGACATCTGCAACCGATTCTCTTCACCCTGAGCCAGACAAGAATTCTTAATATCTGTAGATGTTAAAACAGAACTCAGCACTTGCCTGGACTCAAGCTCCACCGCCGTCCAGGACTCTGACGACTTTGTTGCCATGACCCCTGCAGCAGGCATGGTGATTGATGCAGCGCACAGACCTCCAGGTATGGCGACCAACGCAGGTGGCTCCTCCGGCATGGCGACTAGAACTGAAGGTCGTCTCACCGCTGCCGTTAAGTCCCGTGCAGCTGAAACCCGGGGAAATTGCATTGTCAGCACAAGTTTCAGGTCATGAGGAGCATTCTTCTCCCGTCCGGAGCATGGCTGCAGGGCTGGAACGAGGCTCTTCAGGACCACAGGCTCCTCCATCGCCCAACGGCTACACTCCAGGACTGGCAGGTACCCAGGGAAAACAGGAGGAGAGATGGGAGTAGCAGGTGAGGTAATGGTGTCAGCAGCAGGCGGTGAGGACTCAGTGAGCTGCAGTTGCTGAGCCTTACCACCGGGAATCAGGCAACATTACTCATTTTCAGGTCAGAGAGAATGAAAAAACACTTGCCTGCAATCCCGGGGCACGATGGTTGCTGCTGCTGTAAGACCAGAGTCATTCCTCCCAGTGGCTGCAGCGGGTGTGGGCCCCCCTGAAGAAGATTGAGGAGCCGGCCCTGCAGACACTTCTCCGGCCAAATCAGCTGCTTAAGCGGGGGAGTCCCCCCTCCTTCTCCAGCGTGAAGCAACTGGGTGGCGGTGAGAGGCTGGGCATGTCTGATCCCGGGGACGTACCGTCGGCTCAGGAAGCGATGGGGATGAGCTTCTTACCAGCCTGCGGGGCATGCATCGCCGGTTGGTCATCGAAATGAGGAGAGCTATAAGCTTCGGGTAGCTCCATAGACGGGGAAATGCCTCAATGAGCTGAGCCGCTTCATCCCAGCATTGCAACACCTCCTCTCGAGTGTGGCAGGAGTGAACATCTGTGATGATGTCCTCCAACAGCTCAGCTGCCCAACACTCCTCCTCATCCAGTCTGAAACTGCAGTAATCTGTGCGGCCAGTCATGCCAACAGCGGACTAAAAGCGGGAGAATAGAAAAACGGAAAAATAAAACAGCAGAAACGCACAATGGTTGGTGTCCGTCCTAGTCATGTCCTCCTGTCGTGAACGGCCCTTTTCAAGGGCTATTGAAGGACACCAAACGCACACTGTGGTTTCTTCACATTTATTAACGGAAAAACAGACACGAACGTTAGCATACAAAACCTAAACCATAAAGTGCTGGGCACTGACAAACAAATACAAACACGGTAAATGCTGGAGGATGTCCAGGGGGACATGAAGCCGGAATGCCGAGCAACGGGGCGGAATCCAGCCGGAGCACACCCAGAGGCAGTGGAACTCACGGCTGGAAATAAGGGAAAAACATACCTGGACGGAGCACACCTACTGTCCTCAACAGCGGGACCCCAACACACTCAGGACACACAGCACTGCTCCTGAGGACGGGCATACGTGACAGCCAGAAGCTGCACAGCGCTGCCAAAATAAAACACAACTGTAAACCATAAAGATGCAAACACAGCAGAACCCAAAATGTACATAATAATACTATAGATGCAAAATGACAAAAATAAAAACAGGAACAAAATACAACAGACATGAAAACAAGGAACAAGCTGACAGAAAAACACTAAACTAGACCGGAAACTGGGCACGGTGCCCCCCCCCCCTCCCCTGTGCCCCATGATCATGACAGGGTTCCTAACATATAAATAGGTTTTGAGTCACTGATCTCTGAGACTCTGAAGACAGGAGCAAAGCTTCATTTACGGATGCTCATGAGTGCTAAAAATTGTGCTGCTGCTAATGTTTTCTTAATATGTTGTATAAAACTGCCTTCAGCATGGTTTTGAGCATTAGATCACAAAGGCAGTGCATCCCTCTACTGCTTGGGTAAAGTTAATGTATTGGACAGGACTCCTAATCCAACATTGATACTTTGGTCCCAGCTCGTTATTTTTCTCTGTCGTGTAGAGGCTAAATCCCCCTCTGTTCAGGAACCACTTGTTCACTCACCCACATGTTTTAAATGGATATTCATTAGACTGCCTGAATGCCAGTTGGAGACCATTAACAATTCATTGGTCCCTATTTGATTGATCACTCACTTAAAACACTGCTGACTCCAGCTGGTTCAGACCTGGCCAGCCAAAACGAGCCCACAAAGCACCTCACACGCACACACACGCGCACCCCCCACATTAACCAGACCACCAGTACGAGGTCCATGGCCCCCTCTGACTGTGGTCTTTGCTGAAGCCCACCCCGCCCATCGCGATCAATGGAAGTCTTTCTTAACAGCTGGCTAGGAATGCTGCTTGTGTAAGAAGACCTTGCCAGTTCTGGCTTCACACCCCTCCCAAAAATCATTGCTAGAGAATATAAACATGTGTGTGCACGCATATGTGTATATACGTATATGAAGGCGCGTGCATGGATTTGTTCTGTCTTGCTGTAGAAATGGACTGAAACAGCTGAGGAGAGGGAGGAATAAACTTTCGAGGAAGAAATCAAGGCTGTCATTTTTCAGGCTATTTTATAAGGTTTGTTGAACAAACAGCTCGGTGTCTGTGGAGGAAGCATGAGATAAGTGGGGTTTTCACTGTGGCTACATCTGTGCAGCCATAATCTGCTTCTCTAAGATGAAAGACATAAAGTAAGCTACTTGGAAACTGAAATGTGCACTCTGGGCCATGTAAAATCTGGAAGAAGACTAAGTGATATGTCCCATCGGAGCAGTGTATGGTGGGCCCATATTAGGTTCAGCTATAGGAGCCACAGGAGAATGCTGTGGGTCACAGCAGACAGCGTTAGGATCTCTGGGAAGTGTCGGAAGATGACAAGTGGAGTGCTGGGATAGTTCCCAGCCCCATTTCAAACTACTGCATAATATTGGATGCCTGATTTAGTTTCATACTGCACACTGAGATCTGGCCTCACACCGTATGATGTTTACACTTCATTCATGCTCTACAGAAATATACAATGAAAATTACACTGATATGTTAGCAGCCTTTGGATATATTAGATTAGACTATTAATGAGGCTAACTCAACATACATCATTGTTGAATATTTAAGATGCTTATGTGGCCAGTCATTTCGTACATATAAAGATGTGGACAAATTTGTTGGTAACCTTCTGTTAAGGAAAGAAAATCCCAGAATGGTCATGGAAATGACTTCAAACTGACAAAAGTAACTAGAAACAAAACATTTCTGGAAATTAACTAATGAAAATCAGACGCTGCTTTTGAATTTTGGTTCAACAGAATCATTTTTTAAAAATTAAAAAACTAAAGAAACTGGCCTGGACAAAAATGATGATACCCTTAACTTAATATTTTGTTACAAAACATTTTGATGCATTCACTGTGATTTCTGTAACTCTCAATGGGACTTCTGCACCTGTCCACAGGTATTTTGGCCCACTCCTCATAAGCAAACTGCTCCAGCTGTCTCCGGTTATAAGGGTGCCTTCTCCAGACTGCATGTTTCAGCTCCTTCCACTGATGTTCAATAGGATTTAGATCAGGGCTCACAGAAGACCACTTTAGAATAGTACAATGTTTTGTTCTTAGCCATTCTTGGGGATTTTTAGCTTGTGTGTTTGTATCATTATCCTGTTGGAGGACCTATGACCTCTGACAGAGACCAAGCTTTCTGACAATGGGCAGCACATTTCACTCCAGAATGCCCTGATCGTCTTGAGATTTCATTGTATCCTGCACAGATTCAAGACACCCTGTGCAAGAAGCAGCAAAGCAGTCCCAGAACATAACCAAGCCTCCTCCATGTTTCACAGTATAGGTACACTGTTTTTTCTTTGTATGCCTCATTTTTGCATCTGTGAGCATAGAGTTGATGTGATTGGCCTAAAAGCTCCTGTTTTGTCTCATCAGTCCAAACAACATTCTCTCAGAAACTTTGTGTCTGTCAAGAGCCAAGCCGGCTTGGTTTCCCCAGCTCGGTCCTGCCCTCTCTGTGGGTCTAGGTGCCGCAGCATGTGTGTATGTTATGTATTGCAGTCTGCCTTCCGTATCCATAGCCACTGTCGGACCGGCAGCTGTTAGACAGCCACTGTGACCTACTTTCTGTGAGCACTGCTGACAGTCTGCAGGTCCGGCCACACCCCCTCGCTCTCTCATTACCATCAGCTATTCCCAGCTCCGTTTATCATCTTTGCCGGTCCCCGCCCAGGTGCTCCTCATTACTCCATAACCAGCAGTGCGTGTATTTAAGTGCCTTTTGCCGGTCATGCACTGCTGGGTCTTTGATTAACTGATCGACTGACAGATCGCATGTTGTATCAGTGAACTGTCTGCTCCATACAATGTGTATCCACTCCATGCAGCCCGTGGTTCTGCTGTGTCCTTATAGCGTTTCCAGCTGTGGGACGCCAGCGCGGATACACATCTCATCTCATGCGTTCGTGGGGCGATGCCGGCCCCCGAACGTCCACAGTAAGTGTATCTTTTGTGAGTCTTTATGTTAATAAATGTGTGGTGTTGCAACCCAGTGTGTAAATCCTCATTATTTCACCCCTCACCGTTTGCTGTGGAAAAGCGCACAGGAGGGTTCAAGACAGTATCTTGTCAGCATGTATTTTGGCTGTCTTTTGCAAGTCTTTCTGTCAATATCGGACCCTCTATCTTCTTCTACGGAGTCCATTATTGCTCAAAATGCAACCCATGGTGCAGTTAGAAAGCTACGTACCTCGATCCTGGAGTTCAGTTTGCATGATTTTAATGGTCTCCTAGGCTCTTTTTCCTACAGTGTGTATTATTATTCTGATCAACCTGGGGTTGCATTTGGTCTTACGTCCATGTCCTGGGAGGTTTGGCTACAGTCCCATGAACGTTATACTTTTTAATAACATTGGCAACTGTGGTCACAGGAAAATCAAGCTGCTGCTTGGCGATGGTCCTATAGCTTTTCCTTTAACATGCTTGTCTATAATTTTCTTTCTAATCTCCCGAGACAGCTCTCTCCTTAGCTTTCTGTAGTCCATGCTCAGAGTGGTACACACCATGATACCAAACAGCACAGTGATGACTTTTCACCCTTTAAATAAGCAAACTGACTGATTACAAGTTTGAAAACACCTGTGATGCTAATTACAGGACACGCCTTAGTTTAACATGTACCTATGGTCAAATTATTTTCAATTTTTTCTAGGGGTATCATCATTTTTGTCCAGGACAGTTTCATTAGTTTTTTTAAATGATTCTGTTGAACTAAAATTCAAATGTCTGACTTTCATTAGTTAACTTAATATATAGATTTCAAATTATTTATTATATATTTCAAATTATTGTCCAATTATTGTCAATTTCAAATTATTTCAGTGACCACTGTGGGATTTTCTTTCTTTAACAGAAGGCTACCAACAAATCTGTCCACATCTGTAAGTTTATAATCAATAACCCAATAAAAATGATGCCATCAACCAAAACATTAATTCAAAAATTTAAATGGTTATTTATTAATTTGTATTCTTCTGCTTGATTTTAAATGGAATTTTATGTGAGCTACTTGCTGATTTTCTTGTGAAAGAAATCAAGACAAAGATATGCTGATTTAGCAGAAGCACAACACCTTCTTTCAACAATCACAGTGATCAGAGAAAACAAATAAAAGCGGGTAAATAATATGTTGATCTACAGCCAGTATTCTAGCCAATATCCCAGCGGCGCAGCTTAAAAATACGATTCAGCTCACTCTCACAAGCATGTAGCATAATAAACTCTCTCTCTGAATGACAGATTGCTTGTTTGTTTCTATCACACCACATAATACTGTAAGACTTTACAGTGTAACAATCCAATCTGTCATCTCCTTTGTGGAATCCTGTCTATAAGGCTGAGGGAGATAAATGACAGGAAATAATTGTTGGAGGTGGGGTTACAGTCAATATTTCCTAGAATCTAAAGCTGCTGCTTCTCTCCATCGCCCTGTTCCTCTCTCACACTGTTTGTCCCTCTGAACCTCAATCCCACTCTGTCATCACCGCTCTCGACCGCAGTGACATTGTTTGGTTCCTTGTTGTGTGATTGATTACACTAGGGCTTCTTTTTATATTAAAACCAAGCGGTCTTCATTCCATTCTTCCACTCTTATCTCATGTGTCCAGTCATCGGGAGGCGGTCAGAGACACACAATGGAATGTCCTAGCTGCTATGAGACAAGTTATAATAACCAAGATCAAAGGAGGCATCAGTCTACATTGTCTGTCTAGGTCAGTTCTGGAAGATGGACAGCTTGCACAACAGTCTTGTACAAACTTTTCTAACTTAGATATGGGCATCTTCAAATCTGTAGACAAAATGTGGCTTCATTTTGTCAAAAGAAATTAAAGTCACATCTGCTCCCGATGTAAGCACAAATAATAAATTGTTAAACAGCTATAAAAATGTTTGGTCTGCACCCCAGATTGTCAGACTTAAACATGGAGAAAATAGGGTTGGAGGAGGATGATGACAACAAGCATTCAGATGACTGTTCTGTTAAAAGGAGCTCCATTTCCTTGTTCACCTGCCTCACAGATTTCCTGCAGTTCTGCCAAGAGCCAATAAAACTGCACATTCAAGCTTTGCAAGCCTAGATGCATTAATAACCTCCTCATTAAGAATGGAAAAACGGCTGAAATTATGTGCAAATAAAGAAACACTCCAGACATGTTTTTTTTTTTCTGTTTTTGAAAAGTTGGATCTGAACTTGGTGTAGCAATCAGATTATATCAGTGTATTCAGCATAACTGAGCCCAGTTTGGGAGGTTATGATAAGCCTGGCAAGGGCTACATCAGTCCACATGCAGCTAATGGTTCATTAAAGGCTGATTCTCAAGATCAGATATGCATTTATATCAGACCTGGCAGCCAGGGGAAGGGGACATTCTTTAGAGTCTGGACTTGGTTTAGATTGATGGGCCCTCGCTTAGATAATCACCAGACTAAAAAGGAGGCCTAAAGTAGCTTCTTTGTCTGCACTTGGCAGCTGGAGGGAACAGGAGGATTGGTGGGAGGAATATGAGAATTAGTGAGGAATAAAACTTACACCACAGACATGAGAATGAGACACATCCTTGGATAACAGATCAGCAATGGGAGGAGGACCGATGCTTCAAGGCGGCAGAGGTCAGGCTCCTTAAACAGAGCCGATCCAGAACAAATAAATCAAAAGAGACAAAAAAACTGCTCCAGTCTGACTTTACAGGCAACACAAGGTGCACATGTTTTTCACACAACACGTTAAAACATTAAAGGGACAATGGGCATGTTCTATCCAAAATGTACATTTTCCCAATTCTGGGGTTACTCTTACTTTTATGGACATTACTTTTAACTGAGGAGGCTAATTTCTGTAAAAAAGCTCTAATAATATTACCTGTGTCTCACTACAAACAGAACACACACTAAGCTAAAGGATAGCTGCTAGATACAGGGGGCATCAGCAGAACATTCTGCAACCTAAAACTCGAGCACCACACGCCAGGCTTTTGCCCATAACTTGTGGCTCCTCACAAATTTATGAGACAAAAATTGAAAATTCACCAGAAAATGTAATAAATTTATCAAACATTTACTCAGAAATATATAAGAAAATGCAAGCTTAAAAATCAAATCAGTAAAGAAGTCACACATTCAGGGCTTGACATTAACACCCGTCAACCCGCCACTGGTGGGTGGATTTCACCCATGGCAGGTAAGACAGCCACTCCCACTAGCCACTTTGTAGATTTTTCAAGTGACATCTAAATAATAAGCCTATCACAGTGTGAGACTATGAAACTACAACTCCCATAAGCACTATCTGCACACGCACAGTGTATTCTCATTGGTCCACTGTCGCCATGGGCACTCCACTGCCAGTTCGGTACACGGGAGAAGTTGAGGGCGGATTCTGACTCTGCTCCAGGCTGGGTACAGGAGGATCCGCGAATAGTCTGTTCTGCGGATCGATTCATTTTGTGGCAAGTTTAGAGAAACGGCGACGAACTGACAGCAGCCGGCAGAACACACCTGTCCCCACTCTCAGCGATCAGAACACTGGGGCTACTGCCCCTGATTCTCCATAGAGGCGAGTACCTAATAACCTGTGCTCCCCCCTGTATCAGCTCCTACTTCTGAGGTTAAATATGATTATTTTTAGAGCAAGAAACTCCTGTTTACTGTTCACAGTTGTGCAAATTTAAGTTTTGGTATGACAGAGGGAAAAAGTGACTAAACTTTGATATGCTGCTGTAAAGAGCAGATGAAGCTTCTTCTGAGGTGAACTTTTGTTTATCTGTGATTATCTATGATATCTGTGATATGCAGCTACGAAGCGGGCTGAATAGTTCATAGTGGTCAAATTTGACCGCTATGAACTTTTCAGCACCCTTCGTATTTCATGGAAGTAAAACCTTGAATGTATTGTTAACGTACTGGTCCAAGGGTGTCAAACATATGGCCCGCGGGCCAAAAATGGCCCACCAGGCGGTCCGAGTTTTCTCTGAATTGATATCTTTCTTTCTAGTAAATTTCTGAATTCTACTGATTAGAATTGTTCATGTAAATCTGAGACATTTTCCTCCTTAAGATGAGACTTTTCCTGATCACTTTTCTTTTATCTTCTTTTTTTCAATTCAATTCAATTCAACTTTATTTATATAGCGCCATTTCACAACAACAGTCATCTCATTTTCTCATTTCATTTTCTGGTGAAAACAGGTAGTGTAGATTTAGATGAAATCCATCAGCAACTACTAATGACCTCGTGCAGCCCTGACTGGGCATCCCAATTCATCAGCGTCATTTTCAACCCCTACCCCTTGGCTTTTGATTTCAAGGACCAAGGGGTAGGGGGAAGGCAAAGGGGTAGGGATACAAATGAGAACTGGGACGGACCCCAAATCTACCTGTACTTTACTCTCATATTGCAAATATTATTCTCAGCTGTTTTACGATATTTACTGCTGTTAATAAATAATTCAACACTGTTTCTCTTGCTATTTTACAAGGGTCAATTACATTTAAAAAGGCTGTAAATTTAGTTCCATTAAAATATAGCATGCCACAGTCAAATTTGATCATAATTTTCCAACCACAAGATTGTGTCTAGTGAAAATGCTGAATGGCTAGTAACTTTGGAAAATCACTAGCCACAGTGGCCAGTGAGCAAAAAAGTTAATGTCAAGCCTTACACGCATTTAAGAAAAAAAAAATATACATTTGTGTGGAAAAAATAGTGCTGTCAGGTGATTTAAATACTTAATCATGATTATCACATTTTTTAACCACAGTTAACTCAGAATTAATTGCAATTTAATTGCATATTTCTTTCTTTCTTTCTTTGAGTTCTAAATATACCTTAAAGCCTGGTGTCTCAGGTTTGTGCCCTCAACTCCTCTGCTCTGATTGCTCCACCTGTGTCTAGCGATGTTACGCCCGACACCACCCACTTCACACTGACTCAAGCACTATAACGCTGAAGTGTCGTGAGCAGAGTGTCGAGCACTGTGTCAACATGCCAACAGTCACGTGACCGTAGCGAACAAGGCCTCGTTGTCACATCACGTGATTTGAGAGCTGGTGGGAAATTTGAGAGGGCTCGAGTTGCATACGTCAATAGTGAAGGATTTAAAAGGTGTCTGATTCACCACTCAAACTGAGGGTTTTTTGAGAGATTTGTTATCATCATTGCATTCGCTATTTGAGTAGAAATCAGGGACAGTATTACACAAGTTAGAATTAGGTTTGGGTTTAGTAACATTAAACAACACATTTCACGTACTAAATATTACACATAGATACATTAGTGATGGTGAAACTGAGGCCTTAGAAAACAATGAACAACTGTGAGACAATTGCTTCGTGGTCGACAGTGTTATGAAACATTTAATAAAGAGTGCCATCTGCTGACTGAGTGTCAGAACTACATCTGAGTAGAAAACCTGAAAAAATCTCAGTACTTTTTTGAGCATTCACAAAACCGAGGTCTATTCAAAATTGGATGGCAGGAACAAACAATACAAACAAACAAAAAAACTCATTCCAACAGAACCCTCTCAAATTTCTCACGAGCCCTCAAGTCATGTGATGTGATCAACATAACAAGGCCTTGCTTGGTACAGTCATGTGACTGTGGGCGTGCTGAAACAGCGTGTGATGCACTGCTCATGACACTTCCGCTTTATATTGCTGAATCAGTGTCAAGTAGGCGGTGTCGAGCATAACATCACTACCCCTACCCCTATGAATTGGGACAACCCTTCATGGCTGCACATGGCCAAAGTGGCTGTAGAGTGTAGCTGTCTTACCGGCCACTGCTGAAATTCAGCAGCCATTGGCTGGTGTTAATGTCAAGCCCTGCATACTCTCTCTCTCTCTCTCTCTCTCTCTCTCTCTCTCGCTCTCTCTCTCTCTCTCTCTCTATGTATATATATATATATATATACACAGTATATATACAGTATATATATATATTATATATACTGTGTATATATATATATATATACATCAAAGGTTTCGTTCACTGAACATTGTCCTTCCACAGAATTTTTCCAGCAATGACTACAAATTCTGAAAGCTGTCTATTATTTGACAGATTACATGGAGGGTGATCTAATTAAAGTCAATTAAAATGATAGATAACAGGTTATCATAATTTTTACAAGCCTGTCTGAGAAAATGACATAACAAAAATTGTAGTGCAACCTGCGATATATGGTATTACCCTTTTTCAAGTTTTCAACTCAGATGCAGTTCTGACAGTCAGTCACCAGATGGCAGTCTTTATTAGGTGTTTCATAACACTGTGTCGCTCATGAAGCAATTGTCTCAAAGTTGCTTATTGCTTCATGAGGCCTCAGTTTTAACATCACTACCTGTGTCTCGTTAGGACACAGGTAGTGATGTCCACTACCTTTCCAGTCTGCAGTTCTGCTGAAGCCCTCAGCCTGTGCACACCTGAATGCTCTTGTATCCTCCTCCAACACAGGATCATCGCAAGACTTTTACACCCTCTCAACTGGCTCCATTCCTACCCATCTTCCAGGACCTCTCTCTTCCCAGATGGAGTGGATTCACCCCTTGGCGGAACTGGAACCCCGTACAACTCTCTGCAAATGCACCAACGTTATTAACACTAACTGTTTAACTGGCTGCCCCGCCATCTCTCATCTTCAGAAAGAATCATCTCTCACTCAACCCTGAACCTCTACACCCGAAGATTACTGGCAGCCTAACTTGGAAATACGCATCACTCGTCACTACTGCACAAACCATAAGAAAAGACTCGGTCACTAATCATTATACTCTACCCAGTCATCATCCCCAAACTCGGTGTCTCTTTTCCTCTCTCCGCAGGGTTTCCAGATCTTCACACACTCACACTCACTTTATTCAATAAACCTTGTTTTGCACTTGAACGTGACTCAGTCTCTGTCTGCTTTGGGGCCTGTCATTACCAAAACATGTCATAAAGGGATTTTTTTTTCTTCTAAATTTATCCTCCTACACAGGCAGACTCTCTGTAAGGGTTCATCAGTCATGGTGACAGTTTTAACCCTGACAAATTATTTAGGGGTTAAATTTTTGAAAAATGAAATGATACTCATCCAATTTAATTCAAAACAACAAGCAAGATGAAGTGAGCAAACAATCTAGTTAAGTTTGAGTTTATTTTAAAAAAGGCAACACAGAGTTTTACATGTAATTTTCACCTTTGTACACAAAGTACACAAAATCTCTATTTTAATTGTCATTGTAAATATTGTTTATGCATACACAAATGTGAATTTCTCACATTTATTTTACAGGGTTAAAAAACTTTACTTGTATCTAAAACACTTTAATCACTTGAATATTTACGAGTTCAAAATATTTTTGACACTGAATTGACTCCACACTCCCAGGACATGATCAGTGTGTGCAGAAGGCAGCTCTTTACATACGCTTCACCTCATCAACCACTTCTTTCCTTTCAGTGTGAGTAGTGAATGGGGTTAGTATGGACTGGATGATGGGTGTGTGTTTTCTGTGGGGAGGGGGTGCAGAACATGTGTGTGTGCATCAAAAATAGCACTGTTAAATGGGGAGCTATGTTAACGTCTTAACTCATTAACAGTGACAACCCAAGTGGAAAAAGTTACCAATTTAAGACAAAAAATTAGCAGAAAAAATATTCCATTTAAACTTATAAAAAAATAAGTTAAAAGTAAAAATGTTACAAGATGTTGCAAGTTTGAGAAAAGAAAACAAATTTACAAACAAGGTCCCACATTTGCAAGAATCCCAGCTACCACTTTCAAAAAATTACAGGTAAAAAGAACTGTAAAATTAGAGAAAAGGGAAAAAATAAACCTCTTGATAGAACAGGCCTGTTCTTATAAGGCAGATGTTTAACTTTCATATTAAGATTCAATTACTTGCATATTTTGTGGCTTCATGTTGATTTTTTTTTGGACCAAAATTGTTCAGAATGGGTCTTTCCATTATGGAGATGATTCCTGCATTACTTAAAGTTATTTGTCCTTGAAACTGATGAACAAAGGATGTAGGGTTAAAGAAGTTATTTATATACAGTATGCGTGTATATTCATCATTCATTCATCTTCTTCCGCTTAATCCTTTTCGGGTCGCGGGGGGGCTGGAGCCTATCCCAGCATCTTTGGGCGAGAGGCAGGGTACACCCTGGACAGATCGCCAGTCCATCGCAGGGCCGACACAGAGAGACAGACAACCATTCACTCTCAGTCATACCTAAGGACAATTTAGAATCCCCAGTTTAATGCCAATTAACCTAACTTGCATGTTTTTGGCATGTGGGAGGAAACCGGAGAAATCCCGGAGTAAACCCACGCAGACACGGGGAGAACATGCAAACTCCACACAGATCACTGTTGGTCGGGGGCTGGGATTGAACCCAGGATCCCCCGGCCAAGGGTGAGTTGCTGTGCTGCTGCAGTGCTTATATATATATATATATACTATATCCATCATATAAAGGATGAAATACAGTATGACACATTAATAAAGGGGAGAGCTAAAATTAAGGTATACCTCGATGAAGTCATTAAGTGCTTCCAAAGCCTCTCCATTCTGCTTTTACTCCAAACATGCCTATATGGCTGACCTGCCAAAACATGTGAGGGATGAGAAGGAGATGTGTAGGGAAAGTGGGTGTTGAGCAGTTTCCTACAGAGTGTTTGCTCACAAGTTGTCAGTTGGCAAATAAATGCAAAGTGTAGAGAGGGTGCACCAGGCCAGTTGCGGTCGGAATAACACATGTAGGTAACTTTGAGTCAATTCAGCTTCACTGTGTACGCAGATGCCTCCAATATACGTGTGAGAATGTGAGTGAGATCATAGATGAGAAATGCTGTCATTTCCTCTGGGATACACCCATGTTAATGATCTGTCAAATTTTACACACAGCAGACTTCATGCTCTGTTAAAGACCTGACACTTAAAAAAATCAGTAATTTCTCTTGTGATTTATCTGATGTTTTCTGTTAATTCCTTCATTTAAAGCTCTACTACCGTTTATAAGAGAAGAGACTGTCCTCTAACAGAAACCAGCATACAGGTGCATCTCAATAAATTACAACGTCATCAAAAAGTTGATTTATTTCAGTAATTCAATTCAAAAAATGAATCTATATTATCTAGATCATTACACAGAGTGATGTATTTCAAGTGTATATTTCTTTTAATTTTGATGGTTATGGCTTACAGCTCATGAAAACCCCAAATTCAGTTTCTCAAAAAATTAGATTATTACACAAAATTAATTAAAAAAAATGATTTTTAATAGAAATGTTGGCCGAATGAAAAGTATGTCCATGTACACACTCAATATTTGGTTGGGGCTCCTTTTGCATGAATTACTACATCAATGCGGTATGGCATGAAGATGATCAGCCTGTGGCACTGCTAAGATGTTATGAAGGTAGTGGTGGCCTAATGGTTAGGGATGTGGACTAGTGGGCAGAAGGTCGCCGGTTCAATCTGTGGATGGGCAGGATCAGATCTGAGTGGGACAGATAACGTAGCAGTGTTGGAACTCCCCTGTATAACTAAAGGTTAAATAAATAAATGAAAGCCCAGGTTTCTTTGATAGCGGCCTTCAGCTCATCTGCATTGTTGGGTCTGGTGTCTCTCATCTTCCTCTTGACAATACTCCGTAGATTCTCTATGAGGTTTAGGTCAGGAGAGTTTGCTGTCCAATAAAGTGCAGTGATATCATGGTCAATAAACCAGGTATTGGTACTTTTGGCAGTGTGGGCAGGTGCCAAGTCCTGCTGGAAAATAAAATCAGCATCTTCATAAAGCTTGTTAGCAGAGGGAGGCATGAAGTGCTCTAAAATTTCCTGGTAGATAACTGTGCTGACTTTGGACTTGATAAAATACATGGACATACTTTTCAGTAGGCCAATATTTCTGTATTAAAACTCATTTCTTTATTGGTCTTATGCAATATTCTAATATTCTATTTTTTGAGAAACTGAATTTGGGGTTTTCATGAACTTGTAAGCCATAACCATCAAAATTAAAATAAAATAAACACTTGAAATATATCACTCTGTGTGAAATGAATTTACATACGAGTTTCATTTTTTGAAGTGAATTACTGAAATAAATTAACTTTTTGATGACATTCTAATTTATTGAGATGCACCTGTATAAAGTGTTTTTACCAGCAGGAATTATGTTTTATAGTTAAAAACGATCTGTGGAGTGGTATAATGTGGGTGAGAGGTTTAATGTGTGAGAGGTTTAGCTCTTCTCCTAACCCCTAACCTTTTCCCCTTTTTATTGTTTTTAGCGGTGAACCCTAAACATTACTTAAATGTTTAAAAATATCTTGGTGAACTGGGTAAAGTGAAGCTGAAAGTCAATAAGAATTAACAGCTGAACATGAACCTCAGCTGCTGGTGTAAATCTTCCATTTTAGTGCTGATTTCCACCCCAACCTGCAGTATCTTCTTACATGAATTTCACTGCTTTTGAAGTATGTCACATTGTTTTGTCACATTGGGAAGGCAGGAACTGATGATGACAGTTAGTGTATTAGTTGGAAAACTTATTTGAAATGAAACTACGGACTTTTAGACTACAGATGAGTTTAACGATGTGCTGTTTTAACTCTTAGACCAGAAGAAACAGTATGCATGCTGATTAAAGGATTTCCAGAGTTCAAGTTGACTTCTCCATAACTCACACAGCAGCTTAATGGTAGGGAATGGGACAGACTGTGGACAAAAAGGAGATGTAGACAGAATTATAAAGCGAGGGAAAGCTGCCCCACTTCTTCGGATGACAGAAAACAGGCCACTGCGGGAAACCTCAGCTCCTTCGTTCGCTGTGGTCTGACAACATAAAAAGCTTCACATCGTTTGATCTCCAGACTTGAATATGCCTCAGCTTCATATAAAAAATATATAACACAGTGTTAGAAACCATATTTCCCAATTATTCCCCACTGGCCCCCCTTCCCCCCGCTTTCTACCCCATCCCCTTTCCCCTTCCACTCCTCCCACATTGGCGATTCTGACTTTGATATCAAAGTGGAATAAAGATTAAAGTCTGGTTGGTCAGGGGAGGAGTTGTGTGGTGCGGGGTAGTCACAGAGTTATTCACCCTCTGTCTGCCCACTGGAAGCTCTGTTCTGGTGACCAAAGATGGCGGGAACATAAAGGGCTTTTCTTTCCTCTGATCCATGCTGACGTGCTTAACGTAAACTGAGAGCTTTGCATCACTGTTCTGCTTAAGATTACATTTATAATCCCTATTATCCACAGTCTTCTGCCCTAACTTTGCTGAGAGAATTTAAGTATCTGAGAAAAAATGTGAACCACGAGAATTTATGCCACTTAACTTTGAATTTTGGCCACACTGTCACCTGCCATACTTATAAACTTGCCAGCTAAACACCTGTCAATCAAAAGCCATTAGACCATCACCACCTTCTCGCCTCCGACCGAGCATGTCCTATGACCCACTGTGACCCTGGAGATGTCACCATACAAAGTGATTAACGGAGTCCATTTCTATGTTCAGGTTTATATTCTGTTTAAATTCTGCACCATTCATAAAAGAATCGCCAGTGTTGATAATTTTATTACATCTGAAACTGTGGTCATTTGCATTGTTAGTGTCTAACTTAATTTTCTTCTGTTTCAAAACAAGGCAAGCAAATATGAGTCACTGTTACACCTTTGTTCTTTGTTTGACAAAACTGCTATTTTTTTTTCATCAGTAAACTGTTTTTCTCTGTGTCCAGTATATCACCATTTAAGACAGTGTCGACAATGTCACTCGTATTTATGTGCAGTATGTTTTCTGTAACCTTGTCTTAATTAGAGACACTGATTAGGATCATTAATCTCTGGTGGCACCAGTAAAACATTACATGTGGTAATGGAAACTATTTCTAATCTCTTTATAAAGAAGCAAAATGTTTTCAATTTTAAAAAATGTAGGAGGGATTTCTCTTCATAATAAAGATAAGGGACTTTATCATTGACAAAATGACAGTCATTAAAGCAGCACTATGTAACTTTCTAGTTCTGGATAAGAACCCCAAAAAGAATGCAGCTATGGCTACTATGACCTCAGTCTCAACAGCCAGTCACATGGTGCTTAGTTACTGGTGGCCACAGTTTGTGCCCTGTGATTGGCTGTTGAGACGCGGCACATAGTCACCATTGTTGTAGTCCATTCAGGGTTCCTACCAAGAGCACATTTTAGTTTGGTTTTAAGGCAATGTGGGCCCACTCAGGTGATGGAGGAAGTGACATTCATCTAGTCAAAGGTTGATGTGCCATTAAAATATTTTAAGGTGAAACTCTTACATAGTGTTGCTTTAATAAGCAAAAAAAAAAAAAGACGTTCATTTGAGATCAAATATTAAAGAAGCTGAGAAAGAAGGTAAGAGTGGCATAGGTTGCCATTTGTTGTGTAGGTTGGGTGTAAATGCACTGTACCCTATGTCTGTCCACAGGTGAGAAAGACTACGAGAGATTTCTCTTCATAATCATGATATATAAATGAAAAGGAACATTCAGCTGTGTATGGCTCCTTAGAAAAAAGTAAAATAAAAATGTACTTGCAGATTACTAATTTTAGTTATTAGTTTCAACGTTGAGAGGTCTTAAAAAGTGACAAAAATGTCCTACATTCCAGATTAAATTGTGTTAAAATAGCACATTTCGACTTGGACAACAGAATTACATCCACCATTACTATCCTGGCAAAGGTAAATTAACAAGTTTACAAGAAATAAGGGGCACATTTATGCAAAAATGTTCACAAAAGTCACAAATTTTGTTTTGAAAAGGAGTAGATTTACAAGAAAAATGTCTCAACATTTTTCAGAATAAAGTCTTAAATGTACACAAGAAATTCACAAATTTACGAGGGGTAAAAAACAAAGACAAATGAATGAGAAATGACTCATTAAATGAAGTATCTTACAAACTGAAGACAATAAGTTCATCACTCACTTCTCACCACTTTATCAGCAGATACTTTATCACTGTTTATCAGTAGCGCTTTTTCTTGCCTACTCCTGCTTACAGTACACTTGAGTAATTGATATCATACAGTACCGCCACTTTTACTTGAGACAGTACAATTTCTTGGATTTTATAGACATTTACTTCTATAGCAGAGCAACATTTACAGTGGGCTCATTATTCAATAGCTGTCAGAGCAATAAACATATATGACCATTATCACCTAATGTCTGGTAATCTCTGAACAAAAGTTCAATATTTTAGACATGAATATACTCTTGTACCTCCTTTTTGTGACACTATGGGGACAGTTATTAGACCAATACAACATGTCTGTTATTTATTGAGATGTGTTACAGAGTGAACACTGCCATCTCTAAAGCTACAGTTCTAGAATGACTCTGTATTATTTAATTCAGTAAGCTGACATTATCATACACTGAAAAAAACCTACCAAATAGATAGAATTTAACAACAACATTTGATCTCATTGTAAGAAAATGGTCTGTAAACGACCTTTTTCAGGCATAATCACTAAACATTTCTGAAAAACAAAGCGAACACCATCATCTGTGTTAAATGCTACCATCCCTGACTTCAAAGAAGGAAGAAGAGAGCAACAGAACGAGTGTTTTCATCAGTGGAAAGTCTCAGCCATTCCCTCTAATGCTACCAGGCCCATGTCCACACCACACTCTGGCTTCCCATCATCGCTGACCTCATAAAACCTTTAAGCATACCACAGTCGTCGAGCTAAACAAAAAATAAGAAAAGCATGCAACATTCTGCTAGAAAATTTCATTAAACATTCATTCATTTTAATCAGTTTCAAAATAATATAAAACAGCTACAGAGAGCCTTTGTGTTTTCCTGTGAGGAGCGGAACAGAGGAAGTTCTGCTGAAGACATCTTGTTCCCCAGACCTGCTGTTTGATGGAAATCACACATCTTAGCCAAACTACACACCTGTCTTACGGTATGAACCAGATCACCCCCCCTCCCCATTCCACCAATATTTTCATAGGACATCTGACTTAAGTGGCTTGCTATTAGTTCCACAGGCGCGAACAGAAACCGCATTAAAACAAACATCCCAGCACTGCTCCAGTTATGATTTTAATGCATGCGACGCTTTGTCACAGCCGTCACGTCGTTTCAATATCCACCCTTTCTTCGACGTCTTTTAATGTAGGCAGCCACCATACAAATGTTATCAGCGTAAATGGTTCAACTGTTAGATTTTTGTGTCTCAGAACATGTGTCTGTGTGTATGTGACAGCAAGTGTGTTTATTGCTACAGTAGCAAGAAATATGCAACCAGTCTCCTTGACTGTGAGCTGATGTTGTTTTAAGCTCCATGGAGGTCTCTGTATCACTCCCACTCAAACTGGCACAGGATCCAAACTGCAACCAGATGGAGGATTTCTACTCTGTTTTTTTTTTCTTTTGGTTGAGCAATACCATACTTTTGGGCAATACAGATGAGATGGAGGTGGATTTGTTTATTATCAACCAAATCTGAGTAATTTTCTCCCTGCGTCTGCTTATTTGGCTCTCTTTTTTTATCCACTCTCAATGCAAATTCCATGTCAAAGGCTATGATTATTATTGTAAAATCATGAACAAGCACAAGAGAATTAAGGCCATCAATGTATGATATGAGAAGTCCACCCATAGGTGGTGAAAGGGCTGGCAGCAGCTTGCAATCGACCTCGAAATGACTCAAAGTCCCATGTATGCAAATTGCCCACAAAACCTCTCTTTCCTTTCAAATCACTCATCCACTGCTGAGAAAGCATAACCCCGAGCCCCGTCTGACGCGTCTTTAGCACGACTGTGTATGGTTTGGAAACCAATGTGTTTACTTAGGTTTGGAGTGGTAGGAGTGAAAACCCCAACACTCTTTGTGCGTGCGTGTTTTTTTATTTTCATGCAAAACAAAATGAGAGGGAGGCAGGACACATCGACTCATGTTCAGACCCTGAGTTAGAGAAAGCATTATGCATGCAGGAGGTGCAGGTGATGCTTGTCCAGGGTGAGGTTTGGGTGTGTGAGAAGAGGAGAGAACAAGCTATTATGTGTTCTGTAAACCAGAAGTAATGTTTTTTTTTTTTTTGCTTCACCCCCACAAGGGAGCAAAAGTTCTGTGATCAATTTGGTCGACTGGTTGTGTGTGCATGTTTTCACATACTGTTAAAAAAATAAACAGATTTGGCATTGTGATATAATGCAGCCACATAAGCAACACCATTTGACTGTGTTAATAAACTTTTTTTTTCTTTTGCAGTGGAGTAGCATCCCCACTATCCCCTCCTGTTCTGAGAAGATCCCTATTTTTGATTACTCCATCTATGGCTTCACTGTCTAATGACAGTAAAGTGTCCACAGTGCGGCGGTTGATAAAATAAGGCAGCGATGCTGAGGTTTTAAGGAAGTTTATTATATCATACTGCTGTCACGAGCTCCTCTCCCGGCGCCGTGCGTGCGCGCCGGGAGCGAGCCCACGGCTCTCAGTGAAGAGGGGACACAAAGTCTGTGTCCTGCAGCAGAGGTTGAAGTGAGAGAATGAGAGGCAGATTTACAGCACAGTGCAGCTTATATACTCAACTCAAACAATAGATCAAAGACAT
Organism: Pholidichthys leucotaenia; assembly: GCA_020510985.1. Classification (NCBI taxonomy): domain Eukaryota; kingdom Metazoa; phylum Chordata; class Actinopteri; order Cichliformes; family Pholidichthyidae; genus Pholidichthys; species Pholidichthys leucotaenia. The sequence goes on along the minus strand of CM035839.1, from coordinate 153,490,081 downwards.
TCACAGCAGTTAATCTGGGCATTTGCATATCAGAGGTACAGACAGGATGCATGAACACAATGCATGGATGACAATTTAACCTCACGGCTGTAAACGCAGCATGCAGCGGAAAAAACCCAGGAGTGCGAGCTGACTGTCTCTGTGTTCTGTCTGTGTGTTGTGGGGGTTGAATCAAACCGCTACACTGCTCCCCCCCCAGAGGGAACGGTAGGGGACCGTGACCTCGATGTTGCAGTCTGGGCAGGGAGCAGGGAAAAGCTCTGTACAGGAGGAGGGGGGGGGTAGTATATGCTGACCAGGCGCGGGAAAATCGTTCGAGTCGCGCCAAAAGTGTTTGCTGCTCCGCAATGTCCCCTCTGAACATGCAGAGATCAGAAGAAGAAAAATTTGTCACTGGCTCCTCCCGCGATTAAGTCCTGCAAGGATTAATAGCGGCCATGAAGAAAAGACGAGGCTGCGTGGCGGCTGTAATGAGAGCAGAGGGACTGGCGTGTTGACTTTAGGTTCAGGCGTAACCCTAAAGCCTCGGGAACCGCAGACAGCTGAATTCCCCTTGTGTGCCGTGGCTAAGACCATAAAATCCAGTGAGCAAGCTGCGTGCCTCAGGTGAAAGAACAAGCCTGAAGGGCCAGTGTGCAGCAGAAGGAAGGCGGTCAGAAAAGCCGTATTTGTCCCGTGCATGGTGCGCCGTCCTCGTAACTCCCCGGTGCGTGCGCCGGGGTTCCATGATGGGTGGGCCAGCTGGAGAGGAGAACCAGGGTCAGGGAGCTTGATCATCCCTGTTCAGTGTGTTGGAGAGGTGAAGGGAAGTAGACGCTCTGTCACTCGCTCGGTCATGGTGCGTTCAGGTCCACGTGTGCTCCGTCGGCCATGGGGATCGCCGTCGTGGAGAGGGGACGAGGTGCATGCGCTCTCGTGTGGAGGAGCTGTGAGTGCGGCTGGTCCAGCGTGGATGTGCCGATCTAGGCGTGCAGATCTCACCATGAAACGTTGCTCAGCTTTCCCGGTCGTGGGTGTTCTCCGGAGAGTTTCGCCTGGAAACTCCGCGTTGAGGTCTCCCTGAAGCAGAAGGGAGGGCAGATCAGTCAGGCTGCCGCGTTCGCTTGTCATCGGAGAATCACCGCCGGGTGTTGCGTTCGCTGGCAGCGTGTTCGTTTCAGCGTCGGGTCACCAGTGCGGCGGTTGATAAAATAAGACAGCGATGCTGAGGTTTTAGGGAAGTTTATTATATCATACCGCCGTCATGAGCTCCTCTCCCGGCGCCGTGTGTGCGCGCCGGGAGTGAGCCCACGGCTCTCAGTGAAGAGGGGACACAAAGTCTGTGTCCTGCAGCAGAGGTTGAAGTGAGAGAATGAGAGGCAGATTTACAGCACAGTGCAGCTTATATACTCAACTCAAACAATAGATCAAAGACATTCACAGCAGTTAATCTGGGCATTTGCATATCAGAGGTACAGACAGGATGCATGAACACAATGCATGGATGACAATTTAACCTCACGGCTGTAAACGCAGCATGCAGCGGAAAAAACCCAGGAGTGCGAGCTGACTGTCTCTGTGTTCTGTCTGTATGTTGTGGGGGTTGAATCAAACCGCTACACACAGGTCCTTAAAAAGTCTTAAATTTGATTATCCTAAATCAAGGCCATAAGTATCCTTAAAACAACAAGTAATCCTTAAATTCATGCTAAGTAACTTAAAATGCAACAAAATAAATGAGGGATGGGCTGATTGTGAAATTTTGGGCTGATACCGATACCGATAATTAACATAACAATCTGACAAATATCAGTAGTTTGTTTCTGTTGTCATCTGTTCCTCCTTCATGCCAGGGAAACAAAGAATTATGCAATATAACAAACAGCTGAATTGTTAAAGCAATTCAGCCCTTCGTCACACCATTTGAAAGCACAAATTCAATCATATAAATGTCTCATACAACTTTTATACACCTCCTACACCGAGTTTGTCCTCTACTACATTAAATGCTGTTTAGAAAATGTGATGTCACCAAACACATCCGTGTTTTTCCAAACTGGAAGCCCTGGATGACCAGTGAGGTCCAGGCTCTGATCAGAGCCCACAACTCAGCCTTCAGACAGAGGGACAGCTCTTTGCACAGCACTGCCAGAGCCAACCTGAGAAGAGACATAAAACTCGCTAAGAACATCTACAGGAGGAAGGTGGAGGGCTTCCTCACAGACAACGACCTCCGACAGATGTGGAGAGGCATCCAGACCGTCACCAACTACAGGGGCCAGTGCCCCCCAACATCAGACAGCAGCCTCACACTGGTAGAGAAGCTTAACAACTTCTTCGCCTGGTTTGAGCTCACCTCCCCCTTAGCCTGTTCCTCCCCCATCCCCCGGTTATGTCTAGAAATAGGACAGCGGAGGCAGGAGTTGCACTGAACCCGAACTTTATTACAAGACACAAATATGTTGTACATGTCGGGGGTTAGTAGCTAATAAGCTAACACTAAGCTGCTACAGGTTGTGGTTGGCTTGAAGGCGAAGGACCAAAGAGACGACCACAGCCTGTAGTCCACAGCCTGTCCTATTTCTAGACATAACACCCCCTCCTCCCCTCTCTCTCTACAGGTGCATGAGGTGAGGAGACAACTGAGAGCAGTGAACCCCCACAGAGCTGCTGGTCTCGACAACATCCCAGGAGCAGCGGTCAAAGCATGTGCAGAGCAGCTGGCAGAGATCCTCACCAAGCTGTTCAACCTCTCCCTGATGCATGCCACCGTCGCCTCCTGCCTCAAGGCCTCCACCATCATCCCCATCCCAAAAAGTCCACAATTGACAGCTTGAACGACTACAAACCCACAGCACTCACATCTGCAGTCATGAAGTGTTTTGAGTGACTGGTTTCCCAGTACATCAGGGACTGTCTTCCCCCCTCCTTCGACCCCCACCAGTTCGCCTACAAGGAGAACCGGTCTACAGAAGATGCCATCGCCACCACACTCCACAGAGCGCTGAGCCACCTGGAGAACCCAAGGAGCTATGTGAGGATGCTCTTTGTGGACTACACTTCAGCTTTCAACACCATCATCCCGGTCATCCTGATCAATAAACTGCACCTCCTCCAGATCCACCCCCTACTTACTCCTGGATGAAAAACTTTCTCACCAACCGCCCACAAACAGTTACACTTGGCCCCCATCACTCCTCCACACTGTCTCTCAGCAATGGCTCCCCAAAGGCTGTGTGCTAAGCCCACTACTGTACTCCCTGTACATCTTTGACTGTATTCCAACCCACCCAGCCACCATCATTGTGAAGTACGTGGACGATACCACCTTGGATGGGCTCATCACCGATAACGATGAGAAAGCATATAGGGCAGAGGTAGAGAATCTGCTGCTGTGGGGCCAAGCAAGTAACTTGAAACTGTCCCCCCATCTCTTATAAATGGTGACTGTGTGGAAACCGTCCCCACCTTCAGGTTCCTGGGCACCCACATCTCCTCTGACCTCTCTTGGACTGTCAACACTGAGGCCCTTTTGAAGAAAGCCCAGCAGTGGCTGCACTTCCTCCGTGTCCTGAGGAAGAACAACCTGGACAAGAAGCTGCTGCTGGCCTTCTACCGCTGCTCAGCGGATAGCGTGCTCACCTACTGTCTGGGTGTGTAGTACGCCGACTCCACGGCCAAAAACAGGAAGGCTGTGCAGAGGGTCATCAACATCACCCAAAAAATCATTGGCGGCCTCTGCCCTCCCTGGAGGACATCTCCAGATCCTCCTATCTCAGAAAGATCAAGGCCATCACAGGAGACCCCTCAAATCCCGCCCACCACCTGTTTGACCTGCTTCCCTCTGGACCACGGTTCAGATCAACCAGGTCCCACACCTCCAGACTGACAAACAGTTTCTTCCCCTGGGCCATCAGGCCTGCAAACAGTCAGAGGCCCCACCCCCTCCCTCCAAATGCTCACATGCACAGAACTGAGGACCTTTTTAATTATCACAATAACACACCTGTCTTTGCACTCCGCACTTTCATGAATATTGACCCATCTGTGAAACCACTACCATTCCTGTATATATTTTCCATAATCCTTGGGCCATTTTATTCAATCTTGTGTTCAGTTGTGTGTTCTGCACTCCACACTCTTATGTACATAGTTCCATCCGTGAAGCCAATACCATACCTGTGTATATTTCCATAATCCTGGGCTATTCTTATTTTTTATTTCAGGCGTATGTTTAGTCGTGTATTCTGTAACTGTTTTATCAAATCCTTCTCTCTTACTTTATTGCGCAGTAGCCTGGTGGAGCACCCACAATTTCGTTGTGCTGTACAACTGTGCAATGACAATAAAGCCTAGTCTATTCTATTCTGTTCTATTCTTTCACATGACAAAGACCATTTCTGTCAAAAAATAACCGTTTTTAAAGCCTTTGCAACTTATTATGCCATTAACTCATTAAAAAGTAATGAAAATCAGCTGCTGACTGTTTTTGTTCTTTTAAATTTAAGGTGAGCTGTGACTTATGGCATCTTAATGCACTGTTTTGTTATTGATTGATTGATGGCAGTCAACCACGTGACTATCGACTGATACCGATGTTCAGTCGATATATCTGTGCATCCCTAACATTAACTTTTATCTCAGATTCTCAGGATATTAGCAGGCAAACTCTTAATGGTCTTTAAGGCTTTTATTGTGAATTTCATAAAATGGGATATGACATACACAGTCGTGTCAGTTTTTACTACAATCTATACATAAAACCATTTTACCCACTAATTATCATCCACACTTAATGGTTCAATGAAAGGACTAGCTGTTACAATCCCTGATGTTTGCACCACTTCTGAGTTCATGGGGAGTTCTGGAGAGATGGCTACTATAAGGCTTCACCGCCGGGACACATCGTCAGTTGCATACCTCAGCATCAGAGGGTGTTTCAGCCATTTATATCACAAGACACCCTCCACTGAGGCAGGCCCACCACAGGTTGATCAAGCCTGGGTATGTGTCCTGCGGTTTAACTGTTTGCCTTAGAAGCCCAAATGGTATCACTCCTTTTCATTCCCAGCCAGCAACTGGTCCTCTTGGTGGCATTGACCAGCTTTTGATAGCCCATAGATCATAGGAAATGATCCATAGGTTATATGATGTCCTCTGATGTCCTAGACGTCCTATATGATGTCACAGACATCTCACATGGTGTCATAGACAGACTATTAAATGCCGGGATCCTTTGATGTTGATGATTAAAAATTGTAGCTCTGATGCTGGAATCCTTTGACGCTGACAATCGTCAGCGTGTTGGTTTTTCATGAGTTGGTTTTTTGTGTTGGTTTTTCATGAGTTGTTTTGATGCCGGAATCCTTTGATGTGACACCCTCCGCCGAGGCAGACCCACCACAGGTTGATCAAACCTGGGTGTGTGTCCTGTGGTTTAGCTGTTTGCCCTAGAGGCCCAAATGATGTCACTGCTTTTCATCCACAGCCAGTAATTGGTCCTCTCAGCGGTGTTGGCCAGCTCTTTAATTGCCCATCTGTAATCCTGTCCCCTGATCCCAATCTCCCTGAGCAGCTTTACAGTTGTGACTATGAAGCCCCCTGCATGCCACCTCCACCGGGCGCACCTTTATCTTCCAGCCTCTGTCCTCTGCCTCAGCTGCTAAGTTGGAATATTGCAGCTTCTAACGCTCATAAGCTTCCTCAACAGCATCCTCCCAGGGTACTGTCAACTCAATAATATAGGTGAGCTTAGAGGAATTAGACCAGAGGACGAGATCTGGTCGCAGGGTGGTCGCAGGGTGGTCGCTGCGATCTCCGGAGGGAAAATGAGCCTTTGATCCAAGTCAGCTTGCATCTGTCAATCCCTAGCTGCGTTCAGTGGACCCAGATCAGGGAGTAAATGACCCTTTCTCACCTTGGCCCCTGCTCGAACAAATGATGGTAGGTGTCGGCGCGCATCCTGGTCGTTGAAGAGTTGGGAGTTGACGGACACTCTCTTGCACTCAAGTTTATCGGCTAGACACCTGAGGACCTGGTTGTGTCTCCACATGTATCTACCTTGAGTGAGGCTAGTCCTGCAACCAACCAAGATTTGCTTGAGTGTTGCTGGGGCTGTACACAGAGGGCAAGATGGATCCTATCCAAGCCACAGCTGCAGATTTGTGGGAGAGGGCAGCACATCATATGCAGCTCGGATGATGAAACTCAGCCTGTTGGATTCCATGCCCCAGAGTTCTCTCCATGTGATTTTCCTCTTTTCGACACCCTCCCACCTCGTCCATCGACCCTGTTTGGCTTGTGCTATGGCTCTGGCCCTTCTGGCTGTTTCCTCCTGTTGACGCACCTCCTCTACCACCATAGTTCGGCGTTTGGCTGGAGATGCCTTTTGCCAGAGAGGTGTCACTGTTCCAAAGCCAAGGCCTCCTCTACCCTGTTGGATGTGGCCCACCACGTCACAATGGAGGAGCACAGATTTGGCCTGTAGTACAGCCATGTTTGGGGTCCACTTCTTTCCTGTTGCCAGGGTAGGAACAGCACCTCTTACTACATGGTCCGGTGAGTTGGCGAGCGACATGTCCAGCCTCACCTTGGCACATTTGAATTCCTCAACCAGACTAGACAAAGGGAGTGACACGGCTCCATCGCTGTAGAGTCTAATGCTGCTGAGACATTTTGGGAGGCCAAGCCGCTTCCTCACATAAGAGCTCACTAGCCTTTCCAGCCACTGAGCATGGGTTAGGGAGATTTCATACATGGTCACCGGCCACAGGAGTCTGGGCAGCAGCCCAAACTGGAGGCACCAGAGCTTCAGTTTCCCTGGAAGTGCGGTGTTATTAATCTGCCTGAAGCCATTAGCCGTGTCTTGCCGGAGTTGTTCAAGTTGTTGTGTGTCTCTGAGGTCTGTGTTATACCATTGTCTGAGGCTCTTGATGGGCTCCTCTAAGACTGTGGGGACTGGGTCATCGCTTATGTGGAACCGCACTCCCGTTAGTCGGCTTTTAACAATGGAGATGCTGCGAGATTTGCTTGGCTTTAACTCCATTCTTGCCCACTGGATGCTGTCCTGGAGTTTCTGCAGCAAGCGTCTAGTATATGATTTTGTTGCTGTGATGATGGTCATATCATCCATTTACACTCTAATTGGCAGAAGACGCAGGCCACTCTTGGTCCTCTTGCCACCCACTACCCAACGGGATGCCCGTTGATCACTTCCATTGCCACGACAAATGCTAGGGAGGAAATGGTGCATCCTGCCATGATGCCCCTTTCCAGGTGCTGCCAGGCTGTGGTGTTGTTCCTGGCTGTCACACAAAACTGGAGATCCTGAAAGTAGCTCTTGACCAGCTGTGTGATGTGGTTTGGTACGCTGAAGTACTCGAAGGCCATCCACAAGATCTTGTGTGGGACTGAGCCGAAGACACTGGCAAGGTCTAAAAAGACTACATGCAGGTCTCTCCATTCCTTCTTGGCAGTTTGGATTTGGTGCCAGATGATACTGGATATCTTTTAAGGCTTTTATTGTGAAATTCATAAAATGGGATATGCCATTCAGTCGGGTCAGTTTTTACTACAATCTATACATAAAACTGTTTTACACTCTAATTATCATCCACACTTAACAATAAATCTGGAAGTTTTTCAGTCACAATCTCAAGGACTCAAGGAGTTCAGAGGAAGTGGAGGACTCATAAGAAACGTTAGTTTGTCTGATGACTGAATGGAGGAGCCCTGTTTCACACTGTAGGAACACATGTTTTGAGGAGAGCTGTCTGTACACTATATCACTGCTGTGCAGCACTCTAATCAGTTGTAATTTATAATGAGGGTCCAGCTTGATGGCAGTCGATCCTGCTGTCTTTGACTGCTTTGTTTAAAGGTGTCTAAAATGATCTGAGGTCTACACTTTAAAACTAGAGAGAGGGTGGCCGTGCATTCATGTAGCTGCATGTGTATATCTGGGTATTTTGTGGCTTTGAAATTTGAGCTCATATGGCTGTTTTTAAAATTAAGCATTATTCATTTTTTCTGTGAACACCATTTGCAGGGTAAGACAATCCGACTGTGGTATGTAAGAAAATGTATTTTGGTTATTAGGGTGAGATTACTTAAGGGTTAGAAAGCTCTTTATTTCTCAGAATGAGCCTGTGTCAACCAACAGAAAAAAGAAAGAACTCCAAGGCAACCAAAAGAGAAGGATACAAGCCCCCAAATTTAAAAAAGCAATGGTTATCCTACATCTCCATTTATGCTTCTCCATATTTGTACTCACACAGCTCTGGTAAAGCTGGCCAGGATCTCATGGCATGAGAGAGCAGTGTTTAGACGGCTTTTCACAGCTCCTCAGTTGAGAACAGTGAAAATAGACATAATGCCAAAATAACAGTGGTTGGAATGCAATGATGCATATGTGGTTGTTGGCCTTGGATGAAGATTTATCGTCATGAAGCAGACAGATCCCCCCCCCCCCCCCCCCCGTTACATGTTGGTCCGGTCTCACATTTTCAGGTTACTGTTTACAGTTTAGTCTGGGGTCTCTCTGACAGGGGAGATGGGGGACATGTCAGACAAAAAAACAGTAGCATATGGGTGACAGATGATACTTTGTGGCATGTACTTGGTAAATAGTTGTAAGCACAAGGAAACTGTAGCAACAACATCCTGCCTTTCCCCACCCCGGGAACAAGTTGCCAGCATGGGATCAATATTTGGAAACTGATTCCAAGCCAACGGAGCAACATCAGTGGGTAATTGTCAGACATCGACCAAAGGGAAGACGCTAAGCGATTACTGTTGAACTTGGCAGAAGGACAAAGTCACAGTGAAAGAGAGAAAGCAAGATTCACAGGAAAAACATTCACAGAGCAGACTTAAAAACAAACATTGTCTGACTTACTTTTCCTGCATTTTCTTGCTACCACCTCTTACCCTGCGCCTCCCATTGCCATAACTTTGTCTCCCTCTGCCTACCCCAGACAAGGTATCATAACGGCTGTGGTTTTTATTGGAATGACTTAAATGGCTCTTAAAATGCTGTTTGAATGATGAGTGTTGGTGTCTAGTCTGTCCTCTGACCATGTGTGTATGAACAGTATGTGCTTGTGTGCGAGTGTGTGTGCCGGCTTCAGACCCTATTTCCATCACAGATGCCAAATTTCATTCTCCCCCCCAGCACACCCTCCACAGGCCTCCACCCCCCCCACTTCTTGATGCTCACCACATCTCCCACAATGGTCACACTCATTTTTGCTTCTGTGTGTTTGTCTCCCTTCTGTCTTCGCTTATTTATCCACATTGTGGGGAAGGGAAAAAAACACAATTGCCCTCTCACACTCATAAGATAATAGCTACAATTTGCTTATCGTGCGAGCACAGATGTGTAAATAAATGAAGTCTAGACTGATAGTAGGGACAAAACTTTACCATCTGGGTTTGAGACTGAGTTTTGCACAGCACCATGAGCCTAGGTCTGCAGAGAAAACACATTTTTGTTCAAATACACCCCAGACAAACTTAACTTCAACTTCTCTTGTTGAGCTTTTTTGCCTATGTAATGGCATCATAAATTACTTTGGCTGTCTGTCTGTGTCTTCTGTACATTATGTATGCTTCGACAGAGAAGAGATTCTATGTCTTACTGTCTGAGCTCATCTCTGGCTGCAGAAATGTGCACTGAAAGTGGTTACAGATGCATTCCAGGAACCTTCTGTGGAGTGACTGATACTACATACAATGACATGCGTTTGAGGTTACAGATGGGGCATGACAACACTGGCTCTTTCCTCCCTGCAGCTTAGGATATGAGAAGGAGAAATGCTTAATTCTGTGCATGTTCCTGCATAAGATCAAAAAGTATGGCAGTGATTCTATGCAGTCTTTTGACAACAGAAAGCCAAGTTATGTCGGAAGTATCCGAGCCTGAAATGCCAAATCTGCTAAAGGACTCAGCAGAATAGAGAAACAGAATAAATGAATCTATCGACATGCAGGGCCTGTGACTATGCTGTTGTGTCTGGCAGGCCTGAGAACTTTTTGGACAATTTAATGCCCTGGCAGTATTACAACTAATACTTTTAGTCCTCTCTTCCTGTCTGAATGTTACTGTGGGTAGTGCAGTAGGCAGGGACAAAGGCAGGAGGAGTGTCACATGGCACAGATTAGCAAACTCATTGATGCAGACCCTGTGAAATTATTATTACCTCTGCCAAGAAGGTAATGTACTGGGGGTGGCTTGTCTGTCTGTTTGTTTGTTAGCAGGATTACACAGAAACTACTGTATGGAATGAAATTTTCACCACAGGTAACCCTTGGCCCAAGGATGAACCCATTAAATTCTGGTGATGATCTGAGAGTGCATACCTCCACCAAGAACCTTGTTTTTATTTGTGCAGCAGGATTACACAAAAACTACAAGGTGGATTTGGATGAAATTTTCAACAGAGGTGGTCCTTGGGCTAGAGAGGAACTCATTATATTTTGGTGATGATCCAAGAATGCATACCTCTGCCAAGGCTCTTATCTTCTCACAATGTGGTAGCAAGAATCCTCCAAAACTACTGGATAGACTTTAATGCAATTTTCACCAGAACTGTCTCATGGCCTACACACGAACCCATTACATTTTGGAGGTGATCCACGAGAGACGGAAGGACCCTTGGTGGAGATATGCACTCCCTGAGTGCTTTTCTAGTTTGATATGCATCACTTATCAAAAAAAAAAAAAAAAAAAGAAAGCATCAGCAAAACCCCCCCCAAATGCGACACAGTGAATGTCCCTGTCTACAATAACAGGTCATGGTTCATTCCCAAGTGCCAAACACCTGCATTGTCACAGAAATAGTAGCAAGGTCTTAATATCTGGAGGCTTGTTCAGTTACACTTTCGTGCACTCACTACCAAAAAACAAGGGACATGCCCTAAGATTCCTCTGCTGTTGGATGTTAATTCTGATGTTGTCTCTTGGAATGATCTAAGATAGATGACATGGTTCTACAAACACCAATTCAAATGAAGTTGGGACTTTGTGTAAACATAAATAAAAACAGAATACAATGATTTGCAAATAATTTTCAACCTATACTCAATTGAATACTACAAAGACAAGATATTTAATGTTCAAACTGATAAACTTCATTGTTTTTTGTTTTTGCTTTCAAATATTCACTCATTTTGAATTTAATGCCTGCAGCAAGTTTCAAAAAAGCTGAGACGGGGCAAGAAAAGACTGGGAAAGTTGATGAATGCTAAAAAAAACAAAACAAAACAAAACAACCAACATCTTTTTGGAACATTCCACAGGAAAGAGGCTGATTGGAAACAGGTGAGTGTTATGACTGGGTATAAAAGGAACATCAATAAAAGGCTCAGTCATTTACAAGCAAGGATGGAGTGAGGTTCACCACTTTGTGAACAACTGCATGGGCAACAGTTTAAGAACATTTTTCAATGTACAATTGAAAGGAATTTAGGGATTTCATCATCTACAGTCCATAATATCATCAAAAGATTGAGAGAATCTGGAGAAATTTCTGCATGTAAGCAGCAAGGCTGAAAACCAACATTGAATGCATGTGACCTTGGATCCCTCAGGCTGCACTACATTAAAAACTGACATCATTCTGTAAATGATATGACCATGTTTTTGCTAGTTTCTGTGTCAACTTTATTTATGTAACACATTTAAAAACAACCTCCATTGACCAAAGTGCTGTACAGATAACACACATTTTATAACAAAGGGTGAGATAGATAAAAAGGTTAAAAACAAAATAAAATAGATTAATAATACATAAAATAGAATAGAGTAATACATAAAAATAAGCTAAAAAAATCTAAGGTCAAGATAACATGCCTAGACTGGGACTAAAACACCAAGGAGAAAAAAATGAGTCTTCAGCAGTGTCTTAAAGTGCTCAAGTGTCTGTGCAGCTCTGACCTGGTAAGGTAGGCTGCTCCACAGTTTAGGGGCCACTACTGAAAAGGCTCTGTCACCACATGTTTTTAACCGAGCCATGGGAACAGCCAGAAGCAACTGGTTTGCGGACCTCAGTGATCTGGCTGAGGAATAAGGGTGAAGAAGCTAAATAAATAAAAAAATAAATAAATAAAAAGGTGCTACACCATTTACACATTTAAAACCAATTAATAAAATTTAAAACTGAATCCTAAAATTAACAGGAAGCCAGTGCAGAGAGAATTGGGCTGATGTAGTTGCAAAGTTTCTTTCCTGCCACTAAGCGGGCAGCAGCATTTTGGACATTTTGCAGTTGTTTTAATGACAGCTGGTCAAGACCAAGATACAGAGAGTTACAGCAGTCAATGCAAGATGTAATAAAAGTATGAATAACTCTCTCAAAGTGAGGTTTGGAAAGGTAGGCCTTGATCTTTGCTAAAAGTCATAATTGATAAAAACTAGTCTTGACCCCTGAACTGATTTGCTTGTTAAATTTAAAATCACTATCAAAACTTACACCCAGGTTTCTTGCACACAAATTAAAATAAGAACAAAGGGTGCCAATGACACTGTCATAGCCTTCTAAGATGTCTTGTTGTCTGAATACAATGATTTCAGTCTTATTTTTGTTTAAGCTCAGGAAGTTGGTTTCCATCCAAGACCGAACATCTTTGAGGCAGTCTAATAAAATCTGGACTGAAGAACGATTTTCAGTTTTTAGAGGCAGATAGATTTGTACATCATCTGCAAAACAATGAAAACTGATGTCATGCTTCCTAAAAATGGAACCCAAAGGTAACATGTATAAAGTACAAAGAATAAGGCCCAAGATTGAGCCCTGAGGGACCCCACAGTTCAACTGGGATATAGTTGAAGAATTAATTGATTGATTGATACTATTTATTTTGGACAAGACAACATTAAAAACAAGAATAAAACTACCAGCCAAGCTGAACAGAAAAACTCATGTTGGAGAGGTATGACTTAAACCACTTAAGGGCAGTGCCCCTTATGCCCACACACAACTCCAAATGTGAAAGAAGAATATTGTGATCAATTGTCTCGAATGCTGCAGTCAAGTCCAAAACCACAAGAACAACAGAATTACTGGAATAAGCAGATAAAACAAGATCATTTAAAACTCTTGAAAGTGCTATTTCCATGTTTCCATGCTATGACGTGATTTAAAACCTGATGCATACCTTTCTGGAGTAATAAAAAAATGTGCACTCAGCTGTTGTTTTTCTGTTAGATGTTGGAGTAAGGCGGAGGACAAAAAATATAAGGTACAGACCCTCCCTTCCATCTATTGTCATGGGAAATGTACGGTCGATACTGGGAAAGGTAGATGAGCTAGCGGCTATCTCCCGTTACGATAGCACTTACCGGGAATGCTCTCTCCTTTTGTTGACTGAGACGTGGCTAACTGAACTAGCAGCAGATGCTAACATTGAGCTGGAGGGTTTTCACATGATACGGGCAGACCAAACACCAGACAGTGGCAAAGCAAGGGGCGGTGGAGTGATAATGTATGTTAACAACAACTGGTGCAGACCGGGACATATCACTGTTAAACAACGACACTGCAGCAAAGACATTGAGTTGCTAGCTGTTAGCATGAGGCCTACATATCTCCCGAGAGAACACTCACACGTGATCTGCATTGTTGTTTATGCAAATCCGACGGCGAACGCTGGGACAGCGAGTGACGTCATCCATTCAGTAACCAGCAGGCTGCAGACAGAACACCCAGATGCTCTTCTCCTTATCTCAGGCGATTTCAACCATGTTTCACTATCTCCCATTCTACCCACGTTCACCCAGTATGTCACATGCCACACTAGAGACAATAAAACACTGGACTTATTCTACGCAAACACTAAGGAGGCGTACACCTCATCACAACTCCCCCCACTTGGGAGATCGGATCACAACTTGATTCATCTCCGGCTGGTGTACAAACCCCTAGTGCACAGACAACCTCCGGCCATGCACACTGTGGAGTTATGGTCTGAGGAGACAATGGACACTCTAAAGGGCTGTTTTGAAGCCACCGCCTGGAAGCAGCTCTGCGATCCACATGGTGAGGACATCGATGGCCTCACTCACACCTTCACGGACTACCTCAGCTTCTGTGTGGACAAATCCGTTCCCACCAAGACCATACGGCGTCACTCAAACAACAAACCCTGGATCAACCCTGAGATAAAAACACTTCTGAGAGAGAAGAAGAGGATCTTCAGGTCGGGGAATAGGGAGATGCTGAAGTCCGTACAGAGGGAGCTGAGGAGAAAGATCAGAGTAGGCAAGGACAGCTTCAGGAAGAAGATGGAGGACAAGCTGCAACAGAGCGACATCAGTGGGGTCTGGAGAAACCTCAAAACCATCTCTGGGCTCCAGAATACCTCCCCCCAGGCCACGGGGGGCAGGGAGTGGGTGAACAACCTGAATCTGTTTTTCAATAGGTTTGACCAACCGCCCTCCCCCCTGTCTGCACAACAACCACTGCTGCCTCTAAAGAAATCAAGTCCTGCGGCCCACTCCCCACTCCACCAACACCCCCCCACTCCCAACACACAGCCCCCCATCCTGACCCTGACCAGGACCCAGGTGAGGACGGAGCTGAGGAAGATCAAGGCGAGGAAGGCGTCGGGACCAGACGGCATCAGCGCAAAGCTCCTCAAGTCCTGTGCAGACCAGCTGTGTGGGATTGTGACGTATATCTTCAACCTGAGCCTGAAACTGGGGAGGGTACCACAGCTGTGGAAAACATCTTGTGTGGTACCTGTACCAAAAACTTCCCACCCCAAAGACCTGAACAGCTACAGACCGGTGGCCTTGACGTCCCACTTGATGAAGACCCTGGAGAGACTGCTCCTTGCTCACCTCCGCCCCCTGGTGGAACCAGCGATGGATCCACTCCAGTTCGCCTACCAGCATGGCATTGGGGTGGAGGATGCGGTGATCTTCCTCCTTCACCGTTCTCTGTCCCACCTAGAGAAGCCCGGGAATATGGTGAGGATCATGTTCTTTGACTTCTCCAGTGCTTTCAACACCATCCAACCGATGATCCTGAAGGACAAGCTGCTGCGCGCAGGGGTGGACCAGCACCTGTCATCATGGATCCTGGACTACCTCACGAACCGGCCTCAGTTTGTGAGAACCCGGGACTGTTTGTCCGACACGATCATCAGTAGCACGGGGGCCCCCCAGGGAACGGTGCTGGCTCCCTTCCTGTTCACTCTTTATACTGCGGACTTCTCACACAACACAACACACTGCCATCTACAGAAGTTCTCTGATGACTCTGCGATCGTTGGCCTCATCTCCAATGGAGATGAAGCTGAGTACAGAGGGCTTATCCAGGACTTCGTAGACTGGTGCCATTGGAACTGCCTCCAGATCAACGCGAGAAAAACTAAGGAGCTGGTGGTGGACTGCCGCAGGCAAGGACAACCCCTCACAGCACCAGTAAATATACAGGGAACAGACATCGAGATGGTGACAGCCTATAAGTACCTGGGTGTTCATCTGAACAATAAACTAGACTGGTCACACAATATTGATGCACTCTACAAGAAGGGACAGCGCAGGCTGTTCCTGCTGAGGAGACTCAGGTCTTTTGATGTACAAGGCGCGCTGCTGAAGACATTCTATGACACGGTGGTGGCATCAGTCATCACTTTTGGAGTGGTCTGCTGGGGCAGTGGCATTACTGCAGCCGATAGGAAGAGACTGAACAAACTGATCAAGAAAGCTAGCTCTGTCCTGGGGCAGCGCCTTGATCCGGTGGAGGAGATAGGAGAGAGAAGGACGGTGGCTAAACTGTCATCTCTGCTGGAGTCCGAGTTCCACCCTATGCAGGACATACTGAATGCACTGAGGAGCTCATTTAACAGCAGACTACATCATCCCAGGTGCACAACCGAGAGAGTTCGCAGGTCCTTCCTACCAACGGCTGTCAGACTGTTCAACCTAAGCAGGGCTGCTCGCAGAGATAGCAAAAAGACGTAACAAACTAATAGTTTTTTGAATGCAAAAGATGCAATAGACTTACACAATGGTCCCCTCCGGCATACAACTAGGAAAATACCGGTCGCTATGGAGAGTGAGAATATGTATGGGCACATAATCATACCATGTAGGATAACTAAGTAGACGGTTGTGCTGTTTCATCCCATCTAGCAACAATGCTCTGCACTGTGTGTGTTTATATATTTACATATTTATTCCATCTAGCTACAATGCTCCGCACTGGGTGTGTTTATGTTTATATATCTATATATTTATTCCATCTAGCTACAATGCTCCGCACTGTGTGTTTATATATCTACATATTATTCCATCTAGCTACAATGCTCCGCACTGGGTGTGTTTATGTTTATATATCTATATATTTATTCCATCTAGCTACATTGCTCCGCACTGTGTGTTTACATATTCATATATTTATTCCATCCAGCTACAATGCTCTGCACTGTGTGTCTGTGTGTGTGTATATATATATTTTATAGTAATATGTACATATGTATATTAGCTGCTCTTGCTTGCTTGTTTTTTTTCTTGCCTTCTGATTGTTGCTCTGAGTGTTGCTATCCCTGTGCTGTTGCAATCCTGGAATTTCCCCGTTGTGGGACTAATAAAGGCTTATCTTATCTTATCTTATCTTATCTTATTAATCCGAGGACAACCAGGATGAAGTGTATTGCCTGTTTCTTTTGCTTTGTATCCGGCTATCTAATTATCAGTAGACAGGGCACTGGCTTAGTGCTGGGAGGTGGAGGCTCATTTCAAAGGGGTGTGGCAGTGTGTAATCTCATGTGCATCAGTATTATGGTGCATTTAATGACAATGCACTTTTGATCAGGAAAAAGGAGGTCTGTCGTCACAAGCGTATTGTTTAATGCTATTTCACCACCATGTTTTTCAAATTGTGCAGCTTCAGAGCTCATAAGGAAACAGAACGGGCTGGGACTTTTTAATTATTTTAATGGACAGAGCTGTAAGAGTCATAATATAGTCACCCATCATTTCAATTATAATATTATGATACATTAAATAGTTTTTTATTCCATCCACCTTCTCATTTTAATTGCGGACTTACCGTCTATAGATTAGGCATTAATGCATGAAATTTATTTTATGGGGAATGAATGAATGAACAGGGAGCCTGTGTGCTTTCCGGTGTGGATGCAACGGAAGGGGGAAGTGTGTCAGTTTGAAGATTTTTTTCCATCCATATTTTCATTTTCATAAGATAAGATAAGATAAGATAAGATAAGCCTTTATTAGTCCCACAATGGGGAAATTCCAGGATTGCAACAGCACAGGGATAGCAACACTCAGAGCAAAAATCAGAAGGCAAGAGAAAAACAAGAGCAGCGAGTATACATATGTACATATAAATATAAATATATATATATATATATATATATATATAGACACAGTGCGGAGCATTGTAGCTAGATGGAATAGATATACAAATATATAAACACAGTGCGGAGCATTGTAGCTGGATGGAATAAATATATGAGTATATAAACACACAGTTCGGAGTATTGTAGCTAGATGGAATGAATATGTGAATATATAAACACACACAGTATGGAGCATTGTAGCTAGATGGAATAAATATATGAATATATAAACACAGTGCGGAGCATTGTAGCTAGATGGAATAGATATATAAATATATAAACAGTGCGGAGCATTGTAGCTGGATGGAATAAATATATGAGTATATAAACACACAGTGCGGAGTATTGTCGCTAGATGGAATGAATATGTGAATATATAAACACACAGTGCGGACCATTGTAGCTAGATGGAATAAATATATGAATATATAAACACACAGTGCAGAGCATTGTAACTAGATGGAATAAATACGTAGATATATAAACACACACACAGTGCGGAGCATTGTAGCTAGATGGAATAAATATGTAAATATATAAATACACACAGCGTGGAGCATTGTTGCTAGATGGAATAAATATATAAATATATAAACACACACAGTGTGGAGCATTGTAGCTAGATGGAATGAAACAGCACAATCATCTACTTAGTTATCCTACATGGTATGATTATGTACCCATACATATTCTTACCCTCCACAGCGACCGGTATTTTCCTAGTTGTATACCGGAGGGGACCATTGTGTAAGTCTATTGCGTCTTTTGCATTCAATACTATTAGGTTGTCACGTCTTTTTGCTATCTCTGCGAGCAGCCCTGCTTAGGTTGTACAGTCTGTCAGCCGTAGTCTGACAGACTTATTAGGAATTAATGGATTTATTTTTAGGAGAATGAATGAATGAATGAATGAATGAATGAACAGGGAGTGTGCCATGTTTTACTTTTCACTGCAACTTCCCAGAGAGATGCGAGATGCGTCTACATCTGCTTCATCTGGGCTAGCTTCTAGTCAAGTCAGGACAGACCCATGGTTCGGTGCCCTCACCAACTAGTGTTTACCCTCTCTTTCTTCTGTCTGGAGGAGTATTAAGCAGGGTTGCAAAGTATAATGCTGTCCACACAATCTATACTAATGTTTGTGTCCTCTCAGTCATCTCCTTGAATCTTTTGTCCGTTCACACACACACACACACACGTGTCTTTCCGGGGTAATAAAAAATGTGCACTCAGCTGTTGTTTTTGTAATAGATGTATTAATCCGAGGACAAATAAGGAGAGTTGGGTACCTGGGGGCACTTACGGTTGGGGTTCTCAAGCAGTGGGCACTCCGGACTGGTGGCCCCAGTGAGCACCCAGATGGCCGCCAGTCCGCAAACGGGAGGGACCATCAGAAATGGGCTTGCTTTGTAGTGAGGTTCGGTGGTGGATGGGATGCCATTCCAGCTCTCTTTCCTTCCCACTGAGGAAGGACTGAAGTGGGGGAGACCCGCGGTCGGTGAAAGCAACAGGAGAGGGAGCCCTCTGGCTTCCCACAGGGCCGGCAGCAACTTCAGCACCACAGCTAATCATCCTTCAGTTTTATGAAAGTTGAGAAAAATTTGCACAGGCATTGTCCTCTTTTCCTGAAGTTTCAAACCCATTCATGTCTGTATATTACATTTGTGCACACTATATTAAACCATTCAACTCGATTTTTCAGCCGAACATTATATCTTCCCAATTTGCCCTCTCTAAAAATAAGTGGGCATCAACTGGGATCGATGCCTGCTCTACTAAGCAGCAGTCCTATTGCATGCAATTTCACTCACACGCATGCCTTTTGGCCAGCGCAAAACCCATCTTAAACAAGCTGTCATGATCAGAGTTCACTTTAGATAATGCGTCTCTGTGCATTAAAGGGATGGACTGGATTATCCAAAACACACTTCTGAATAATTAGACCAGCCTTTTTGCCCTTTGCACACAGCAGAAAATTTGTTTTTGCATTGCTGTAATAAGAAAATGAACTTGGAAACACCCATAAACGTGCCCTCTGCCTGAGACAACTGATTATGGACTGCATCCTTCTAATACAGTCCTAAATATCTTGTCTTTGTAGTGTATTCAGTTGATTATAGGTTGAAAAAGACTTGCAAATCATTGTATTCTGGGTTTTTTTTTTTTTACGTTTTACAAAATGTCCCAACTTCACCAGAATTGGGGTTTGTAATTTGTGCTGTCATCAAATAAATGATCATAAATAAGCACATGCTGTGTTTGCCAAATCTCATTTTCTATTAAAAAAAAATCTGTTAAAGACATATGTTACCTAATATTTTCCATCACCATTTGAGTGGCAAAGATTACTATCAGGATCAATTCTGCTGGACAACATCACTTTTATTAATATTTGGAAAGCACTCTGGAATATTTCAGATTTCATCACTTGCTGCTTACGAGGAGATGCCTTTCAACAAGAGAAAGTCTAGAGAGAACAACAAGATATGTGTCATCAACAGAATTATGCACAGGACCAAAACATGACTGAAGATATGGAGAAAAGCCAGAGGACCTGTTCTTTGGATCATACACACTTATATAGCTCTACAGGGAAAAGCCTTCATTTCATTAGGGCACCGTGAGCATATACTGCTGGGAGGGGTCTATGCATGTTTCCCAAAGTGTTAAAGGAATTTGTCTGGATTTGTCATTGTCTCCATGTAATAGAGGGTGGCTGTTTTGCATCTTTGCTACACTACTACATCTGGCTATTTCTCAGTATCCTTTAAGATGATATACCATAGCTGTCATAAGTCCCCGTGCGCACGGAGAGGGGAGAAATAATGAGGATCTATGTGCTAGAGTTACACCACACACATTTACTAAACACAAAAAAACTGATGACAAATAGTTCTCATACAAGGTGAAGACTTACAACAAATACACAAACACTTACGGTTGACGTTCAGGGGCCAGCATTGCCCCTCGAACGCATAAGGAGAAACGTATACCCACACTGGCGTCCCACAGCCGGTATCGCTGAGTTGCCGCCAGAGAACCACGAAGTGCACGGAGTGGATACACGTCGTAGAGGTCCTGACACAGACCGTACACTGACAAGACAATACAATGACCCAGCAATGTGTGACTGGCAAAAAGCTGCTTAAATACACACATTGCTGGTGATGGTGAAATGAGGAGCACCTGGGCGAGGCACGGGAAGATGGCACACGGGAAAGGGAACAGCTGGTGAAGACGAGAGAGGGGGCATGGCCGGACCGGCGAGCTGTCAGCAGTGCTCACAGAAAGTAGGTCACAGCAGCTGTCTAACAGCTGCCGGTCAGGCAGTGGCTATGGGTAGGGAAGGCA
Source organism: Pholidichthys leucotaenia (assembly GCA_020510985.1). NCBI lineage: Eukaryota > Metazoa > Chordata > Actinopteri > Cichliformes > Pholidichthyidae > Pholidichthys > Pholidichthys leucotaenia. The sequence continues at coordinate 153,469,381 of CM035839.1, read as the reverse complement.
GACTGAAATACATAATATACACATATACAGCGGCACCTAGACTCACAGAGAGGGCAGGACCGAGCCGGGGAAACCAAGTCGGCTTGGCTCCTGACAAAGCCCCACTCTCAAGGGGTGGAATCCCAGACACCCAAGGTACCATCAAGAAGACACCCCCCCCCTAACCCCAGGGTGGGAAGTAGGGGGAACAGGACGGAGGGAACACAATACCCCGCCCAGGGCCCACAATTAACCCCCCCCAAGTCCACGGGCGTTGGGGCTCAGGAGGCCGCCCAGAGTCCCAGGCCCAGCAGAAGGTCAGGTGGACGAAGTCCAGCGGCCTGCCGGAAGACAATGGCCACCTGACCCGGGGAGTCACAGGCTGACTCCGGCAGCCTGCCCACGCCGTAAAGCCACCAAGACTAGAGAGAAACGAAGAGGGCCAAGATGGCGTCCGGCGGATGGGTGTAGGCCCCGGCGTCCTCGAGCTGGCCGGCCACACCCCCGATGACCTTGACCCAGGAGGGAGTAGCACCTGCGGTGGTCCTGACCTGGGGCCTCGTAGCACTCACAGCGGGGCCCAACTCGACCAGGGCTGCACCCGCGGTGGACTCCGGCAAGAGCCTTGCTGCACCTGTGGTGGGACCTGGTTGAGTCCCTGCTGCACCCACGGTGGAACCCGGTTGAGTCCCTGCTGCACCCGCAGTGGAACTCGGTTGAGACCCTGCTGCACCCGCGGTGGACTCCAGCTGGAGCCTTGCTGCACACGCGGTGGAGCCTGGTTGGACCTCTGCTGCCCCCCACGGTGAGCAGGCCATCCCGCAGGAGCACCAGGCTGAGGAGGCGGTTGATGGGGGAACCCCGATGACCTTGGCAGGAGGAGCTGGAGCAGTGGTGTCCTCCTGCGGCTGGACTGGACCCTTGGTGACCTCTGGCGATGACACACCCTCTCTGGCGACCTTAGATGAAGGCTCAGAGGAAGCAGGAGAAGAAAGGTGGTTAGGGTCGCCGGCAGCGGCGAAGCCCAGTGAAGTGAGTTCAGATGCAGCCAAGGGCTGCACCTGAACAAGGTATGCCTGTTTACCAAACTACGACTCTCATTTATCATTAAAAGTAACTTGCCCACCTATAAAGTTAATGTGAACATGCGAAAAACATCTGAATTTGCATCTGAGGGAGGTAATAGCTAGAATAGCATTAGCATAGAAATATGTCAGCTCGGTAGGAATATTCATTCCAATTTGAGATGCTAATCAACCTCAGAGTAAACGTATCAACACTGCAATTAAACTAGTTTAAAAATAAGACGCTCTGTAGAGCTGAAATGAAGTGTCGGGATTAATGAGGGCTAACAAGTGTAAACAAAGAGCATCTCCCTTATGGGAGACTGGAGACTGTTTGTCCTGTGAGCTCCAGTGGATAAATTTTGCACACCTAAGCATGATGGCTTTTTGGGGATTTCCACAGCAGGTACAATTTATTTTCTATTATTAAAGCGTTCCGCCAATGCACAGCAAAGCTGGTGCATGTATCTGGTAGTTACAAATATCAATAAATGTTGTTTCTGGCCACTCTGTTGAATCATTCTTCCACATACTGGCTGGTAGACGGTAGGGAGACTTTTTGAGATCACAAATTTTAAGTTTTTGATCATATCTGATCCAATCTTGTGGTGAAAGCTCGTCATAATATTGGTATGCCGTATTGTTTCAATGGTAAACTGCCGGTTTTTTGCACCTCCCCGCTCTCACGGTTTGCGCATTCACATGCAAATACTCAGATGTGTAGACAGCCCTATAGCCATCCTTTTTCCATCCGGTTCACTAATCCACAATCGATTATATACCTTGGATCATTCTGGCTTATTTTGTAATATTTCCGCCATGATTCTACAACAAACTGTTATCACTAGCATGCAAGGCGGTCTGAGTCAATCACCATAACTGGGACACAGCTGGCCTCAGTAGGGAGCAGGTGCATGGCTCCGAGCTAGGCAGCTAATGTTAGCAATAGTGATGTAAGAGGGAGGGTGGAAGTGTACAGTTGCATGTACACCGAGCATGTTTTTTTGTCGTCCGGATGGCCCTGAACCTCTTTTTCAGAGGGCTTGACAAGTGCTTTTAAAAAGATCTCCGCCTTGTATCTCAGCAACCATTTGACCTGTCACTCACAGCTTGCCGTCAGCGTTTCACACATTTTGCTGTGGAACTCTCTACTAACTTCACTATATTGCAACAAACTGTTAAGAAAACACACATCCCTTCAAGCTTTTGCTTTCTAGTGTTGATCTTCGTATCATTTTAGCCTAATTCTGGTTGACTGGTGAGAGAGGTGATATGACACTCCAAAAGTTGAATATTTTTTAACTTTCAGCGCCTTGAGTGCAGTGACAAAAAATGCTCACCACACAGCATTTTTGTGCCGATTTTGCTGAGCACATTAAATGGTGGACGACATAGAAAATGAACAAGAAATAGACGCAACAAGTGGAAAAAAAACACTCTCTGTGGACACGCAGCCTTACTAGTTACTACCCACCTCTGCGCTGCACTTATGCAGAGAATATGTGTGAATTTAATTGCAGTCAGGCATCATACACTACTCACAAAAAGTTAGGGATATTTGGCTTTCGGGTGAAATTTATGGAAAATGTAAAAGTTCACACTACAGTGATATAATATCATGAAAGTAGGGCATTTAAGTAGAAGCATGTAATGGCGATTTCTTCATCTCAAACAATTCATCTCAAACAAAAGCCAATAACAGTAGTGGGTATACTCCAATACTTCCAGCGCCACACGAGTTGGCTGCCTTTTTGCAACAGCGGCTCAATTCTGAGTTTTTTCTTCCTCTTTCTGATCCGGCGACACCTTATCCATCACGAGAACACAGATCGCCCCAGATGTCTCCCGAGCCAGTGGACGGAGCCACTGTTTATAGCAGGAGATAGTACAACTGGGACCAGCAGTTAGCACTTAACTGGCCCACAGTGCTAATGCAAAAACTCAATATACCGGTAAAAATCAGACTGAAACAGCGTGGATGTCAAGCTGGAGTAAGACGGCGAGCAAGGAAAATAAGGTACAGACCCATCCTCCCATCCGTTATCATGGGGAACGTACGATCGCTACTCAATAAGACAGACGAGCTAGCAGCCATGTCCCGCTACAAGAGCGCCTTCAGAGAGATTAGCATGATGCTGTTTACTGAGATGTGGCTAACAGAACTAGCAACAGATGCTAACATCGAACTAGAGGGTTTCCACACAATACGGGCAGACTGGACACCAGACAGTGGGAAGGCAAGGGGTGGAGGAGTGATAATGTATGTCAGTAGCAGCTGGTGTAAACCTGGACACATCACAGTTAAAGAGCAACACTGCAGCAAAGATAATGAGTTGCTAGCATGTGGCCTGTCTACCTCCCTAAAGAATACTCACATGTGATCTGCATTGTTATTTATTCAAATCCGTTGGCGAACACTGGGGCAGCACATGACATCACCTATTCAGTCACTGGCAGGCTTCTGACAGAACATCCAGATGCTCTCCTCCTCATCTCCGGTGATTTTAACCATATTTCATTGTCCTCCATTCTGCCCACATTTACCCAGTATGTCACGTGCCACACCAGAGACAATAAAACACTGGATTTATTCTATGCGAATACTAGGGAGGCGTACACCTCATCGCCACTCCCCCCACTCGGGAGATTGGATCACAACGTCATCACAACATGGATCCTGGACTACCTCACGAACCGGCCTCAGTTTGTGAGAACCCGGGACTGTGTTTCCGACACGATCATCAGTAGCACGGGGGCCCCCCAGGCAACGGTGCTGGCTCCCTTCCTGTTCACTCTTTATACTGCGGACTTCTCACACAACACAACACATTGCCATCTACAGAAGTTCTCTGATGACTCTGCGATCGTTGGTCTCATCTCCAGCGGAGATGAAGCTGAGTACAGAGGGCTTATCCAGGACTTTGTGGACTGGTGCCATCGGAACTGCCTCCAGATCAACGCGAGGAAAACTAAGGAGCTGGTGGTGGACTGCCGCAGGCATGGGCAGCCCCTCACAGCACCAGTAAATATACAGGGAACAGACATCGAGATGGTGACATCCTACAAGTACCTGGGTATTCATCTGAACAATAAACTAGACTGGTCACACAATACTGACGCACTCTACAAGAAGGGACAGCGCAGGCTGTTCCTGCTGAGGAGACTCAGGTCTTTTGGTGTACAAGGGGCGCTGCTGAAGTCATTCTATGACACGGTGGTGGCATCAGCCATCACTTTTGGAGTGGTCTGCTGGGGCAGTGGCATTACTGCAGCCGATAGGAAGAGACTGAACAAACTGATTAAGAAAGCTAGCTCTGTCCTGGGGCAACGCCTTGATCCGATGGAGGAGATAGGAGAGAGAAGGACGGTGGCTAAACTGTCATCTCTGCTGGAGACCGAGTTCCACCCTATGCAGGAGATACTGGATGCACTGAGGAGCTCATTTAGCAGCAGACTACATCATCCCAGGTGCACAACCGAGAGGTTTCGTAGGTCCTTCCTACCAACGGCTGTCAGACTGTACAACCTAAGCAGGGCTGCTCGCAGAGATAGCAAAAAGACGTAACAAACTAATAGTTTTTTTTGAATGCAAAAGATGCAATAGACTTACACAATGGTCCTCTCCGGCATACAACTAGGAACATACCGGTCGCTATGGAGGGTGAGAATATGTATGGGCACATAATCATACCATGTAGGATAACTAAATAGACGGTTATGCTGTTTCATCCCACCTAGCAACAATGCTCTGCACTGTGTGTGTTTATATATTTACATATTTATTCCATCTAGCTACAATGCTCTGCACTGGGTGTGTTTATATTTATATATCTATATATTTATTCCATCTAGCTACAATGCTCAGCACTGGGTGTGTTTATATTTATATATCTATATATTTATTCCATCTAGCTACAATGCTCCGCACTGTGTTTTTATATATCTACATATTATTCCATCTAGCTACATTGCTCCGCACTGTGTGTGTTTATATACTTGCATATTTATTCCACCTAGCTGCAATGCTCCGTACTGTGGGTGTTTATATATTTACATATTTATTCCATCAAGCTACAATGCTCTGCACTGTGTGTTCATATATTCATATAGTTATTCCATCCAGCTACAATGCTCTGCACTGTGTGTCTGTGTGTGTGTGTGTGTGTGTATATATATTTTATAGTAATATGTACATATGTATATTAGCTGCTCTTGCTTGCTTGTTTTTTTTCTTGCCTTCTGATTGTTGCTCTGAGTGTTGCTATCCCTGTGCTGTTGCAATCCTGGAATTTCCCCGTTGTGGGACTAATAAAGGCTTATCTTATCTTATCTTATCTTAACTTGGTTCATCTCCTGCCAATGTACAAAACCCTAGAACACAGACAACCTCCGGTTATGCGCACAGTGAAGATATGGTCTGAGGAGGCAATGGATGCTCTAAAGGACTATTTTGAAATCACTGCCTGGGAGGAGCTCTGCGATTCACATGGTGAGGACATCGACGGCCTCACTCACACCATCACGGACTACATCAACTTATGTGTGGACAACATCGTACCCACCAAGACCATACGGTGTTGCTCAAACAACAAACCCTGGATCAACCCCGAGATAAAATCACTACTGAGAGAAAAGAAAAGGATCTTCAGGTCGGGGAACAGGGAGATGCTGAAGTCCATACAGAGGGAGCTAAGGAGGAAGATGAGAGAAGGCAAGGACAGCTTCAGGAAGAAGATGGAGGACAAGCTGCAACACAGTGACATCGGCGGGGTCTGGAAAAGCCTCAAAACCATCTCTGGGCTCCAGAATACCTCCTCCCAGGCCACGGGGGGCATGGAGTGGGTGAACAATCTGATCCTGTTTTTTAATAGGTTTGACCAACCCCAACCCCCCCCCCCCCCCCCCCGCCTGCACACCAACCACTGCTGCCTCTACCTACTGTCATCGAGACCTGCAGTCCACATCCCCCTCCTCCAACATCCCCCACTCCCAGCACACAGCCCCCCAGCCCCAACCTGACCCTCACTAAGACCCAGGTGAGGGTGGAGCTGAGGAAGATCAAGGCGAGGAAGCCCTCGGGTCCGGACTGCATCAGCGCGAAGTTCCTCAAGTCCTGCGCAGACCAGCTGTGTGGGATTGTGGAGCACATCTTCAACCTGAGCCTGAAGCTCGGGAGGGTACCACAGCTGTGGAAAACATCTTGTATGGTACCCGTACCAAAGACTTCTCACCCCAGAGACCTGAACAGCTACAGACCAGTGGCCCTGACTTCTCACCTGATGAAGACCCTGGAGAGACTGCTCCTTGCTCACCTCCACCCCCTGGTGGGGCCAGCGATGGATCCACTCCAGTTCGTCTACCAGCATGGCATTGGGGTGGAGGATGCAGTGATCTTCCTCCTACACCGTTCCCTGTCCCACCTGGAGATGTCTGGGAACACAATGAGGATCATGTTCTTTGACTTCTCCAGTGCTTTCAACACCATCCAACCGGTGATCCTGAAGGACAAGCTACTGTGCGCAGGAGTGGACCAGCACCTGTCATCGTGGATCCTGGACTACCTCACAAACCGGCCACAGTTTGTGAGAACCCAGGATTGTGTGTCCGACACGATCATCGGCAGTACGGGGACCCCCCAGGGAATGGTTCTGGCTCCCTTCCTGTTCACCCTTTATACCGCGGACTTCTCACACAACACACTGCCATCTACAGAAGTTCTCTGATGACTCTGCGATCGTCGGCCTCATCTCCGACAGAGATGAAGCTAAGTACAGAGGACTTATCCAAGACTTTGTGGACTGGTCCCATCAGAATTGCCTCCAGATCAACGCGAGGAAAACTAAGGAACTGGTGGTGGACTGCCGCAGGCAAGGACAACCCCTCACAGCACCAGTAAACATGTGACATCCTACAAGTACCTGGGTGTTCATTTGAACAATAAACTAGATTGGTCACATAATACTGACGTACTCTACAAGAAGGGACAGCGCAGGCTGTTCTTACTGAGGAGGCTCAGGTCTTTTGGTGTACAAGGGTTGCTCCTGAAGACCTTCTGTGATTTGGTGGTGGCATCAACCATCACTTTTGGAGTGGTCTGCTGGGGCAACAGCATCACAGCAGCTGACAGGAAGAGACTGAACAAACTGATCAAGAAAGCTAGCTCTGTCCTGGGGCAGCGCCTCGACCCAGTGGAGGAGATAGGAGAGAGAAGGACGGTGGCTAAGCTGTCATCTCTGCTGGAGTCCGAGTCCCACCCTATGCAGGACATGCTGAACGCACTGAAGAGCTCATTTAGCAGAAGGCTACATCATCCTAGGTGCGCAACCAAGAGGTTTCGTAGGTCCTTCCTACCTACGGCTGTCAGACTGTATAACCTAAGCAGGGCTGCTCGCAGAGATCGTAAAAAACATTACGATCTAATAGTATTGAATGCAAAAGATGCAATAAACTCACACAATAATGGTCCCCCTCCATTATACAACTAGGACAATATCAATCGCTACAGAGGGTGACAACTAGGCTGATTCAATACATAATATGCTGTATGGGTACATAGTCATACTATGTGGGGCAACTAAATAGACTGTTATGCTGTTTATTCCATCTAGTTACTATGCTCCGCACTGTATATATATTTATGTGTAGATATGTATATTCCCTGCTCTTATTATCTTATCTTCTAAATTATTGCTCTGAGTGTTGCTATCCCTGTACTGTTGCAATCCTGGAATTTCCCCATTGTGGGACTAATAAAGGCTTATTTGATTTTTTGATTTTTGATTTTGTATACTTTATTGATCCCCAGAGGGGAAATTGAGGGCATCCACCTGGATGGATGAAGCAGCCACGGTACGGCGCTATCCCTTAACCATTCACACACACATTCATACCTAGGGCCACTTTAGAGTCTCCAATTAACCTATCCTGCATGTTTTTGGCCTGTGGGAGGAAACCGGAGAAATCCCGGAGTAAACCCACGCAGATAAGGGGAGAACATGCAAACTCCACACAGTTCACTGTTGGTCAGGGGCTGGGATCAAACCAGGGATCCCATGGCCAAGGGTGAGTTGCTGTGCTGGTGCAGTGCACTGCGCCACCACACCGCCATTATCTTATCTTATCTTATCTTATACTACAACAAAAATGTCACTGTCTCAATAACTTGTCATGTGCCCTTGAGCATCAATCACAGCTTGACAATGACATCTCATACTGTTCACAAGTTGACTTATTGTCTGCTGAGACATGGAATTCCACTCTTCTTGAAGGGCAACCCTCAGGTCATTGAGGTTGTGAGGTGCATGGTTACGAGCCTTTACACGACGACTCAAATGATCTCATAGGTTTTCTATGGGATTCAGGTCTGGAGAAAGTGCAGGCCACTCCATTTGAGGTACCCCAGCCTCCAGCAGCGATTCCCCAATGATGCGACCTTGATGAGCTGGAGGACTGTCGGCCATGAAGATGAAATTAGGCCCGTGTTGTTCATGCAGGAGCACAATGACTGGGTTAATGATGTTATTCAGGTAGCATCGGCTTGTCACTGTACCATTCACAAGGTGTAGGGCATACCACGCTGATATAAACAGTTTTGAATGGTGTGATGTGATACTTGGGTGCCTCTCACCTCCCTTAAATGTGCCTGGAGTTGAGTAGCATTCATCATCTGGTTCCTCAGGGCACTGTTCACAATGAAGCGGTCATCAGCGTGGGATGTGGCCAAAGGACATCTACTTCTATGCCTTTCTGTGACTCTTCCAGTTTCTCTGTATCTCTGTTGCAACCTGCTGATGACACTCTGTGACACTCTAAGTTCAGAGACCACTTCCCTCTGAAAACATCCTGTTTGAAGCCTCGCAATGGTGAGGTACTGTTGAGCAATTGTTAAGTGTCATCTTGGTCTCATGATGTCAAAATGTGAACAGCAAACCAGAAAATTTCAAACAGCGTGGGTGGCGTCATCTTCTTCCACGAGACGCTCTATCAGAAGTCAGAAGAATGGAGGAAGGAGAAGTTGTTTGTGGTGGCACCAACGGTTCCTGTTGTGAATTTTGCGTTAAGCACCTTGTTCGAGAACAGCAAGTTATTCAAAAAGTACTGAAACACTGAACAGTTGGGCATGTGCATTCAAAAGGTTAGAGAAGGTCAAATTATCTTCACCTGTAAAGGTTATAGTGCATTTTAGGTGCATCCTGAAATTTCACCCAAAAGCCGAATATCCCTAACTTTTTGAATAGGGTATGTGCAAACTCTTGAATTAGTGACACCTTGTGGTCACTCAGTGAACTTCAGTCTCATTCACTCTATTCATGCATGTCAAATCTGACTACCCCAATCCTTCTCAGAAATGAATGGAGTAAATGGGGCTGCAGTTGACCACAAGATGACACTAAACAAGAGTTTGCATAGCTAAGTTTCCAAAAGTTTCACACAGTACCTTTCATGTTTATTTGTTGAAAAGTTGGCATACACAAGAAAGCAAAGCATTCAGAGGCTTTCATGACAAAGCAGAAGAAGAAGCACAACAAAACAAAACAAAGTGTGCAAACAATGAGAACAGAATGTTTCTGTTACTGGGTTTGACTCCCTTATAAAAGAATAACATTTCAGATCATAATTTTTCTATGGACAAACCACACATAAAAGCAGCCTATGTGACTCACTTTTTCACACACATTTTGACTTGAAGTGGACAGCTACAAAATATATATATATATATATATATATATATATATATATATATATATATATATATATATGGCGCTAGCATGGTATTGTAGTGGTTAGCAGTATCGCCTCACGATTTGAAGGCCGTGACTTTAAATCTACCAGTCAGAAGGGCCTATCTGTGCGGAATGCGTTATGTTCTCCCCGTGCTACTCGAGGTGCAATACTGTCTTCCCACTTTCCAAAAACAAGCAAGCTAGGTTAACTGGAGACTCTAAAGTGGCCCTAGGTGTGAATGGTGAAGGGATTGGTGCTGCTTCATCCAGCTGACTGTATCCCCTTTAATTTTCCTCTGTGGCTAATAAAGAGTATATCAAATATAACTGCAAAGTTCTAAGCATTACCAATCCAGTACCATGTTGGACCTTTCTACAGCTCAAATACAATAATAACTTCAAAGAAAGGCATCTATATGCCTGTAATGTGGTTATCCTTCTTCCATATTTGAGAACAAGATTAGAGAGCTCATGGAGCTGCTGTTGGTTGTGAGAACTCAGTTGCAGTTGCAACCCATACGTGATCTATGTTATTAAAAACTGAGGCAGGCCAGAAATTTACATGGTCTGTGTTAAAACCTTGATGTTCAGTGGATAATAGATCACAGAATAAGTGGACGGAACTAAAACATGCCTTACCTGATGTAAACCATACAAGTCTGTGATTGTTTGGACAGAGAACACTGCAGGAGTACAATCACTTCTGGGAGATATTTCTTGGCCAGCCAATATAATACTTAATTAGGGGAGGACTTTGAACCAATTACCACTCACTTTCATGTGGTTTGCAGATGGCTACATGCTCTCTCACTTCACTTTTCCATCTCTTTCCTCTACATGCCGCCAGCACAAAAAAAACCCTGTTGTGCTCCCTCATTGCTAATTTGAACCAGAGAAGTGGTCACTTCCTAACAGTGGGCCCCGGCCTGCTTTGCGAACCGAACCGACAACCAGCCCAACGGAGCCTTGGCTGGACTGCGACAAAAGCTGGGCAGAAACCGCACAAACCCAAGTCTTCCTGACATGTGGTGAAAGTGTGATTTGGATACGGGAAACATCAGTGAGAGTTAGGAAAAAGAGACAGCATCAGTTTTGGCGATCTAAGTAAGATACGATGAAATGGGAATAAAAGAGAGCTGAATGGATGGTGATTAAAGAAAAGAGGCAAGAAAGAGGTGAAAATATAAAAAAGATGAGAGGAGGCCTCATCGAAGAAAAATAAGCTTGAGCTAAGGAGTATAAAGTTTGCAGCAGCCATGTGGTTTCTTTGATCTGGCCAAGGATTTGAACCAGGGTCAACACAAACATGCAGGGACCGTCTGTTTGCTACTAGACACAGGCCATTCCTCCGCAAATTACTCTGCCTCAGTTCAGCATACCCTTTTTATTATTTCACTATCTGAAAATCTTGTTCTCCTGCAATATTTTTATTAAAAATTTTAACCTTGAAGCAACCCAGTTAGAGTAGCAAGGACACAGAGAATAAATCACTTTCTGCTACAGACACCATGATTCCGAAGATTTTAGTTTCTGGTGTGGTGGCACTGAGTGGGGGGTTCTCCACCCAGAGCTTGAAGTTGGGGGGGAAATGGAATAGAGGACTGAAGAAGGAAGTGGCACCGGGGGGTCTCAGATGTAACAGAAAGGATGAGCCACACCCCGGGGAGTCAGGAGACACCGGAGTTCGCTGAGTGGGAGAGGGAGTGAGAAGTAGGGTTCTTATTCTGTAATGTTAATGTCCCAGACAGGCTCTGTGTACTGTGTATATTGTCTTTGGCTCCCTGGGTCTTATGGGGCAGAAATAAATGGGGTATAAAAGGAGGCGGCCAGAGACCCCGGGAGAAGTTTTTCTGTTTTTATTGTTGCAAGTTGAATAAAGTTCAAGTGTCGTCTAGCTCGCTGTATCATTTGTGTTTATCTTCCACGTTGGTGACCCTAAGACATGTAATGGAGAACGGGCCGAGCACCACCCCGGAGACAACCCAGAAGGAGAACACCAGCGTGGCATGCGCTGTCTCAGTCAAGCTCCCAGACTTCTGGCTTCATAATCTGACCACTTGGCTCCTACACGTGGAAGCCCAATTCGCACTCCGCGGGATCACAATGGACGACACCAAATATTACCATGTGGTCGCTGCGCTGGATGTGTGTACCACGCAGCAAGTGACGAGCCTGCTCCAGGAGCCACTGGCCCAGGGAAAATACAAAGCACTCAGTGTAACACTCATTACTTCAGTGTTACACCCTGTTGGACAGTGAGAGAGCAGAGAGACTCCTAACGCGCTCAGAGTTAGGTGACAGATCAGCTGTGGAGCTGATAGAGAGCATGTTAGTGTTGATGGGGAAGAACAACGAATCCTTCTTGTTAGCCCACCTCTTCCTCAGGAACTTACCCACTTCAGTGAGGGCGATCCTGGCCAACTCACTGCTGCTGGTAACCAAGGACTACCGTGCTCTGGTGCAGGAAGTGGACCGCATCATCCTAGCGACCAGAGCTCTCAGCGTGCACGCAACAACATCGGCATCCATGAAGGACTCCAGCAAGGTTGAAAAGCTGGTGGTGGTGGCTGGGACGGACGCCAAGAGACGCAGGAACGGGACGCTCTGTTTCTATCACCGCCATTTCGGCTCGAACGCCCAATGCTGTCTGCTGCCGTGCCAATTCAAGAAGCCGGGAAACGGCATGGCCAGCAGTCAGTAGCAGCTGCGACCACTGGTGACAGGGACAAGCTGCTTTTCATCACAGACACACGTTCGGGGAGACGTTTCTTGGTGAGCTCCGGCTCCCAGAAGAGCCTCATCCTGCCGGTCAGCGCAGACAGATCGGCAGGAGGCAGCGGTCCTGAGCTCACGCCCGCAAACAAATCCAACATCAGGACGTTTGGCGAACGGACGCTGACGGCATGCTTACACGGATGCAATTACCAGTGGGATTTTGTGGTGCTGCATGGTGTGTCCCCATTTTAGGCGCAGATTTTTTATGTGCTTATGAGTTGTTAGTCGATGTTGCCAACAGATGTTTGGTGGACTCTGTCTCTTTTTCCTCCTTGCCCTGCACAGCTTGGGGGTTGGGCCAGCAACACTGGCTAACGTTACAGCTCCAGGGGGTAAGCACCAGCATTTACTTTCACAGTTCCCAGCACTCCCGGTCTCGACTTTTTCTGCTACAGTAACCAAACACAGGGACGAACATTTCATAATCACAAAAGGCCTGCTGGTGTTCGCGCGACCTTGATGACTGGACGCGATTTAAATAGCCAGCCGCACGAGGAGTTCACCATCTTAGAGCAGCTGGGCATCGTTAGGCGCTCCAACAGCCCATGGGCATCCCTGCTGCACTTTGTGCCCAAGGCCAGTGGGTTGTGGTGACCGTGTGGCGATTTCCAGTGCTTGAACAACGGCATGAAACACGATCGATATCCTATCCCGCACATCCAGGATTTTTCCGTGCATCTGGCCGGGATGCGTTTTTTTTTTTTTTCGAAAGTGGATCTGGTCCGCGGTTATCACCAGGTCCTGGTGCGTGCGGAGGACATTCCCAAAACAGTGGTAATAACTCTTTTTGGCCTTTTTGAGTTTTTACACATGCCATTCGGGTTAAAGGGTGCGGCGCAAACCAACCAAAGATTGATGGACGCAGTGCTCTGTGACCTGCCTTTCGTTTTTGTCTACTTAGATGACATTTTGGTGGCTAGTGCGTCCGAGGAGGAGCACCTCACCCATCTCAAACTATTTTTCCAGAGGTTGGAAGCACACGGGCTTATCTTTAACCCGGTGAAGTGCCAGTTTGGTGTGCCAGTGATTGATTTTTGGGTCACCGCATTTTACCAGAGGGCGCGATTCCGCTGCCTGATAAGATGCGCACCAAGTTGGATCTTTCGTGTCCACAGACCACGAGGATCCTACAGGAATTTTTGGACATGGTCAACTTTTACAACCGTTTCCTCCCCCGGGCAGCCCAGCTGCTGCAGCCGTTGTACGCCGCGCTCAAAAAAAAGAAGCCTGCGGAAAACATCGACTGGACCCCCGAGCGAGTCCAGGCTTTTGCAGATGCCAAAACAGTGCTCGCTGACGCCACCTTGCTAGCTCACCCTGCCCCATCAATACAGATAGCACTCACCACGGACATGTCTGATGTTGCCATAGGGGCAGTGGTGGAGCAGTACATCTCCGGTTCGTGGCAGCTGCTCGCATTTTTCAGCCGTACTTTGCGCAAAAACGAATGCAAATACAGTACATTTGACAGAGTTGTTGGCCATCGACCTGGCGACACGCCACTTCCAGTTTTGGCTAGAAGGGCGTGAATTCACCGCATTTGTTGATCATAAGCTGCTAACGTACGCAATGCCCAAAGTCTCGGAACTGTGGTCGACCCGGCAGCAATGACATTTGGTCGCAATCTCGGAGTTCACGACCAACATTCAACACATAGCCGGTAAGCTTAATATCATGGCCGACTGCCTGTCGCGCGCGTTAGTCTCCCCAGTCTACAAGGAAATAGATTTCCCCGCCATGGCCGCGGAGCAAACCGGGAATGCAGACATTTGCGCACTCCAGTCCGCGCCTACTGGGTTAAAATTGGAGAGCAGGGTGGTGCAAGACGGGTGCCCCCCCCTTGCTCTGCGACGTCTCCACCAGTCGCCCACGCCTGGTGGTCCCGGGCTCTTGGTGTCACCACATTTTTGAGTCAGTCCACTCCCTTTCACATCCTGGCATGCGCGCCTCGGTTAAACTGGTGGGAGTGAAATTTGTCTGGCCTCACTTACGCAGGGACGTGAAAGAGTGGGCTGCTGCGTGCGCCGTGTGCCAGTGGGCCAAAATGCACAAGCACACCAAAGCCCCCCTCGAGCCGTTCCAAGTCCCGGCCAGGAGGTTCGACCATGTCCACGTGGATTTGGTGGGCCCCCTCCCACCATTGCAATGTTTCACGCACCTTTTGACAATCGTGGACAACACCATGTGTTGGCCTGAAGTGGTCCCGCTGGCTTCCACCACGTTTGTGGAAGTGGCTTGTGCCTTTTTGGTCAGCTTGGGTTGCACGGTTCGGATCCCCGTCGGACATCACTTCTGACAGGGGTCCACAATTCGTTTCAGAACTCTGGTCTGCGATGGCCCAGAGCCTGGGGGTCAAAAGCGCAGGGGGTCAATTCAAGAGGGGTCAATTCAAGTCTAATCAGAGATTTCTAACTCCTTGGTTCAACAAAGAAACTCGTAGCTTAAAACAGAAGACTCGTCAATTAAAAAGAAAATGGTGCTCCACTAATTTAGATGAAATCTATTTAGCTCGGAGAAATCATCTTTTAATTTATAAAAAAAAATCTCTTAGAAAAGCTAGAATGAGTTATTATTCTGCATTAATAGACGAGAACAAGAATAATTCCAGGTTTCTTTTCAGCACTGTAGCCAGGCCGACAAAGAGTCAGGACTCTGTCAATCCTAGCATTCCCTTAGAGCTTACTAGTCAGGACTTTATGAAATTTTTCAATAATAAAATTTCATCTATCTGAGATAAAATCAGTCAGATTCTTCCCACCGTTAACTTAAATACACTAACTACTACAACTCCTTCAATTGACATCTGTTTGGATCAGTTTACTCCAATTGACGTTTTAGAGTTAGACAAAATAGTTTCCTCATCCAAACCTTCAACTTGTCTTTTAGACCCTATTCCTACCAGGTTATTTAAAGAAGTCTTCTCGTTTATTGGTAGCTTTATTCTTCAAATAATCAATTCTTCATTAACTTTAGGCCATGTACCGCAGGCTTTTAAAACAGCTGTAATTAAATCCTTACTCAAAAAGCCAATGCTGGATCCAGGAGTTTTAGCTAAC
This sequence comes from Pholidichthys leucotaenia, assembly GCA_020510985.1. Lineage (NCBI taxonomy): Eukaryota > Metazoa > Chordata > Actinopteri > Cichliformes > Pholidichthyidae > Pholidichthys > Pholidichthys leucotaenia. The sequence goes on along the minus strand of CM035839.1, from coordinate 153,453,784 downwards.
TATAGCCCAATCTCTAATCTCCTTTTCATTTCAAAAATCTTAGAAAAAGTTGTTGCTACGCAATTATTTGACCACTTGCAGGGAAATGGTTTATTTGAAGAGTTTCAATCTGGGTTTAGAATCCATCATAGTACTGAAACAGCCTTAGTGAAGGTCACTAATGACCTCCTGATCGCATCTGATAATGGACTTGTTTCTGTACTTGTCCTTTTAGACCTTAGTGCAGCTTTTGATACTATTGATCATAATATTCTACTTGATAGATTAGAACACTATGTTGGACTTAATGGAACTTCGTTGCAGTGGTTTAGATCTTATTTATCTGATAGGTTCCAGTTTGTTCATGTCAGTAATGAGTTTTCTTTCAACTCAAAGCTCAGTCATGGAGTTCCACAGGGATCTGTGCTAGGCCCTACTCTTTTTAGTTTATATATGCTTCCGTTAGGCAACATTATTAGGAAGCACTGTATACATTTTCATTGTTATGCAGATGACAATTATACCTGTCAATGAAGCCAGATGATAGTAATCAATTAGCCAAGTTAGAAGCCTGTCTTAAGGAAATCAAAGCTTGGATGACTTGTAATTTCCTGCTATTAAATTCAGATAAGACTGAAGTCATTCTTGTTGGTCCAAAAAAACTTAGAAATACCTTTCCAAACCAAACTTTTAGTTTGCATGCAGTTACTCTTTCTCTTAATAGCTCTGTGAGGAACCTTGGAGTTATTTTTGATCAAGATCTGTTTTTCAATTCACATATTAAATTCGTTTCTAAGACTGCCTTCTATCATTTGTGTAATATTGCCAAGATTAGGAGCATCTTGTCTCAGAGTGATGCTGAGAAACTGATCCACGCTTTTGTTAGCTCTAGATTAGATTACTGTAACCCTTTATTATCAGGTTGTCCTAAAACATCTCTAAAAAGTCTTCATTTGATCCAAAATGCTGCTGCAAGAGTTTTAACAGGTACTAGAAAGAGAGATCATATCTCTCCGGTTCTAGCCTCCCTTCATTGGCTTCCCATAGAATTTAGAATTAAGTTTAAAATCCTTCTTCTCACTTTTAAAGCTCTAAACAATCAGGCCCCTTTTTATTTAAAAGCTCTGATATTACCCTATTATCCTAACAGAGCACTACACTCCCAAAATGCTGGATTACTTGTAATACCTAGAATCTCCAAAAGTACAATGGGGGGCAGAGCCTTCATTTATCAAGCTCCTCTCTTGTGGAACCAGCTGCCAATCTGGATTCGGGAGTCAAACTCGATCTCTGTTTTTAAGAATAGGGTTAAAACCTTCCTTTTTGATATAGCCTACAATTAGGGAGGGATCATGTGTTTCTGAAACCTCCCTTAGTTATGCTGCTACTAGGTTTAGACAGCCAGGGGACCTCCAATAATTGCACTGGGCTTTACTCCTTTCTTCACTCGCAATTAATTTTTTTTTTTTTTTTTGCTGGTCGTTAACATCTGTTTGTTCTCTCCCATAGATTGAGTCCCCATCATGCTGTTTGCTCTCTACATGTCTGTTCTTTTCATCTTCTCTATCCCATCACCCCCCAGCCAGTCGCAGCAGATGAATGCCCCTCCCTGAGCCTGGTTCTGCTGGAGCTTTCTTCCTGTTAAAAGGGAGTTTTTCCTCTCCACCGTCGCCAAGCGCTTGCTCATAGGGGATCGCCTGATTGCTGGGGACTTTCTGCAATTGTGGGGGTTTCCCCTACAGTTGAAAGTGCTATGAGATGACAGTTGTTGTGAAATGGCACTATATAAATAAAGTTGAATTGAATTGAAAAAGCCACCGCACCACCGCGTACAACCTCCAGGCTAATGGGTTATGCAAACATTTTCATAGGTCACTTAAAGCAGCGCTCAGGGCTTCACTCATGGATGCAAATTGGGTCGACTGCCTGCCCTGGGACCTATTAGGGTTGTGCTCCATGCCTAAGGAGGATCTGACAGCCTCCCCGGCAGAACTTGTTTTTCACAGCCGCTGCGGATCCCCGGGGAATTTTTACCGGAAATCCTCGCACCCGGGACCGACCTGCCAGCACAACTTTTTTACAGTACAGAGGCTGCTAGCATGCTGGGCCGGCCCATCACTGTTTTCCCCACACCTTCGTCTCAAAGAGCTTACAGAGCGCCAAGTTCATTTTTGTCAGGCACGATGCACACAGAACTCCGCTGCGCCCACTGTACGACGGACCATTCAGAGTGCTGGAAACTGGGAAAAAGCATTTTGTGTTAGACTTGGGGGGGGGGGGGGCACAAGGAGACCGTCTGCATTGACAGGCTGAAGCCCGCTTATGTGTTGGCAGGCGAGCAGGTGGTCTTGGCTCAAGCTCCCCGGCGCGGGCGCCCACCAACGGTGGTTCTGCAAGTTGGTGTTCTCATCCATCCATCCAATCATCCTTTTCCGCTTAATCCTTTTCAGGTCACGGGGGGACTGGAGCCTATCCCAGCATCTTTGGGCAAGAGGCAGGGTACACCCTGGACAGATCGCCAGTCTATCACAGGGCCAACACAGAGAGACAGACAACCATTCACTCTCACAGTCATACCTAAGGACAATTTAGAATCCCCAGTTGATGGCAATTAACCTAACTTGCATGTTTTTGGCATGTGGGAGGAAACTGGAGAAATCCCAGAGTAAACCCATGCAGACACAGGGAGAACATGCAAACTCCACACAGATCACTGTTGGTCAGGGGCTGGGATCAAACACAGGATCCTCCGGCCAAGGGTGAGTTGCTGTGCTGCCGCAGTGCTAACCACTCCGCCACCGTGTTCCCCCGGTAGAGAACTGCGCTCACGAAGCTAACCTGGGGGAGATGGAATAGAGGACTGAAGGAGGAAGTGGCACCGGGGGGTCTCAGATGTAACAGAAAGGACGAGCCGCACCCCGGGGAGTCAGGAGACACCGGAGTTCGCTAGAGTGGGAGAGGGAGTGAGAAGCAGGGTTTGTGTTCTGTAATGTTAATGTGCCAGACAGGCTCTGTCTACTGTGTGTATTGTCTTTGGCTCCCTGGGTCTCATGGGGCAGAAATAAAGGGGTATAAAAGGAGGTGCCCAGAGACCCCGGGAGAAGTTTTTCTGTTTTTATTGTTAGAAGTTGAATAAAGTTCGAGTGTCGTCCAGCTCGCTGTCTCGTTTGCTTTCACCTTCCACACCGATGAACTTTGTTTTTGTTTGTTTTAGTGAAATAAAAGCTTCAATACCATGAAACTCTTCTGCAGCCCCAAACTGATAGGTGCTGATGTTAGACATTTTGCTCATGATTTAGTGGAGGCTCAAATCAGGCTAAAAGTCCTAAAGGGCTAGAACTACGTAGTGTAACGTTGGGGCCATGTTAAGTGAATTTCCCAGCATGCTTTGCCAGTTTGAAACGTTACTGTGTGTGTTAAATGTGTTATTTCTGAGTTATACTGCTGGGTCATTATAACTGCATTATAATGACCCAGCAGTGTTTAGCAGGATTAGGGCAAGATGTATCATGTGTGTGTAACCATGATTCAAACAGGGGTCTGTGAGAATGACCTCCCCTGCTCTGTGTACTAAGTTGCAAGTTGGGGTTGGGGTGTACAAAATAAATCTGGTTGATCACAGCCATCTGCTCCATTTTCTTTGTGTGAACCTTGCAGACGTCACACTGGTGTCAGAAGTGGGCATGGAGCAAATGGAAGCGATCAGAATGGAGATCCGGCAGCTGGAGCAGGCCATTGCTCAGCTGATGATGGATGACGAGACACCACCACCGGGAGCCTGGAGCCGGGACGAACGAAGCGGCGGACCTGACGGGGCCAGCGCACCCCGCCTCCTGTCTTTTTCAAGACAGAGCGGGCAGAACAGAGCAAATGTTCCACCCTTCTCAGGACAGCACGGGCTGGCGACCCCACGGCGATCAAGGATGGCGATCGATCAGGAAACGACCACCCCACCTGTTCGACAGCGGGCCAAGATTCCCCGTTTCAACGGCGAAGCCACATTAGATGACTACCTGACACAGGTCGAGCTGACCGCGGCGCTGAACGGCTGGTCACCAGAGGAAACCGCCGTACAGGTCGCGCTGGCCTTGGAAGGGAAAGCCCTCTGCACGCTCTCTGATCTCCGGCCCGAGGAGCACCACAGCTGGCCAGCACTACAAGGGGCACTCCAGAGACGATTTGGGAGAATAGCAGACGCTGAGCACACCCAAGAACAACTGACCCGCCGCCGCCGGAACCACCAGGAGAAACTAGGAGCCTATGCTGCAGACATATGGCTGTTAACCCGGCGCAGCTACCCTGATTTCACGCCGGAGGCAGTAGAGAAGCTCGCCCTCCGGAGCTTCATCCAAGGTCTCCGCCCGGCCCAGCTCCAGAGCCACGTACGGCTCCACGCCGCGAGCGACTGGAAGACTGCAGTGGCAGAAGCAGAGTGGGCAGAGCCGCTAATAAATCGCACTGCTGAAGCAGCAACGCACAGCCGAAGAACCTACCAGGCTACGATGGAGAGCGAGGGGGAGGAGGAGGAATTACGGCAGACCACGGTGGCGCGTCCACGGAGAAGATGGCCTTGGCGGCGCGAGGAAGGGTGCTTCCGCTGCGGAGAGATGGGACACATCGCGCGATACTGTCCCGCACCCACCCCACGACAAACCGGCCCCTCGCCGGCGTTAAACTAGAGCGAGGTGGCGTGAACGGGGACAGGCCACCTCCAGCAGATGTTTCCCCCGAGGAGCCGGCACCGCGCGTGGGCCGAGTTGGACACTCTCTAGGGATCTATCTACAGTGCAGCGTGGGGAAGACGTCGATCCGGGCCCTGATTGACACCGGCTCTACAATCTCCTTGGTTCGACTGGGCGTACTGCCGGGCACGAGCAAGACGGCTCCGCGGGGATGGGAACCCACCGAGCGCTGCGTCACCACAGCTACCGGTGAGCGCGCCCGACTGAAGGGGCGGAGAGTGCTGGTGGTGGGGGTGGCCGGTCAGAACATAAGACACCCGTTCTGGCTGGCTGACATCCAAGACCCCTGTATTATTGGATTAGACCTGTTCACAGCCTGGCGTGCCAAGATCGACACCGTCGGACCGTCCCTCCAGCTGGGAAACCGGACCATCACGCTCCACAGCAGAACCCAGAGAAGGGACGCGGGGGCCCGCGCAATCGAGGGATCGCCAAGACAGACCGGACCAGGCAGGCCACCGTGAGGACTGGACACGATGACGTCACCAGCGCAGACAGAGGGAGCACGAGCACACACAGGGACAGCAAGGGGAGGGGCCAACGTGTCAGCAGAGACGCAGCAGGCGGTGGAGGAATTATTTCAGCGGAGCTGCAGCGGGCTGGACCCGGAACAGAGACGCCAGCTGCGGGAGCTATTGGACTATTACGTGGGTGTTTTCGCTGCGAAGGATGAGGAATGCGGCCGGACCGGGTTGGTGCAGCACGAGATCGACACCGGTGAGGCCAGGCCGATTCGACTCCACCCACGCCGGCTGCCCTTTTCAAGGCGGGCAGCGGCGGAACAAAAAGTGCGAGAAATGCTGGAGGCAGATGTTATTGAGCCCTCCAGCAGCCTCTGGGCGGCGCCGGTGGTGCTGGTCAAGAAGGACGGGTCGTGGCGGTTCTGTGTGGATTACCGACGCCTGAACGATGCCACCAGGAAAGATTCCTACCCCCTGCCCTGCATCGATGACGCGCTGGACCACATCGCAGGCTCCAGTTGGTTTAGCTCGCTGGATCTACGCAGCGGCTATTGGCAGGTAGAGCTGTCACCCGAGGCCCGCCAAAAAACAGCCTTCTCCATCGGGCAGGGACTGTACCAGTTTAAAGTGATGCCGTTTGGACTCTGCAACGCTCCGGCCACCTTTGAGCGCTTGATGGAGCGAGTGCTGGCTCACGTGCCCCGGAGTCGCTGCGTTGTTTACCTGGATGACCTACTGGTGCATGCAGCTGATTTTGACAGCGCCCTGTCAAATCTCCGAGAGGTGCTGGGAGCCATCCAGCAGGCGGGGCTACGGTTACACCCTAGGAAATGCCACCTGTTCCGGCGAGAGACCACCTTTTTGGGCCACGTCGTCAGCGCAGCAGGGGTTGCCACCGACCCGGAAAAAGTGGCAACAGTGAGAGACTGGCCAGTGCCGCGGAACGTTGGAGAACTGAGGAGTTTTCTTGGATTGGCCTCCTATTATAGGAAGTTTGTGAAAGACTTCACCACCATTGCCAGCCCGCTGCATCAGCTGACGCAGAAAGGACGCCCGTTCCAGTGGAGTGACAGCTGTGCTGCTGCTTTCTGCCAGCTTCGCGCAGCGCTCATCAGAGCCCCCGTCCTGCGGTATCCTGACCTGAGCCGCCCTTTCATTGTGGACACGGATGCCAGCAACCAGGGCATCGGGGTGGTGCTATCCCAGGAGGGAGAGCATGGAGAGCAGGCAGTCGCTTTCTTCAGCCGCACTCTCAGCAGAGCCGAGAGAAATTACTGTGTGACTCGCAGAGAGCTGCTGGCTGTCATTCAAGGACTGCGTCATTTCCGCCCGTATGTGTACGGTGGGAGGTTCCAGCTCAGGACGGACCACGCTTCCCTGACCTGGTTGTTAAATTTCAAAGAACCGGATGGACAGTTGGCAAGGTGGCTGGAGGCACTGCAGGATTATAATTTCCAGATTGTGCATCGGGCAGGCCGCCTCCATGCCAACGCTGACGCGCTGTCTCGGCGCCCCTGCGCGACAGAGGAGTGTCGTCACTGTCAACGGGCTGAAGATCGGGACCAAATCGCCCCACGGGCTGCCGCTCTCCGAGCCGCTGCGAGCAGGAATAACGCAGCGATGCACAGCCCCTCCTCAGATGATCAGGCAGTTCTCCCCGGCGATGACGTCACAGAGGTTCTTGGCACGCAGCAGCTGCAGAGCGAGCAGGACAGAGACCCGGTCATTTCGCGGGTTCGGCAGTGGCTGGACGCAGGACAGTGGCCCGCCTGGGAGGTTGTGTCACCGCTGGACCCAGAGACTAAGGCCCTACACTCCCAGTGGGCCAACCTCCGCTGTCATGAGGGCGTGGTGTATCGGCAGTGGCAGACTCCAGCTGGGCAGCGGCACATTTGGCAGCTGCTGGTTCCTCGTCGACTCCGGCCCAAAGTACTCCAGCTGGTTCATGGGGCGGTAGGAGCGGGCCACTTCAGGGTGACAAAGACGCTGCAGCGCCTTCGGGCCCGGTTCTACTGGCCCGGCTGTCATCAGGACGTGGAGCTCCACGTTCATCGCTGCGACACATGCACAGCTCAGAAGGGACCAACTCAGCGATCCCACGCTCCCCTGCAGCAGTACCGGGTGGGAGCACCGATGGAGCGAGTGGGAGTGGACATCCTGGGCCCTTTCCCGACCACGGACCGGGGGAACCGCTACGTGCTGGTCGCGATGGATTATTTCACTAAGTGGCCAGAGGCGTACGCGGTCCCGGATCAGAGCGCCGCTACGACGGCATCAAAGCTGGTGGATGAAATGTTCTGTCAGTTTGGCGCACCGGAGGAGCTGCACAGCGATCAGGGTCGAAACTTCGAGGCGGAGGTTTTCGGAGAGGTCTGCAAACGGCTGGGCATCCGGAAGACCCGGACCACCCCATTGCATCCACAGAGCGACGGCCTGGTCGAACGATTCAACCGGACCCTCACCACCCAGCTCGCTATCCTAGTGGACCAGCGACAACGAGACTGGGACCTGCATCTGCCTTTTGTTTTGTGGGCATACCGGACGGCTGCTCAGGAATCTACCCGGTGCACCCCTGCGGCGCTCATGTTTGGACGCGAGCTGCGCACACCGGTGGATTTGGTATTCGGTTGCCCCCCTGAGCCGGAGGTGGAAGGAAAACCTGGATTGGATTATTTTTTTTGTTTGAAAGAACGTCTCCACACGGTGCACGAGCTGGCTCGAGAGGCCCTGGCAGCGGCAGGGGGTCGGCAGAAGCGAGCGTACGACTCCCGCTGCCAGGGGAGGGACTTTGCACCGGGAGATCGAGTCTGGGTTTTCTGCCCTGAGAGGAAGAGAGGACGATCACCGAAGCTGGCGAGCCAGTGGTCGGGGCCATGCGTGGTCCTGGAGAGACTGTCAGATGTGGTGTACAGGGTGAGGCTTAGAAAAAGGGACCGGGTTGTGGTTCTTCATCGTGACCATCTCGCCCCGTATCGGCCATCTGCACCGCTGGTGGATGAACCGGAGCTTCCATCCCGGCCCGATACCCCGACCGAGACCCAGATGGACACTAGGGGGCCTGTACGTGTTGGCCACCGGCGCCGAAGACCGCCCCGACACCTGGATGAGTTTGTATTGGACTTTTAAATTGGACTTTAATTTTTCTGGGGACAGAAACCAGTCCGGGGGGGGGGGCAGTGTAACGTTGGGGCCATGTTAAGTGAATTTCCCAGCATGCTTTGCCAGTTTGAAACGTTACTGTGTGTGTTAAATGTGTTATTTCTGAGTTATACTGCTGGGTCATTATAACTGCATTATAATGACCCAGCAGTGTTTAGCAGGATTAGGGCAAGATGTATCATGTGTGTGTAACCATGATTCAAACAGGGGTCTGTGAGAATGACCTCCCCTGCTCTGTGTACTAAGTTGCAAGTTGGGGTTGGGGTGTACAAAATAAATCTGGTTGATCACAGCCATCTGCTCCATTTTCTTTGTGTGAACCTTGCAGACGTCACAGTACATAAAATGTTTGAATTAATTTCATGACTGGATTTTTAAGAAAAATCTTACCATAGTGGCTTATTTATTTCACACACCAAAGTTTACACTGACAGGCAAAACCAAGCCTATGTTTAAGTTATTCACTGTGTAGATTTCAAATGTTTTCAATGGAATTTTACTCCATGTGTGTCCGGCTTAAATTGTTTTCTATGAGCGGAACAGTTCCTATGAAAAAAAAAATCCAAATGCTCCATTATGGACTTAGGAATGCTAGAAACCTAAAGATTCGCCTCTGCAGTCTGCGATTAAACCTACAGGATCATATTCATGAGATATAAACCAAGAAAAGCAATACTGAATTCACCTCAAATGAGCTGAGACAGGCAAACTGTTGCTTTTCCATTTTATCGTTTCAACGCTGCTGATTACAGGAAATGATTAAGAGAAAAGCCCAGAAGGAAAGGTTCTGTTGTAGACTACTTAAAGCCACTGCATTATAAAACACATTTCTCAGTAGGCCCTAGAGTCTTTACAGCAGGGATTTAGTCCCTGAACCAGAGCCACTAAACCCTCCATTGACAAACAAGGGAAACAAATTTTGTTCATCTTATTTGACTTTTTGAATTGCTGTCTTCAAATCAAATTGCTACAATAGCAACTAGAAAGCTAGAAAAGCACACAGAGAACGCATACCTCCACCAAGGCTCACCACTGGTGAAAAGTGCATGAAACTCTGTCCAACAGTTTTGGAGTATTCTTGCTAACACCCTGTGAGAAGATAAGAGCCTTGGCGGAGGTATGCATTTTCAGATCATCCCCAAAATGTAATGGGTTCCTCTATAGGCCAAGGACCACCTCTGGTGAAAATTTCGTCCAAATCAATCTAGTACTTTTTGTGTAATCCTGCTGCACAAATAAACAAGGCCCATGGTGGGGGTATACACTCTCAGATCATCTCCAAAATCTAATGGATTCATCCTTAGGCTAAGGGCCACCTTTGGTGACAATTTCATCAAAATCTGTCCAGTAGTTTTTGCATAATCCTGCTGACAGTCAAACAAACAGACCAACCAACAAACTAACACGGATGAAAATATTACCTCCTTGGCAGAGGTAAATATTAATAATTACTGTATGAGTCGACGAGAGAGGAGTGCTCTTTAAACATCTAATGCAGAATGGCATGGCAAACTTTTCAAGAGAAACATTTAAAAAGCCATGGTGGTCTTTGAGGAATGTGGTGAGCCAAGGTAAATTTTGAGGTGTTTATCTGGGCAGCAACCACAGCTCCTGTCAGTTTGTTTAACACTAAAATAAAAAGCAATTACAGATGTCTTTGGCCATATAGTGGACAACTCTGGTCACCTGCTTGTGAAAGGATATCAGGAACAGTATAATGACAATATATTGTGTTCTTACTTTATGTCATGCTGAGAAGTGTTTGCATTAATTATGAACATAAGATACTTCATTTATTATTTTTTTCATACACACATCTAGGTGAGGATAAAAACTTTTCATCACAATTAAACCTGACATCTGTCAGGAATTTCTCTTTGCACATCCTTTTGACTGAGAGTTTTAAAAATTGGTGATGATCTAATTTTATCATTTAATTCTAATATGATAAAACACTGAGTAGCTCTTATTGTTATTTGCATTTTCAGTTTTAATTTGTTCAACATAAATCAGATCCATGTGACACCAGGGACACAAGAGCTCTGCCTGTTGGTACAGAAGAAAACAGCAACCCTCCTCCGAACTCCTTTAAACTTTAAGCTCAGAACAAAAAGACTGTCAGGAGTTCAGTGGATGTGATCTAATAACTCCTGTTTCTGTTACAGTTTGGTTTTCAATCATCCTGTTCATCTATCTACATCGGGAACATCAAACTGTCGGACCTGACACTTCTTTAACGGTGTGCATGGTAAGAAAAGGAGACACAATGATGGTGAATAAGGAGTGAAATAGTCATAAAATTAGATACCAATGGATGCATATTTTGGCATTGCATCCTCCATTGTCCCAGTGGGGTGTGTGCAGAGCACAGCAGGCAGCACAACTTTACTGTGGCGCGACGATGTGGAGCATTGTGGAGGAGGTAGATCAATTCCTCAACCTGACCGAATAAGAATGCTCAAACAGCAGCAAAGGTGCATCTGAATTGTTATTAATTCTCGCAAAGCTGGTGCTCCAACTGCCGGACCGGTCAGCCAGCTGCTGTGAGGAGACTATGCGGAGATGAAGAACATTGTCATGATGTGCAAGATGTTATGAAAAAATAGTAAAAAAATAAAAGGAGACAATAGGCTTGATAATTACCTTTTAATAACAGCAATCTAATCTGTCAAAATGACGGACAGCTTTCAAGTTTTATTTGTCATGCTATAAATGACAGAATAAAGAGGGTAAAATGTTGGTTCAGGTTCATTTAGAAACTTTTATTTAAAACCTGGACTATGTTTATACAGACCACAAGATGCTCTAAGCCAATGAAAGCATGAAAACATACTGAAGCAGTAAACACATTTGTTGCAAAAAGAGGGCAATGGAGGTTTGATTTGGAGCCAGAGACTATACATTTTCTGTGTGTTTATTTCCTTTGACATGATTTTTTCAGAACTGCAATGTCTGACACCAACTGAATGCTGCAGCAGTGGGAAAATGCTTTAACCTTGTTCCTAGCAACAGGTTGAAGCCATCCCTTAAAGGCCAAATGTCACGTAACAGGGTACTTTAAATATCTTGAAACTAGATATAAAAGGGAACCGATCCGTTCGGGTCTTGGTGCATATGCTTCAGTAACAACGGAATATTCGTTAATTTAAAACTGCCGCGCTTGGCCTGACACGGCCCCTGGAATCGCCTGGGGAAGAAGGCGGAAGTGACGAAATCGATTGTACCCTAGTTTGATGCTTGGGGTATTTCAATTGATTGTTTATATGGAGACTGGAAGGTTGAAGTGAGCAACAAGAAAGAAAAAATTGGATATTTCACCCATACCTTAAAACGGGACTATCAGGGCCAGCTGGGTAATAAGGGACACTTCTCTGGGAAATGTTTTCATACCTGTCAAGTGAGACGTTTTCGCCGTACTTCAACACTGTAAAAAGCGGCTATAAGGAACGGCGGAGCAACAAGGCACACCTCTCTGGGAAATGCCCCAAATGCAACTCGTGTTGTTATTGTCAAATATTTTAAGGATTCATGGATATTTGACAATAACAACACAACTCAGCGTCCAGCGCAAAATAAAAAAAAAAAGCAGAATTCTGTATTTGTCAGGCGATGTCTGTCTGTTCCGCAACCGCTGCACAGCTGAACGTGTTAAACCATTGTCCTAATGACTTCTCATTGTAGTGAGAATAGCTCAAGCTGAGCGATCAGCCCGCCCAGACAATTAAACTAATGATTGACTCCACACTTCGAACAGTAGTGATAATAGCTCAAGCTGAGCGATCAGCCCGCCCAGACAATCAAACTAATGACTGACTCCACACTTCTCGTTGTAGTGATAATAGCTCAGGCTGAGCCTGTCACGACCTGAACGCTATCTTTTCTCTGCGTTTAGGTTGTCCAGTGTCGCTCCTGCTCCGGGGTAGTCCGTGCCGGGTCTTCCATGGCCCGCTCTTTGACAGCGCCCAGCTGATTGCCAGCTGTCTAGTTCAGCTGCGCTGGGACAGCTGTCTCCTATCCCCAATCATCTCCCCATTTAAGCAAGCAGCCGGGAGTTACTCGTTGCTGCGACCTCGCTATGGGAAGACGTTCCTTGTGTTTCCCACGACTGTTAGCTCCTACGACTAGCTTCAGTCCGCCGTTACCTCGGCGCTTCACCCAAAGTAAGTGTTGCGACTCGGCGTGTATTTTTCCCTCGCCGCCTCTCTAGCCTTTCTCCCTGGGTGGTATGTTACCCTTAGTTCTGTGTGTGTTTTAGCCCCACGTGGCTCTTTACTTTTCTGTTCGTTATTTAGTGTAGTGTGTGCTTTGTTAATAAACTACGCTAACTCACTGGTCGCCCTCGTATCTCCTTTCCTGGCTCGTGAGAGCCAGAGTTATGACAGTAGGTCGCAGCCATAGTGAGACGGCCGCGACCGTGAGTTGGCTGTAAGGACTCGACGCCTTTTTTTTCTCTTCCTCTGGGTACGGGCGAGCCAGTATCATGTCTCCTTCCAAGAGACTCATGCGGCACCCAGGCCACGATCTCTCGGAGACTCTGGACCTTGTGGACGGAACGTTGTTCACCACGGACCTCTACGATGCCCCCAGCGAGATACGCTGGCGCCTGGAGCTCGCCGAGGGTATGCTTAACTGCTTTTCTCGCTACTTCCTTCTCCCCGAGGTTAAGGCGAGGAGGGCAGACATCTCTGTGGCTTGGGAGAGGCTCCGTAGGCTGGAGGAGAACTCCGGCAGGAAGCCGAGGACAGGACGCCTTCGCTCCTCGCTTCGGAATCCCGCTCCTGCCGCCGATCCAGTCCAGGAGTTCGCCTCACCCAGGGGTGATCCCGAGGATAGAGTGACGTCAACCGGGTTTCCCCCGGAGAAGATGAGAGTGACAGCGATGCGCATTGCGGATCGAGTGGCAGCCGCTTCTTCCGCCGCCGTTCCCCCCGTAGCCATGAAGAACGTGATTGCGGCAGTCAGGCTGGTCGAGAAGAACCCGGAGCTGAACGATTATCCGGAATACGCTGACCTGTTGGCTTCGCTCATCGCACAGGAGCGGCGTTTTCCCGACCTCACGTTCAGAAGACGTCGCTCCCAAATTCCCCACTCATCTCAGCGAGAGTCCCGTCCGGATCCCGCTCCAGGAAATCACACGAATTCCGCCTCCCAGCCTGCTGTTGCTCTCGTGTCTCGCCGAAGAAGTGAATCAGCTGCTCCCGCTCCTGGGCCCGCTCTCCCCGCTGTCCCGTCAGCTTTGGGCCCCCAGCTCTCCTCAGCTGTTTCACCCCCCTCTTCGTCATTCACTCCGGCCGCTGGGAGAAGCGCAAATTCATCTCTAGGTGTTCCAGGTCCCGATCCGGTGCGGGTAGCACCGCCTCATCTGTCCGGGGGGTTCCCCACTTCTATCCGGTTGGGAGAAGAGAGACTCGAGTCCCTTGTAGCGGGTTCCACCGGCCCTCCGGGAATCAGGCAAGTGTCCTTTCATTCTCCTCCCATTATGAGTGAATTGCCTTGTTTGATTCCTGGGGGAGGAGTTCAGGGTTCACAGTCCCCTGAGCTCTCTCCTCCCGCTGCAAAAACTGAATATGAACCTGCGTCCTCTGTGTCTCTTCCCCTTGAGTGTGCCCCGGTGCCAGGTGTACACCGCTGCGCGAGGAGGAGGCGGCCTGCGGCCCTGGAGGGTTTTGCCCCAGCCCCGCAGCCACGTTATGGGCAGAGGAGAAGGTCGAACTGCCTGTTGGAGCCAGCGCCGACGATTAAGCGTCCCCGGGTCTCCACGGAGGAATGGTTCGGCCCAGCAGAGTCCAGATCTCCTGCCTCCACGCCAGGTGGGCTGTTGACGCGGTCTTCGGCATTTGGAGGTCGTTTGACTGTGGAAACCATCATGCCGGCTGCGGAGCCATTCGCAGTCGAGTTGGAGCCGGAGGACGGAGTCCTGCACGCTGAGCCCGGAGCATCGAAGTCCTGGATGGCGGTAGAACCCGAGATCAGGGCCACCGGGAGTGCTGTCTCGGTCCAGCTGGAGTCCACCGGGAGTGTTTCGCCGGTCCAGCTGGAGTCCACCGGGGGTGCTGCGCCGGTCCAGCTGGAGTCCACCGGGGGTGCTGCGCCGGTCCAGCTGGAGTCCACCGGGGGTGCTGCGCCGGTCCAGCTGGAGTCCACCGGGGGTGCTGCGCCGGTCCAGCTGGAGTCCACCGGGGGTGCTGCGCCGGTCCGATCGGGGTCCACCGGGGGTGCTGCGCCGGCCCGATCGGGGTCCACCGGGGGTGCTGCGCCGGCCCGATCGGGGTCCACCGGGGGTGCTGCGCCGGCCCGGGTAACGGTTAGTGTGGGAGCTGGAGGATTGTGTTCGCCTGACGTCAGGCTGACTTCGTCCCTTGCCTCCATCATTTCTCCTCCTGCCGCTGTTGGGGTTCCTCTCACCCGGGCCAGTTTCCCCCTACCCTTGTTGCCATTAGATGGCAGGCTAACTTTGCCCCTGGCCTCCATCTCTTCTCCCCCTACTACTGTGGGGTTTTTTCTCACCTGGGTCAGTTTCCTCCTGCCTTTTCCCTCAGGGAGGAAGCTGCACCAAGACTTCTCCCTCAGCTCTCCGTGGTCTGAGGTCACGGGACGACCGCCTGGGAAGCCATCTGGCTGGTTCGGTGATCTGGGTCGGCCTCCGGAGAAACTGTGTCTCCTAGCCTGGGACTCGGGTAGGCCACCCGAACTGGTGTTGTGGTTCCTGGCCTGGTGGAGTTCGGGCCGCCCGCCGGACAAGCTCTCATCGCCTGCTCCACCTGCTGTCGTTCCTGACATTGTCTGACTGTATATAGCCTTGTATTTTGTATGCCCTCCATTATTTAGTTTCATTCAGGACATCAAGGAACTTTCTTTGCTAGAGTCCTTATTGTGATGTCATTTCAACGAAGAACTTTTCCTTAGACAATTTTCTATGTTTTACGGTCCCTGTATGGATCCTTATTTTAATCTGCCCTTTAAGTTGCTTTCGCCTCACATTGCCTGGCCTTATTCAGAATAGTTTGTTCTTCTGCATTTATATCCTCCTCCAGACTGTTTGATTTTCTGTGTTGCGTTAATTCATGTTTGAGGAGTTGTTTTTTTTTTTTTTTTTTTTTTTTTTTGTATCCTTATACCAGTTAGCGGCCTCAGGCTTTATTTTTAGCTCTTGTGCCCGGTTTGTCCCTTTATACTTTCTGTTTTTGGCCGGGGTTACATGTGTAGTCTTCTGCAACTTTATGTTTACTGAGTTTTGTAGTCTTTTTGGTCGCCGGGACATGAGTTTTGCATTGTCCTCGCCCTGAGTTGTTGTGAACCTTTTTTTTTTTTCCTCCATGATTATGTCGTTGTTTTTCTGCAGGTTGTTCTCCCCACCTCCTGTGGTCACCTGCACAGACCGTCTGGCCTCTGCAGAGGAGGGGGTGATGGTTTTCTTTTGTGTTTGAAATTATTATGGTATCTGACCCTATACTGTATCTAGGTTTTGTTTTTTTTGTTTTTTTCCCCCTTCCCGGCCTCCTTTGTCTGGTCCCTCCCTTTCTCCCAGATCTGGCCCCCACCGCCCTCCCTGGTCTTCCCTCGGAGGGGGGGGGGGGGGTTAGCCCGCTCCAGGAGGCGCGGCTCGGGGGAGGAGTACTGTCACGACCTGAACGCTATCTTTTCTCTGCGTTTAGGTTGTCCAGTGTCGCTCCTGCTCCGGGGTAGTCCGTGCCGGGTCTTCCATGGCCCGCTCTTTGACAGCGCCCAGCTGATTGCCAGCTGTCTAGTTCAGCTGCGCTGGGACAGCTGTCTCCTATCCCCAATCATCTCCCCATTTAAGCAAGCAGCCGGGAGTTACTCGTTGCTGCGACCTCGCTATGGGAAGACGTTCCTTGTGTTTCCCACGACTGTTAGCTCCTACGACTAGCTTCAGTCCGCCGTTACCTCGGCGCTTCACCCAAAGTAAGTGTTGCGACTCGGCGTGTATTTTTCCCTCGCCGCCTCTCTAGCCTTTCTCCCTGGGTGGTATGTTACCCTTAGTTCTGTGTGTGTTTTAGCCCCACGTGGCTCTTTACTTTTCTGTTCGTTATTTAGTGTAGTGTGTGCTTTGTTAATAAACTACGCTAACTCACTGGTCGCCCTCGTATCTCCTTTCCTGGCTCGTGAGAGCCAGAGTTATGACAGAGCCAGCACCAGCTGTGGGGGATCACACACAGGAGTGCTCCTCAAGACACTCAATTTTTTTTCCCGTATGTTTTTGTTTTGGGCGTACAGAAATGGCAATACGCCCGTTTTTGCTAAAATTGCATTTTCCCCGTATTTTCCTTAAAATATTTGACAATAACAACACGAACTACATTTAAAACATTTCCCAGAAAAGTGTCCACCACTGCGCCGTCCCCCACAGCCGCGCTTGGCACCAAAATACGGCGAAAACGTCTCACTTGACAGGTATGAAAACATTTCCCAGAGAAATGTCCATTATTACTCCGCTGTCCCTTATAGCCGCGTTTTACGGTATTAAAATACGGCGAAAACGTCTCACTTGACAGGTATGCGCCTCCATTTTCATATTGATCTGGTCAATTTCTTGACAGCAGCGGCTCTCCTCCACTGTAATAATAATGGCTTCCGAAAAATCAATATTTATGGGGCGCCCTGGACAGACCCCCTTCGGCTTCGCAATTCTGGAGGCGATTAATGTCCAGTTCAATGACATTTTCCACTGGTTCTGCTCTCTGGCCATCGTTGGAACTGTCGTCATCAGACAAAGCATCTGATTCCGTCTCGGACGGCTCGAACCGGTAAGGTTCTATGCCTCTGTCACTGTCTGAACCACTGACAAAAAAAAAAGACAAAAAAAAAAGACAAAACTAAACTAATTTGTTCACAATCGCTGTCACTTTCCGTCATGATTGTCCAATGTTGATAAGTGTGAATGTGGATAGGCAGGGCAGCCAGGGTACAACTGGTGATGTCAAAAACATGGGCGTGGTCTGGACTGGCTGTCACAAGCCAGCAAGCAAGGTGGGGCCTTCACCTGGTGTATTTTGTGCAATTATGTAAATACAAGTGGGTGATATGGTCTCCGGTATGAATATTTGGTTTAAGCTATGTGTATTTTATCTAAATTCGTTGTCATTTCGAAAAAAAAATTACGTGACATTTGGCCTTTAAATGGATGGCATAACACCAAGGCAGGGCAATAAAACTGCTGTGCCCGGCAGGGTTGCTTTGTTTTCTTATCAGTGTCTGTGTCTGTGCTGCTGGACTCTTCTTTTAGTACTTTAATTACCTCCAAGTCCGAACTCATGTTCATTTTTAAGTTTGTTGTGGTGCCAGAACAGCTGCGCAAACAAACATGAGCTGAGCACTGCTGATGTGATTGGTAGCGAGGAGGAGCCAGCCAGGTATGAGCTGATCTGTTATGAGCAGGCATCAGTTTTTGGTGACGTGTGGGTGTTCACCTAAATCAAAACATCGTTTTTTGGGGGGTGCATGGAAATGTCAAAACTACTGGATATTTGGCCTTTTTAAAAAGTATTGATCATGTATCGTATAGTCCTAAACTACTGTATATAATTATTGTATATCTGGCAACACTGGTACACATAGATAGATAGATAGATAGATAGATGGATAGATAGATAGATAGATAGATAGATAGATAGATAGATAGATAGATAGATACTTTATTTCGAACAAAAAAGTATAACAAAAACAAAACAAATGACAAATGCAAATAAAGTAACAGTATACAGTGTTCAAAAGGGAGAAGGAAGAAGTGAACACTTATTAATTCCATCTCCTCTTTTCCATAAATACACCCATGTGAATTATATACAAATTACCACATTTAAGACCCCAAGTAAACAATTAACTGTACTTTGTACATATCAACATTAACACCCATCCATCCTAACATACATTGATGTCCATACATCAAAACCAGCCTCAAACAACACAGATATACACAGTGCTGTCCCACCCACCATTCCATAGTGTCCCAGAGTGAGCACAGTGAATCGTACATATAAATACTACCCTTCTAACATATATCCTTTCAGCAAATAATGTTTATACCTCTTTTTGAATTGATTTCTGTTTGTACATAGTTTCAGTTCCGGCTCCAGACTGTTCCACAAATCCACCCCACAGACAGATATGCACATACTTTTCTTGGGTGTTCGTATCTTGGGTTTTATAAAGTTTAAGTCTCCTCTCAAATTATGATCATTGTCTCTTTTTTTTAAAATATTTTTTGTATATTAGTTGGGAGTTGATTATTAATTGCCCTGTACATTACTTGTGCTGTCTTAAATTTAACTAAATCGATGAACTTTATGACATGTGACTTTAAAAACAACGAATTGGTATGGTCTCTATATCCTACATTATTTATTATCCTTATAGCTCTTTTCTGTAATGTGCATATTGACTGTAGGCTGGTCTTGTAGGTGTTTCCCCAGACTTCTACACAGTAGTTAAGATAAGGTAGAAACAGTGAATTGTACAGTAAGACCAATGATTTATAATCCAAGATGTGTCTTGTCTTCCCCAGTATGCCTATACATTTTGCTAACTTGGCCCGGATGTGACTGATGTGAGGTTTCCAGCAGATTTTATTGTCTAGCGTCACCCCCAGAAACTTATTTTCCTGTACTGTTTCTATTCTGGTATCATCTATTGTTACCATTATTTCATGATTTATTTTATAATTTCCAAACAACATAATCTTTGTTTTTTTTAGATTTAGAGATAATTTATTTTTGTTGAACCACTGCGTTAACTTTTTCATTTCAGTTGCGACCACCTCTAAAACCTGCTGCAAATTCTCACCAGTGCAAAGGATATTTGTGTCATCCGCAAACAAAATAAATTTCAGAATTTTTGATACTTAGCATATGTCATTTATATACAAAATAAAGAGTTTGGGTCCCAAAACTGACCCCTGGGGCACACCACAAGTGATGTCCATGAAGGGTGATTTGTGCTCACCAATTTGTACAAATTGTTGTCTGTTACTTAAATAACTTTCCACCCAACTCAGTCCAACCCCTCTTATCCCATACCTTTCCAGTTTCCTTAGTAGTATTCTGTGGTCAATGGTGTCAAAAGCTTTCTTTAAATCTATGAATACTCCTACAGCAAACTTTTTTTTATCTATACAACTAGTAATTTCTTCTATAATTTCGATCAGTGCCAAAGATGTAGCTTTATCTGCTCTAAAACCATACTGGCTGTCTGTAAGGAGGTTGTGTTTTTCAATGAAATCATCCAGTCTCTTAGTGAAGATTTTTCAATAATATACTACAATGCTTCCATATTAAAAGAAGTTACTGTTAATTACTGTTACTGTAATTTAGGATTAACATCCAAGTGTGGTTAATCGGGCAACATTGTAATGACTGTACTCCCTATTGTCCAATTAATTTCCCCACTATTGTATAATAATTTCAAAACTTATTTTATAGGTGCATAATGACAAAATCATAATTTAAACTGGATGGTTTTTTAAAAATTTTCTTTGGTCTTGTAATGTTCATCAGCTCCAGACCGATGCAAATGCAGATCTTGAAATACATATCAATTTCATTACAAAAAAGAGCTTGTCAGCATGTACACAGGCATAAAGGAAATACCTGCAATGAGTTGACTAGGACTGACTCTGCTGAAATTCAAGAAGGAGTAGCCGTTAGATCAATTGTATCAATCAAGAAGGAAAAGAAAATATTTATTAGTCTCGATGCCGCTGTCAATGGAGGAATGTCTCTGATACGTGTTAAACATGGTTGTTAGGCAACAAGGAAAACTATTGTGAGTACTTTGCAATAGCACAAAGAAATCTTGACTTGTATGTCTTTAAAGCTTATTTAACCACTTGCACTCCGTTGTTCCGCGGGCGGGCAAGTCTCTGCGTCCTAGGGCGCATGAGGGCGCACGAGAGCGCACTTGTGCGCGCTTGGACGCATGACGCATGATGGTGGTGATGTAGGTGGTGTGGCCTCCAAGCGCCACTGAAAAAAAAAGCTGCAGTCACAGCCGCAAACAGATTAGTTCATCTGATTGACCTCTCATTTGACTAATAAGAGCCTTGAATTGGGTTTCTGAAACCTTGAAGAGCCAATGAATGAAAACCTAGGAAGGAGGACCCGCCTACTTTGAATGCACGAGCCAATTGAAGCACAGAAATTCGGGCTGGTGAAGAGAGATTTACTGCTGCAGCAGATGAAAACAAAGGAAGCTGGACGAACCTGCTACAGACCCAGGCTCACCCAGCAGCATGGAGACCACCCACAAGTGGGACCTGCACTCATTCCAGCAGAATAGACGTTTAGGATTCTCTTCCGTCATCATAGACCGACGGAGGCCGACGACAAAAGTCGTAAATCATTCGCCAAAACGGCAATAATGGAATTATGTTTTGATCGGGATCCACGAGCGGAGCAGCGTCGCGTTCGTCTGACAATGGGGAAGAGATGTTCGCCACGACTCTGCTGCTTTGAAGAGGTAAGGTGTTATAAGCTAAATTATTATTTATCCCTGAAAACTGTAATCCAAAAATGACTTTTGACCGATCGGTAAATTACAACTGTACTGCGCACGAAGTACGAAGTGCGTGCGCCGCGATAAACGGTTCATTTGCTGTGTTCGGACCGTGAACACCCCCCCCCCCCCGCTGCAGAAGAGGAGCGGGGGGGGCGTTCACGGTCCGAACGCCCCCCGGTCCGCGGGGGGAAGCATATGAGTCTATTCCATCATGTAGCGATGGCCCTCTTCTGTAGCGGGGGGGGGGCGTTCACGGTCCGTTCGTCCCCCCCCCGCCCCCCACACACACACAGTAGCGAGGGGGGGGAAGCCGCTGTGAAAAAATGCAAGGAGTGTAATCCGTCATGTAGCGAGGGCCGAACTCGGTCCTTGGTAGCGGGGGGGGGGACGACCCCCCGCCCACACACACACACACAGACACAGCCCTGAGTGTGACCTTTCATTAGAGCCTAAAATGAAGATTCTACATTGAATTATTCAAAAGTTACAGATGTTTTTCCAAACTGTGCCATTTGGCACAATTTGGCACAGCTCCAAAACGTCTGGGAACAGCCTGAGAACAAAGCTGTGTAAAATATTCATTTTTTGTGGTATTGTTACCAAATTTGGATCTCAGCTGGATAACACTTGGTTCTACATTTCTGTTGCATTTTCCAGCCGGATTGGATAGCTGTGTGTTATTTACAAGCATTTGTATCCAAAAAAACACTGTGTCCAAGTTTTTTTTCTTCAAGTTCAGTATGTTTAGATGACTGTAACTCAGTGGCCGGAGCACGTAGAGAGATTATGCTTTTTTTGCCAAAAAATTCAAAATGTTTTCTTTTAAATGAGACCAACCCCATGAAGATGCTGCAAAGGGTTGAAGAACAGCTTTCGATTTACTTTGGGCACGTTATTTTTTGGCATTTTTAGGAAAATTGCTCGGAGTGCAAGAGGTTAAGCAAGTTCTTCAAAGGTCAAGTTTGTGACATATTAAGGGTTATATTTTGACAAAGAAAGACATAATAAAATTTCAGGCAATGTTATATTAGGTGATTTGAAAGGTAACAAATACCATTGAAATCACTCTGCCGTGCACTTTACATGATGTAGAAAATCATGAACTATGTGCTGGCAGACCTGCCACATGCCCATCTGTCAGACTATGGTGAAAGCCAGTACCAATCAACACAAAATATATTTTTAAAAAAGCAGCTTTGAAGCAATAAAAAGCAGGTTTTGAGGAAAATGAGGTAACAGGAGAAACAAAACCATGTGTCAACATTGGAAATCATTTCAGCCACTGAAAGTGCTTTATGATTCTACAGTCTAGAGTTTTAATTCAGACTTTGCCGTTTTTACTCCTTGACAGATGATCAGCGAATTGCTGCAGTGGTTACTTGGATTGTGGAGGCAGATTATGTTGGACATTACTAAAATTTATCATTCTGCTAATTAGAACTAAACCTAAAAACAGACACAAAATACAGTAAACATTCACACTGCACTATGCATTGTGTCTTGTACCACTAATTATAAAGATCTCTAGCATATACAGTAGATGAAGGACAGAACATCATTCCTTTAAAAGATATTTCCTCCCTTAGAGAAATGATACAGAGATGGTCTGAACATCCTATTAGGATAGTACTGAAATTCCCCCAGGAAGAGGTGTTGTATCTATGTCCAACCATAAGAAGAACCATGGATGGCCCAGTACAGGCTTGAAAGATTATGTCTCACACTTGTTTAAAGAACTCTACCTGTCTACCTGCGGAGAAAGGAAAGCAGTGACTGGTAAAAAGTCAGGAATAGAAACCTCATTTCAGAGTACTGTCCATGGTAGCTGGACCCTAAGTGATAGTAATAGATGGATAGGCTTTAACAGTGTTGGGAGTAATGTATTACTGTAATGCCACTACTTTTGCAGTAACGTGTTGTGTAACGAAATAACTGTTTAAAAATTCAGTAATGCATTACAGTTACTGAAATTTGATCAGATATGTTGCTTGCATTACTCGTTTTATTAATATGAATAAATATTTTAGCACAAATAGACAATCATACAACTTGCAGTTGCTAGACCCTCATCAGCTGTCAGTTGGAGATGAATACACAGTTTTGGTGGCTATGGGTGGGACTGCCATCCCCAGCACCACCACCAGCCTCAAGCCACTGGAGGTTGTCATGCCAAAGGCAAAGGCAAACAAATAAATAAGCAAAGAAATATAAACTGACCCTACCGTAACTGACACAGCCGTCACACAGTCTCCTCCCTGGGTCCACTTCCTGTCCTTCCCCAGTTCACGTCACAACCCTGTGGGGAGAAATACTGTGGTGGTGGCGACTTCTCATATCGAACCCTGATCACCTGTTGTCTGAGCTGTAAGTAGCCCCTAGCAGCTCCTACCTCTGTGGTTAAACATGAGTATTTTTTGAGCAAGAAGCTCGCATTTAATGTCTACATTAAATGCATTTACGCACAGAGAAAAAGTGACTGTGATTTGTTGCAGTAAGCGGTGAACTTTCATTTATCTGTGCTGTGGAGATGCATATTGTGGGGGAATCTGCAGACAGCGTCTCAGTCAGGAGGCAGCGATTAAACATAAAAGAATAATAGGCAAGGACGTCTTGGGGAGTTGGCAGGAAGAGGGAGCTGGGGGTTGAAGGTAAATGTATTGTGGAGCTGGATATCATGCGGTGTGATGTGAAATGTCATGCAGATGTGAGATTATCTGTGGAGCTTATAAGGAGAACCCTGGTTTGGCTGATTCATGGCTTTTCCGTGTATGAATGTTGAGAGTGTTAATAAATTTCGTCTGCTCGTAAACTGGCCTCCTCATTTCCCACACTCTCCACACTGGTGACCCTAGACGTATTATGGAACACGAGGCAAGAACCCCGGAGTCGGCCTGGACGGGAAGCCCCAGCAACGCGGCAAGCATCCCATAGACGGCCCGGATGGGAACCCCCAGCAACACGTGCGCTGTTGCAGTCAAGCTACCGGACTTTTGGCAGCACAACCCGCACTCTTGGTTCCACCACACCGAGGCCCAGTTCGCCCTCCGGGGAATAACGGCAGACGATACCAAGTTTTTCCATGTGGTTGCAGCGCTGGACGCTCGCACAGCTCAGCAGGTAGCGAGCCTGCTCGACCAGCCCCCAGCCCACAGCAGATATGAGGCTCTCAAAGCTGCGCTGACCCGGCGCTACACGCTCTCGGACTGTGAGAGAGCAGAGAGGCTCCTGAGGCGTTCCGAGTTAGGAGATGGTTCGGCCGTCGATCTGATGGAGAAGATGTTGGCGTTAATGGGCACGGACGACGGGCACTTTCTGTTTGCCCACCTTTTCCTCCGGAACCTTCCAACAGAGGGGAGAGCGGTCCTGGCCAATTCGCCGTTGCTGGCTGCGCGTGACTACCGTGCGCTAGCCCAGGAGGCAGACCGGATCATCCTCACCACCAAAGCGCTCACGGTGAACGCGGTGGTGTCGGAACCCAGCTGGACGACCAGAGGAGGCGAGGAGCCACCGACGGTAGCAGCAGCGGGGGCCAAGGAGCGCCAGAGAGACACGCTCTGCTTCTACTACCGCCGCATCGGAGAGAACGCACGCAGATGTGCCCCACCATGCCAATTCAAGCGCTCAGGAAATGCCAGAGCCGGCAGTCGGTAGCAACTGCGACCACTGGCGAAGAGAACAAGCTGCTCTACGTGACAGACTCGCGCTCAGGGAGGCATTTCCTTGTAGACACCGGAGCCCAGAAGAGCATCATCCTGCCGACCTACGCCGACCGGCTGGCAGGACCAAGCGGCCCCGGGCTGGTAGTAGTAAACGGCTCGAACATTAAGACCTTTGGTGAGAGAACACTGGCTTTATCTCTACATGGCCGTACATACAGTACGAGTGGACTTTTGTCATAGCAGCACTGAGTTTCCCAATCCTGGGAGCTAATTTTCTGTGTGCGCATGGTTTACTAGTTGATGTTGCTAACAGGTGCCTGGTTAATGCACTGTCCTTTGATTCTCTCCCCTGTACAGCTCGAGGGGCCGGGCCAGTAACACAAGCCAACGTCACAGCTCCAGGCGGTAAGTTCCACACACTGCTCACTCAGTTCCCAGCACTCACGGTCCCGACATTTTCAGTGGCCATCGCTAAACACGGGGTGGAGCACTTTATCACTACCACTGGGCCGCCTGTGTTCGCACGACCTCGGCGCTTGGACACAGCTAAACTGGCCATAGCGCGCGAGGAGTTTGCCAACCTGGAAAGGTTGGGCATCATCAGGCGATTGAACAGCCCATGGGCATCCCCGCTACACATGGTCCCTAAGGCTGAGGGGTCGTGGCGACTGTGTGGCGATTTGTGGCAGGTTGAATAACGCCACAGCACACGGCGGCTACCCGATTCCCCACATTCAGGATTTTTCCGTTCACCTTGCTGAAGCACACATTTTTTCTAAAATAGACCTGGTCCGCGGTTACCACCAGGTCCCAGTGCATGCGGAGGACATACCCAAAACAGCGGTAATAACTCCGTTCGACTTGTTCGAGTTTCTGCGCATGCCATTCGGATTAAAAGGAGCGGCACAGACGTTCCAGCGCATGATGGACATGGTGCTGCGCGATCTCCCATTTGTGTTCGTCTACCTGGATGATATCCTGGTAGCCAGTGCGTCCGAAGACAAACACGTAACCCACCTCAGGACGGTTTTCCAGAGGTTGGAGGAGCATGGGTTAATAATCAACCCGGCAAAGTGCCAGTTTGGCGTGACGGGGATTGATTTTTTGGGGCACCGCGTCTCACCGGAGGGAGTGATACCCTTGCCCGACAAAGTGCGCGCTGTGGCGAACTTTCCCCGGCCTCAGACGGTCAGGGCGCTGCAGGAATTTTTGGGGATGGTTAATTTTTATAACCGTTTCCTCACCCGCGCAGCTCAGCTCATGCAGCCACTGTACGCCGCGCTCAAGAGACGGAAACCCGCAGATGGAGTCGAATGGACTCCGGCGCGAGAGCAGGCGTTCTCTGAGGTGAAAGCAGCACTGGCAAACGCCGCACTGTTGGCACACCCAGACCCAGTGGCCCGGATAGCGCTCACTACTGACGCCTCGGACGTGGCCATAGGGGCCGTCGTAGAGCAACGTGTCGCTGGTTCTTGGCAGCCGCTCGCCTTTTTCAGCAGGGCTTTGCGCGACAGTGAGCGTAAATACAGCGCGTTCGACAGAGAGTTGCTGGCTCTCCACCTGGCCATACGCCACTTCCAGTTCTGGCAGGAAGGGCGCAGCTTCACCGCGTTCGTGGACCACAACCCGCTGACGTTCGCGATGGACAAGGTTTCGGAACCATGGTCGGGTAGCCAGCAGCAGAGACAGCTGGCTGCGATTTCGGAATTTACGACCGATATTCAGCACGTGTCGGGTAAACTGAATGTGGTGGCAGACTACCTCTCGCACGCGGTAGTGGCCCCGGTCTGGTAGGGATAGATTATACAGCCATGGCCACAGAGCAGATTAGCGATACGGACGTGCGCGCGCTCCAGTCTGGACCAACAGGGTTAAGGCTGGAGAGCAGAGTACTGCAAGATGGCAGCCCTCCCCTAATCTGCGACGTCTCCACGGGACGCCCGCGCCCGGTGGTCCCGGTCGCGTGGTGCCGCAGCGTGTTTGAGTCAGTTCACGCTTTGGCGCACCCAGGAGTGCGCGCGTCAGTCAAAATGGTGGGAGCGAAATTTGTGTGGCCAGGCCTGCGCAAACAAGTTAAAGAGTGGGCGACAGCCTGCGTAGCATGCCAACGAGCCAAAGTGCACAGACACACAAAGGCTCCTTTGGAGCCGTTTAGGATACCGGCTAAAAGATTCAACCATGTTCACGTGGACCTTGTGGGCCCCCTCCCGCCGTCGCAGGGGTGTACACACCTTCTGACAGTGGTGGACCGCACCACACGCTGGCAAGAAGCAGTCCCGTTGGCGGCAACCACGTCCGTGGACGTGGCGTGTGCTTTTTTGACAACATGGGTGGCGCGTTTTGGAATCCCGTCGGACATCACATCCGATAGGGGCCCTCAGTTTGTTTCCGAACTTTGGTCCGCGATGGCCCGCAGCCTGGGTGTTGCAATTCATCGTACAACCGCGTACAACCCACAGTCAAATGGGTTATGCGAGCGTTTTCACAGGTCACTGAAGGCAGCACTCAGGGCTTCGTTGACGGGTGCAAATTGGGTTGACCGGTTGCCGTGGGTTTTATTGGGGTTGCGTTCCACACCAAAAGAGGATTTGGAGGCTTCCCCGGCTGAGCTGGTTTTTTCTCAGCCACTGCGGCTACCCGGGGAATTTTTGCCAGACAATCCCGCGCCGGACAGCTGCCCATCTCAGCGTTTGCAGCATAGTGCAGACATAGGCATGCTGCCCGGTCCGGCCCACCACTGTTTTCCACGTGCTTTTGTGCCAAAAACTTTGAAGAACGCGGAGTTCGTGTTCGTCAGACACGATGCCCACCGCCTGCCATTGCGCCCACCCTATGATGGCCCGTTCAGAGTGCTGGAAACAGGGGACAAGCATTTTTTGCTAGACTTGGGGGGGCATCGTGAGAAAATATGCATAGACAGACTTAAGCCCGCCTTTGTAGTGGCGGACGAGCAAGTGCTGCTGGCCCGGGCCCCCCGGCGTGGAAGACCCCCACGGAGTACTCCCCAGGCAAACTATTCACCAGAACAGCCACACGAGCAGAGCAAAGTTCCCCCCCCCCCTCGCTTTGGCCCACCCGCAGTCAGATACACGTCCAGCAGCCCCCCGCCGCCACAGAGACTCCAGTTACAGCAGATATGGGAGGAGACTGAAGCCCAAAAGACGTAGTGACTGAAACTCTGTCTGGGGGGGGGGGGGGGTGATGTGGAGATGCATATTGTGGGGGAATCTGCAGACAGCGTCTCAGTCAGGAGGCAGTGATTAAACATAAGAGAATAATAGGCAAGGACGTCCTGGGGAGTTGGCAGGAAGAGGGAGCTGGGGCTTGAAGGCAAATGTATTGTGGAGCTGGATATCATGCAGTGTGATGTGAAATGTCATGCAGATGTGAGATGATCTGTGGAGCTTATAAGGAGAACCCTGGTTTGGCTGGTTCATTGCTTTTCTGTGTATGAATGTTGAGAGTGTTAATAAATTTCGTCTGCTCGTAAACTGGCCTCCTCATTTCCCACACTCTCCACAGTGCTTTCTTTTTTATTTTATCTCATTCATTTACATGCTGTTGTGATATGCAACTATTTCATGGAAGTAAATCCTCTTAATATGCATTTTTAATGGGCTGGTCCAGGGGTGTCAAACATATGGCTCGTGGACCAAAAACAGCCTACCAGGGGTTTTTTCTCTGTGAATTCACAGCTTTATTTCTAGTAAATTTCTGACTTTCTACTGATTACAATAGTTTGTGTAAATCTGAGACATTTTTTCTTTGTAAGATGATGTCATGAGCTGAGCACCAGAGGTTTCCGCCATGCTCAGTCTCATGGCTTTTCTCTATATTTGCATATTTGTTGCATTTTGTGCCTTTTGGTTTATGTATTTCTCATACTGTTTCTTATTTTCCTGTTTATGTTATAGTTTTGTTATTTTCTTATTTTGTATTACATTGCATTTATTTCTCAGTCAGTATTTGTTGATATTTTATTCTTGATATCCCATACTGTTGTGTTCTCTCTCTGGGTTGACAGCTGTCAGTGGCATTTCCGGGTATTTGCTCTGTGTGGGCGGTGTCCCTGTCAGCTGTCAGCCCCGGTCTCTCCCTCTCATTGCTCCCAGTGGGTCCAAATTATTACTCATTGTTTTCTCCTGCCTGCTCTGATATCCACACCTGTGTTCTATTGTATTATGCCTTATTTAAGACCACTGCTCTTTGTATTCCTCGCTGCAGTCTTGACTGATGTCTGTACTCCCAGAAGTAAGTTTGATGCTCTGTGTTTTCTCTTTGTTACCAGGTTTATCTCTCTCTGGCTTTTGAGTTATTTTGTGCACTTCATGTTTGTAATAAATCATCACAAGGTCACAGTCCAGCACGTGGGTCTCTTCTCTGCCCCAGAGGGGCATTTATGACAGATGAGACTTTTTTTCTCATCAGTTTTCTTTTTGTTCTTTTTTCTGATGAGAACAAGGTGCCCTTGATCTTGCTGTGTGTGCAAGATGATTTAAGTATGCATTTAAAAGTAACGTGAAAGTTACTTTTCCAAGTAACTAGTTACTTTAATCATGCAGTAACTCAAAAGTAGCTAAGTTACTTTTAAAAAGAAGTAACTAGTAACTGTAACTAGTTACTATTTTTAAGTAACTTGCCCAACACTGGGCTTTAATAGTTTTGAAAGTCAGTTTCATTTATATACTTTTTATACATCAAATCCTTCAGTGACTTCTCAGCATATACAAATTGTGGTGTATGTAAAACGGCACAACGCACTATGCTGCGGTAGCATGTACGCATGTGTGACGTCACAGCACCGCAGGGTATATTATACGGCTGCCCAGGGCCAGCCGCCCTCTTGGTGCCCTACCTACTACCAACCACAGTCTATTCTGTACCACTCTATTGTGCTGACCTTCAATAAAGCTAATCTCAACATGTGGACATGTCCGCCCTTGTTTCCAGACATAATACTTTGCAACGACGATGACCCATGCAACATCGAGGATGACCCACATAACATCGGAGCACCAGCATTCTCAAGCTGCTGCCTCATAGGCAGGAGCTCCAGTCCAAAGTCATGCAGGACCCAGAAGAAGGTAAGGCCTACCACGTCAGTGGCAAGACCGGCCTGCCTCTACGTTTTCCCCCAGACAGCTCACATCCTCCACCAGATGGCACTCCAGTAATGGCGCCTTTCCCCAGCACGAGCCTCCTCGAGCTGCTGCATCACTGCAGGAGTTGCAAGCCATAGCTGAACAGGACCGGCCATGTCCCCCTTCAGATGACACTCCAGTGGTGGCGTTCTACCCTAACAACAGGGTGGCAGAGCGACAACAGCACTTCATGAAGAAGGAATGCCAAGCAGAGCGCCCTTCATTCACAGTGCTTGACTGGATCCGGGTACGTTGACTCGATCGCTCGTACAAGCTGCAGTCCTTCTGGCCAGATCACTGCTCAGCTAGGACCAGCCACCTTCTGTCTGCCGGATGGGCCATGACGGCATGCCAGCAGCCACAGAAGGAGGATGCCACCTTCCACGTCTGACCAAGAGACCACAACCAAGCCGGCCCGCCTAGACTGGGACTTTGCCAATGAATGGTTCACAGCTCCAGTGGGGTGTTAGCCGGAGCCATCAGGGCTGGTGCAGCCTGAGCCCCACCTGGCATGAATCCAGTTGAGACCTCTTCATCTTGAGGACTATGTTACTGACTTTATATACATTGGTAGTCAGCACATGGTCTATTCAGTGGCAGAATAATTCACATGACCATGTGGGCACACGGCAGTCTACCCGGTTGCCCAGTCAGAAATGTTATGGTTGAAATGTGCTTTAAGTGGTTCTTTATATTGGCCTGTTCGGCCCAGTCATGCACGTTCAGTTTTGCATTAGCCAAAATGTTCTTATACTTTCCTGGTCCTGCTAAGCTAATCCGCATAAGTGTAGATCTTCAATTCTACATTAGCTGATATGCTAATATATGCATGTCTTTCTTGCCGCCCTTGCTATGGCTAATTCACATGGGTAATGTTCTAAGCTTTTCAAGAAGGGAGTAAATGTGGTGTATATAAAATGGTACAACGTACTATGCTGCGGCAGTACGTACGCACATGTGACGTCACAATGCCACAGGGTATATTATACGGCTGCCCAGGGCCAGCCGCCCTCTTGGCGCCCTACCTACTACTAACCACAATCTGTTTTGTACCACTCTATTGTGTTAAGCTTCACCTCAACTAACCTCAGGTGAAGCTGAGGTTGTGTTAAGCTAACCTCAACACTCTATTGTGTACCACTCTATTGTGTTAAGCTAACCTCAACACGTAGACATGTGCGCCCTTATTTCCACACATAACACAAATGAGGGCATTATAATCCTTGAAAAGACTAATCAGTTGGGGATAACAATCTTTCATCTCAACCTCACTTGCTGTGCTTCTTCTCTCGGCAGGTGGAACTAAACAATGGTGGCCACCGGAGTGGTGGCCTAGTTGGTAGAACATCCACCCCACAACTGGGAGGCTGGGGTTCAAATCCCGGCCGGGTCATACCAAAGACCAGGTAAAAATGTTACTTTCCGCCCCCCTAGCTTGGTGCTCAGCATAATAGAATGGGGAAAGGCGGGCAGAGAGGAGTGGCGACCCCTGCCCTGTATAAGGTATAGAAAGGAACACTTGTTCCTGAGGAAACTTGATAAAAAAAAACAAAAAACAATGGTGAATTCCCATCGTCCCATATCAGGTCTACTGGAGTGGATAACACTGTTGGTTTCAAGAATTCAGTGTTTTAAATTTTGATATTGACTTGTTTTGGAGGTCAGCAAAGGTGGAATTCTTTGATATGAAATAAATAGTTACAATAACAAGTTAACTGGTGGAAAAGTATGTTGATGAATGTGAGATATGAAGTCACTGTCTACTGCTGAAAAAGTTGGAAAAAAGTGTGTATATGTGCGTGTGTGCCCATGTACATTAGTGTGCATGTGTCAATAAGGATCCACTTGTTTTGACTGAAGAATCTGGCTCTGTGAAACAAAATGCTTTTTATTACCTTGCTCCAAGGGTATCATAACACCACAATAACCTTAATTTCCTTTCTCTTCTTACAAACACCTACGCACATGTCTAAATCAAGATCAGACAGAAGAATAACAAAGTCTGGACCAGTTCAAATGGTCCCTTAAGAGCAGTCTCCAAACTCTTAGTGACTATTGAGTCGTCAGGGAGATATATATCCATCCTGCATCTGAAGTGAAATAATAAAAACAAACACTTGGCTTTGAAAGCATGTTGCAGCAAGCAGAAGAGGGATAATGTGAGTTTTATACCGAGGAGCTGACCCCCATAAAGACTTGCCCGAATGTCCTGCTTTTGGAAGCCCCAAACAAAACTTTTGCCAGACGGTGAACTACAGAGCAATGAATGAAAGATTGCCAAAAGCCAGACCTAAAGGAAAATAAATCTTCCTATTGTATGTCCAAATGAGCATGCAAACACACGTGCTACACAACATCAAACACTCCATTCTGTGTTCTGTGTTATGGATTCTCCCAGTGTACTCCCACATATCCTAGAGAGATGTTGGAAAATCCAGAGTTAGACCTATCAAAAACTCAGCTTCAGCCCCACAAGAGCACGTGTCATATCCCATTAAGTTGGAACAGTGGAATTGTTGGATGCGCATAGAAGTGCTCATTACTATTTGTTCCTGTTGGAGTCTCTTTGAAAACACAAGCTGCCGTACCAAAAAACACATCATTGGAAAAATATAGATTTGACTCCAGGAAGTCTTGCTTAACACAAGTTCAGTCTGTGGCTTCCTTACTGTGAATTTTCAGGCCTCACTGACTAAAAGCAATGTTTGGCATAAGAGAACAAGGTTGCTTTGCCTACGGGAGTTTTAGTTCGAGGCCAGTAAAGAGTCAGGATTGATCCAAGAGGATTTGTAGACTAAACTAGTAAAAAAAAGGGGGGGAAGAAATGGGAGAAGCAGGGACAGCTGGAACAATGTCACGAAGAGAAAGGGAGAAATAACACCAACAGGTTCCTAATGCTGCTGTCTTCTAAACATGACTGTGACAAGTTCTTCCTAAGAGCTGAAGATGGGTGCTGTCAAGCCTCTCTGAGCATGCAGGCTTTTTTTCCTACAGTGAACCATTGGTGACAGAGTCAATGGGAGGCGAAGGAAAAAATAAGAGGTGGTGCCTGCCAAGCTTCCCCTCTGCTTGCTGTCGTCGTCTCTCTTTCTCCATCCTCTTATTGCTGCCAGCCCAGTGGAAAAACTTCCTTTCGTCCAGACACGGTTATGAAAGAATAAAGGAGCACGTGGGAAATTAATAAACAAAGGCAACAGCACACAGGCAACTATAGATAATAGAAAATAATTAATAAGGTGCCAATATTGCAAGAAACCAAAAATAAAGGAAAAACCCTCAAGTGAATTCTTCCACTCTTACTCTCTATGTCATAGAGCTGAGGGCGAAAACAGTGTCCTTAAATACAAGGGCCTGATAGTAACACATTGTTCCACCCACTCTAGAGAGCAGTTTGTTCAGCTTCACTGTCTGCAATTTATTCAACTGATTTCCACATATTTTATATCAGTTTCATGCAGGCCAAGATGGCTACTGGGGATATGCAAACAAGCTCAGACAATATAAACTCACATGGCAAATGGAAGCAAAGGGCAACATGGTACAAATCTTCTAGCATCTGCAAGCAAAAACATGCTTATGTAATTCACCATGTCTGTCTTTCTTATTCCGCTTTTAGCTGAAAAAGAAATCCTGCCTATTAATCTTAAATGCTGTGGTCCAGACTCAAGATTAAAGGTGTATTCACACCAAACGCGAACGGGTGCCGCAAATCCATACAAAGTGAATGGGAAGACACGAGTACACGCGAATTTGCGTCGTCACGCGTTCACGTCCGCTAGCTAGCTAGCTGCTAGCTTTGAGATTCTGCTGTCACCATTGCAGAGTAAACTAGTTAGAAAATGAAGTTCACTCACCAGGAGGCAGGAGGCCCGGGAACTCTTCAGCTGAATCGGGATTTTGGAGTTATTTACCCACGGTTTCTGGCCACAGACGTCCTAGCAAGCTAGCAAGCTAGCAATGTAAACACCCATCATCTGTAAAGGTTTGGAGGCTTGAGATGACATTTTCAGGTGAGCCCGTGGTCGGATAATGTAAACCTAAGCATGACATTATTTTGGGAATTTCCACAGCAGGTTGAACACAGCTGCAGAAGTTTTAAAGACAACTTCGCCTGTCTGCATCTCACTATTCATGTCTGTTGGCGTGTTTACATTGATTTATAATGTAATCGTGCTGCGCAAAAAATTTGCCTGTTCGCGTTTGGTGTGAACGCACCTTAAGACCAGGACCTATATTCTGTTTCCACCGTCTGCCACTGCAATCCTTCATTCGGCCGGCATATTAGCGACACTAGTACAGACTGAAGACGACTCACATGTGTCGCATGACACAAAAGGCTGTGGTGACAGATGTGTGTGTCTGTTTTTATGCATGTGTGCGTGTATGCGCGTGTGCATAGCCTGGAGGCATTTTGGGTGCCAGGCCAGTAAAGAACTACTGTATGTGGGTGTTCACGTTTGCCAGAGAATGAGTGGCATTTTCCTTCATTTCCTGCTAGCACTGAAAGCAACAGAGGCACAACCTGCCCATTCTCATACACAAACACACATGCAAAGGCTTATGCAGCCATAAGCCAAAGGACTATGACAAAGTACAATGTGTTTTTTTTTTTCCCCCTTTGGCTAACTAATGATGTGAACGCCAGCTGAAATGCAGGGCACATGAACAGCATTAAAGAATTAAGTGGTATAATTATCAAATAAGAATTAGTGAAAAGATGAATGGGTATCTTCACAGTGCCCTGCATTTGTGACTGACAAGAAACTGCTTGTTATTCTGCCCCCTTGTGGTCATATCTTGGGGTCTTTTTTACTGGCCTGGGAAAAGGTGATAATGCGCATGAATTCAGAGATACATAAGATCAGTTTGTTTTTTTTTAAATTAAGCATTTCTATTTCACCAGTGATGCAATAAAAATAGCAATAAAATACAATAATTGATAAACAAGCCTATAGAATTCTTCACAGCTTAAACATCCAAATGCTTTTGCCAGTGCAAAGTAAATATAACAAAACCTGACCAAAAACAGTGCAGACCTGTTAACGAACCCTCACATCTTTACTTTGATGTTGGAGCACGAAAATAATTCAACTTAAGTGCAACTTCAGTGTAAAAGGCCCTTGACTAAAGGTAAAAGCTGTATCAACGGTTTGGGGAGGCAACACACAGCATGTTCATCTGGTTGAAACGTGTTCACAAGTCTTTATGAGGAGTGTTAAATCCACTTTGCACAGGGCATGAAGTGTGCCGTGTGTATCCAGTGTGACCGGCGTTTGTGTATGCTTGGTCACGCCTTGGCACGTTGTATCAAAGGCCCAAAGAGGCAGTTGGTTGGAGCCTGGTAATTGTGGTTATATAATGCACTGCACACACAAAACACACACACACACACACACACACACAAAACACACTTGAGCTGCTTGTAACCACAAGTCAGCCCGCCACTGACCAGATGCCACTCACAGGAGGACACCACATTGTTACCACAACCCGTGTGGCAGGCATTATGAAAAAAAAAAATAAGAGAAAGGTGAGTCACTGTGTATGGATCTGAATGGAGAGCAATTCCTTTCACCTTTCTGTTCTTAAACAGAAAAGCGGAGCCTGTGAGAAACTGACAGAAAAGCAGTAAATCTACATAACAGGCCCTGGACTTTATGAGCAACTGTGAAGAATAAAGCAGACAGTATCAGCAGCTCTACACACTTCTGTTGTAACTCACCGTCAGCACGGAGACGCTTTGCTGTTTATCCCTCAATCCAATCGCCTTGATGGTTGTGTAACACAGTTTAAGACTCAAAAACATTCAGTCACTTCAGGGTAAGCATGTGGGGCTCCAAATGTACCAACACACACGCACAGTCAACTTTCTTCCCATAGGCAGGAGAAATAGAAAGACTCTGCCAAAGGTTTTTGGATTTCAGAACTCCAGACCACTGTATTTTCCACTTTCTTCCCTCCTCTTTTTCTTGCTTTCACTCTACACCTATACTACTCTATGTATTTGTTTTTCTACCTCCATTCCTCCTTTACTTGGAATGCCAACAGCGGGCACACTGAAACACATATGACTGAAAATGTTATCTCCTTAGCAGAGCGTGAAATTTGGAATTCAGTCAATATCTATGCTGGGTTTTTAGTGTCTTGCAGCTGCACGGTTTGTCATGCAGGATACCTGAGGAATTAGAGTCACAAGTGTCTGTCCTCTGTGTCTGCAGAGGAGAGATGCCGTTACAAAGGAATGCAGAGTCACTTGCCAGAGTGATCACAGTAGATAGACAGTGAGAATCAACTGGGAAGAGAAGAGAAGAGAAGAGAAGAGAAGAGAATATATGCACTATATAATATCAGTAACAAATGTTTACTGTGGTTTTTGCCATGAGAACCAGATTGCACAAAAATGATAATCTATCCACATGGAGGACACTACTGTTACATCAGTAGCCCAATGAACATATCTGCTCTACTGCCCAACCCCGATGCACACTCGTGCTACTCACCACGCCCACTTCAACATCATCAACAAAAGTTCTGGTTATAAAGATCTGCTAGATCAACAACAGAAAATAAAATCTCTTTGATTACAGGGGAACCTCTTGAACGACACTCAGTGCTCTCTAGGATCAGCAGTACATATGGAGCTTTAATTGCATTTTTAAAAAAGTGCCCATACAGCACGTTGCCTTAATCTGCAACTTGTCACCCTACGCATTACTCAGGAGAATTATACACATCTCATGACTAAGATACCAAATTGTTTTTTGCAACTTTTCCTTTAATGTTCTCTCCTATTTCGTTAGGCCCAACAAACCTCAGATATAACATTAAAAAGACACAAGGATGCTAACAAAATAGAAGGAATCAGGAGGCAAGGAGGACCTACCGTTCTTTCTGCAGAGGAGCAGGTGGCTGCACTGGGTAATGGCAGCAGTAGGTGTGTGCTTCAGGTCTCTCTTCTACCTCCCTCCTTGCTTCAGCCACTCGTGTCTCCCATGGGATGCAATGGCATCAGATACTCAGTGAGCAAGTGTGTCCACCTGGGCAAAAGAACTGGCACCACAAATGGGTCCGGTGCTGCTCAGAAATGAAGTAGAAAAAAGAGACAACCAAAATCAGAAGTTACGGTACGTTCAACTGCAGGTGGAGTAAAACGTCTGCTTTGTTTTGATCTTTCTGCCTCTTGCAAAAAACAAAAAAGTCCATCCAAATGTTTTCTGGCAGAGGTGGTAAAAGTGACAGTGGGAATGGAAGTAAGAGCAGAGGGAAAAAATTCTCTGTGTGTCCAGACGCAGGTCTGAGGAGCACCTTCCCAATCCGTGTGCTCTTACTCTCCAGGGTGGAAAGTAGGAGGGATGGAGCAGGACAGAGAGGGAGAGAGAGTGTGGAACAGTGAAGTGAACTCAGTCAGTCAGGTCAGTCAGGCAGGCAGGCAGCAAGGCAATGTATTTGGGTCCAAGCAGGTTATGCTCCCACTCCAAGGACTTATAACCAGGGGTTGTGCACCTTGGTGCTCCAATCTTTCTGTCTTACTCAGCGATCCCTGTCCCACTGACTTATTTGAGGAAAGACAGACAAGAGTGTTCATTGGGTTAACCCCCTTCATACAAAAAACAAGTGTCTGTGGCTGGCTGCAATGACGAAGGAGGGGAGTGAGCTGGACGGGGTGGGGTAGCAACTACACAGAGAGGGGTGGGGTCGGATGAGGAGGGAAGGGAACGAAAAGAGATGAGAAGTGGGGGATTCGTGGGCATATCGTGCTCTTATTCAGTTTCTCTCTGCTTCTCAAACTCACCTCTATGCAATCCTCCTCTTTATGCTTTTACTTTTCAGACATGGCCTCAAATGAGTTCACCATGAAGCCTAAGATAAGTATACTGGTGTAACTCCTCGGAAACTTTGATTCAAGGCTTTAAATTTCTCTGAACTTTTTAGTAGCGATCATAACATCTAGGTAAGGATACGCCTGTCATTAAAACTAAAATTAGCTGTTAGTTTGTGTTGAATAGCTACATGGTGGCACTTTATGAAATAACACCCCCTTTACACAGGGGTGGAGATCATTGAGAGACTGGGCCAATTTTTGGTCTATAAATGGTGGTCGCCATGGCCTCCTCAAAGTTTTGACTCCAAAACAGACAAGGATCTCCTAAACGATCTCAAAGATCAAAAATTGGGATAAGGCCCCCTGTGTAAAGGGGACCTTAGTCATCAAAGTGTGGCTCACATTTTGCTACTACAGTCCAACATACAAGCTGTATTTACATATAGAAAATACACCTTGTGTTATAAAGAAAGTAAGTTTTAGCTAGGAATTTCCATAAATTTTCACCAAAATAGGCAATTGAAAATTGTGTTTTGGATGCTGACTAGAGAAGACATTGTCCTCCAACAGACAAAAGACCATATGAGCATTTTTATCATCAGGTGATGGACACTAAATGTGATTGTAATACTCTGTGGTGGGGGCAATACTATATCGATACAGTGGCACCAGTATCGTGATCATTATGCAGTCTCTGATGATTCCTGTAGAATCGCATATTGTATATATTATATTATTATGGCGGTCCCCTAGGCTTGGGAGGGGTGACGCCCCACCTCTGGGTGGTGGCGTCACCTGTAGTATATAAGCCACCTGCAGGAGACATATTGTCTTTTTGCTGTGGCTCCTGCACTCGCGGTAGGGACTCCTGTGTGTATAGTTCATATTATAATAAAACCATAAAACGTCACCTTGACTCCTTGTTATTCGGACACAACATTTGGGTGACTAGGATATACGGAGATGGAGAGGGCTGCTACCACGGTTCGTCCCTTCTTGGAGGCTCCGGGTGAGCCGTTGGCCCTTGGGCCAAGTGGTATGCGGCCTTCCAAAACTATCTGTTGGCGTTAGACCTCGGCGACCTGGATAAATTGCGAGTGAGGGCTATTCTGGTCCATAACCTAGGTATGGAGGGCCAGAGAATCCTGAGCACGCTTGTAGGAGGTGACAGTTTCGACGACATTGCAAGGCTTATGGCCAGCTACTTTCACGCCCCTGAAAACATCATTATGCGGTGCATTCAGTTCTGACAGTGGCACCAGCGACCCGGAGAATCGGTCCAGCAGTTCGTGGCGGACTTCCAACAGCTGGCAGGTGAGTGCAGGTTTGGGGCTTTGGAAGAGGAGATGGTCTGCGACCAGTTGGCCGAGCACGTCGCCTACTCCTCGATGAAGGTTCGCCTGTTAACTCACGCTGGTGAGCTATCTCTGCTAGCGGTCTTGGAGCTAGCGCAGCAACATGAAGCAGCGGAACGGCTCACAAGAAACCTTGGTGACAATGAGGCCCTGCCCAAGAACGACGCACGGTGGAAGACCCTGGCCCTGGATTAGGAAGATGGATGCGACGATGAGTACGCGGCCATCATTAAAATACAGTCTGCCCCGGGGACGCCAAGGTGCTACGGCTGTGGATCCAGCAGGCACCGCTATCGAGCCAGGGAGTGCATAGCAAGGGGCAAGCATTGTGGACGGTGTGGTTTGCGCCATCACTTCGCCAGAGTTTGCTGCAATTTCAACAAGGAGGAACGGAGACCTGCTAAGGACAATGTGAAAAAGAAAGCACTTACGGTGGTCCACACTGTCTTGCCCAACACGGACGGTCGTAATATTTGCAACATTTTGTTGGATGGAACACCGATACCGCTGTTGGTGGACACGGGGTCAGCGGTCTCCATTCTGAACTTGGAAACAGTAAGACGGTGTTTTCCCCACTACACAGTGAGAAAGACTAGCATAGCCTGTTAAGGCTATGGCAGTAACCCCCTGGACATCATGGGCTCGGTGTGGCTGTCGGTGAGGTACAAGGAGGCCTCTGTGTGCGCAGCCGAGTTCATGGTGTCCCGGGATAGAAATAATCTGATGGGCTGTGACTTATTTTATGGGCTAGGGTTCTCCATCACCTGCAGAGAGGTGGAGGAGTGGTCAGGTGGTGGCCTATGGGACCAGCCATTTTACGTGGGAAGTGGCAATGAAGTGTGGGACTTTGGGTGGCCCATTCCAGGTAAAGAGGGACACCACCAGCACCATAGTATGCCGACGAGGCGAGGGTCCCGTGCCAGTGTTCATGGTCCCATGGATGGTGGACTCGAGTGGCATGGTTTGACCCCCGCGGTGGGAAAAAGGTCCAGAGAGCGTGAGCTACAGGGCTCCGGTGACTGGCTGGATACCACTGTTGAGCCAACAGTTGCTGGTGCCGCTCCAACGCAACAACAACACCTAGCAACCGGGGTAACATCAGACAGCACGATCCTTAGCCGTGCCAAAAATAAAAACAAGGGACTTGGCTCGAGTCAACTTGGCGGACCGCTGAGGAGCCATAAGGGTGCCAGACTGTGACGCAGACGACGGAAGAAGCCAGTGAGCACTCTCCTGGGTGAGGGTGATGACATCCGCCCTAGGGTCGAGCCACGGCTTAGTCGGGTGCGCAGTTTGAGAGAACTGAGAGTTGGACAGGATAATCTGCGGGTGGTCCAGTCCGATGGCAATGGGTACCTGAATTTGACTGATGGGTCAAGATGGTATCCCAACAAGCTTCGGCGTTTGAGCAGGAAAGGATGTCAATGCAACCCGTCTCCTGTCACGAGTAAGCGGAGATGCTCTGGAAGTGGGCTGCGGGACGGACACTCCAGAGGGGGGCTTTCGGGAGACCTGGGTTAGGTTTGAATGGGGGCTTACGGTGTGTCTGATTTAGTGCATTTAAAATGTGTCTGCTATTGTTAATGTTATGGTGTTCAAGATATGTTCAGTAGTTCTATAAAAAAAAAGACACAGTTTTGTCAATGTGGTAATGTAAATTGTATGGTATTGCCTGTTTGACTGTTTATATGCACTGGACCATCGTTATATGACGTGAATGCTTGGTGACTGAATGTTGTGTGTGTGTTGAGGGTGTGGTATCACCTGTGTGTGATTGTTCGTGTGGGGAGTGAGTGTGATAATTGCCCTATATTGTGTTACTTGTATAATTTTATCAGGAATCTCTGTGTTTAATTGTGTATATCCTGCGAGTTTAGGGGGTCGGGTACCGCCATTGTTTATGTCTGTAGTTACTTATTTGTATATACAGTATATGTCTATTCTCATCGGGATTAATTTATTTTGGTGTGTGGCCCTTTTTCTTTTCAGTGACTGTGGGCTTACATAGCGGGGTGCTCTGCTGGGCCAGTGTGGTGTGTGTGTGTAGACCTATATCCCTTTGTATTAGGGTGTGAATCGGGTGTAAATTACATTGTTGGGAGAATTGTGTGCTTGCGTTTTTCAAAAGGGGGGGGGTAGAATCGTATATTACACTGTATATATTGTTTTATTATGGCGGAGCCCTAGGCTTTGGAGGGGTGACGCCCCGCCTCTGGGGGGTGGCGTCACCTGTAGTATATAAGCCAGCTGTGGGAGACATATTGTCTCTTCGCTGTGGCTGCTGCACTCGCGGTAGGGACTCCTGTGTGTATAGTTCATATTATAATAAAACCATAAAACGTCACCTCGACTCCTCGTTATTCAGACACAACAATTCCCACCCCTAATGTCATATGTACTGTACGTAAGCAACCACTAGATGTCATGGAAATAATGAGATTTAAAAAAAAAACCAGAAAAGTGTTGCAGTTATAATCTGTGTCAACTAGTCCCCCATGCTTTTCTAACCTTGTAATATCCATTTCCCTCAACTTAACCCCAATCATTTTTAGTGTCTGCCACTTTCCCTAAACTTAACCAGCTAAAAAATAGATGTTTAAGGCATAAAAAATTAATCATCAAACTGGAAGTGAGTCTTACACAAGGAAGTGAACATCAATACAGATGGAAATGACAAAAATTCACAATAAAGAATCAAACTTGAGTCGCCAGGGTGAAAGTGAAGTGTTTAGTGCTGTCCACCACTTCCCTTCTACCTCTGGACTCAGATTTAAGCAATTTTGAAAAGAGGCAAAACAGTGAAGATGATATAAGGACACATTTTGAGGTAAGGAACTCATGATAATCTTTCATGTATTAATTGGAGGACTTGTTACTAAGGTATAGTAATTCATTGACCATTGAGATTATAACATCCCAAACAGCAGGGGCTTTGTACGATCAGTGCAGATGCACTCTTCACAGTTTAACTGGCAGTCTTGTAGCCAGCTGTTTACTATGGTATTGGAGCTTGACGAGCATGCTGTTCTACTTCTGATTGTGCATAGAGGAGGAAAGCAGGCCTAGTCTTTTCCAGAAAGACCTTCTGGGACTGAGACATTGGCTGATTTATAGATCACTGAGATTCCAAGCAGATCTACAATAAGAGAAAAGAGAAAGGAAGAATTAAAGAGATTTTAAATTTGCTCAAGTTCAGGTTATGCTACTTAGAACTGATTTATCAAAGGCCATTGTTTCAGTCACTGCATGCGTTCCAGCTGGTTATCAGAAGTTGGCAGTCAGGCTGCTCATTCATGTTTTAGTCATGAAGAGGAATAAATGTCCCCAGACTGTGTAATCTACTAGCTATTAGAACAAAGTTGGGCTGAAGTCAGCTTTTCCTTGTATACGAGCATATTCTGGATAATGTCATTCATATTTAATGAGAACTGCTATTTGAGAAGTATCATTATGGCAATATTTAGAGTGAATGTGGAGTTTTGTGGACATATCAAGATAGTAAAATGATCATGCAATTTTTAAAAATCTGGGCCTGGTTTAATTGATTTCTATAAACAAACATCAGTTTTGATGAAAGGTCAAAGACTTGGCTGTGGTCAACTGTGCCATCGAAATGGACTGAAAACGTATTCTGTTCATGGCTGGAGCCAAGAAAATTGTATAATCTTTGAAAAATAAGCAGTGGGCGTCATGTCTGTGAAAGGGCCATGGTGCAGCTGAATGCTTCTCTGAACATGAAAAGGGTGGAGGGGCCAGATGCCCAGCAATGATGTCATCAATGGAAGTCCTGTGTGGTAGTCAGGCCTGCCATTCATCCATTCTTCAGGTGTGTATGTTTCTGTATGGGCAAGCCTGTTTGCCGCTGTTGACCACACCCTCCCACAACAGCCCATGACTGTCTGTGGTTCAATAAGCACCCCCCTCCCCCCAAAAATCTTAAAATCTTGGTGGAGGCTTACACACTTACAGCCTCCGCCTGTTGCAGTCATGGCTATGCTACAGTTGCAATGAAGAATTCAGCCTCCGGCTCTTCAAAAATCTCAGCTCACCCTCTAATGCTACCACACAACCCACATTTTTGTTCACTCCTACCCTTTGGTCAGCACACGCCCCTTGAAAAATCCCCTTACAATTCACTTCAGCGTGGTACCAAAATCCCCGCCCAGTTGCTTTGATTTTACAAGGTGAAACATTCTCGAGAAAAGGGAAAAAACACCTGGTCGTCATAAGTTTTCCTCCCCCCCCCTTCACTTTTTCCCCTTTTCTCCATTTCAATATTAAGACAAAAAACAAACAGTGGCTGCTTAGTGAATGGAAAACCGTTGCATTGCATCACACAGAGCCTCTTTGCCCTTGATGTTTGTCAGAAACCCTGAAATAAGTCATGAAAGGCCTGTCGGTGTTAGCGATACACTGCACCTTACACCCCACCCAGCGTCCCCAAACATAGGCCCACTATGTGTTAACATGTATGGGTCTGTTCTACTCAAAGGTGACATGTTTAGGGTGGAGTGACTTTGTTTGAGGGTGCACTGTTCATGTGTGTGCCTTGTGTGGGTCCTGTGAATAGCTGGAGTGTGTGGGTGCAGGGTGGGGCTGTTCGTGAAGTTGATTGAAATTAAGGTTGAGGTTCTAATGTGACATTGTACATTCAGGTTTGTGGTCATTATTAGTTTTTTTTTCTTCTAGTTCTTGCATTAATAGGATAAGCTGTTTACAGTGTTATGAGAGGACCTTTTATATTTCTTTATTT
Source organism: Pholidichthys leucotaenia (assembly GCA_020510985.1). Lineage (NCBI taxonomy): Eukaryota > Metazoa > Chordata > Actinopteri > Cichliformes > Pholidichthyidae > Pholidichthys > Pholidichthys leucotaenia. Next base: position 153,410,203 of record CM035839.1, on the reverse strand, counting down.
GAATATCATATACTGTACATTGCTGGGATCTGGATGAGCAAAAATTTAAGATGTCTACATGTAAATATGTAAATAATTGTTTTTTAATTATTTTTCCCACATCCAGTATATCACTTCAAATAGAGGAGACTTTCCTCCAACAGAAAACAGACTGTGTGTGTATTTTTACCAGCAGGTAATACACCCTATATGTATATTGTTAAGTGCCAAGTCCTGCCATTTGGAAATCAAGGTCCCAGAGTCTGAAGTAAGAGTGGAGAGGCACAGAATCCAAGTTGCTTGAGATCCAGTGTGAAGTTTCCACAGCCAGTGATGATTTGGGGAGCCATGTCATCTGCTGGTGTTGGTCCACTGTGTTTTATCAAGTCCAAAGTCAGCGCAGTCGTCTACCAGGAAATTTTAGACTACTTCATGCTTCGCTCTGCTGACAAGCTTTATGGAGATGCGGATTTCATTTTCCAGCAGGACTTGGCACCTGCCCACACTGACAAAAGTACCAAAACCTGGTTTAATGACCATGGTATTACTGTGCTTGACTGGCCAACAAACTCTCCTGACCTAAACTCCATAGAGAACCTATGTATGTGGTATTGTCAAGAGGAAGATTATAGACACCAGGTGCAACAATGCAGAAGGTTGCTGTCAAAGCACCCTGGGCTTCCATAACACCCCAGGACTGCCACAGGCTTGTAACCATGATTTCTGGGTGCTCCAATCTCTCTGGGCTGTGGGTCAGCTACAGGTTACAATGGTCTTGCAGTAATGGCTATAATAACACCAACACAACAGAACAGTGTGTGCTCAACTCCTGATTTTATTTAGCAGCACATGCACCGCCACACAGCAACTCCTCACTTTCAAAACGTCCTGTAAGCAGCAGCTAGGTAGGACCCCAAAATCATCCAACTTAGGGACCGTGTATAAATAACATAAATGTAGCAAACAGAAAAATAAAATGCTAGAGTAGATAATTGTCATGAACCGCCCTCACCGAGGCCAAGCAGGAGGATGTCACATGCAGACTGTGAGTTTGCAGATTTATTAACAGAAAACACTAACAAACAAACACTGAAACACTATGAAATCAGGTAAATGGAAAAACACAGCTCTGAGGCTGGAGCACAGAGTGCCAGGAAAACCAGAGAGAAGCGTGGAACACACGCACAAATACCATTAGTAAAATAGCTTACTGCTGAGAGGAACGGGGGGTACCCGACAGGAAAGACTTTCGCCGCTGTGCCAGGGAAGTGGCACAATCAGCTTAAATAAGGACCACAAATTGAGAACACCTGTGGGATCATGAGTGATGATCATTAGCGGCAGCCGTGACAGCCCGCGAACAGAATCTGACAGCTGGAAGTGATGCGTGAGCTGTCACAGCGCCCGCAATGATCAGGATGGCAAACCATAAGAGAATATACGGAAACTAATAATGAACTAACCATACACAAGTTACAGGAACCAAATACAGCAGACATGGTGAACAGGGAAACAAACAAACAGGAAAAGACTAAACTAAACTGAAGCCTGGGCATGGCCCCTGCCCGTGCTCAGGATCATGACAGAGCCCCCTCCTCAAAGGGTGGACTCCAGACACCCCAGGGCAACATCAAAAAGAAAAGACCCCCCCACACACACAAAGAAGACCCCCCCAACCAAAAAACAACCCACCCCCGGGGGGGGCACCTAGGCACAGAGGGACAGAACCCAACCAGAAAAAAGAAAACGCGCATGACACTGACACAGATATGGTGGCCCAAACTCTGGAGAACTAGGTGGTCTACCAGGTGGTCTACCCGAGTCCCAAGGCTACCGGAGCTTGTGATGGATTAAGTCGGGTGGCCTCCCCGAACTCCACAGCCACCACAGCAGGAGAAGTAGTCCATCGGGTGGCCTCACAGAGTTCATAAGCCACCTAACCAAACGGTGCAGTCAGTCAGGTGGCCTCCCAACATTCCTGAGCCAGCAGACCACAGGGAACAACACGCCCCCACCTGGAGGCGACAGCGACCAACCAACAGGGAAACCAGATGAGGGAGAGGCTGCTTGGCGGGGACCTCCACTGAGGACAGGGAATCCACGATGACCCCGGATGAGGGCGTGGAACCTGTGGCGGCTCCGGACTGGGGCGCAGCACCCACCAAGGCCCTGGATGAAGCTGGAACAGCACCCATGGAGACCTCAGATGGAGGGGGAGCAACACCCATGGAGCCCTTGGATGGGGGGGGGGCAGCACCCACAGAAACCTCAGACGGGGGGGGAGCCGCACCCATGGAGACCTTGGATGGAGGGGGAGCAGTGCCCACGGAGACCTCGGACTGAGGCATAGCACCCACGGAGACCTCCAGAGTTGAAAAGGCCCCCACGGAGATCTCTGGAGAGCCCGATGAAATCAACCGGCTGAGCTGCAGAAAGACCAGGCACAGAAGGTGATCAATTAGTGGCGGGCAAGATGACAGCGGAGCAGAAGGACCCACAGTGTCCTTGGAGGGAGGCGGAGGACCCACGGGGACCGCAGGCGAGAGTTGAAGACCCACAACGGACTCAAGCAATGGTAGAGGACCTGGGATGATCTCAGGCCAAGGTGGAGGACCCGTGGCAACCTCAGGTGGAGATGAAGGGCCCACGGTGACCTCTGGTGGAGTTGGAGGACCCAAGGTGACCTTGGGGGAAGGTTCAGACAGAGGGGACACAAACACCAGGTCAGGGTCACCGGCGGCAGTGGAGCCCAGCGAGGAAAGCTCAGGTGCAGCTTCACCTGGCCCTCCCCACCAAGAGCCAGGCAAGATTTCTCCAAGACAGATAAAGTGAAAACAAAAAAGAGCACTTGCCTGGACTCAAGCTCCACTGCCGTCCAGGACTCCGGCGAATCTGCTGCGACAATCCCGGCAGCAGGTGGGATGGTGAATGCAGCTAGGGGACCTCCGGGCGCAGCAACCAGCACAGGTGGACCTCTCAGTGTGGCAGCTGTTGCTGGCAGTTGTCTCACCACTGGTGCTGGGTTCTGAGCAGCTGAAACTAGGGCACACTTTCTTGTTGGCACAGGTTTCAGGGCACCGGGACCGCTCTTCTCCTGTCCCAGATGTTGGTGTGGGGCTGGAATGGAGCTTTCCAGGGCCACAGTCTCCTCTGTCATCTGGCGGCTCCATCCCAGGTCCGGCGGACCTCCAGGGGGTATGGGAGGAGACACAGGAGAGTTGGGTGAGGGAAGGGTGGCAGCAGCAGGTGGTGAGGACTCAGCTAGCTGCTGCTGAGCCTCACCACCGGGAATAAGGCAAGGTAATAAGGCAAGGTAATTCACTGTTAAGTGAAAGGGAATGAAAGGAAACTTGCCTTAATTCCCGGGGTATGATGGTTACTGCTGCTGCAGGTCTAGACAAGGTCCATCTGGGAACTGCGGAGGACGTCTGGTGAGGAGGGCGAGGCTTCCGTATCCGAGGACGTCTCCTCGTTGGCACAGGCATGGACTGGGCACAGTGCGGAGCGGGAGTGGACTCTGGAGGCGTCTGCACCCGGGGACATTCCCTCGTCGGCTCAGGTTCAGACAGTAGTGAGCACCCCCCCCACCCCCAGCCTGCAGAACATGCGTTGGGTGTCGGTAACTGACATGAGGAGGGACGTGAGCTCGGGGTAGCTCCACAGGCTGGGATAAGCCTCAATGGTTTGTGCCGCACAGTTGAAAACCTGCAGAAGCTCCTCGGGGGTGTAGTCAGTGCGAGTGTCGGAGAAAATGTCCACCAAAAACTCAGCTGCCCAACACTCCACCTCACTTAACCTAAAAGCGCAAAAGTCTGTGCAGAAGGTCATGCTGGCAAAAAACGGACTTTAACAAAAGGAGAAGAGGAGAGAAAAACAAACTCACAGCCTGCTGGCGTCTCGAGTGGCAGCGGTCATAAACCGCCCTCTCCAAGGGCAAACAGGAGGACGTCACACGCAGGCTGTGAGTTTGTAGATTTATTAACATAAAATACTAACACACAAACACTAAGGCACTACGAAAACAGGTAAATGGAAAAAAAACAACTCTGATGCTGGGGCGCAGAGTGCCAGGAAAACCAGGCAAAAGCGTGGAACACATGCACAAATACCATTTTAGTTAAATAACTTGCTGCTGAGAGGAACAGGGGATACCCGACAGGAAAGACTTTTGCCGCTGTGCCAGGGAAGTGGCACAATCAGCTTAAACAAGGACCACAGATTGAGAACACCTGTGGGATCATGAGTGATGATCATTAGCGGCAGCTGTGACAGCCCGCAAACAGAATCTGACAGCTGGAAGTGATGCGCGAGCTGTCACAGCGCCCGCAATGATCAGGATGGCAAACCATAAGAGAATATACGGAAACTAATAATGAACTAACCATACATAAGTAACAGGAACCAAATACAGCAGACAAGGTGAATAGGGAAACAAACAAACAGAAAAAGACTAAACTGAACTGAAGCAGCCTGAGCATGGTTCCCTGTCCGTGCTCAGGATCATGACAATAATAAAATAATGGATAATATTAACTAATGCTTCAAATGATAAATGTGCTAATAAATGTACTAACTAGAGGACACTCAGAGAGCACATACCTCCACCAAGGCTGTGTCCCTCCCTCCCTATGTCCTTCTCTCTGTCCCTTTGTCTGTCCATATCGCCATCCACCTGTACATTATGAGATAGGGCCTTGGCGGAGATATGCACTCACGGATCACCTCCAACATCTAATAAGTTCATCTTTGGGCCAAGGGCCACCTCTGGTGAAAATGTCATCCAAATCCATCTAGGAGTTTTTGCATGATCCTGCTAAAAGACAGGGAAATGGCAGCAAAAACAATATGTCTACATTATATGACTACTTTACTGTATAATAACAAGACTGTCATAATTGTATTGACCATACATTGGGGCTGGGCAATTCCACTTTAAATCAGCATCATGGTTTATTGAATCTTTCAGGTCGGTTTTCATTTTTGTTTTTCTTCTCTCTTCTCCCTTACAGTTTACTGACAAGGTTCATAATTATTAAGCAATACAGTCATGTGAAAAAAATTAGGAAACTCCATTAAATATTCAGTTCTTTATTAAGAAATATTCACATATCTATATCTAACATTGCTTGATATTAAATATCCATATCTCCAAATATGTAAAAACAACCACACAGGTTTATGCAGGGTGTCCTATTTTTTTCACATGACTGAATTACACAACAATGTGGTATCGTATCACTGTGGTGTGTAGTAAATGAGCATAATAGAACAGGCCTATTGTGAATTCACAAACAAAAAAAATTAAACATTGTCCAGTGCTGAAGTTTACTGTGTTTACATACTGTGTGGGTCATGTGGCTGCAAAGACGTTCTTGTCTGCTGGCCGGAGTTACATCTGCATGCACTCCAAACCCTGTCTTAAACCACACACTTTTCTTGCTTTTTCTTGGCATATTCAGATAAAAATAATTTCAATCATCACATACTATGTAGATGAAGACAACATTCGTTTTCGTTTGAAGCCGTTTTATGGTGGTGAGTGTGCACTGCTTCTGGGTTGCAGAGGTGGATGGCCTTATGGCGTGGCCACACACGTAACTCAGTGGACATGTCTTAAAGGGGCAGTACATGAAAAGCGCAACATCAATATATAAAACAATTTTCTAAAAATTTCTGGATCCAGAACATGATACAGATCACCACCAAAATGTAATCATCTGTTCCCCGTGCCATTATACACCTTTCCTGAAAATTTCATCAAAATCCATTCATAACTTTTGGAGTAATGTTGCTAACAGACAGACAGACAAACCAACCAACACAACCAACCAGCCAACAAGCACAACCAACCAACCAACTGACCGACCAACCGACCAACCGACCAACCAACCAACCGACCAACCAGCCAACCGACCGACCGACTGACCGACCGACCGACCAACACTTCCAAAAACATTACCTCCTCCCTTGGTAGAGGTAATAATGAAAATGAAATTAAAGTAACATTCATACTGAAATAAGATCAAAATAAATACTCGTGAAAAATAAGGTTACAGGCTGATCGCCTCCATGCCACACCGCATTGATGCAATAATTCACGAAAAAGGAGCCCCGACCAAGTATTGAGTGTGTACATGTACATACTTTTCAGTAGGCCAAATTTTAAAAAAAATCCACTTTTTTAAATTGATCTTGTGTAATATTCCATTTTTTTGAGAAACTGAATTTTGGGTTTTCATTAGCTGTAAGCCATAATCATCTAAATTGAAACAAATAAACCCTTGAAATATATCACTCTGTGTGTAATGAATCTATATATGAGTTTCAGTTTATGAATGGAATTACTGAAATAAATTAACTTTTTGATGATATTTTAATTTATTGAGATGCATGTGTAAAGCTCCAATAAACACAGTCTCAGACATCTGTCCTCGCTCATTCTTCCTCTTTACCACTCACACTGCGGTCATCATAGAACTAACATAAAGTTTCATCATATTTAGTCATTGTCCATCATCACTCTATAAATTCAAGAAATCTGTCAGTTTGTGTGTCTGTGTGTCACGATCATAGGACATCATAGGACGGCCTATGATGTCTGCATGCTGTCCTATGATGATCCTGATATCAGGCAACATAACTCCCGATAACGTCACATAGACAATAGGACTGGCTACCTATGATGTCGCCATGATGCCCTATGATGCCTGCCTTGATGTCTTTATGATGTCATATAGACCATCACTCATGAAAGAAGAGATACTCATCACCCGATCAAGAATAGGACACAGCACTTTAAACCACACCCATTCGAAGCACAATCTCTGGAAATCTCACTCGAGATACTCATCACCCAATTGTCGGTGATCATAGGATGATGTCTACGTGACGTCACACGCACCACAGGACTCACTAACACATCATAGGCCCCCCTATGATGTTCCTATGACGTCCACATGACGTCATAGAAACCATACGACTGTAGTTCCAAAACAGGGCGAGTTTGCAATTGAACTCCATGAAAGACTAATGATTTCAGGTGGCAAACTGGAAGACATTGTCAGTTGGGTGTATGAAGACATGACTGTTTGTGTGTGTGTGTCATGGTCATAGGACTTGCTATGACATCATCAAAGATCACAGGCAGTGGTGATGGCAAACACCAAAGGCAGGTTTCACCATGGTTACTGTTGCAAGACAGACACAGCATCAAAGAGCAAAGGCAAGCATCATTGAACGAATGATGATGTCAAAGATCAAAGGCAGGCATCAGCATGGTTATTGTTGCCATAGTAACAGTAACTTTCTGCCCTCCTCCTCTTGTACCCCCCAGTCATGGGTTAAATGATCAGCTTTTGCAACAGCTGTGACAGCAGTCCTTGGAATGAGGATCCTGGTCTGTTGCTGCGCCTGCCCCAGTGGCTGCACGTTGCAGTTTCCGCCCCTACCGCCGAAGCTGGGTGTCAGGAAGAGAGGGTGGCCTTGGGCTTGTACACCCCACCGCCACCATAATCATCAGGTGCAGGTGTCTTCTTTTGGCTGCTGCTTTACTTACCATCAGTATCATTATCACATGCATAGAAGTCCTGCGGCGAGGAATGAGGTAGCGACAGGGGTAGGAAGAGGATGCTTCTGGGAGCCTCTAGTCATGTCTCCCCACGCATGGCAGTCTGGGTGTGATGGTCGCTCTGGTGCCCACCCGGAGCAATGGCCCGGTTCGTATCCTGCCCGGATGACAAGGCAGCCCTTTTTAGCACTGCCTTCTCCAGACGGAGAGAGGGGGAGAAAAGGACCCCTAAAGAAAGCTTGCTCCATTTTTGGCTTGCTTGCTAGTCGCGGCGGGCTGGTCATCCACGTCTGTGGTCTAAAAATGAAAGAAATGAAGAAAGTGAAAAACACAATAAACATAGCCGCTTGGAATGTCTGTACCCTCCGAGACAGTGACAACAGTCTGCAACGTCAGACAGCCAATGCTGCACAAGAATTACTCTGCTACGACATCGCAATAGCTGCCCTCAGTGAGACTCGGTTGCCTGACTTGACAGAGATCACTGATCATGGGTCTGGCTACACGTTCTATTGCAGTGGGCGCCCGATTGATGAGGCACGACAGTCAGGAGTCGGCTTCGCCATCAAGACATGTTATGTCAACCTGCTTGACTCTCTACCGCATGGGGTCAGTGATCGACTTATGGTGCGCCGCCTGAAGCCTAGGGTGCGGAAGACACCTGTGAAGAAGCTCAGTGTGGCCAAGCTTGGCTCACTGGATTCCAGGACCCAACTGAAACAGCAACTTGTCACGAAACTTACTGACTTTGACGATGCCCTTTTTGAGACCATTGACAGCCATTGGGCGTTACTTCGTGATAATATCTATGAAGAGACGAAGGAAGTGCTCGGCTTCACCAAACACAAGCGTCGGGATTGGTTCGATGAAAATGATGTAGCAGCCATCCAATTGTTGGACCATCTTCACCATGCCCATCTTGAGTATGTGAATGGTAAGAGCTCGATTGCAAAGAAGGACACCTACCACCATGTCCGGCAGACAGTGCAGGTTTCGCTGCGTAGTATAATGGACCAGTGGTGGATTGCTAGAGCTGAGGACCTTCAGGAAGCTGCTGACAAGAACGACGTGAAAGCGTTCTACGATGGCCTGAAGGCGGTCTACGGTCCAACATCACAGGGCAGTATGCCAATGTACTCTTCGGATGGTCAGACGCTCATAAGGGAGCCAGCTCTCATCCTGGAGCATTGGGTAGAACACTTTAATGGTGTCCTGAATTGCCAATCTGTGATCTCTGATGAAGCCATTGCACAGCTTCCTCAGAGACCTATCATGGAGGAGATGAATGCCCCACAGACGGTTACTGAGATTAAAGATGCCATCAAACAGACATCTAGTGGTAAGGCAGATGGTGGAGATGGTATCCCGCCGGAGATCTATAAGTGTGGCGGTAACATCATCGTCACCCGTCTTGCCCAGTTATTTGCCACCATATGGGAGCAGGATGAGGTTCCACAAGACTTCAAGGATGCAATGATTGTTCACTTGTATAAGCAAAAGGAAAACTGCCACTGCTGCAATAACCACAGAGGAATATCACTCCTCGTCATTGCTGGTAAGATTCTAGCACGTGTGATCATAAACCGACTCAATCACTATGTTGTCGACAACATTATTCCCGAGAGTCACTGCGGCTTTTGAGCAGGACGAGGCACCATTGACATGATGTTTGCAGCCAGGCAAATACAAGAGAAGTGCCGAGAACAAAATTGTGATTTGTTCATAGTGTTCGTAGACCTGATTAAGGCCTTCGATTCTATTGGGAGAGAGGGTCTCTGGAAGCTGCTTGCCAGGGTCGGGTGCCCTCCTAAGATCGTCAATGTCATCCACTCATTCCACAATGGCATGGTTGGGTGGGTGGCTGAGAGTGGTTTAATCTCCGATGCATTCCATATCATCAATGGCACTAAGTAGGGGTGTGTTATGGCCCCGCTGCTCTTTAGTATCATCTTCGCTGCAATGCTCCTTGATGCCTTCAAGGATTGCGACAGGGCCGTAAGGATCCAGTTTCGCACTGACGGCAATGTATTCAACTTGCAACGTTTAAAGGCTAAAACAAAGACGTTATGCATGATGCTGTGAGAGCTTCTCTATGCCGATGACTGCACACTCATCGCTCACACTCTTGAAGACGCACAGTTCATCATTGACCATTTTGGTAGAGCAACGAATCGTTATGGACTCACTATAAGTATCAAGAAGACAGAGGTTTTACATCAACCTCGTCCTGGTATGCTCCCAATAAATCCTGTTATTACCATCGGTGGTGAACCCCTCAAGGCAGTTGACAAGTTCTGCTACCTGGGGGGCACCATCTCGCAGAATGCTAAGATTGATGATGAAATTACCCCATCCTATGGACGCCTACAGCATCGTCTATGGTAGAAGTGTGGCATTCTTCTAAGCACCAAGATCAAGGTCTATCGCACTGTTGTTCTATCTACACTTCTCGATGGGTGCGAGTCGTGGACAACCTATTGTCCCCATGTGAAGAAACTTGAACAGTTTTACATGCGGTGTTTAAGGAAGCTGTGTGGAATCACGTGGTGAGACAAAGTTGCCAATACAGAAGTCCTCCGCCGGTGCAATATCACCAGCATCGACTCATTCATCATACGTTCCCAGCTGCGCTGGACCGGCCACGTTGTTCGGATGACAGATCAGCGCATTCCTAAAATCCTGTTATTTAGCCAGTTGGACGAAGGGCAGAGGTCACGGGGTGGTCAGTGGAAGCGGTATAAAGACGTGCTCAAAGCCTCACTCAAGTTGTGTGGGATTGATCCTATGATATGGGAAATGCAGGCCAAGAACCATCCCCTTTGGCGAAAGATCTGCCATGAAGGTGTTGACCTATTTGAGAGAGAGAGAACTGCCCTGTTGGATGCCCGCCATAAAGCACCTCACGGTGCCGCCCAGCAACAGAGACGTCTACAGCAGTCGGTGTCATCCACTCAGCCAATTATGTACATCTGTCCCGATTGCGATATGCCATGTGCTTCACGCATCGGCCTCATCAGTCATCGCCGTCACAAGCACCCCCTTACAATTTAATGCAGCCAGAAGGCAGGAGATCCGTCGTTGGTGATGGCTCAATCCATCATGGTTCTCGATAGAAATGAGTTGTTATATTGCACTGAAGCTGTATAGAGGTAGAATACTGGGCGTTTCTGAAAAAAAAAAAAAAAAAAAGCTAAATCAGCTTGTTTCAGACAGTGAATAAAATAAGTGTTTGTACCAATATTCAGGATACCATACATGGGGGTTGAACTGTGAATTATGTAAAGCTCTCTATACAATAAAAAGTAGTAAAAGAGTAAAAAAAACATTTGAAGTTGAAAATGACCACAATAGGTCCACAATAAGTTGATTATTCTGATGCACATCTCTTTTACTCCCCATTGCAGGATTAGTAGTACCTACACCAGATGCACTTTCCTTCAGTTAAGCTCCTCTTATTTAAACAAGTCATTGATATCCAGTAACAAAGGTCAGAGTTAAGGGTTCATGCCAGGACAGCAGAGGACAGGTGTTTCTCTCTTCCGTCTTGCTCTTTTCTCTCTGCTTTTATAGTGCTTCTCTTATTCACTATCAGCCTTTCGTTCCCTTGGGTGGCAATTCAGAAAGGGCCGTTTTCTTTCAGGTGATGTGGTCCACCTTTGTCTGGTCTAACCTTACCAAGGAATGCCTGGCATTCGCTTGGCTGTGCCTGCACATGGCAGTTAAAAAGAGTGAAAAAGGTTGGTGCAGGAGGGAAGTAAAACAATTTTCTAACAAAGCAGAGAAATTTAAAGACAGAAATAATAAATCAATGTTCAGAGACAAGGGAACAGTGGAGGCTGATGGGGGAGAGGTGGGACTGGGCTTTTCAGAAACGTGAGACCTCTGAAACTGGTATAAATTTGAAGAGGGAAATTCCTCCTGGATGGGCTTGGGACTCTGCCAATGGCTTCAGTTAGCACATGGTACAAGACTGTGGTTGGGTGATGGGAGGGTACAAGTGGGTGGGTTGGTTGGTGGATGGATGGATGGATGGATGGATGGTTGCATGTTGGACACATATTGCTGCAGAGCTCAGTTTCCCTTCTTTTGCAATCATTTCAGAGATAAAAAATTAGAAGGGAAGGCATCCAGGGATACTGAATGAAATTCACCCCCTGGGGAAAAAAGCAACTCCAAAGATTTTGTAAAGAGAAAATGAAGAGATGCTGAATAACTAGAGGGAAATCGTAATGCATTCTGAAAGTTGTCTGCAGAATAATTCCACCCTTTCTTCACACAGAGACTGCCTGTTAACAAATGACTGAAGACAGGAGGAGGTGAGCACGCACTTTTAAGTGTTTCCACAGTCACTCGTCCAGCTTTCTTGCTCTGGCACTCCTATGTGTGTGTGCATACCCACGTACGCACACGAGACACTGCAGCATGTGCAAATAGAAGAGTGGCGATTGAATGGTATTTTACTGCTTATGTATTTATGGCAGGTTATTTTGACCCTGGGTGGTCCCTGCTGAAAGACTTCTGTGGTCATTAATCATCAGTCAGGAATCAAATGTCAGGTGTGTGTATGTGTGAGAGAAGAAGGGGTGAATACTGCACTGTACTGCAGCAATAGTGAAAAGTGTGTGTGTGTGTATGTGTGTGTGTGTGTGTGTGCGTGCGTGCGCGTGCGTGCGTGCGTGTGTGTGTTTGAGGTTAGCCTTGCGTACCAGTGGATATCCTAATCAGCTGAGCTGGTGGTGAGATGAAAGAATGTAAAGATTATTGCTTGGTAATTGTTTCCAGAGTGCAACAAGGCTGCTATATCTCAAAAAGAAAAAAAACCTTTCAGTGCAGTGTACTACAGCTCAGGGTCATGAGATTTGTGTGTAAGCAGAACACTCAACAATGGGTCTCAGAAAGAAGCAATTATCTTAGTTATAGCCAGTCTCCCAGTTTATGAAGCTATTGTAAATGTAAGAAACAAACTTGAACATTATTTTCTTTCTTATTTACACATCACATAAAGGCTAACAGAAAACTAATTTATTGTCCACTAGCTAAACTAATGTCATATCAATCTTCAGTGGAGATATAACGTTTGCACTAAAACTCCAAAAACAATACACCTAGAGTTCTGTACTCAGCTGATAAGCTCACCACTCTACCAGCTATTTAACAATTAAATCTGTATGTTCCTCCATCTCCAATAGAGACTCGTTTCAGCTAACTGGCCCTACAGGGGTAGTGGGAACTGCGATCTTTTGCAAACAAAAGAGTGAGGCAGAGAGACATGTTTAGGTTTGTTTTATAATACTTTTTAAAACTATTTTCCATTTCCGAGCTAACAGGCAAGAGAGCTGTTTCCTTTTACTGAAGGAGCAGCAGAATTTGCAAACCCAAACAATCAGGTTAGAATAAATAAAGTCAACTGTGGAAGTTTAGAGATCTGAGCAGCACATCCAAAAACTCCACCTCAGTGTCATATGAGGGGCTGCAAGCATGAGCAATGTTCACTATGTTTGAAAATTCAACTTCTTGTATACTTTTAATTGTTGTATTTAAAATGAACTGAATCCCAGAATGTTGTTTCTAAATGTTTAGGGATATACAGTATATATAGATAAGATAAGATAAGATAAACCTTTATTAGTCCCACATTGAGGAAATTACAGGATTGCAGCAGCAAATGGATGGCAGTACTCAGAGCAATAATAAATAAGAAAATAAAATAAGAATTGGATAGCAATACAATAAATATACATATGGGGGGGCTGGCTGAACAGTTCATAGTGGTCAAATTTGACCAAATGTGTTTTATTTTTCAACCGCAGGCATCCAAGCGCTGCAACACCAATGGAAGAAGTGTATGGGCCGAAAGGGAAACTATGTTGAAAAATAAACAACATTTGGTCAAATTTGACCACTATGAACTTTTCAGCCTATGTATTTTTCAGCTCCCCCTCATATATACACAGTATATAAACACAGTGCAGAAGCATTGCAGTTAAATGGTATTTACAGTATTCATCATCATCCTCATAGCAGTCTGTCGGGGGCAACAATAGCCATGTTTACATGGCACAAGTAACCGGATTACGGAACAGCGCAGGCTGTTCCTGCTGAGGAGACTCAGGTCTTTTGGTGTACAAGGGGCGCTGCTGAAGTCATTCTATGACACGGTGGTGGCATCAGCCATCACTTTTGGAGTGGTCTGCTGGGGCAGTGGCATTACTGCAGCCGATAGGAAGAGACTGAACAAACTGATTAAGAAAGCTAGCTCTGTCCTGGGGCAGCGCCTTGATCCGATGGAGGAGATAGGAGAGAGAAGGACGGTGGCTAAACTGTCATCTCTGCTGGAGTCCGAGTTCCACCCTATGCAGGACATACTGAATGCACTGAGGAGCTCATTTAGCAGCAGACTACATCATCCCAGGTGCACAACCGAGAGGTTTCGTAGGTCCTTCCTACCAACGGCTGTCAGACTGTACAACCTAAGCAGGGCTGCTCGCAGAGATAGCAAAAAGACGTAACAAACTAATAGTTTTTTGAATGCAAAAGATGCAATAGACTTACACAATGGTCCCCTCCGGCATACAACTAGGAACATACCGGTCGCTATGGAGGGTGAGAATATGTATGGGCACATAATCATACCATGTAGGATAACTAAGTAGACGGTTATGCTGTTTCATTCCATCTAGCAACAATGCTCTGCACTGTGTGTGTTTATATATTTGCATATTTATTCCATCTAGCTACAATGCTCAGCACTGGGTGTGTTTATATATTTATATATCTACATATTATTCCATCTAGCTACATTGCTCCGCACTGTGTGTGTTTATATACTTGCATATTTATTCCACCTAGCTGCAATGCTCCGTACTGTGGGTGTTTATATATTTACATATTTATTCCATCTAGCTACAATGCTCTGCACTGTGTGTTCATATATTCATATATTTATTCCATCCAGCTACAATGCTCTGCACTGTGTGTCTGTGTGTGTGTGTATATATATATATTTTATAGTAATACGTACATATGTTTATTAGCTGCTCTTGCTTGCTTGTTTTTTTTCTTGCCTTCTGATTGTTGCTCTGAGTGTTGCTATCCCTGTGCTGTTGCAATCCTGGAATTTCCCCGTTGTGGGACTAATAAAGGCTTATGTTATCTTATCTTATCTTATCTTATTAAAAGCCTGATCAGAATAAAAATGCTTCATGTAAACACGCCAATCTGAATGTTCTGACCCGATCATGCTCATTCGGATCAAAATTTCATTCCGATTGAGAGGGGTGGGTTATGCCGATCGTTAATCCGAATGGTGCACATGAAAACACTTATTCCAAAGGTTGGGCAGAAAATATGTTTACTGTGCATGTCTGTACGCCAGCCGCATGTCGATGTGATGTATTTTCACCTTAGCAGCAGCTAGCGGAAAACATAGCAGGAGTAAAACAAAACTGGTCTGTATCGTCCTGCTGTCTCCCTCTGTTCATCATATGCAGAAGTATGTACTTGTAGCTTCATTACGGAGACCAGCAGAAGCAAAAGTACAGTCTGAATAACACAATACAGGTCAATTTCAACACGAAGCGGGGCTTGCTAACACCAGAAGTTACTTCTTCTTCTACTATTTTCAGAATGTCAAAATGTCGATGTGCGCATGTCAAAATGATTTATTCCGTTCAAACGTGTGACACATGGAAATGCACGTCCTAATCGGATCAGCTTTTTCAGGATCCATGTAAACAGTAAAATTCGGATCTGAATTGTAATCAGATTGATGAAATTTTGCCCATGTAGCCGTGGCCATTGGCTGTTTCATTTAGGTCTGATCAGATTCCTCCACACAGCTCTGTCCTTTACCCTCCACTGCCAGGAACTCCTGACCTTGTTAACCCGGGCGACGTCCAAGCTGGTATGAGTCGCTTTCTGACTGACCATTTCATGAAACTGCTTGCAAAGTATTTGAGTACCGCTAGCTTTTGCTGGACTAGCGGCACATTCTTGGCAGATAGAGGTATTATCAGTGGCAAGGACAGGCCAAGACAAACTGTCTCCAGTATCTGTTGCAGTGACTGACCATGATGATAAGTTTGTTTATCTCTGCTCTTTGTGTAGTGCATGTCACGATGCACCGACTGGCAAAAGTCCACCACAGACCTTGCAACAGATGTGCTTATCTGCCAGGATGTCCAGTCTCACCCCGTGTAACTGAGAGTGGTCCACCACAGACCTGTGACAGATATTGTTTTATGCTCTGCCAGAATGCCCAGTTTCACCCTCCACACCCTCTGAAGGGCGGGGTTGCTGGTTGAGTCGCCGACAGCCCAACCCATGAGACAGGTAGTACCAGCTTTCATGGTTATCCGGTAGCAAGCAAACCAATAAGTGACCTGACATGAATTTACAGCATTACCCGACAATATATAAATATAAATATAGACAGTATATTTCACAGTTGAATGAACAGTGTTGTTACCACCTTCAATAAAAATTGTAATTGTATTAGTAGTGTACTGGAAGGGAATGATCCATATTGTGCAAAGTAGTAGTGTTATGTATGGTTTCTATGAGGAGCACAGATAAGATTGTAAGTCTGAAAGCAGCAGGTAGGAGGGACCTGCTGAACCTCTCCCTCGAGCACCTAGGATGACACAGCCTGCAGCTAAATGAGCTCCTCAGTGCCTTCAGTGTGTCCTGCATGGTGTGGGACTCCAGCAGAGATGACAGCTTAGCCACCACCCTCCTCTCTCCTATCTCCTCTACTGGGTCAAGGTGTCACCCCAGAACAGAGCTAGCTTTTTTGATCAGCCTGCTCAGTCTCGTCCTGTCAGCTGCCATGATGCCGCTGCCCCAGCAGACCACTCCAAATGTGATGGCTGATGCCACCACTGAATCATAGAAGGTCTTCAACAGTGCCCCTTGCACTCCAAAAGACCTGAGTCTCCTCAGGAGGAACAGCCTGCGCTGCCCCTTCTTGTAGAGTGCGCTGGTGTTGTGTGACCAGTCCAGATTGTTGTTCAGGTGAACACCCAGGTACTTGTAAGATGTCGCCATCTCAATGTCTGTTCCCTGGATGTTTGCTGGTGCTGTGGAGAGTTGTCCTCGCCTGTGGCACTCCACCACCAGTTCCTTGGTTTTCCTCACATTGATCTGGAGGCAGTTCCGTAGGCACCAGTCCACAAAGTCCTAGATAAGTCCTCTGTACTCCGGGTCATCCCCATCAGAAATGAGGTGAACGACTGCAGTCATCAGAGAACTTCTGTAGATGGTAGTGTGGTGTGTTGTGTGAAAAGTCAGTAGTGTAGAGGGTGAATAGGAAGGGAGCCAGAACTGTTCCCTGGAGGGCCCCCATACTGCAGATAATCGCGTCAGACACACAGTCCCAAGTTCTCACAAACTGTGGTCAGTCTGTGAGGTACGTAGTCCAGGATCCACGATGACAGGTGCTGGTCCACCCCTGCACATAGCAGCTCGTCCCTCAGTGCATCCTCTACCCCGATTCCATACTGGTATGCAAACTGAAGTGGGCCCATTGCTGGTCCCACCAGGGGGTGGAGGTGGGCGAGGAGCAGCCTCTCCAGGGTCTTCATTATGTGTGTTGTGAGGGCCTCTGGTCTGTAGCTGTTCTTGGGGTGTGGAGCCTTCGCCACGGATACCACGCAGGATGTTTTCCACAGCTGTGGTACCTTCCCCAGCTTCAGGCTCAAGCTGAAGATGTGCTCTACAATCCCACACAGCTGGTCTGCGTAGGACTTGAGGAGCCTTGAGCTGATGCTGTCCAGACCTGCAGCCTTCCTCGCCTTGATCTTCTTCAGCTCAGCTCTTCCCTGGGTCTCAGTGAGGGACAGACTGGGGCAGGGGGGCTGTGTGCTGGGAGGGGGGGTGTTGGGCCTGTGAGGGGGAAACAACAGGGGATGTGCATTGAGAGCTGGGGGATGTACAGTGGGGAAAATAAGTATTGAACACGTCAACTTTTTTCTCATTAAACAAGGGGGATGGAGGGGGGGTAGTGGACAGGGGGACTAGATGAAGGTGGAGGCAGCAGGGGTTGGACAGCAGGAGGAGGAGAGGGGGGTTGATCTAGCCTGTTGAAAAACAGGTTCAGGTCATTCACCCACTCACTAGCCCCCATGGCCTTGGAGGTGGTATCCTGGTGCCCAGAGATGGTTTTGAGGCCTCTCCAGACACCACTGACATCACTCTGCTGTAGGTTGTACTCCATCTTCCTGTAACTGTCCTTCCCCTCTCTGATCCTCCTCCTTAGCTCCCTCTGTATGGACTTCAGATCCTCCTTATTTCCCGACATGAAGATCCTTTTCTTATCCTTCAGCAGTGTCTTTATCTCAGGGTTGATCCAGGCCAGTTTGAGAAACACCATACGGTCTTGGTGGATACGATGTTCTCCACACAGAAGTTCATATAGTCTGATGTTGTGTGTGAGGCTGTTGATGTCTTCCCCATGTGGATCACAGAGCTGCTCCCACACATAATATAATATATGCAAATTATCTGCATCAATATGATATGATCAAAAAATTGTCTCATTCAGATTTCACTGTTGTGTGCTGTTTTTACCACATTAAATATGCATTGTGGTTTTGTTGTATCAATAAAATTAAACAGCATGTCAGTTTGCACCAATAGATTATGTCTGGCTTCTCATATTTTTTCTCAAATGCTTTATTCAAAGGTAAACTCGACACAGCACATTACTGGTGCAATAAAGAGTTTGACATAATGAGACACTTAGGCCATGATTAAAAGGAGGAGTGTATGACATGTCAAGATAACATTGCCAAATATTTCTCATGGTGTCTGAAAGCATAAAAGTCATATTTGTTATCTCTAGATAGTAAGATAACCAAGTCCTGTTTGCCAGAAAACATTCTGATATGAAAATGACGTTTATTAAGCCATGATCGTAAGATAACAGGCTAAGCAAACACGATAAGAAGAAATCATGGCAGACTTCCTGCACTGAAAACAAAAGCAGGATAAGAGAAGATGTTAAACTGTCTGAAAGTTAAAGCAGGCTTGCAAACACAGCCTGTCATGTCAAAACCCCCTACGACATACAACAGCATATTTAACTGCTTGGACTGCACTATGTATCTGGTTTAGGCTGGCGACACAGTAGAAAATTTTCAAATACCCAGTTTTTAAAATGTGAGGGAGCACAGTCATCAAGGTGGTTTCAACTAATTTTTATCATTATAATCCTGCAAATACACACACTAAATGATTCAGCCAGATCGGTAGATTACACACCTGCTATTTGTAATAACAATTTCATAGTGAAGATTCCACAGATGTGAAATTTCACAGAAGTTTGTGTGATCAAGCGGGACTTCAGAAGATAAAAAGTACAAGGAATATCAATGTTATCAGCTGGCTGCTGAATGAAATACTGGCTGAAAAAAACAGTATAAAGGTGGAGCTTTTACACTTTCCAGGATGAGTCTGAGCTGAGTAGGAAACATCCACTTGGCAATGATTTCAGCTATGGGGTGTCACGCCGCGCCATTCATCAACGGCGCCACCTGCTCACGCACCTGACAATCATCAGCGGCGAGGGATAAAGGCCGTCTCGCCCGGAGGCTCGGCCTGAAGCCGTCAGACTTCGTCCCTCACCGTTGTGAGCATACTTCCCTTCAGCGTCACCATTTTGGTAAGAAGATCGCTTACCTCTTTTCTTCAGTCTTCTCCCCTGTGCACAGGTGGATTCCCCAGCGGCGGACATCTCCACTCCATCGCCCAATCCTCGCTGCTGTACGGAGCTCTCCAGGTGGCTGTCTTCCGGGCTTCGCCCCCTTGTTGTGCCAGCTGTCCTGACCCACCAAGTAAGTCCTTCTCTCGCCATAAATTCCTCCTGTGTTGGTGTATGCCCGTCACCCTCTCCCTGTGCTCTCTCCATAGGGTTGCTCGGCTGTACGGTCACCTGCCTCTGTGCCTGGAGCAGACACCATCACCAACACATTTACATCCCGCAGACACGCACTCATTCACTCCTGCTGTTAATAAACTCTTTGAACTACTCTAAGCCTGTGTGTGTGCGTCTCCTGAGCCGTGCGTTATGTCAGTACGGCTTCAGCAGAGCGGCTCGGCGGACGGCGGGCTCGCACACCGGTTTTCCACTCTCGAGGCTAGAGTGGATCAAATAGCTTATCAACAACAGGTGATCTTTAATCAATTATTGAATTTAACTAACCGGTTGGGCCGCTTGGATCCTCAACAGCCGTTCCCCCCGGCTCGTCAGGGTGGCGCGGCTCCTGCTGTTCCAGCGGCCGTCCAGCCGGCTCCAGTGGCACCGGTTCGGCTCACACCGATTCCGACCCCCGCCCGCTTTAGCGGTAAGCTCGGCGGAGCGCGGGGGTTCATTATGCAGTGTGAGTCCGTGTTCCACCGTGTGCCCGGAGATTTTCCCTCGGATCACAGTCGGATTGGTTACATAGGGAATCTTCTGGAGGGGCGTGCGTTAACTTGGACCTACGCCGTAATGGCGAGGCCCAGTTATGCCACCCTCACCTATGACCAGTTCGTGAGGCGCTTTCTGGAGGTCTTTGACCATTCTCAAACCGAGACGGTCCAGGTCGATCGGCTCCTCGCTCTCCAGCAGGGAGGCCGGTCGGCAGCGGACTACTCGGTCGACTTCCGGGTAGCGGCGGAGGAATTGGGCTGGGAGGAACGCTCCCTCTGTGGCCTGTTCCTCCGCAGCCTCAATAGTGATCTGAGGGATGAACTGGCTGGACGGGATATCCCTGGGACGCTAGCGGAGCTGACATCCTTAGCGATAAGTTTGGATAACAGGCTGCGCGAGCGCTCCTCGGGGCGGAAGTCTTCTTCTTCTCGCCCTCGTGGAGTCTCGCCGCACCTGTTCCAAGCTCGCCCCCTGGCGGCGCCGCCAGCATTGTGCCCCGAGGAGTCGGAGCCGATGGTGACGGGCTGGACCAAGCTTTCCCCAGCGGAGAAACAACGCCGCCGTGAGTTGGGCCTCTGCATGTATTGCGGAGGTGACCAACACACTGTGGAGCGTTGCCCGCGGAAAGCCAGTCGGCGGGGTCCGCGAATCGCTGTAGGGAGCCTCGCGGGTCCCAACCGGTTAGACTCTCTCACTCAATTAAAGCTGCCCATCCGTTTTTGCCACAATCCCACTGGGCACCTCACCCACGCACTGGTGGATTCGGGCGCAGAGGGCAGCTTCATTTCACAAGGCCTGGCAACCCGATTGGGCATCCGCTGTCAGGCATTAAAACACCCCATCTCCCTGGTCCATCTCTCCCGTGCCTCCCTTGGGAGAGTTTCTCACCAAACCATGCCTGTCCCAGTCATCATCTCAGGGAACCACCGGGAGGAGATGGTATTTTACGTCCTGCCCAACTCTGTGTCGCCCGTCATCCTGGGGTATCCCTGGCTACGCCTCCACAACCCTGTCCTGGACTGGAGGTCCGCTGGGGTATCGGCATGGAGTACCTTCTGTATGGGCACCTGCCTTCAGTCCGCCGCCTGCTCCCCGTCCGCGGCTCCCCCTGTGGCGGATACAGCACCTCCGGACCTGTCACTGGTGCCTCCAGAATTTCACGACCTGGGTATGGTATTTAGCAAATCTAAAGCTATGTCTCTTCCCCCGCATCGACCATATGACTGTGCCATCAACCTCCGCCAGGGGGCTCCCCTGCCATCTGGTCGGCTCTACAGCCTGTCGGCACCGGAGAAGGAGACCATGAATACATACCTGAAGGAATCTCTGAGCGCTGGGATTATTCGCCCATCGTCGTCACCCGTGGGGGCAGGGTTTTTCTTTGTCGGGAAGAAGGACGGATCCCTCCGCCCCTGCATAGACTACCGAGCGCTGAATGACATCACTGAGAGGGACCGTTACACCCTGCCCCTCATGGACACTGCCTTTCACTCCCTCCAGGGGGCGACCTGGTTTACCAAGCTGGATCTACGCAGCGCTTACCACCTCGTCCGGATCCGGGAGGGAGATGAATGGAAGACAGCCTTCCGTACCCCGAACGGCCACTTTGAGTATCTCGTCATGCCGTTCGGGCTGACCAACGCTCCTGCCGTCTTTCAGCGCCTCATTAATGACGTCCTCCGGGATTTCATCGGCCTTTTTGTGTTCGTCTACCTGGATGACATCCTTATCTTCTCCAGGTCCAGGGACGAGCACCAGGTCCATGTGAGGCGGGTCCTCCAAAGACTGCTGGAGAATCATCTGTACGTGAAGGCTGAGAAATGCGAATTCTACGCTAGGACCACATCCTTCCTGGGATTCATCATCGCTCAAGATCAGGTGCTCCCAGACCCAGAGAAGGTGAAGGCGGTGGTGGAGTGGCCTACTCCCGCATCCCGGAAGCAGGTGCAACAGTTTGTTGGCTTCGCCAATTTTTACCGCCGCTTTGTCCCAAATTTCAGCTCGATCGTCGGACCGCTGACCCGCCTCACGTCCCCGAAGGTCCCGTTCCGGTGGACTGAAGAGGTCGCTGCTGCCTTTAGGGCGCTGAAGGCGGAGTTCTCCTCCTCCCGGGTCCTTCGCCAGGTCGACCCCGCGCTGCAGTGCATTGTGGAGGTGGACGCATCGGACACGGGAGTGGGAGCAGTGTTATCCCAGCGGTCACCTGACGATGGCGCCAAACGGCCGTGCGCCTTCTTCTCCCGGCGCCTGTCCCCGGCGGAGAGGAACTACGATGTGGGGGACAGAGAGCTCCTGGCCATTAAACTCGCCTTACAGGAGTGGCGCCACTGGCTAGAGGGGGCGGACCTGCCGTTTGTGGTCCTGACGGACCACAAGAACTTAGAGTATTTACGATCTGCCAAGCGCCTGAATGCCCGCCAGGCGCGCTGGTCTTTGTTCTTCGCCAGGTTCCGCTTCTCGATCACCTTCAGGCCGGGCTCCAAAAACGGCCTGCCTGACGCCCTCTCTAGGCAGTTCACCCCCGTGGAGGCTGAGGAGACGCCCCACACTATCCTGCCCAGGTCGTGCGTCCTCGGTGCCATCTCTTGGGACATTGAAGACAAGATCCGGAAGGCGCAGGAGGTGGAACCTGATCCTGGCGGCGGACCGGAGGGAAGACTGTTCGTCCCATCTGCGGTCCGAGGAGAGGTCATCCACTGGCTCCACACCTCCCGGCTCACCTGTCATCCCGGCACCTCTCGGATGATCAGCCTCCTCCAGCGGTCCTTTTGGTGGCCAGGCCTGCGGAGGGATGCAGCCCGCTACGCCCGGGCTTGCCCAATCTGTGCCACCAGCAAGTCGGGAAATGCCCCCCCAGCGGGTCTGCTCCAGCCTCTGCCCGTCCCCGGCAGGCCCTGGTCGCACATCGCACTGGACTTCGTCACCGGACTCCCCGTTTCCAACTCCTTTGACACCGTCCTGACCATTGTGGACCGTTTCTCCAAGGCGGCGCACTTCGTTCCCCTGCGAGGTCTCCCTACTGCCCTGGAGACGGCGGGCCTCCTCGTCCAACACGTGGTCAGGCTGCACGGGATTCCGGTGGACGTGGTCTCGGACCGGGGCCCCCAATTTTCATCCGAGGTTTGGAGATCCTTTTGTAACGCCATCGGAGCCAAGGTGAGCCTCTCCTCCGGCCATCACCCCCAGTCTAACGGGCAGTGTGAGAGGACCAATCAGGAGCTGGAGGCTGCGCTCCGCTGTGTTACTAGATCCAAGCCGACGTCCTGGAGCAACCATCTCGCCTGGGTGGAGTATGCCCACAACACCGCCCGCTCTTCTGCAACGGGGATGTCCCCCTTCAAGGCGTCCCTGGGTTACGACCCCCCGCTGTTTCCAGCGCAGGAGAACGAGGTGACTGTCCCCTCCGTTAGGGCGCACCTTAGGCAGTTCCGCTCCACCTGGGCTGCCGCGCGTCATGCGCATTTACGCACAGCGGAGCGCAACAGGACCGTGGCGGACCGGCACAGAAGACCTGCCCCGGCGTACAGAGTTGGGCAACTCGTGTATGTGTCTACCCAGGACGTCACATTAAAAGGCGAGAGGAGGAAGCTGGCACAGCGTTTCATGGGTCCCTTTCCCATCACCCGGATCATCAACCCGGTGGCTGTGCGCGTGGCTATTCCCCCCTCCCTCCGCATCCATTCCACTTTTCATGTGTCGAAGGTGAAACTGGCAGTCACTGACCCCCTTTGCCCTCCTCCTGCGGCGCAACCCGCGCCCCGGATGATTGGTGGCCATCCGGCCTGGTCCGTCTCCTCCATCCTGGACTCCCGGCGCCGAGGTCGTGGGTTGCAATACTTGGTGGACTGGGAGGGCTATGGGCCCGAGCATCGACAATGGGTGCCCCCGTCGTTTGTGTTGGACCCATCGCTCATCGCGGACTTCCACCGAGCGCACCCGGATAGGCCATCGCCAGGAGGCGCTGCTAGAGGGGGGAGTACTGTCACGCCGCGCCATTCATCAACGGCGCCACCTGCTCACGCACCTGACAATCATCAGCGGCGAGGGATAAAGGCCGTCTCGCCCGGAGGCTCGGCCTGAAGCCGTCAGACTTCGTCCCTCACCGTTGTGAGCATACTTCCCTTCAGCGTCACCATTTTGGTAAGAAGATCGCTTACCTCTTTTCTTCAGTCTTCTCCCCTGTGCACAGGTGGATTCCCCAGCGGCGGACATCTCCACTCCATCGCCCAATCCTCGCTGCTGTACGGAGCTCTCCAGGTGGCTGTCTTCCGGGCTTCGCCCCCTTGTTGTGCCAGCTGTCCTGACCCACCAAGTAAGTCCTTCTCTCGCCATAAATTCCTCCTGTGTTGGTGTATGCCCGTCACCCTCTCCCTGTGCTCTCTCCATAGGGTTGCTCGGCTGTACGGTCACCTGCCTCTGTGCCTGGAGCAGACACCATCACCAACACATTTACATCCCGCAGACACGCACTCATTCACTCCTGCTGTTAATAAACTCTTTGAACTACTCTAAGCCTGTGTGTGTGCGTCTCCTGAGCCGTGCGTTATGTCATGGGGGTATTTTGTCTGAGAAGGAATCATAGATATCATTTGTTTGATATTTATAACTTGAAATCAGGAAGGCTCCAACATAAATTCATCCAGTGTGCATTCAGACCAAACACAAAGCGAAAATTCACATCCCTCTTCAAGCGACATCACACACGCGGCCCAGCGGCTTTTGCAAATGATTCCTACTAGTTGAATGTGCTTGCTCCACAGAGATAAATCACACACTAATAGCTTGCCCTATTTGGCCACATTTGCATACCAAAATCAACACTGTGCACTTTAACAGTAACCCCCTTGCGGAGGGGCGGGGTTGCCTTTATAACTTCTGCAGCTATTTTACCTGCTGTAGAAATCCCATAATCACGAAATCCCATGTCATTTTCAACTAATTTATTCTCAATTGCAGGGCTGGCCCTAGTCATTTTGGCACCCTAGGCCAAGCTACCCCCCCAACCACCACACACACACACACACACACACACACACACACACACACACACACACACACACACACACACACACACACACACACACACACATAACCCAAAACATTACTGGGAACTCATGTTTTTGCTCCTTAAAAAATCTGATATTAAGACACACTACCCTGCATCAACAAAATCATCATGTTACACATCCACAGAATGGGGAAAGCCTCAACAATAAATTTAAAACAACAACTCTGACCTACACACAACATAATCACAATATTTCATCTTAAGTATTACATCTTAAAACCACAAAAATGACAGATATGTGCATCTCCATACAGTTTGCAATGGCATAATAGCTCACCCGGAGACCCAGCAGAAAACAACGAGCCAAGTTTTATTGCTAACCAACATTCACTGAGCCAGCAGCCAAAGAAGGGCAAAAACAAACTTAACTTTATACAGCCATTACAATAAATTCTGTCCTACTTTTGCTGTTTGCTGTTATAAATTATATTCGAGAGGCAACACACAGGGCTTAAGCTTCTTCTTCTTCTTCTTTTAGATTTGATAGGTGGTTGGCAACCAGCTACAGGTGCATTACCCCCCACACTCCATATACAGTATGTCTGTCTTTCTGTGTGTCTCTTTTTTCCTCATAACTTCTTGTTCTTCTCTCGGTTACTGGCAGATAGCAAACAACTGAAAGGTGCATACCACCACCTACTGTACAAGAGTGTGTAACATTATGTTATCTTAGCCCGACCACCTAAATTCTATGACTTAATCCTGTGTTATTTAAAAAAGAGAAAAGAGCCCTTCTCGTGATTCTTAGCGCCACTCCACCTCCATCTGTTCCCAGAATGCCAGTTAAATCCCATTCCCTACCGGCCTGTCGATCTTCATTTTTCATTCTCTTTCTTTCATTTCCATACTTGTGACAGTGTAATAAGATGTGCTCAACATTTTCTTTTACTCCACATTCTCTACATTTGTCACTTTCGCTTTTCCCCATGGTGAATAAAGTGCCGTTTAAACCTGTATGATCCAGTCTGAGTCTTGCCATAATGATGTCTTCCCTCCTGTTTGTTGTTTTATAATTCTTTAGTGCAATTAATTTCTGCATTTTATAATATTTTGTAATACCTACCTTTGTAATATCTACCTTTGTGATCTTCATCCCGTCTTTTTTGCCATAGCTCAATTCCTTTTTTCTTGATTACTGCTTTCCCTTCACCTTTTCCAAGAGATAATGGTTTAGTTATTTCTTTCCCAAGTGCACTTTTTGCTCATTTGTCTGCACATTCATTCCCTTTCAACCCTTTGTGTGCAGGAACCCAACAAAACTGAACTTCTCCACCACCCCTGTGTACCTTAAATAAACTGTGATATATCTCAATCACCAAGTCCTCCCTTGTAGATTTTAGTGTCTATATGGTTTTTAAAGCTGCAAGTGAATCTGTGCACACCACCACCCGGTCCGGTCTGACCTCCTCCACTCACTACAAACCAATAATTATTGCCACCATCTCTGCTGTAAACACGGATGTATTGTTGGGAAGTCTTTTTGCGATGGTCACTTTAAACTCTGGAATGTATACTCCAACTCCAACAGAGCCCTCTTTGTTCTTTGAATCGTCAGGCTATTTGGAGCTGGAGATTGAATCTACACCAATAAGATGGATTCATGCTGCACCTCCGCTGTCCACGTTTGCGCGACCGTGAGGCTTGTGTGATGAAAATTACATCATTGTCTCCAGTCCACGGATGTCTGCAGAGCCCCTATGTGCTGTGCATGCACAAGATTGACCCTCTCATTCATGAGGTGGTAACTACCAATGCAGCATACAAAGTCAAAGTAGACAAAGAAGACAGAGAAGACGATGAAGATGAGAATAAACATACATGAATCATTCTGCAGCAGCAGCAGCTTGAGGAGAGAAGAGAAATGAAAAATGGTAATTCCTCCTTTTTCTTGAAACCATGCCATTGTTGTTGCTACAAAAAATGTGCGTCGCTCTCATGTTTATAGCCAGTGAACAAACTGACATGTTAGCGCATTTGCGCTACCCATTGGGCTGGGGCGAAACTACAAATAACAGTTATGCGCATGTGTCAACCGCTTGGCCTGGTAGACGAAAAAAGTGAAGCATGTACACAACCGAGTGCACGCCGGCCTCGTCCAAAGCGGATACACATCTCAGCGGACCAGAGCAGAATAGTACCATGAATCCAGTTTTAGTCAGCCATAGGTGCAATTGCCACTGGTACTAGTGGTGCTGTTTATGCTGTTTGATCAATCAGTTCTGTTAAAGCATCTGGCATGCAGAAGAATAAGTGAAGGTGGACTCTCTTCTCTCTTTAGGCCCAGTTGTGGTGACCCACCACACTCTGCACGGACACTTCTCACACTCAGCAGGTCTGGAGGAAGCAGAGGACAATTTTCATACAGAGGACAATTCACAGACGGACAAAGAGCCACAGGAGGCAGTCAGATGGGACTGTATGCATGCGTCCTCGAGCAAACCAATGTCATGCTAATCACGTGTATTGACTGATATGCTAATGTGCCATGCATTCTCTTTTCCTGTATCACTGCATAAAAGAGCTTGTGTGACATGTCTCAACAGCACAGTAGAGCACAGAGCTACAAAGTGTGTCTCATTATGTTGGAGGAAATTAAACCTTTGTAACCTTCCAGCTTGTCGCATCTCGCCTGATCTTTTACCTCCACACTTGTGACCCTTGACGAATAATGGAACACGAGGCGAATACCCCAGAGATGACCTGAACGGGAAGCTTCAGCACGTGTCATGGTGCGTCCCTCGCCTGATGTTTTCCCTCCACACTGGTGACCTGACGAGAGAGAATGACCGTCTACTCCCTCTCACCGCGCTGTGGACTCCAGAGGACCAGAGAACGCCTGCAACCTATTCATCCTCACCGGAGCGCGCTCTTGGGAGCGGCCAGCGCTGGGACCGACACGCACCAAGAAAGGCGACACGAGCAAACCGAAGGAAGCAGCCTGAATGGGGACGATCATCGGCGCCGTCTGTGTTGATTTCCACCAAGCTCCCCGACTCTGACTCACCTCATGACAGCGGACCTCCCGTGCACAGAAGCCTCGCAAGCACACCGCAGGATTACGAGGACAGCACAACTGCCAGCTATGTGGTCACTGTGCCAAGCGTGCGCCACTCACAGGGACAAATCAGCTCCACAGACTGATACGGCGTCCTCCGCCGCTGCACACGCCCGAGAAACACGGCCGATCGCCATCCTCGGAACCTTCAGGGCTGCTCACGCACCTGAAGCAGATTTGCAGCCCGCACACAGGACTTTGTATGGGTTTCTCAGCCACGGCGCACAACGGGAGTTTAGCCGATTGCTGTCCCCGATGGCTTTAGGGCTGCGTCTGCACCTAAAGCCAAGCCGCCAAGTCCCTCACACAGCTGCAGTTGTTTCACAGCCGCTACGCATCCTCAGGGAATTTGGCCGTTCGCCTTCCCCACATCCTTGCTGGACCGAGCCACGAGAGAAGTCAGAGACTTAATTTTTTTCACAGCCACTGCGGATCACCACCAGGTTGACTGGGAAAGTCCCTCACCATCGCGGATCCACACGCAATTTTTGCACGGCCCAGACACCTTTGACGTCCCTGGCCAGCACTCACTTACTCCCACCCCCTCCCCCTCCTCCTCCACAGCGCTCTTCCCTCACCTCACTCCCTAAAGCCAGCTGATCACCATCTTGTTCATTACGCATGACGCGCACCGGCCCCGTGCGCCCACGATCCACGGCCGTTCAACGTGCTGGAACTCGGAGCGGAGTACACTGTCTTTTCCACCCCTCTCCCGTGCCCCCCCATGGACTGACATGCCCTCCAACACTCCTCTACAGCAGGACAGTTCTACCGGAGCTGGAGCCCAAATGACGGGGGGGGGGGGGGGTCACAGCCCCTTCTGAGTGTTCTGGGGGGAGGCCTGTGGTAACCCACCACACTCTGCACGGACACTTCTCACACTCAGCAGGTATGGAGGAAGCAGAGGACAATTTGCATACAGAGGACAATTCACAGACGGACAAAGAGCCACAGGAGGCAGTCAGACGGGACTGTATGCATGCATCCTCGAGCCAACCAATGTCATGCTAATCATGTGTATTGACTGATATGCTAATGTGCCATGCATTCTCTCTTCCTGTATCACTGTATTAAAGAGCTTGTGTGACATGTCTCAACAGCACAGTAGCGCACAGAGCTACAAGGTGCGTCTCATTATGTTGGAGGAAAATAAACCTTTGCAACCTTCCAGCTTGTCGCATCTCGCCTGATCTTTTACCTCCACACAGTTGATTTTAGGATTCAGTTTAAAATTTTAGTTCTCATTTTTAGAGTCATTCATGATCAGGCCCCCAAATACATCACTGAGGTGCTTAAAGTGTATAACCCCTCACGGTCTCTGAAGTCCTAAGACCAACATTTACTGGCTGTCCCTTGAAACCATTTAAAAACTCAACGAGATCGAGCCTTTCAGGCAGTGGCACCAAAATTGTGGAATGCTCTACCACTGTCTTTGTGCTTGGTAAACTGTTGACTCTTTTTTGAAAAGCAGCTGAAGACCCTGCTGTTCAAACAGGCATTTTAGTTTGGTTATGGGTTTTTTGATTGTCTTATGGTTTTATTGTTGTATTTGTGAATGTATATTTTATCTAACTGTGAAGCACTTTGTGATTCTTTCTGTGAGAGGTGCTATATAAATAAACTTTACTTACTTACTTTAGTCAACTGGTATATTTATTTAATTTATTTTACAAATCTCAACAAGTTCCTCTCCTCAGTTTGTT
Organism: Pholidichthys leucotaenia; assembly: GCA_020510985.1. Taxonomy (NCBI): domain Eukaryota; kingdom Metazoa; phylum Chordata; class Actinopteri; order Cichliformes; family Pholidichthyidae; genus Pholidichthys; species Pholidichthys leucotaenia. The sequence continues at coordinate 153,380,422 of CM035839.1, read as the reverse complement.
TACATAAGATGCAACACTGGTAGGAGAGTGAGAGGTGGGGCCCCTTGAGAGAGTTCTATGAATCCCTACTACAGTCATTGCAAACTTGGCCCATTGTCACTGCTGTAGTGAGTCAAAGTTGGTCAGCCCTTGGGGGGCCCCTTCTGGCCTGGGGCTCCAAGCATTTGTCTGCCTTGCCTGCTGACACAGTACCTCTGACTATTATGAATTTTATTTTATTAATTTAAAAAAAAAAATGAGGGTTTGCAGCAGTGCCCCCTTGAGCAGATGGCGCCCTAGGTGACCACCTATATGGCCTATGCCAAGGGCTGGCAAACCAGCTTGCTCAGATATGAATTTGCATATATTCATGTCTTTACATTGACTCTATATTTAATTCCACCATGTGAAAAATTTGCTTTGCATTTGGTCTGAATGCACAGTAAGACATCAATCTAACAAGGATATCTTTCGTTTTTTTACATAGCTTACTGTATATCTTTTTTTCTAATTTCTATAAGGGGTGCATCTTTGTACCTCTTTGGTTCATGGGGATGGTTTATGGAGACTGAGGGATCAGAGAACTTATTCTAAGATATATCAGTGGTTAGGTTCACAGGTAAAACAAAATTTTGCACTACCACATGCTCTTAAAAGTAATACAAATACTTTAGCATGACCTTTGAGAGAGGTCCAGAGCCTGGACCGTGGTGATCTAAAAGGTTGCGATCATGAATACTTTGATTCATCATTTTAACCAATAATTCTTCATTTTTGGATTACCAATATCTGGACCAAGCAGCTAATGGAAAACAAGATGTGCAAACTAAATACACAGCAGTGACAGCTTCTGGTTTCAGCTACAGGATGTGAACAGAAATTACAAAACTGTATTGGTTTCCCTAGCTCAGCCAACACAAAGTTTCCATCATCTTATGTTATTGAAAAATTGCTCAGTTCCCATTCAGTAAAATGCTAATCACATGTTAAACTCTCAAATTTACACCTCTATGGAATAAGAACCTTTGCAGTAATATTGTGTTTGCAAGTCTCACTTTCCCAAGCATTACAACAACCTGGGTTGTGACCTCTTGAGTGGCAGCAATCCTTTCCCCGACCTTTACCCTCAGTTTTCACACTAAGCAGATTCTGTGTTCCTGCTGCAAATGCCTCAGAAGGTCACCACAGCACCTCTCATACCTGCTGTTGTAAATTTAGTCCTATTATAACAAACCCATTTGCACACTTGACCACTTACTGACCCCGGAGAGGCTTCCAGTGTCGTTGTTCCTGTGCTACAGCCCCTTTAAAGTCAAATAAGCTTTTTTCAGAGACGTCGTTAGCAGCGCTTTCTCTAAAATGGTATGTGCACATACTGGTGCCCCATCTCACCTGGCTTCCTGTCTGGGATTGTGAATGTGTTCTGACCTCGGTGCTCGCAGGAACCTCCTCCCTAAACAGCTGTTTCCACGTGTCCCACCACCCAGGTCCCTACATACACAAGGAAACGATGAAATTGCGCTGTAGTTTTGGAGGTCAGTTCACACACATACTATGGATATCACATCATGAATTTCACATTCTGAGTGGGTAATATGTCTTCATGAATCCATCTGGGAAAGTGGTTTGAATAACACAAAATTGGTTCTCAGAGAGACGTTCAGAAATATTAACTGTTGGAAGGGATCGTTTTTCAACTTTGATCATTCTGGGAATATAAACGGTGAACAATATGACCTTGTTCAGTGTAGGGGAATTAGACATAAAGAGTCAGTGACTGAGCGACTGTCTGATCCATAATGCACCCTTTGGGGAGACACTGCTCCTTCATACAACATTCATTTGGTGGACGTTTTCCTTTGTTAAAGAGAACACAGTCGGGATGCAACAACAACAGCTCATGCAAAATGAGCTGTCAAAATGGAGTATAAATAATGAGACTGTGAAATATGTGCCAGGCCTTTGCCAGCAACTCATAGTTTATGTCAGTGGAACAGGGCAAACAGTAATCTTTATGTACACATCTGTGGGAGAAAGTGGCAAGTTGATTTTGAAGGCAGATCAGGTGTTTTTCTACCTCTCTGCTCTTCCGCCCGACTGCTTTCCTGCTTTTTAGCCTAGCGTCTCCTCAAAAGCCTGCAGATGTGTAGATATGTAAAGGAAAACAGGGAGCAGGCCTCCAGTTTTGGTTAGCATGGTAAGAAATGCCAGGAAAACAATGAGCAGTGAACTACAGAAATGCCACAGCAAAATACTGTAACTGCAGCAAGGGCCACCCATGAAGGTGGAAAATGAGCAATTGAGACCAGTTTCTTGGATAAAAGTGCTACTAGATAAAGAGCATGACATACATGGATGAGTCAAGTAAGACACAAAGAAACATGGGGAGTGAGGAAAACATGTAATGTGGCTGTCAAAATGTACCCCATTATCACTAGCAATGATTTAAATTTGAGCAATACTACAGCTCACAGTTTACTTTCAATATTCATCCATCTGCAGATAAACCACAGGTGTTCCTTCTGCAGCAAGGCATGAAATGATGTGGATGTGTTACTGTGTACCCAAAATCACGGCAGCCCATCAACAATCTTTCATTTAATTTTTTATAAGCTATGCAAGGGAAGCAACTTTCTTGGAAAACAATGTGGTAAAAGCACAAATTACTCACAGACCTTTGCAGCATGCCATTCCTCAGCTCCTTTTCCCCCACAAATGTCCACTCTTTTTCTGTTTTAACAACATAATGCAAGACCAAAGCTAAAATCAATACCATTTGATAAATAAGAGCACAGTTAAATGAAACATGCCCATTCTCCACAGGTCCTAGAGATCTTAAAGGGGTCATTGATTGCACTTTTTTCCACATTTTAACAGCTCATACAAGTCTTAATGAAATGTTTATGATGTCTTGTTAAAATTGTCTTTAAGTATTTAATTGTTGCAGCAATTTTTTTCCCAGCCTTAATGAAAATGGCCTGTTTTGAATGTACACAATTTTAAATCTTCAGACTGCACTCAACTCCATCCTCCCGCTTACATCATATTGCTAACATTGCCTGGCTAGCTCCTAGCTTTTAGCTCAGATGTGGAGCTGAATGCAAGTCAAGTCAGCCCCAGAAGTCAGCCCTGGGATCTTTAGAGGTAGTATCTTACAGAGTGGCACGAAGAGGCAAATGCTGGCATTCGCTGGCAGTTTTTACAGTTGCGGGCAGTTTTACGGTCGCGGACTGCCAGCAGAAACCCTCAAATCACAACACTTGCTGCTCTGTGAGATACGGGGGCAATGGCGTGAGCAGAGAATTTCTGTAAAACTGTTAAAAAGACTTTGCTCGGTCACCAATAAATATAAGGAATATTGTAAGTAATTCTCCGCACAAAATGTAAGATAGGAGTTTTACCGCCTTCCGGTTGCGTCATCACACCACATTATTATAAGGGGCATCCGCCACTTGGGGTTCTCTTGCCCAGAACGACTCCGCATACTGCTGCATTCCTATATTGCAACTTCCTTGTCCGTCTCCTTTGTACCAGGCTTGTGGACATAACATGAGACACCTGTAATAGTTGGCCTATTGTGGCAGTAGGCACAGTAGCACAATAATCAGGAAGCAGACAGTGGATCAACGGTATTTTGACTTTTTTTATTTATGTCACCAGTAGTTGCAGTAGCCATTGCACTGTTGGAGTGCACACCAGAGGTCTGACCAGCATCACAGACAGATGCAAAATGGTACCTTTTACTAGTGATGGGAAGGCAGGCTCCAGAGCTCCAAGGGGTGCTCCGAGCTTATCCGTGAAATATTTGACAAGGCGTGTTTCGAGGCGTGCATCGTGACGTATGTGTTGACGTTGGGCCACATGACCTGGTCAAGATGCCGTTCATGATTTTGTACGCAACATGAAATAAAGTGAGCAGCGGTACCCAATGGAAATCCCTGTCCCTCACATTTTGTTTTGTCACGTTTGACTGTGTAAGGGATTTGTCACAGCCAATTTTCAGATGGAGCCAGCAACAAAAACACAGACTTCTCCAGTTTGGGAACAGTTTGAGCATATTTCTCCCATTGATGTATTTTTGACAAATAGTGGCTATTTATTTTAACTGAGGTGATGGCTTAGCGGCCATCTAGTGGACTAAATGTATACAACATGCTGATTTTTACAAGGGTATTGTTGATTTAATGTGTATTTTTTCCATTTCAATAAATGTGCTGTCTTTTAAGAAATATCAATGATCATAAGGCAGAAAAATAATAAAACTGAGGTGACTACAGTGAATGTGTTTGTGCTACTTATCCATTTTTTTTAAAGAAATAATAACTTTTCAACAGTCATACTGTCTTTCTCAGTACATTCATCTCTGCCCTTATTGCCATGCAGGGCACAGTAGTGCCTCAGCATAATGATGTGTTATTGTTGTAGCCAAGCTCTTTCAAACACAACAGACACTTCACTGTGCAAATACAAATAAATTATTAGAACAACAAACCTGGGACTCAAACCCCAGCTTCCCAGTTGCAGGAGACATATTTTACCTTGAAGCTATTACTTAGTCATGAGTACATGAAGCTTTCTTGAGCCTTTCATCAAAATGGTTCACATAGACAAGGACTCATGTGGAACTTCATTTGCTCTACTAGGCCATATAGTCAACCAAGTATACAGCATACAGATTTTTACAATGTGTATTTTTCAATTTCAGTAAATGTGCTGTCTTTTAAGAAATATCAGTGATCATCAGGGAAAAAAGAAATAATAAAACTGGGGTGACTACAGTGAATGTGTCTGTGTTACTCCATGTGCTTGTACTACTTACTCATTTTTATTAAGAAATAATAAATTTTCAACAGTCTTATACTGTCCCAGTATATTTAACTCTGGCCTGATTCTCATGCAGGGCACAATAGCAATTGTGCCTCAGCATAATGATGCGTAATAATGATCCAAGCTCGTCCTTGCAAATAAAAATGAAATTAAAAGAACGACACAGCTGGGATTTGAACCCAAGTCTCCCACTTGCAAAACAGATACACTACTGCTAAGCCATCACCTCAGTTACAAACAAAAAGCCACTATTTGTCAAAAATACATCAATGGGAGAAACGAGTTCAAGCGTTTTTGGTGCTGGCTCCATCTGAAAATTGGCTGTGACAAATCCCTTACACAGTCAAACATGACAAAACAAAATGTGAGGGACGGGGATTCCCATCGAGTAGCGCTGCTCCAGCTGCAGCTGACCCAGTCCCGTGGTCCATCGTCAACACATACGTCACAAGTCACACCTCGAAACATGCCTCGCCAAATATTTCCTGGATAAAATCGAAGCACCAGTGCCTGCCTGCCCATCACTAGTTCTACTGTACATAAATGTTGCAGCTCAGAGAAACAATTGCTCATTCTGCTTGCTCTTCAGTCATCAATTAACTGAGCTCATTTGTACCTCTCTTTCAGGTGGAGTAGATCAATCAAACCCACCTGCTGGAAATAGCACAATCAAATTACAATCAATAAATATTCAATATTCAATAAATAAGTCAATAAATACCAGTACAAATTGTGCAAATATGCAATGCATAAAACAGTCTGTGCAAATCCAATAAAGTGCATGCATGACAAAAGTGCAGTGTCATTAATTATAATTAAGCTATTTATCAAAAGATGTGTAAACAAGAACCCAAATGTACAAACTGGCAAATATAAAAGAAAGTCATAAGTAATGAAGTTACCTTCATTACAACATCAAAGAGCTTAGATCCGACCGAGGGAGCAAAGCAGACCAGTGGACGACCCGACCCATTATCCCTGAGCCTGAAATAATGCAACACTGGCTGATAAAATATGACCATTCTCTGGAGTACAATAAGCACAGCTTCTGCTAGCAGCCTTGGGTCCTGGCTTGAGAAAAGAAAACTTTAGCTAAGCTAAAATAATGTCGAAGAACGAAACATATGACCAAGCGTTGTTAGATGAACAAGGATTCCAGTGAGAGTGAATAGAATTTATAGCTAAAAGCAATCAAAATCGACTGACACTTAAGATAACACCAGGTGAGATAGATAGATAGATAGATAGAGGTACTTTTTTGATCCCATACTGGGAAATTACAGGAATGTCAGTCATCTCCCCACGGAGGCAAACTGTATCTGGTTACAGTAACCCCAGTTACATGGCCCCAATAAAGCGATTACTGGGAATAAACTGATAATGGTAATAATCTGTTTTGTTGTGTTTACATGCACTGAATAAACAGATTATTGGAGGGTAAACCACTTGAGTTAATGACCCCGGTTACATAGCTTTTATTGGATTATCCTGTTTACATGGCCACTTGAATAATCAGGTAACTCCAGAAATCCAGTCATAACTGGTTTATTCGTGTACATGTAAGCATGGTCAATCATTGCCTCTGGCCGCCTAGCATGCCAATGGTTAAAGCGTCAAGGTGAAAATATAAGAAAATAAGCCAGAATGATGCATGAAGAAAATAACAACAACATACTGTAAACTGCACTTGGTGCAAGCTTGCTAGACCTGGACCACTGTTAGCTCAGGGGCTATACCTTTATCTCTCCACATCTACATGGCAGACAGCTATGCTGGCCAATAACAGAGCAGTGGGCAGGTCTCAAGAACACACTGGGCTGGGTTTATCTTTTTTTGATATAAGAAAATCCCTGATGTACAGGAAAATACCTGGAAAACTCAAAACTCATTCTTGGAGAGAAAAACAAGATAAAGGCTGTGTGTTTTTAGGAGAGTTCCATAAATTTTCAGTTGAATTTAGGTCAGGTGACTGACTGGGTCATTCTAGCAGCTTTATTTACAATTTCTCTGGAGCCAGTGAAAGTTTCCTTGGCTGTGTGTTTGGGATTGTTGTCTTGCTGAAATGTCCACCCTTGTTTCATCTTCAGCATCTTGGCAGATGGCAACAGGTTCTTATCAAGGATGTCTCTATACATTTGTCCATTCATCTTTCCTTCAATTATATGATGTCTGCCTGTACCATGTGCTGAAAAACACCCCCACACCATGATGGGATGTGCAGTGCCATTTCTCCAAACATGCTGTGTGTTGTGGCATCCAAAAAGTTCAATTTTGGTCTCATCTGACCAGACTATATTCTCTCAGTAATTTACTGGCTTGCCCAAATGCTGTGCAGCAAACTTTAAACGAGCTTCAACATGCTTTTTCTTCAGCTATGGAGTCTTGCAAGGTGAGCGGGCATACAGCCCATGTTGGTGGAGTGCATTACTTTTTGTTTTCTTTGAAACAGCAGTAGCTGCTAATTCCAGGTCTTTCTGGAGCTTTCCATGAGTGGCCTTTGGTTCTTGGATAACTCTTTTGATAATTCTTTTGACTCCTGTCAGAAATCTTGCGAGGAGCTCCTGGTCGTGGCCGGTTTACGGTAAATTGATGTTCTTTCCACTTCCAAATTGTCAGGAGCTGAGCCGGCTTGGTTTCCCCGGCTCGGTCCTGCCCTCCCTGTGGGTCTAGGTACCGTTGAATATGTGTTTATTATGTATTTCAGTGTGCCTCCCTCACTCTCAGCTCCTGTCCAGCCTAGGTGACCTAAGTGTTGCTTTATCAGAGGAATTTTACTGTTTGGAGTGATGATCAGTATTTCTGTCTTGTTATGATTTAATTGTAGGAAGTTATTGTTTAACCATTTGTTAATGGTAGACAGGCAAAAGATTAAATTTTGATAAAATGTTCAACTCAACAGTGTTCAATTAGGAAGCGCTTATTGAGCGCGCCTAATGTCAAGTCAAATTCCTCGTATGTTTTTAACATGCTTGGCAATAAAGCTCATTCTGATTCTGATTCTGATTCTGAACTCATTTTCTTGAAAAGAGCAGTAAAGCTGAGTGTCATCTGCGTAAAAATGGTAAGAAACACTCTTAAACTGACTGATAATCTGGCCAAGCGGGGTTAAATATAATAAAAGCAGAGTAGGGCCCAGAACTGAGCCTTGAGGAACCCCACAGGAAAGTCCTTTAACCTCTGACATCTTCTCGTTTAACAAAACACAAAAACCTCTGTCAGTTAAATAAGATGAGAGATACTGAATTAAAAAAAAAACAAAAAAACTACAGCATCATTTTCCACTAAGATTAAACTTTTTTTTCACAGCGACCTGTTTCAGTGCATCTTTGTTTAAATGCTGAGTCCCAATCCATCCCACTCTCCTGTTTCTTCACTTCTGAGATCTGCAGTTGAGACTAATTTTAGTTTGCTATCTCCTGAAGTTAGAAACAGCCTGAGCTATAAATGTAAAACTGGCTGAATGTAAAAGCCCAAATAAGGTATAACCAGTGACAAGAGGGTGTGCCGTAGGACAGGACTAGTGTGTGGATTACGAGGAGCACAGACGCAAGCCTGAATGAGTGAAGCTAGCTGTGATTAATTGTTTTTTTGCATTGCCACTCCAGGTACCTAAATTCATGCGCAAAAGCACTGAAAAAATGAAAAAATTCGTTATGCATTCTCTTTAATTCAGAATTTTTAGAGTGCAGTCTTGGTAAATCTGAGATGATGATGCTTACCATACATTAGGTTACAGATTCCATAGTTTCCAACAGTCAGATTCTACAGGCTTATGTACCACAGCTTCATGCCTAACTTCAATGAATCTGATATTCTTGGTCAAAGTGAAGTGGCACTCAGGAGGTGTTTTATATTTGGATGTCATGAGTTCAGTTTTCAAAGTAAAAAAAAGGTTGCTTTTGATCCTTGATCCTATAATCATTTATTCCCAAAATATAGCAAGAGGTTCTTTTACCAAAGTGAACTCTCTACTAAGTTGAGACTGGCCTCCAACATTAAATAACAGTAATGTTAATAATAATAGGGTGAAAGTAATGATAAATTGGCAGCTCAGTGGGTCAGTGGTTAGCATTGTGGCAGCACAGGAAGGAGATTGCGGGTTCGATCTCACCACCCTGGCCAGCAGTAACCCTTCTGTGTGAAGTTTGCATGTTCTCCCCTTGTCTGTGTGGGTTTTCTCCAGGTACTCTGGTTTCCTCCCCCTAGCCAAAAACATACACGTTAAGTTAATTGGCATCAACCGCGAATTCTAAATTGTCCTGGTGTGAATATGAGAATGAAAGGTTGTCTGCCTCTCTGTGTTGGCCCTGCGATGGCCTGGTGATCCATCCAGGGTGTACATTGCCTCTTACCCAAAAGATTCTGAGATAGGCTCCAGATTAAAAATGCGTACAAACTATGCTAGCTGCTCATAATAACTCCAGCTACATGAACAGGACTTGACCAGTCTTAATATTTGTTAAATACATATATAAATGAAACTATAAAATTTTACCTCTTAGGGAAGCTATCACCATTACCAACAGAGCTAACAACAGACACTGCAGTAAAGCTTCCAATCTAGACAGGTCATCTGATGACAGAGGTCCAATTGTAATCCCCATTTATTTTAAATCTGGGGAAGAAAAGACAGGGCTTTTTCAAATCACACCCATGGTGGCTTCCTTTCATTATTTCAAAAAATTAACAAGTGATGTCACAAAAGCAACGTTCTTCTCTCGCCTGCATGGCAGCACTATTTCTGGTATTGTCCACCATCCCCCCCACACCTCAGTACTCAGATTTGAGCTTTGTTGAACCAGGAGAAAGCATCGAAGATAGCGTCCGTACCACCTTTAAAGTTGTACTTCCATGTTCTGAGGTGAGAAACTTTGAATCTGTAATAATAAATATGTAATAATAAATGAAAACAATTTAAGTTCCTCATATCACATGTTTCAAAGATGGCAAGGTGATAACAGCAGGGCCCAGCAACTTGACAAATCTTTCACAAAATAAAGTTGCTATTAGAGGTTAGGAGCAACAGCCTATGTCTCCTCAACCTTGTGTCTTGTATGTTTGCACTCTCAAGACAATTTTTTTTGTAAGATATGTCATCCTGGATGAAAGGCACCTACATTTTCTCTCACACATTTCCTGATTTGACTAGCCGCTACCGGCAGACGTGCTTTTTCTTTCCTGCAGACAGATGAATAAACATTATAGTTGGAACTGAAGCCAGAAGGACTATGTGGTGACCTTTGTCAGAGTGAGTGAGAGTTTAGAAGAGAGGCTGCCTGAACATACTTTATATTCAAGATAAAACAGGCAAGTTGAAATTGATTAAATTTAATTTTATGTGGCACTTAATAAGATAAGGTAAGATAAGACTTTATTAGTCCTACAATGGGGAAATTCTAGGATTACAGCAAAAAAAGGGATAGCAGCACTCAGAGCAATAGCTTCTTCTTCTTTTTCTTCTTCTTTGTCAATCGCTAGATGGTCACACCAGCTGCCCTGATGAATGCTGCCGTCCTGCGGAGGTCCCCGAGGTCCCCGTGCAGCTTTTGGTTCAGCGATGTGGGGTCAGGCCACGTAGCTCGTCTGAGTGCAGCGTGGTCTGGGCAGTCTTGAAGGAGGTGTTCGCTGGTCATTTGGTTGGTACCACATGGGCATCTGTCTGATTGTCCAACTTTAAACTTCTGGTGCATGTGAGCATGCATTCTGTTATGTCCAGTTCGGAGTCTGAACAGAACGGCTTGGTGAGCCCTGCTCAGACTGTAGTAGTTGTCATCCTTGCAGAAGTTTGGGTGTTGCTGCTGCCACTTCTTGTGAGACAGGGCCTTAATAATGGTTTTCTCCTTACTGTAAGAGACCTGCCTGTCTTCCTGGTCTTGCTGCCCACCCCCCTTAGCAAGTCTGTCAGCTGTCTCATTTCCATAGACTCCACAGTGGGCAGGAATCCACTGGAGTGATACATTCGCCTGTGTGGCTAGTTGAGACAGAGTGAGGGCAAGTTCATTCAGTTCTTTGCGTCGGGGGTCCTGAAGTGCATCCAAGACAGAGAGGGCATCAGTGAAGATGACAACCCGTTTGTGTGCCTTGTCTTGATGTTCCCTGACGTGGGCCGCTGCTGTTCTCAGGGCCTCTGCCTCAGCCCTGAAGTTGGTGGAGTACTTGCCAGTCGCAATGGGAATGTGGGTCTCCTCGTCAGCGTATCTGATGTACACGTCGCCTCCTCCATTCCTGGTTGCTTCCATGGCAGAGCCGTCTGTGTAGACATGAGTCCACTGCTCTTCAGAGCAATAGCAAATTAGATAATAAGATAAGAACTGGTTATATACACAATGCAGGAGCATTGCAACTAGATGGTATAAACAGCAATACAGATTGTTAAATTACGCTGCAGAATATGAATATGTACCCAGACAGCATATTTCACATTTTAATCAGCAGTGTTGTTGCGCCCCTCAATAATGATTTTTACTGTCCTAGTTGTGTATTGGAAGGGATGATCTCTATTGTGCAAAGTTCTGTTTAATACATTTAATACAACCTCTATTAGCAGCCCTGGTTAGGTTATAAAGTCTTAACAGCCGCAGGTAGGAAGGACCTCCAGAACCTCTGTTGTGCACCGAGGATGGCACAGCCTACCGCTAACTGAGCCCCTCAGTGCATTCAGCGTGTCCCACCAGGGCTGGGACTCGGACTCCAGCAGAGATGACAGCTTAGCCACCATCCTCCTCTCTCCCATCTCCTCCACATTTTTGATCAGCCTGTTCAGTCTCTTCCTGTCGGCTGCCGTGATGCCACTGCCCCAGTAGACCACTCCAAATGTGATGGCTGATGCCACCACTGAATCGTAGAAGGTCTTCAGGAGTGCCCCTTGCACTTCAAAAGACCTGAGTCTCCTCAGGAGGAAGAGCCTGTGCTGCCCCTTCTTGTAGAGTGCGCTGGTTTTGTGTGACCAGCCCAGTTTATTGTTCAAGTGAACACCCAGGTACTTGTAAGATGTCACCATCTCAATGTCTGTTCCCTGGATGTTTGCTGGTGCTGTGGGGGGTTGTCCTCACCTGCGGCAGTCCACCGCCAGTTCCTTGGTTTTTCTCGCATTGATCTGGAGGCAGTTCCGCAGGCACCAGTCCACGAAGTCCTGGATAAGTCCTCTGTACTCCGAGTCATCCCCATCAGAAATGAGGCGAACAACTGCAGTCATCAGAGAACTTCTGTAGATGGCAGTGTGGTGTGTTGTGTGAAAAGTCAGCAGTGTAGAGGGTGAACAGGTAGGGAGCCAGAACTGTTCCCTTGGGGGCTCCCGTACTGCAGATGATGGTATCAGACACACAGTCCTGGGTTCTCACAAACTGTGGTCGGTTTGTGAAGTAGTCCAGAATCCGCAATGACAGGTGCTGGTCCACCCCTGCACACAGCAGCTTGTCCCTCAGGATCACTGGTTGGATGGTGTTGAAAGCATTGGAGAAATCAAAGAACATGATCCTCACGGTGCTCCCAGGCTTCTCCAGGTAGTGATCATCCAGGTAGTGATCTCCAGGTAGTGATCTCCAGGTAGTGATCATCCTCCCACGATGTGGGAGGATGATCACTGCATCCTCCACCCTGATGCCATGCTGGTAGGCAAACTGAAGTGGCTCCATCGCTGATCCCACCAGGGGGCAGAGGTGGGCGAGGAGCAGCCTCTCCAGGGTCTTCATTAGGTGTGATGTGAGAGCCACTGGTCTGTAACTGTTCAAGTCCTTGGGGTGTGGGGTCTTCAATACGGGTACCACACAGGATGTTTTCCACAACTGTGGTACCCTCCCCAGCTTCAGGCTCAGATTGAAGATGTGCTCCACGATCCCACACAGCTGGTCTGGGCAGGACTTGAGGAGCCTTGAGCTGATGTCGTCCGGACCTGCATCTTTCCTCGCCTTGATCTTCTTCAGTTCAGCTCTCACCTGGGTCTTAGTGAGAGTCAGATTGGGGCATTGGGGCTGTGTGCTGGAAAGGGGGGATGTTGGGTCTGTGGGGGGAAAAACAGCGGGGGATGTACGGGGGGTGTGAACAACGGGACTAGATGAAGGTGGAGGCAGCACTGGTTGGTGGGCAGGCGGAGAAGAAGACGGTTGATCAAACCTGTTAAAAAACAGGTTCAGGTTCAGGTTGTTCACCCACTCCCTACCCTCCGCAACCTGGAAGGAGGCATCCTGGTGCCCAGAAATGGTTTTGAGGCCTCTCCAGACACCGCTGACGTCACTCTGCTGCAACTTGTCCTCCATCTTCTTCCTGTAGTTGTCCTTCCCCTCTCTGATCTTCCTCCTTAGCTGTCTCTGTATGGACTTCAGCTCCTCCTTGTTTCCCAACCTGAGATCCTTTTCTTCTCCTTCAGCAGTGACTTTATCTCAGGGTCGATCAAGGGTTTGTTGTTTGAGGAACATCGTATGGTCTTGGTGGGTACGATGTTCTCTACACAGATTTTGATATAGTCTGTGATGGTGTGTGTGAGGCCATCGATGTCCTCAGCATGTGGATCACAGAGCTGCTCCCACACTGTGGATTCAGAACAGTCCTTCTGCGCGTCCTCTGTCTGAGGAGACAGAGGCGGGGGGGGGGGCTCCTTGGGGTTTGCATAAAATAAATCCAGTGTTTTATTGTCTCTGCTGTGACACATGACATACTGGGTGAAAGTGGGCAGAATGGAGGACAGGGAAGTATAGTTAAAATCACCAGAGATGAGTAGGAGAGCAGTGGGGTGTTGAGTCTGTAGTCTGCTGGTGACTGTGTGGATGACGTCACACACTGCCTCAGCGCTCACAGATGGAGGTACATAAACAACAATCACGATGACATGTGAGAACTCTCCGAGAAGATATGCCTGTCGCATGTTCACGGCTAGCAACTTGGTGTCCTTGCTGCAGTGTTGTTCTTTAATCGTGATCTGTCTAGGATTACACCATCTGTTGCTCACAAACATTATCAGTCCCCCACCTCTGCTCTTCCCGCTATCTGGAGTCCGATCTGCCTGTATTAAGTGGAAACCTTCCAGTCTGATGTTAGCATCTGTTGCTAGTTCTGTTAGCCACGTTTCAGTAAACAACATGATGCTCATCTCTCTGAAGATTCTCTCATACCGGGATACAGCCACCAGTTTGTCCATCTTATTAAACGGCAATCTCATATTTTCCATAATAACGGATGGCAGGATGAGTCTGTACCATGTTTTCCTCGTGCGTTGCTTCACTCCAGCTCGACATCCCTGTCATTTTTGCCTGATTTCTTGTGGGGTATCGGGTCTCTGCGTTAGCACCGTGGAGCAGCCCAATGCTAACAATTGACTCCTACTGTAAACAATGGCTCCTCCACTCACTGGGTCAGTAGTCATTGGTGATATGAGTAGAAAGATGGCTAATATCAGTGCCAGTGCGGCGATATTTGCGTTCTTGGCGTCCGTGATGGATACGGGGTAACAGGATCAGAAAAGTTGTGGCAAAGAAAAAAGACAGATAGTAAATAAAAACGAGAGAAACTCAGAACTGAGCTGCTGCTGCAAAGAGCTGCTGACTTGTGTGGTGCCAGAAGTCAATTTATTTTTTGTTTAGGTTGCCATATACATATGTTCTTTACCGCATGTTTTCTATTGCCTTTGCCAGTCCACTTTTATCTTGTAAATATGACTAAAATCCATAGTAATCAGTCTAGAGAGAAACAATCCTTCACAGTTTGTGTCCAACATCGTGCTGCTCTTGAAATGTCAAACACCCATAACTTGAGGAGGGAGGAAGCTGGGCTATGTTTTTTTTTTTTTTTTTTTTTCTCCAGGCCAATTTCTCGTGGGAAGAGAAACACACTGGAGTAAGAACATTTTGAAAAACATATTAATGATTTGCTAGTCATGCAATTGTAGGGGGTAAATTGCGTAAAATTGCTACTAAACGTGTAATTTATGAAGTCCAGAATTTTAACACAGCATGCAAGGTTCTTTGGGATGTTGTTTAACGTCTGAGTATGCTTGCAGTAATTTTTGGAGTGATAGGCCATGATGAAAAAGAAAAATCACACAAAATCATTCCATATCAACTTTATAGTATGTGTCTCTATTTGATTTGTAGCTGTCCCAGTAAAATGTGCCTCATTGAATGTCATTTTAACACACACATGCAATATATCTGATGATCGTATCTACACAAAGCCAAAGAATTTGACATAAATGTGATTTCTTGCTTGTGGCAAATATCTCCTTCTCTTTTCCTCTTGTTGCTTCATGAAGTTTAGATCGTGCTAGCCTGGAAAAGATATTTGTCTGTGTTTTGTATTAAACCAAAAGCCACATCACGAACTTTATTTGAATTTCTACTACAGCATATTATTGTGCAATTGTCATTCAATTTATACCCATGGCAGCTGGAATGGATGGCATTTTGGGAGAAAAGGATATGTACAGAGTGGATTTAACCCTGTACATGCATTATCAAGAAGTATTCCCGCACACACTGAAATCCTTACCTTTACACCCATTAGTTGACCATATTCTTCCTTGTCCAATCTTTTGCCCTCCATTTTCTATATTTTTCTTCTTCAGAGTGTGTTTTAAATGCCAAGCCTTCAACCCAACCAGAAGGCTGTGGTTCCCTCCCAAACCATTCACATGGAACTGGTTAAGAAGACATTCCTTCCACAGAGGGAATGTCTGGCACCAAATGCCTGTAATACAGAAATCATAAACGAGAGGTCCAGCTTAATCACATCCCATGGCACTCTCACCCTCTCTTAGCTTCATCTTCCTCCTTCATCATCTATCCCCCAGGAGTTATTAAGAAGAATGTGTGGAGACCAAGAGCATTAGCTGATCTTATCTTTTCCTTTCCTGTGTAATAAGAGGGTGTAAATCTATTGTGGATATCAAGTGAATCAGATTGTGGTTGTTGGCAAATGTTATTGCTTATCTGATGCCCTATAAAAGGTGTTTCATATTTCCATAAATAAGCAAAACAAAATATGTAGTGAGAAGATAGAAAGGGTTTATTTTAAAGTTACACAGTTCCCTCTGCTACAGGGATGGAGAAAGCCATGTTCAACATCAGCTGTGGTTAAAATTGGCTGGCAGTCTACACTGTATCACATATCAGAGAAATCTGGTTCTTTACCGTAAAGCAAGTCGCCAAGTACTACACAGAAAGAAAACACTTCATCCCTCAAAACAATTGCATATGTCTACACAATTTCACAGAATGATCAGGTGTTGGAAATGTTGAATCAGTCAGATTTAATGAAATCTTGTGTTTTCAGACAGACAGAACTATTGTTAATATAAACAGAATAAAGAACAATTTAAGGTAACTAAACTGAACCCCAATTCCAATGAAGATGGGACATTGTGTAAAACACAAATAAAAACAGAACGCAAAAATTTGCAAATCCTTTTCAACCTATATTCAATTGAATATACTATAAAGACAAGATATTTAATGTTCAAACTGATAAGCTTTATTGGTTTTTTGTTGTTGTTTTGCAAGTATTCACTCATTTTGAATTTGATGCCTGCAACCCATTCCAAAAAAGCTGGGACAGGGGCAAAAAAGACTGGGAAAGTTGAGGAATGGTCAAAAGACACTTTTCTGAAGCATTCCACAAGTGAACAGGCTAATTGGAAAGAGGTGAGTGCCATGATTGGGTATAAAAGGAGCATCCCTGAAAGACTCGTTCACAAGCAAGGATGAGGCAAGGTTCACCACTTTGTGAACAAACTGCATGGGCAAATTGTCTAACAGTTTAAGAATAATGTTTTTCAATGTACAATTGGAAGAAATTTAGGGATTTCATTATCTATAGTCTATAATAACGTCAAAAGATTCAGAGAATCTGGAGAAATTTCTGTGCATAAGTGGCAAAACTGAAAACCAACACTCATTGCAAGTGACCTTCAATAACCTTACCATAATGCAGCTGCACTGTTTTGGCTTGCCTTCAAACAACAGGGACTGATAAATCAGCTAATGTGTTAAAATATGTTGTGTGTTACTGATCTCAGAATACAGCCATATCTCAATGACAGTGACATCCCTGTGTGTGAAGGCATTTCCCCATTACAAACGCAGTTAAATCTTCTATGGAGGTGGGAGGAAGATGGTAGACGGGACTAAAAATAGTGCTCTCATGCTGGAGTTTCATGTTTGTGTTTTTCCTTTTTGTCACTGACATCTGTGTTTCTTTTTCTTTCTCTTTAGGCTGCTCCCTTTTGGGGTCACCACAGCGTATCATCATCTGATGCAATGATCCACGTGTCGATTTGGCAAGGATTTTTGTACCAGTTGCCCTTCTTGACACAATCCTGCCTATTTATCAAAACATAGGACTGGCACAGAGAGCAACCTTGTGACTGGGTAACCAACTTTCCTTTCTCTATTCTATTATGCTGAGCACCAAGCTAGAAGGCAGGAAATACCATTTTTATATGGTTTTTGGTATGACCCAGCTAGGACTTTGTCATGATTCTGAGCACGGTTGTGAGCCCTGCTCAGCCTCTAGTTTAGTTCAAGTTTTTTCTGTATTTTTTGCATCTGTGTTTATTTTATATTTATTATGGTTTGATGTATATGGTTATCTGAGTTGTCCTTTTGTTTCTGCTTCCTGTTTTATCTTGTTTGGGTATTTTCATGTGTTTCTGTATTTTGTCTCTGGGTTGTTATTTGTCTCTGTTTATTTATGAGTTGTCTTGTATTCTTAATTTGGTCATTATAGTCTTGTCTAGGTATTTGTGAATCATCTTGTATTTCTAATTACTTCTCTCTGTGTTTTAGATATCAGCCTACCTGTACCTTTACCTCCAGTCTTCTGTTTGTTATATTGAAAATAGCATTGTATTATTTGCTCTCTTGGGTTTGTGTTTATTTCATCCTCTGTATCATTGTTTATTCATTCTGGTCTGTGCTTTATTTTTGACAGCGCCCCATGTAGCTTCCTGCTGTCAAACTCTGTTTGCGGGCTGCACAGCCATCACTGATTGTTCTGATTATTTCCTCACTCATGTCCCCACACCTGATCTCATTTGTTTGTCCCTATTTAAGAGCTGCTGTGAGGCTTACTCCTCGCAGCGGTCTTCTGGTCACCATCCCTCGTTCCTAGAGGATGTTCCCATCTCTTTTGTATCCTGTTCATTTGTAAGTCCACGTCTGAGCTGGGAAACTGTAGTCTCCTGTCTTTATCGTAAGCCCAGCCTCAAGCTGGGAATTTGTAGTATTCTGCCTAAGCCTTAGCTCAGTGTTCCTCTGTCTTTTGTGTTGATGTTATTATTAAATTGTGTAAACTCACAGTCTGCATTTGGTGTCTTCTGCCTGCCCTTGCCAGGGCAATTTATGACAGACTTGAACCTACAAACCACCCAGTTGCCTGGCGGATGCACTGAAATTAGTGGGGGGGGGGGGGTTTACATAAACGATCACAACTCAGTTCTGCTTTTATAATACATTTCCTTTATGCACTCAATACACTTTATTAGGTGGTTATGGTTGGGGTATAAAAAGGCAAGGATTTCTTTTACACACATTGCGATTGTAACCCTCTGCCATGTCACTTCCTGTCATTATTTACGCAACCACTTGTGGTCACTTACGTCAAAATGTAAATACAGGTCATAATGCCTGCTGTTGGACAATGATCGTATAGGAGGCTTTATGTTGCAGAGCAGTTTCAACGTGTCCAGCACTACTGTAAACAGCAGGCCAACAAATTCTGTTGCTTGAATTATTTGCATATTATTTGCATATTTCCAAAAAGTTCTTGAAAGGAGATGGTGAAAGCAGAAAATAGCTGAAGTTACTAGTATACATACAAGGGGGAGCTGAAAAGTTCATAGTGGTCAGATTTGACTGAATGTGGATTATTTCTCAACCACAGGGATCCAACAGCTGCAACACCGATGGAAGAAGTGTGTGGACAGAAAATAAATCACATATGGTAAAACTTGACCATTATGAACTTTTCAGCCTATGAACTTTTCAGCCCTCCTACCCCCATACCTTTGACTGATAACAAGAGGCTTGAGTCTGTATGCAGATTATGTCTGTTTGAAATAAGACAACTGTGATGGCCTGGGCGCTGATTCTGTCCGCGCTCAGGTTTGTCCGGTATTTTCCCCGTTCTTATCTCTGGGTTTTTCCATATGGCCGTTCGGGGCTTTTATTTTGACTGGGTCACTGCGGGGCTTCCGGCTGTCAAAGCCGAGTCTCGTTGTGACAGCTGCTCGTCATTTCAGTTAATTACATTCCCCTTCTTTGATTGGTCTTTAGTTTTCATTTAAGGGAGCAGCTGAGGCTTCCTCCTCGCTGCGACCTCGTCAAACGTTGATCCACACAACGTTGGGCTGGAGTCCCTAACCCCGGTTCCAGTCATCCTTAGATTCATCGTGTTTCTCAGTAAGTGTATTTCCTCAGAGTCTGTTTTCCAGTGTCTAAGTGTTATTTGTGTTTTTGCCCCACGTGGCTGTTTATTTTGTCATTCATGTCTTTTTGTTAATAAAATATGCAAACTCATCGGCTGGCTTTCGGCGTCTTATTGATGGCTCGTGAGGGCCATCGTTGACAACAACTGCTTGTTTTATGTATTTTATAGTCCTCACTAATCCCGAAAGTGGGGTTGGACTGGATTTGAGGTGTGATTTTTTTTTTTTTTTCATTGTTAGGTAACTCTACACTTTATGCATTTTGAAAGGTTAGACAGTGGGATTTTCGCATGTTTCTTTTTAAATTGCCTGAGGGGAAGCATTAATAAACTATGTATGTGAGTTAATCCAAGCTACTGGTGGTCCCCAGGGTATCTAGAAGTAGATTGGGAGGTAGAGTTTTCAGCTATCAAGCTCCCTTCCTGTGGAACCATCTTCCCAGTTCAGTTCGGGAAGCAGACACTCTTTATTCAAGAGCAAGTTGAAATCTTTTCTCTTTGATAAAGCCTTTAGTTAGAAATGTTGCCCCTGCCAGGCCTTCACTTGCATGTGCAGCCTGGCCAGGCTTGGTACTGGACTATTTGGCTTTGAATGTTGTATTTGTATGTTTGTTTTGAATGTAGCTACTCAACCCAGCTGGTCGAGACGGATGGCCTTCCTCTATGAGCTATGGTTCCACCCAAGGTTTCTGCCCGTTAAAGGGAAGTTTTTCCTCGGCTGTGTCACAGCAGTGCTTGCTCTTAGGGGTCTCTGCTGGGTTCTATAAACTGACTGTGTGACCTAAACCCACTCTTTCCTGTAAAGTGCCTTGAGACGACCTGTGTTGTGATTTGGCGCTATATAAATAAAATTGCAATTGAAATTGAAAAAACTCTCCGTGAGTGTTGTGTGGAGTTGGAGAAAGCATCTGACCATGAACGTTGATGTGTAGTGTGAAAAATGCTTCACAATACTGGGCTATCTGGCTCTCTGGCCCCTATGCAGCCATTGCAAGAATATGCATTGTATTGCCAGCAACAAGATAAACTTGTTTCCAGTAAAAGTTGCACTCCATCAAGACTGCCCTCTGTTACTGATTCTGTTCATAATGCTTAAAGGGGGAATTTCTGGGTGCAGCCAGCAAATGAAAGGTATCGTGTTCTGTGATCTCGGGATGTTATCTCAGCTTTTCTGTGGATGACATGGTTTTGTCATGCAATGTCCTTCTACTTGACATGAGGTGGTCTGCAGCTGAGTGTGACATGACCAAAGTGAGGATCAGCACCTCCAAGTCCTAATACAAGGTCCTCAGTCATGTTAAAATCCCGATTCTTTGATTGAAAGATCCAAGAATAAGCCAGAGAATTCTTCAGTTCAAAGATGCAACATTTATTCAGAGGTTACATGTAAAGCAAGCAGCG
This sequence comes from Pholidichthys leucotaenia, assembly GCA_020510985.1. NCBI lineage: Eukaryota > Metazoa > Chordata > Actinopteri > Cichliformes > Pholidichthyidae > Pholidichthys > Pholidichthys leucotaenia. The sequence goes on along the minus strand of CM035839.1, from coordinate 153,359,803 downwards.
CTGGGTTCAGTGTGATGCAGCTTCCTTGGGAATGTCGTCAGACTGACCCCGACTTCCGGGTGCAACTTACATTCATCTTCTCGGGTTGGTTGGACCAACCCCGTACAATAGGATGGGCTTGTACGCAACCGTCTGATTGGCCAGTTTAACTCTGACGTGAACAGGCCATCCGCTATTCACGTTAACTATCTCCTGAAATGTACAACAAAAGTGTGTGTTGGTTTGGGTGTTTAACGAGAGAGAGAGAGAGAGAGAGAGAGAGAGAGAGAGAGAGAGAGAGAGAGAGAGAGAGAGAGATTTGATTTTTCAACACACCTTTATTGTCACAAGTTCAACAGAAAAACACAACAATTAAAACAACTAAAAGAAGCAATGGAAAAGTAAAATGACTCACTGACAAGAAATCAAAGACATAAGTAACCAAACCAGGAAAACTAAAAAAAAACTTGCTTCTTACATCAGGACCATACCATAGGTAATTTTCCCCTCCTTAACACAACACAGGATGTGCTTAAAGCACCACATAGCCTCAAAAGTTTCAACATTTTGCATCAGATGATAGTAATTGTAATCAATCACTATTCGAGCCTTGATCATGTCAACCAGCATGTCTTTTACATTACAATCCAGCATTTGTTCAATTTTTCTTTTCCTACTAACATAAATAGCCATTTTAGCCTGACCCAGGATGAAATTTAAGAGTTCACTCTTTTTCTTAGTCCTCTGTCTATATGGAAAGCCCAAGATAAAAATCTGCAGGGAAAAGACTTCTCCAAACAGATAAAACAGCTTCCCCAAAAAAACAAACAACAATTGCAGTCTGTTACAGTCCAGAAACCAATGGAACACAGTTTCTTTCTGAGGACAAAATGGACAAACCTCAACAACATTTGGGTTTAAAAGAGAGATAAAAGCATTTACAGCCACAGCACCATGTAAAACTCACCATTGTAGGTCTCCAACCTTCTTAGTTAATGGTGGTTTATAGAGTGCTCTCCAGGCAGGCCTCACCTCTGGACCCAGACCCAAGTGTTTCCTCCATGGTGTATCAGCTCGACCTTTTAACTTATTCACATTTAGAATTTTCACCAAAAGTCCATACATTTTTTTATCAGGAGAGTCACAAATGTTAATGTGCTCAGAGTTTAAAAACACACCAGTGCCATCTTTAAAATCAGGAGATAAAACACTAAAAGGAAAAGGTTCATCAGCAGTTTGCACAGAGTTTTCGCAGTGTAAAACAATAGCAGAGTGTTCTTCTGCGGACAGGCAGTCTCTCCAATCTTTCAACAAGTTCATTATAACTCTGACTGAAGAAACGCCAAGAGCCGAGCACAGGGCAACAGCATTGTCCAAGTTAGGACCACATAAATTCACCAAATGTCCCAGCGTTGTAACCTTTGCAGAAATGAACTTTTTTAAAACAGAAGGTCCTAAAACATTGCCCACATCAAAACGGGTCCCGAACACAAGTGGTTCCTTTAAAAGCCAGAAAGGTGACAAGGAAGCCTGGGGAGAGTTCTTTTTAAAAAGTCCCCAGATTTTAAAAGCACTTTGGTAAAACTGGGGAAGTTCTGGGAGTTTTTGGCCCCTTAAATCCATTAAAAGCAGCGACTCCTCTAGTCTGAGCCCTCCACAGCGAGCCAGGACAGCCCTGGCAATAGGTCTCCACACAAGGTCAAGGGGGCCACTCAGCAGTCGCTGAATGAACTGCAGGCGAAAGACAGCCCCCCTGCTGGCCAGATGGATGAGCCCTTGACCACCTTCTTCCCTCGGTAAAAACAGGATACTCTGTGGAACCCAGTGAAGACGGTCCCAGAAAAAGTCCACGACTATAGATTGCACTCTGGCCAGCAAATTGGGTGGAGGGTCCAGACAAGACAGTCGATGCCACAGCATTGAAGCAATCAAGTTGTTGATAATTAAAACACGACCTCTGAAGGACAAGTTTGGCAGAATCCATTTCCATTTTTTTAGTCTTCCTTCAGTTTTTTCTAAAAAACACTCCCAATTTTTCTCAGTAAAAGTCTGATTTCCTAAAAACACACCAAGATATTTAAAACCCCCTTGTGTCCACGAAAGGCCACCAGGTAGGGCAATTTTTTGTGGTCTCCCCCCCACCACAACAGCTTCACTCTTACCCCAATTCACTCTCGCTGAGGAGCACTCACCAAAAAGATTAACAGTTCTTAAAAGGTAGTCTACATCATTTTGATTTCTTGTAAAAACAACAACATCATCAGCATAGGCAGACACTTTAAAAACAGAGTCAGAGTTGGGGATTTTAAAACCAGTGAGGCCTTGCCTTAGTTTACAAAGGAGGGGCTCGATGGCAAGAGAGTACAGCATACCTGAGAGGGGGCAGCCCTGTCGGACACCCCTCTCAACTTTGAAAGGAGCACTCAAACCACCATTAATCTTAAGAATACTCTCAATGTCTCTATACAAAGCCTGGATCTTGGCGATGAACCCTGAGCTGAAACCAAAGGCCTCTAGTGTCTGCCACAGGTATGGATGTTCAACTCGGTCAAACGCCTTTTCTTGGTCTATTGAAATAAGACCAAGTTCCTTGACCAATGAGCTGGAGAGGTCCAAAACATCACGAATTAAAAAAATGTTGTCTGTAACCAACCTACCAGGTACACAGTAGGTCTGGTCTACATGTATGACCTGCTCCATCACCTTCCTCAGCCTGGTAGCCAACACTTTGGAGAGAATTTTATAGTCAGTACAGAGGAGAGCCACCGGACGCCAGTTTTTAATGTCTTTCAAGTCGCCTTTCTTGGGAAGGAGGGTGAGGACTGCTCTCCTACAACTTAGGGGCAGGTGACCCTTCCGCAGACTGTCAGACAGTACTTCCAGCAAGTCCTCACAGATCTCAGACCAGAACGCCTTGTAGAACTCCGATGGTAGACCATCTATCCCTGGGGCTTTTCCACACTGAAGAGACTGGACAGCTACTGCTAGTTCCTGCAGAGTGATCCCACTCTCCAGCTCCGCATTCACGCTAGCCATCACCTTTGGCAAGTCCGTCAAAAAATGACTCAGTGCATGTGGATTCTCAACAAATTCTTTCTTAAAAAGATCTTTGTAGAAAGCAGCTGCAAAGCGACGGATCTCCGCAGACTCATGGATTAGCCGCCCGTCTTCGGAGCTGAGAGAGTGGATCATCCTCCTCTGACCATTCTTCCTCTCCAAACCAAAGAAAAAATGAGATGGAGCGTCCATTAGTGTGATGTTCTGGAACCTACTTCGTACTACAGCGCCCCTGGCGGCCACACCTAGTAGGTCAGTTAAAACAGACTTTTTGCCATTGAGGGCCTCAAAATGTCCTCTTTCTCCTGTGGAGCCTGCCAAAGACTGCAGCTCCACTACTTCTCTCTCCAGGTCCCTGACAGAATCAGAATCAGAATCAGAATCAGAATCAGGTTTATTGCCATTGTTCATGTAGTACACAAACTAGGAATTTGTCTCGGTACAATGCTGCAACATTAAACATGATAAGATAAAAGAAATAAACTATACATGTAATAAAGTGTAGGATAAGATTAAGTGATACTGGTCAACAGTTAAAATATATTAGCCAGCAGCAGATACTGTGGAGAACTATATAGTGCAGTCGGTAATGCAGGAAGAAAACAGTGACCAGACCTGGCCAAGTCTCCAGAGACATTGCGAGTATACTGTAGGCACAGATTCTTTATTTGGCTCTTCCCTACATCCCACCACTGCTGCAAAGAACTAAAACTTGATTTTGTTAATTTAAAATTACTCCAAAAAAAACATAAAAGCAGTTTTAAAACTGTTATCCGATAAAAGTGATGTGTTAAAATGCCAGTATGCACTACTGCACTTTATATTCTTGATAAAAACACAACACTGAACCAGAGAGTGATCTGTAAAGCCAACAGGGACTATAAAAGCACTTTTAAAAATGCTAAAATGGTGCTTAAAACTGTAAACCCTATCCAGTCTAGCTAAGGACAGAATATCGTCCTTTCTATGGCTCCACGTGTACTGTCTAGCCCTGCCATGAAAATCCCTCCACACATCACACAGATCATGAGCTTCTATGAGACCTTTTAAACTTTTCTTGGATGCAGCATGTGGCTCTGGGTGATTCCTATCCATAAGATGATTTTCTGTGCAATTAAAATCACCACCCACAAATAAAAAGTCATCATTACTGCAATTTTTGATCGTGTCATCTAAAATATTTAAAAAGGCCAATCTTTCTGTGCCTACGGTTGGAACATACACATTTATAAAAACAACTTTCACATTCTCAAAAACAGCTCGAACTTTTAAAATGTGGCCTGCAATTACCTCATCAATGTCATAAGAAAGTGGAATAAAATCTCGAGAAAATAAAATACCCACTCCACCACTACTGCTGCTTTTATGGCTAAGAATAATTTCCCCTCGAAATTCCCTCCTCCAGTCAGCAGCATTGTCCTCAGAACTATGAGTCTCCTGAACAAACAGAACATTAATTTTCTTGCATTCTGCAAGAGTAAAAACACATGCTCGCTTGTACATTTCTTGGTCATTTGCTCCATTGATGTTGAGTGTGCCAAAATTAAAACTGCACATGCATATAAAAGGGTAAAACCAACACAAAAACAGAAAAGAAAGAATGAGCAATAAAAGACTAATCATCCTGGGCAATTTGGTTCTTAACTTTTAGCACAAGCTTTTTTAGTCTGTAGACCTCCTGATCAGTAAAACTTTCCTGCTCAAGCTCTCCCCTATTTTTCATGTAGGCCCGAGCAGAGTCAACAAAACGTTTTAGATCGGGGAAGAAATTTTCAACTTTAACCATTCTGGATCCCTTAGTGTCCTGCAAAAATTTCTGTATTTTTGTGAAGGGGTAACCGCCTCGACTGGCCACATCATCACTGCTTTCACCATCACTCTCTATCTCAGACCCAGCATAAGAATCTGGCTGAGATGGAGAAAACTCAGAACTGTCTTTGACAACCCTTTTTACTTTGCTCCTCTGCTGTTTGGTTTCCAAATTCTTCCGCTTGATTGAGATTTTACATAATTCTTCATCTATTTCAATGTCATCCTCGTCCTCCAACACTGACTCAGCCACCCTGGTAGCTGTCTCTTCCTGCTTCTCGCTCACCCTGTGCTGTGGATTAATATTCATTTTTCTAGTCCCACCATCTACCTGGGCCTCATTTGGCTCATCTGTCTGATCCTCAGCGTGATCCCTCTCGGTAATCTCACCCTTGTCCGCAATGTTGGTCTGTGCAGCAGCCCTGCGATGTGCTTTAACTTTTGCTGTGGTTTCATTTATGATCGACAGGCTGGCTGCGGAGGGCGGCTTTGCCGCCCCGCCGCCAGACAGCCGAAGCAGCCTCGGCCGAAGCGCCGCCGCCAGACGGCCCCGCGGCCTTGGCTGAAGCGCCCGACGGCGTGGCAACGCCGCCAGCCTCGGAGAGCGGCAAAGCCGCTCCGCCGCCAGACGGCCCCGAGGCCGCACTAGCGGCCTCCCCCGAGTGATCACCCCCCACTCCCTGAGGGCATGATCGAATCAAATGTCCCTCCATTCCGCAGCCGAAACACTTCATATTATCAGAGGTGACGTGGATGGTGTAATCAAAGCCGTCAATCCGGTATTTAAATACAAGGTTGAGGCTTTCCTCGCTATTCTTTAAAATCATGAGCACCTGTCGCCTAAAAGACATGACATGTTTTAAACGCGGGGACTTACAACCGAGAGGGATGTGCTTAATCGGGGACAAAAGCTGCCCGTGTCTCGACAGCTCCTTCTCCAACAGCTCATTCTTTAAAAATGGTGGGACATTTGAGATCGTAATTCTCTTCGCGGGATTCACCAGAGACAGAACAGGAACCAGTGTGTCTTTAATCACAACCCCGCTCTCCACTACCTGGTTAACTTTTTCAACACTGTCGAGGAAGATCACCACGGCACTATTCATTCTCGAAGCTGATCTAATGCTTTCATAATCGACCAGCTCCCCCACAGCCAGACTACATTCCTCTACTGAGCAGCTGACAGCCGGTGTCAGTTTGACAGCATGCCGGCGTGTCAGCTTCTCGAACCCGGAGCCTTGCTCCAAAACCATGCTGACCAGCAGAGCTGGCAGCAGAAACCCCCCTCCCAAAACGCCTACCCCACCCCAGCTACAGAAAACAACAAAACTTAAGATTATTTAGCAAAAAAAAACACCTTAAACACAAAAAGATAGAAAAAAGTTTGAGATAATTCACTCATGCTGTCATACGCTCTCAGCTCGCACTCACGACCACGCCCACTCAGAGAGAGAGAGAGAGAGAGAGAGAGAGAGAGAGAGAGAGAGAGAGATCCTATTTATCAGATGGTGGTTTCTTACCACTTCAGACTGTAGTTTGACACAACATATTTGTTCATAAGAATGCAAACAGAATATGTATAGAATATGTGTAGACTCTACACATATTATGCTCTACACTGTAGAGCATAATGGGAGATTACCTACAAAATTACTATTTTGGCACTCTAATTTTTCATAACCCTTTCTGTCATGGCAGCCGCCGGGCCGTCATCAGCCCCGGCTGTACACACACCTGCTTCCAGTCCTCAGCAGGCCATAAAAGCCAGATCCACTGACAGCTCAGCATGGAGTCGTCTGTCATCACCACTGTGCAACGCTCCATGCTCTCGACCTCGTACCAGAGCTCCAGTGCATCAAGCCTCGTCACGTAATCCACGTTCATCTTTACCTTGCCAAAGTATTCTCCCCTGTGCAAAGGTGGACCTCCCTGGCGGCGGACCAATTCCCCAAAGCAGCGGGTCTTCGCATCCTCCTCCTCAGAACCTCTCCACCTCGCCACGACACCAAGTCCCCCGCTCACCTCCCAGCACTCGCTCCCGGAGCCAGCAAGAGTCTCCTGGTGATACCTGCAAGTAAGCGGCAGTCATCATTACACCTCTCAGCTGTGAACAGTATTATCACCTGTGCTTTGTGTGTTCCTAGGGATGCCAGGTCGCAGCAGGACTCGCTCAGCTCCAGCACTGCCCCAGCATCACACTCACTCTCACATTCACACACCCACACCACTCATTGAGTTAATAAATTATTGTTAACTGTCCTACTCGTGTCTGTTGTCTGTCTCCTGGGTCAAGAATCATGTCAGTACGACTCCGTCAAGACGACCCAGCAGACAGCGCACTGACGCGCCGTCTTAACACCCTTAGCGCTCGAGTAGACCTAATTGCTCACCAACAGACAGTTATACTTAATCAATTAACTCAGATTAATAGCCGGCTGGATCACCTGGAAGGAAACCAGGCGTTCCCCCCAGTCGCCGGGGCATCTCCTGCCCCCGCTAATCCTCCTGCTAGCCAGGTACACCAACCTCCCTTACCTCGCCTCACCCCCATGCCTACCCCCGCTCGCTTCAGCAGGAAACTCGGGGAGGCACGGGGTTTTCTGCTCCAGTGTGATACGGTCTTTCACCGTGTCCTGGGAGATTTTCCCTCTGACCACAGCAAGATCGGGTATATTTCCAACCTACTCGAGGGTAGAGCGCTAGCTTGGGCGTATGTGGTTATGGCTAAGCCCAGCTATGCCGCCTTAACCTACCAACAATTTGTAGCCGATTTTGCTGAGGTTTTTGATCACACCGATAGGGATGCGGTGTCAACTGACCGCTTTTTAAACCTTCGGCAGGGCAGTAGATCTGCCGCCGATTACGCTGTGGACTTCTGGGTGTTAGTTGCAGAGGTGGGGTGGGGGGATCCTTCACTCTGTAGTATTTTTGTCCGTAGCCTCAGCTCAGAGTTACGAGACGAGCTAGCGACACGGAATAAGCCTGATTGTTTAAGTGAATTAATCTCACTCACCATTAGTTTAGACAACAGACTGAAGGAGCGGGCAGCCGAGCGAAGGGCTGCTGGCTGCTCGGGCAAGCCACGCCCCCGCTCCTCTCATTCTCCCTTGTTGGCTCTGCCCCCGTCAGAGGAACTACCGGGGCAGGAGGAGATGGTTATTAGGCGATCAGGAGTTTCGGAGGCTAAGAGACAGCGCCGGAGGGATTTAGGGCTGTGTTTCTACTGCGGCAGTGAGTCGCACGAGGTAGCTGAGTGTACTAATCGGGTAAAAATGGGAGGTCCGTGGGTCACAGTAGGGGGGCTCACGGACGTAGATCAGTCAAAACCCCTCACCAGTTGCCTTATTCCCATCAGACTTATTTATAATCACAGAGAACATACCACACATGCCCTCATTGACTCTGGAGCTGAGTAAAGCTTCATTTCAGGAGACCTGGCAACCCGCCTGGGCCTCAGCTGTTAACCCCTTCGCCCTCCTGTCAATCTCATCACACTGTCAAAGGCCCCGCTAACCGCTGTCTCCCACCAGACGGCCCCCTTGTCAGTGATTGTTTCTGGGAATCATCGGGAGGACATTCGGTTTTTGGTGCTGCCCACCTCCACCTCTCCTGTTATCCTGGGGTACCCATGGCTACGGCTACATAATCCCACTTTTGACTGGCAGGCGGGGAATATCACCGCTTGGAGCTCCTTCTGCCTCAGTACCTGCCTCCAGTCTGCAGAGTGTGGTCCCTCTGTGCCAATAACTCCTCCCACGTCACCGCCCCCGGATCTGTCCAGGGTACCAGAGATCTACCACGATCTGGGAGCAGTGTTCAGCAAGTCACGGGTGCTGTCCCTTCCCCCCCACCGCCCTTATGACTGCGCGATCAATCTCCGGGCTGGGGCCCTGCTTCCGGCAAGCCGCCTATACAGTCTCTCAGCCCCTGAGCGTGAAACCATGGACACTTATATAAAGAAGTCCCTCAGCTCTGGAATTATTCGGCCATCTTCCTCTGCGGTGGGGGCCGGATTCTTCTTCGTGGGGAAGAAGGATGGCTCTCTTCGTCCCTGCATCGATTTCCGGGGGCTCAACGATATAACCATCAAGGACAAGTACACGCTGCCCCTGATGAACTCAGCCTTCAACTCTCTCCAGGGGGCGTCTTGGTTTACAAAACTGGACCTTCGAAATGCCTATCATCTGGTGCAAATCAAGGAGGGCGACGAGTGGAAGACGGGCTTCCGGACCCCAAGCAGCCACTTCGAATACCTAGTGATGCTGTTTGGGTTAACCAACGCGCTGGCCGTCTTCCAGCGCTTAATTAACGACATCCTCCGAGATTTCCTGAATTCCTTTGTGTTTGTATACCTGGATGACATCCTTATTTTCTTGCAGACATTGGAAGAGCATCAGGTGCACGTCAGACGGGTCCTTCAACGCCTCCTGGAGAATCAGTTGTTTGTCAAGGCCGAGAAGTGTGAATTTCATACTAGGTCAACGTCATTCTTGGGATTTGTGATAGCACATAATCAGGTGCTCCCTGACCTGGCCAAGGTTAAGGCGGTAGTGGACTGGCCCACCCCCCACTTCCAGGAAGCAGTTGCAGGGGTTTTTGGGTTTTGCCAACTTCTACCGTTGTTTTGTGCCCAATTTTGGGATTATTGCCTGACCCCTGACCAGCCTCACGTCCCCCAAGACCCCCTTCTGTTGGAGCGAGGATGCTGCTGCAGCGTTTGGAAAATTGAAGAAGGAGTTCGCCTCGTCCTGCTTCTTGACCCAGGTGGACCCGGACCCTCAGTGCTTAGTGGAAGTGGACGCCTCGGATTCTGGAGTCGGGGCGGTCCTGTCACAGCGCTCTCCTGTGGATGGAGTGATTCGCCTGTGTGCCTTTTTCTCTCGCCGCCTGCAACCCGCCGAGAGGAACTACAGCATTGGGGACAGGGAGTTGTTGGCGGTCAAGCTCGCCCTAGAGGAGTGGAGACACTGGCTGGAGGGGGCTGCTCAGCCGTTTGTCGTCTGGACGGACCATAAGAACTTATAATATCTCTGGACGGCTAAACGGCTGAACTCCCGCCAGGCCCGCTGGTCCCTTTTTTTTGGACGTTTCGATTTCACAATCACCTATCGACCTGGGAGTAAGAACGTGAAGCTGGACGCCCTCTCTAGGCAGTTTGAGGCGGAGACGTCCGAGGATCAGGAGGAAACCATCCTGCCTTCATCCTGCGTTGTGGGTGCCCTCGTGTGGGAGATCCGGGATAGAGTCAGGAGGGCTCAGGAAGGTGAGCCCGACCCGGGGGGGGGGGCATTGTTTGTTCCCACCTCTGCCAGGAGTGAGGTTATCCAGTGGGCCCACTCCTCCAAGCTGGAATGCCATCCTGGGATCGCCCGTACCATTGCCTTGCTCCAGAGAGCCTTTTGGTGGCCAGGCTTGAGGAAGGATATCACCAGCTATGTCCGGGCCTGTGCTCAGTGCGCCACCGGGAAATCTTCATCTTCCCCCCAGTGGGTCTTCTCCATCCCCTGCCGGTCCTTTCCGGCCCCTGGTCTCATGTGGCTTTGGACTTCGTGACGGGCCTGCCTCCTTCTGACCACTTCACCTCGATCCTGACTATAGTGGACTGCTTTTCCAAGGCAGCCCATTTTGTGCCCCTCCGCGGGTTGCCTTCGGCTCGGGAGACAGCTGATCTCCTGGTGCAGCATGTGGTCCGCCTTCATGGCATCCCGTCGGATATTGTGTCGGATCGGGGCCCCCAGTTCATCTCCCAGGTCTGGAAGGCATTTTGCTCGGTGCTGGGGGCCACGGCGAGCCTCTCCTCAGGATACCACCCACAGAGCAACGGCCAGTGTGAGTGAGCCAATCAGGAGCTGGAGACTGTGCTCCGCTGCATCATATCTTCATGCTCCTCTTCCTGGAGTGCGTTCCTGCCTTGGATTGAGTACACACATAACTCCACGGTGTCTTCGGCAATGGGGATATCTCCCTTCAAGTCATCATTGGGGAATGATCCACTGTTGTTTCCGGAGGAGGAAAAGGAGGTGGCTGTTCCCTCGGTTCAGGCTCACGCCAGGCGTTGTCGCCGAATTTGGACCATCACCCGCAGAGTCCTTCTCCGAACCACTAAACGTAACATCCAGGTAGCCAACCATCACAGGAAACTGGCCCCGGATTATAAGGTGGGTCAATGGGTCTGGCTTTCTACTAAGAATATTAATGTACCGGCCGAGAAGCGCAAATTAACCAAGCACTTTATCGGTCCCTTTGTCATCTCTCGCATTGTTAACCCTGTGGCTGTGCGCCTAGCTCTCCCCCCTTCCATGCGCATCTGTCCCACTTTTCATGTCTCCCAGGTGAAGCCTTACATCTCTGACCCTCTGTGCCCGCCCCCCGCGGCGTCTCCCCCTCCGAGGTTGATCGACGACCACCTGGCTTGGGGGGTTACCGCCATCTTGGATGTCCGCAGGCAGGGCCGGGGTCTTCAGTACCTGGTGGACTGGGAGGGATTCGGTCCTGAACACCGTTCCTGGATTCGCCCGGCGTTGATCCTCGACAAACAGCTCATCCGCGACTTCCATCAGGCGCATCCAGGTAGGATGGGACAGGTGCCTGGAGGCACCCCTAGAGGGGGAAGTACTGTCATGGCGGCCGCCGGGCCGTCATCAGCCCCGGCTGCGTACACACCTGCTTCCAGTCCTCAGCGGGCCATAAAAGCCAGATCCACTGACAGCTCAGCACGGAGTCATCTGTCATCACCAATGTGCAACGCTCCATGCTCTCAACCTCGTACCAGAGCTCCAGCGCATCAAGCCTCGTCACGTAAGCCACGTTCATCCTTACCTTGCCAAAGTATTCTCCCCTGTGCAAAGGTGGACCTCCCTGGCAGTGGACCAATTCCCCAAAGCAGCGAGTCTTCGCCTCCTCCTCCTCAGAACCTCTCCACCTCGCCACAATGCCAAGTTCCCTGCTCACCTCCCAGCACTCGCTCCCGGAGCCAGCAAGAGTCTCCTGGCGATACCTGCAAGTAAGCAGCAGTCATCATTACACCTCTCAGCTGTGAACAGTATTAACACCTGTGCTTTGTGTGTTCCTAGGGATGCCAGGTCGCAGCAGGACTCGCTCAGCTCCAGCACTGCCCCAGCATCACACTCCCTCTCACATTCACACACCCACACCACTCATTGAGTTAATAAATTATTGTTAACTGTCCTACTTGTGTCTGTTGTCTGTCTCCTGGGTCAAGAATCATGTCACTTTCAGTCAGAAAAAAGTGGACTGCCCTCCTGCCTGAAGTGGAGAAGTTCAAGTATCTCGAAACATTTTGAGGGTAGAGTGGAAGGGAGATTGACAGATGGATTTGAGCAGTAGCTGTAGTGATTTGTGTGCTATATCAGTTAGCTGTGGTGAAGAGACAGCTGAGCTTGAAAGCTGTTGATTTACCCGTCTGTCCTTACACATGGTCATGAACTTTGGGTCACGACGGAAAGAATAAGACTGCATATATGAGAAATTTCTTGTTAAAATTCTTCAAGTTATTTGTATTGTTTACATAAAATGAGACAAACTGAGTGAAAATATTTACACTGTAACTTGATAATACTTATTAACTATTAACTATAGACTGCCAAACTATATTTTGGATACTATACTACCACTAGGAGTCACCAAAGTTAGATTTTCCCTATTCTAAGAATGATGAAAGTAAAATAATATTTATTTACTTTTTATCATATAAGAATTTGTCTCTCCGAGAGCTGGGGGTGCTATGGAGCACCATAAGAAATAGACACCTTTTGGTGCAACTCCGAGTGTCATGAGGCTGAGCGCGATGTGTCACCATGCTCAGGCTCTTAATTTATCTTTGAGTATTTCCTGCATTTTTCCGGTGTTGTGTGTTTATTTTCCCGTGTTGGTTTAAGACGTGTTCATAGTGGTCAGTTGTTCTGTTATTTAGTGATGCCTTTATTATTATTATTATTATTATTATTATTATTATTATTATTCTGTCAGTTTCTGTAGCTTAGTGTTTATATTTTGTTTCTTTTTGACACGAGTTCTCTACCTCCTCTTCCAGACACTCCAGACACTCCCACTTCAAATCAAATCAAATCAACCTTTATTGTCATATTGCTGTACATACAACTGTAGTGCAGGCAAGATGAAATTGCATTTCTCTCGGCATCCATATAAGTAAAAGAACATGATTTAAGACACACTCACACATATCCTCACCCCCATCCCACCACATCCATTCACACATCCCTGAGACATACTTGAAAAAACTAACCAGAACTATAATATACAAATAATATACATAATGTCCGTAGGTGCAGTAGTATGTATGAGAGATTCCGGATCAACTGTTCAGCATCCTAACAGCTTGTGGAAGGAAGCTGTTAATCAGTCTGGTGGTTCTGCCTCTGATGCTCCGGAATCATTTGCCAGATGGCAGAAGTTCAGAATCAGAATCAGAATCAGAATCAGAATCAGATTTATTGCCATTGTTCATGTAGTACACAAACTAGGAATTTGTCTCGATGCAATGCTGCAACATTAAACATGATAAGATAAAAGAAATAAAAAACTATACATGCAATAAGTGCATGTATAGTGCATGCAATAAGTGCCCCCTCATGGATCGTCACCTTATCGTGGTGATGGGGTTTGCGTGCCCCAGTGATCCCAGGAGCTATGTTGTCCGGGGCAATTTGCCTCTGATAGGGTCTCCCAAGACAAACTGGTCCTGGGTGAAGGGCCAGACTAAGAACGATCCAACAGACTCTCATGATAAATTGTATATCAAGGATTCAGTGTACCCCGCCCGGTATGGGGTTACCGGGGCCCCACCCTGGAGCCGGGAGCCAGGCCTGGGGGAGGGGCTCGAAGGCTAGCGTCTGGTGGCCGGGTTTCCACCCATGGGACCCGGCCGGGCTCAGCCCGAAGGAGTTACATGGGTCCGCCCTCCAGTGGGTTCACCACCTGCAGGAGGGATCATGGGGGTCCGGTGCTATGTGGATTAGGTGGCGGTCAAAGGCGGAGACCTTGGCGGACTGATCCCAAGCTTTCTAAACTGGCTTTTGGTACGTGGAATGTCACCTCTCTGGTGGGGAAGGAGCCTGAGCTGGTGTACGAGGTTGAGCGATACCGGCTAGATATAGTCGGCCTCACCTCAACACACAGCTCCGGTTCCGGAACCAGTCTCCTGGAGAGGGGCTGGAGCTTGGCCTTTTCTGGAGTTGCCCCGGGCGAGAGGCGACGAGCAGGGGTGGGTATTCTTGTATCACCCCACCTTGCTGCCTCTATATTGGAGTTTTCCCCGGTGGACGAAAGGGTTGCTTCCCTGTGCCTTCGGGTTGGGAAACAGGTCCTGACCATCATTTGTGCCTATGCACCAAATTATGTTTCAGAGTACCCACCCTTTTTGGAGTCTGTGACTGGGGTGCTGGAGGGTGCTCCTCCTGGAGACTCCATTGTCCTACTGGGGGACTTCAATGCACACATGGGCAACGACAGTGAAACCTGGAGGGGGGTGATTGGGAGGAACGTCCTGCCCCATCTGAACCCGAGTGGTGTTTAGTTATTGGACTTCTGTGCTAACCACAGTCTGTCCATAACGAACACCATGTTCAAGCATAAGGGTGTCCATATGTGCACCTGGCACCAGGACACCCTAGGTCGCAGGTCGATGATCGATTTTGTTATCGTATCATCAGACCTGCGACCGTATGTCTTGGACACCCGAGTAAAGAGAGGTGCAGAGCTGTCAACTGATCACCACCTGGTGGTGAGTTGGATCCGATGGCAGGGGAGGAAGCCATTCAGACCTGGTAGACCCAAACGTATAGTGAGGGTGTGCTGGGACCGTCTGGCTGAGGCCCCTGTCCGGGAGGTCTTTAACTCCCACCTCCGGAAGAACTTCAACCACATTCCGAGGGAGTCTGGAGACATGGAGTCTGAATGGGCCATGTTCTCCACCTCTGTTGTTGAAGCGGCGGCCCAGAGCTGCGGCCGCAAGGAGGTTGGTGCATCTCGTGGTGGCAACCCCCGAACCAAGTGGTGGACACCAGTGGTGAGGGAGGCCATTAAGCTGAAGAAGGAGTCCTATCAAGCTTGGTTGGCTTGTGGGACTCCCGAAGCAGCTGAGGTGTACCGGCAGGCCAAGCGGAGTGCAGCTCAGGTGGTTGCTGAAGCAAAAACCCGGGTATGGGAGGAGTTCGGTGAGGCCATGGAACAAGACTTTCGGTCGGCTTCAAAGAGATTCTGGCAAACTGTTCGGCGGCTCAGGAGGGGAAAGCAGCTCCCTGTCCACACTGTGTATGGTGCGGATGGGACACTGTTGACTTCAACTGGGGATATCGTCGGGCGGTGGAAGGAATACTTCGAGGATCTCCTCAATCCCACTGATACGCCTTCCACAGAGGAAGCAGGGTTTGGGGACGAGGGGGATGACTCGCCTATCACAGGGGCTGAGGTCGCCAAGGTGGTTAAAAATCTCCTTGGTGGCCGGGCCCCGGGGGTGGACGAGATTCGCCCCGAGTACCTCAAGGCCCTGGATGTTGTTGGGTTGTCATGGTTGACACGCCTCTGCAACATTGCGTGGAGGTCGGGGGCAGTGCCTTTGGCATGGCAAACCGGGATGGTGGTTCCTCTCTTCAAAAAAGGGGACCGGAGGGTGTGCTCCAACTTTAGAGGGATCACACTCCTCAGCCTCCCTGGGAAGGTCTATGCCAAGGTACTGGAGAGGAGAGTCCGGCCGTTGGTCGAACCTCGGATTCAGGAGGAGCAATGTGGTTTTCGTCCTGGCCGTGGCACATCGGACCAGCTCTTTACCCTCTCGAGAATTCTTGAGGGTTCGTGGGAGTTTGCCCAACCAGTTTACATGTGTTTTGTGGACTTGGAGAAGGCATTTGACCGCGTCCCTCATGGATTTTTGTGGGGGGTGCTTCGGGAGTATGGGGTATCGGGCTTGTTGTTACGAGCTATTCGGTCTCTGTACGACCGTTGTGAGAGTTTAGTTCGTATTGCCAACACTCGGTCGGAGTCATTCCCAGTGAGAGTTGGACTCCGCCAGGGCTGCCCTTTGTCACCGATCCTGTTCATAATTTTTATGGACAGGATTTCTAGGCGCAGCCAGGGAATGGAGGGTGTCATGCTTGGTGACCACAGGATCTCATCTCTGTTGTTTGCAGATGATGTTGTCCTGTTGGCTTCATCCAGCAATGACCTACAGCTCTTGCTGGGACGGTTTGCCGCTGAGTGTGAAGCGGCTGGGATGAGAATCAGCACCTCCAAGTCCAAGTCCATGGTCCTCAGCCGGAAAAAGGTGGATTGTCCTCTCCGGGTTGGGGACAGGCTCCTGCCCCAAGTGGAGGAGTTTAAGTATCTTGGGGTCTTGTTCACGAGTGAGGGGAAAATGGAGTGAGAGATCGACAGATGGATTGGAGCAGCATCTGCAGTGATGCGGATGTTGTACCGGTCTGTTGTGGTGAAGAGGGAGCTTAGTTCTAAGGCAAAGCTGTCGATTTACCAGTCAATCTACGTTCCTACTCTCACCTATGGTCACGAGCTTTGGGTAATGACCGAAAGAACGAGATCGCGGATACAAGCGGCTGAAATGAGCTTTCTCCGTAGGATTGCTGGACTCACCCTCAGAGATAGGGTGAGGAGCTCAGTCATCCGGGAGAGGCTCAGAGTAGAACCGCTGCTCCTCCACATTGAAAGGAGTCAGTTGAGGTGGTATGGGCATCTGATTAGGATGCCTCCTGGACGCCTCCCACTTGAGGTGTTTCAGGCACGTCCCACTGGGAGGAGACCCCGGGGCAGACCCAGGACTCGGTGGAGAGACTATGTCTCCCAGCTGGTCTGGGAACGCCTTGGTATCCCCTCTGAAGAGCTGGAGCAGGTGGCTGGGGAGAGGGAAGTCTGGGCTTCTCTGCTTGAACTGCTGCCTCCGCGACCCGGACCTCCGGAAAAGCGGTAGAAGATGGATGGATGGATGGTTGGATGCAATAAGTGTAGAATAAGAATGAGTAATACTAGTCAAAGCAGTTTTTAAATATATTAGCGAGCAGCAGATATTGTGGAGTACCACATAGTGCAGTCGGTAATGCAACAGAAACAGTGATGATTGACATGAGTCTGGTTGAGCTGCTGTACATAGTGCACGAGAGTCAATAAGTCACTTAGTGTCCAGCAGTCTGATGGCAGAGGGGAAGAAGCTGTTCATGTGCCTGGAGGTTTTAGTCTGAATGGACCGAAGTCTTCTACCTGAGGGGAGGGGGGCAAACAGTACGTGACCAGGGTGTGAAGGATCGGCTATGATCCGGCCTGCACGCCTCCGGGTCCTGGAGATGTACAGGTCCTGGAGAGATGGGAGCTTGCAGCCGATCACCTTCTCAGCAGTGCGCACGACGCGCTGCAGCCTTAGTCTGTCCCTGGCAGTGGCTCCTGCGTACCACACGGTTATGGAGGTGGTGAGGATGGACTCGAAGTTCAAAGTGTTTATGCAGAGGGTGAGAACGGTCCTTCCCTGTACATTGAGTCATCATCCCTCTGAATAAGTCCCACCACCGTGGTTTCATCTGCAAACTTAATAATCTGGTTCCCCTCGTGTCTGGATACACTGTCATGTGTTAGAAGTGTAAACAACAGTGGACTGAGTATGCAGCCTTGAGGGGATCCGGTGCTCAGCGTGACAGAGTTGGAGATATTGTTTCCAACCCGGACAGACTGAGGTCTCTCGGTCAGGAAATCCAGGATCCAGAGACAATGTGGCGATGTTCAGACCAAGAAGGAGTAATTTCTCCATCAGTCTCTGGGGAATAATGGTGTTGAACGCTGAACTGAAATCAATTTACAGGAGTCTGGCGTAGGTGTCTTTCTGATCCAGGTGGGTGATGACAGAGTGCAGGGCGGTGACTATAGCATCCTCTGTGGAGCGGTTTGAACGATATGCAAACTGGAGCGGGTCATGTGATGCAGGGAGGCAGGCTGTAATGTGTGGTTTGACAAGCCGTTCAAAACACTTCATCACAATTGGTGTCAGTGCAACAGGACAATAGTCATTCAGACAGGACACAACTGGTTTCTTTGCCACCGGTACTATGATAGAGGTCTTGAAGCATCTGGGAATGATGGCCTGAATCAGGGAGATGTTATAAATGTCAGTCAGTGCATCCGCCAACTCGCTCGCGCAGTCTCGGAGCACACATCTCGGGATGTTGTCCGGACCTGCAGCTTTACGTGGGTTGACCCTGGTTAGGGTCCTCCGTGTGTCCGCTGTGTTGATGGTGAAAGCTGGTCCGACCGATGGTGGGGATGGGCCAGGCCTCCCTCTGACTGTCGGGTTTGATGCTTCAAAATGTGCAAAGAAGTCACTGAGCCTGTCTGGAAGTGAAGCGTCATCATCATCGACCCCCTGCCTAGACTTATAGCCCGTCAGTGTCCGAACTCCCTGCCACATCTGCTTGGTGTTCCTAGTGTCACAGAGCTGTCCCTGGTTTTTCTCCACATAGGCGCGCTTCGCTGTCTTAATTCCCTTTGAGAGCGCAGACCTGGCTGAGCGGAGGGTGATCCTGTTCTTTGCTCTGAAGGCTGCATCTCTGGCTGTAAGCAGTGAGCGCACCTCTGCGGTCATCCAGGGCTTATGGTTTCTTGGTCTTACTTGGTCTTCATCTCGCATTGGCTGCTTATTCTGTTTCAGTTCACTAGCCGTCACAGCTGTGAGCTGTCTGGTAATTAGGTCAACCTGCCAGCTCATGTGACCCACACCTGCTGTCATTTGTGATCATTTGTTTCTGGCTATTTAAGGACTGTTATTTCTCTCCCTCATGGCTGGAGTCTAAAAGAGTCATTTTGCATCAGAACCCTGTCTCCGTTCTGACGTTTGTTTTCCTGTGTGTATCCTGTCTTCTCCTTGCCATTCCAGTTTGTAAGTTTTCTTTGTGCACTGTTTGGATTTTTGTGTTTGAGCACTGTTTGGACTTTGGTGTTTCTTCAATAAATATCACAAACTACAGTTCAGCATTTGGGTCTCTCCTTTCTGCCCCAAAGGGCAAGTAATGACATTGACAAAGTATTATTTAAAATAACTTTCTACTTGTTAACCTTCCCTCGTACATGGTCCTGGACACTTAACAACCTTTTTACAACTTTTCAGTGCTACTCATTCCATCTACTCTGACATAAAATGTTGAATTCCTGAGTTTAACAAGAATCCTTGAGAGGAGTTGAGCCAGCTGTTGAGCCAGCTACACCTGTGCCTGTCTCATAGAGTCCGCCTCATCATAACGAGACCACCCTAGATGCTGTGCTGTTTCAGACCATGATTAACGCTCTTAAGAAAAACACAGTATGTGGTAAAACTGATGCCCTGTCTACAAGTCTGCATTCTGAAATAACATTTGTGAGACAAGAACTGAAGAATTATTGAACCACTCGAACACAAGCTCGAGGCACATGAGTCGCTAGTGGGAGAAATGGAGTGAGCGGCCACAGACAACGGCACTCAAGTAAGCGAGCTAGAAGCTACAGTTATCATGCTAACAACACAAGTCAAGCACTTGGATGAATGGTGTGAAGATCTGGAGGCCAGATCCCGAAAAAATAATATACGTGTGTTTGGTGTACTGGAGGGACCCCAACCACCTGACTTCATTGCCCAACTACTTCAAGATTTGCTTGGCTTGGAGGAGAAAGCTTTATTCGACCATGCACACCGGGCCCTGCGGGAAAAGCCCAAGGATGGAGGCCCACCTTGCCCTCTTATCGCAAGAGTGCATTATTTTCATGTCCAAAACCTACTGTTGCAGCGGGCCGCGGCAAACTCCCCTCTCTTGTACAAAGGCAAGAGAATTTCCACATTTCCCGACTACACATCCTGTCACCAAGAAGCGGGCCTCATTCATCACAGTGAAACGGACTCTTCACTCCTACCCAGAGCTGAAATTTGATCTTATTTACCCAGCAATACTGACAGTCACTACGTCAGATGGAACAACACACAGGTTTGATTATCCTGCGACTGCCACTGATTTCATAAACAAACTCCCTAAGTGAGTAGCTTTTTGAACAAACTTATCCTGCTTTCTGGAATGACTGAATAAGAGAACCCGGAATGAAGAGTTGTTTATTTTTTTCTCTTTTCTTCTTCCATTCCATATTATAGGACCATTGTACAGGTGCCTTAACCAGTCCTACTGACTGTGATTTTTTTTCTCTGTTGTTTATATAGTTCATCCTCAAGTTTCTCCTTAATAGTTATGGAATTACTCAAGCTTCACAGTAGGTTACTTTTGGGGGTCTTATTTAGGTTTTTTGTCTGAGAGCATTTCTTTGTGCTTGAATGTTTTGTTTTTTCATACATAGACTCATATGATTGCATATAGTCATATGTTGTTTTTTTCCCCCCTTTTTTTCTTCCGCCCTAAAATGCCTGTTAAAAGCCACATGTTAATCTTGTAAGCAAATGGATCACACCCTCTGGTGCCTTACCTAAATTCCCCGGACTACATTTCTTTTTAATTCCGAACCACAAATCGCTTTTATCTAAGCATATAACCATTATGTACACAATAGCTAAGTGTAAATAAGTTATAGGCCCCTGGTAAAATTGTACTGCACCTATTCCTGGGGGTGCCACTGTAGGAACGATTATGGACGGAGCTTCCGGTTTCAGCTGACGTAGTGTTAAGGCTTTGAGTGTGACTGTCGCCGAATTGCGACATAACCCCTAGTAGTCAAGAGTGGTAAATATTTTTTGTCAATAAAATAGTTCAGATTTCCAAGGCTATAACTTGAAAGTGGTAAGAGATAATGGCTTACTGTCAATTAGAAAGATGTAAAATATGATCCAAAGTTTCAGATAGGAGTGATTTTACACATCTAATCTGCATAATGCCGCAGCAGCTATATTGAATTACACAACTCAGTCAAAAGTGGACTTTGGACATATTTACACAAAGAATGGTTCAGTCTTTTGACACCGTTTTTTGTACAGGGGTACGTTATCATCTTATCTTCAAAGTATATGAACAAGAAATCAGTACAATGTAAAAAAAAACAAACAAAGAAATTTGTCACTTACCGGCAGCAAAGGGGACTCGCTCGCTGCTGTGGTTGCTGCGTTTTCACCCATCATGTTAGTTATTTTGTGTTCTGTAGGTCATTTACGTTCTCTACTACATCTACAAAGTCTTATGATTATCCCGCATAAATTTCGTTTGTATCTCGCAGCTATTTTCCATGTACAAAGCCATCTAAGTGACAGTGCACGATGATGAACGGCAGCCATATTAGCTTTCTGGGCTAAAAAGATGAAAACAGGAAGAGGAAATGAGGAGTTCTTCTTTGGTGTATTACATGTCATCCATTGAGTCCTCCAACACATGTCTGCCACCTTCTGAAACTGGCAGATCAGTACAAATCAGTACAAATCCTTAATGCAACCGGGGATGGCAGAGTGAGATGACAGGCGCAGCGCTGCGCTCTGCTACTAGGGGCACATGAAATCTCACACTCAAAGGGTTAAATCAGTCAGTAAGAGTGGAGTAGCAGGGACATTTCAATAGCGTTTTTAAAAGTTTTTCAAATTCATTTTAATGTACACTCACCGGCCACTTTATTAGGTACACCATGCTAGCTAGTAACGGGTTGGACCCCCTTTTGCCTTCAGAACTGCCTCAATTCTTCGTGGCATAGATTCAACAAGGTGCTGGAAGCATTCCTCAGAGAGTTTGGTCCATATTGACATGATGGCATCACACAGTTGGCGCAGATTTGTCGGCTACACATCCATGATGCGAATCTCCCGTTCCACCACATCCCAAAGATGCTCTATTGGATTGAGATCTGGTGACTGTGGAGGCCATTTGAGTACAGTGAACTCATTGTCATGTTCAAGAAACCAGTCTGAGATGATTCCAGCTTTATGACATGGCGCATTATCCTGCTGAAAGTAGCCATCAGAAGTTGGGTACATTGTGGTCATAAAGGGATGGACATGGTCAGCAACAATACTCAGGTAGGCTGTAGCGTTGCAACGATGCTCAATTGGTACCAAGGGGCCCAAAGAGTGCCAAGAAAATATTCCCCACACCATTACACCACCACCACCAGCCTGAACCATTGATACAAGGCAGGATGGATCCATGCTTTCATGTTGTTGACGCCAAATTCTGACCCTACCATCCGAATGTCGCAGCAGAAATCGAGACTCATCAGACCAGGCAACGTTTTTCCAATCTTCTATTGTCCAATTTCGATGAGCTTGTGCAAATTGTAGCCTCAGTTTCCTGTTCTTAGCTGAAAGGAGTGGCACCCGGCGTGGTCTTCTGCTGCTGTAGCCCATCTGCCTCAAAGTTCGACGTACTGTGCGTTCAGAGATGCTCTTCTGCCTACCTTGGTTGTAACGGGTGGTTATTTGAGTCACTGTTGCCTTTCTATCAGCTCGAACCAGTCTGGCCATTCTCCTCTGACCTCTGGCATCAACAAGGCATTTCCGCCCACAGAACTGCCGCTCACTGGATATTTTTTCTTTTTCGGACCATTCTCTGTAAACCCTAGAGATGGTTGTGCGTGAAAATCCCAGTAGATCAGCAGTTTCTGAAATACTCAGACCAGCCCTTCTGGCACCAACAACCATGCCACGTTCAAAGTCACTCAAATCACCTTTCTTCCCCATACTGATGCTCGGTTTGAACTGCAGGAGATTGTCTTGACCATGTCTACATGCCTAAATGCACTGAGTTGCCGCCATGTGATTGGCTGATTAGAAATTAAGTGTTAACGAGCAGTTGGACAGGTGTACCTAATAAAGTGGCCGGTGAGTATATAGTCCACATATGTGTTTTGCACTCAAGTGGCAGCTAATTTCAGCTCTTCTAGTTTTTGTATTTTTTGAATGTTTTGGCATAGTTCTGGTACTTGCTGGTGTTCATGGTTGTGCCAGACTGGATAAATGGAGGCTTCTGTCCACATGGTGACAAACGACATCCAAGCACGGTGTTGTGGCGTACACCTGCTCAAAGGTAAATTTGATTATGTCCAACATATTTTCACAAAATGCAGCTGACTTTACTACGGTGGAGACATGCTGGTTGGAATGCCCACCGCGTCATTATGAGTACAGGCAACGAGAAGTCATAAATCATAACTTTTTCTTTGTTTGGTAGGGCAAGTCCCGGGAAAACCCCATGAGTGCCTGGTATCATTGGAAAGCTTAGAAATCATACTTTCTAAAAATACTTATGTTTTTGCAGACGACATGATTCCCGACTGATTGAATGCGAGTTTTCAACCTAGCTAAAATATAAACAAATCATCTTTTTCAGGGTCAGTTTTTGCACACTACCTACAAATTAAATATCATTTTGAAGGTCTTTCAATATAGAATATGGTAATGTTACATCAGTTTTGAAAATGTCCTCAAAGTGACTCATTTTGCCAGCATGGGTCATTTGTTTACAGCATTAGCATCTTAGCAGCGGCGCTAACTAACGGAACTAGTATGTACGAGGCCACTTTTTAAGGTCATCTTTCCATCCCTCGATAGTCGTGGGAAGTGGTATGATTATATTACTGTTTTGAGGTGCAAGAGGCTGTGTTCCCACATTTCTGATGCCGAAGTCATTTTTTTTTTTTTTTTAACAAGGAAGAGTGTCCCGTTTCAGTGATAACCATATGTTCTAAACTAGTACTGGAAGTTGCTACCATAATTCATGCAAGGCATCATGAGGCCTAGGAATAAGGTGGATAGGGTCATATTAATCTCAAGCAGCTGTAGTTAGGTGCTTTTTTGATATTTTTAACCCTCTTGAGTGTGTATGGTGCAGAACTGCGACATATCCTCTAGTGGTCGAGTGGTAAATATATTTTGTCAATAAAATAGTATGATCCAAAGTTTCAGATAGGAATAAATTTATGCATCTAATCTGCATAATGTCGCAGCACCTATTTAAATTCCATAACTCAGTCAAAACTGGACTTTGGATGTATTTACACAAAAAATGGTTCAGTCTTTTGACACTATTTTTTGTACAGAGGCACCTCATCATCTTATCTTCAAAGTATATGAACAAGAAATCAGTACATATAAAAAAAGCCCAGAAATTTCTCACCTACTTTTGACAAAGTCAGAGTGAGAAGGCAGGCACAGTGCCACGCTCTACCACTAGAG
The DNA here is from genome assembly GCA_020510985.1 of Pholidichthys leucotaenia. Lineage (NCBI taxonomy): Eukaryota > Metazoa > Chordata > Actinopteri > Cichliformes > Pholidichthyidae > Pholidichthys > Pholidichthys leucotaenia. The sequence continues at coordinate 153,335,805 of CM035839.1, read as the reverse complement.
GCACGCAAATTCTCACACTCAAAGGGTTAAGACTTCCATGAAGCTTCCTGGATTTCGAGAGTTTTGGGGTTTTTGCGCACATCTTGTTTGGGGAGATGCTAGTGCAGGGATTGGTGGTGGGGGGCTATATTTTTTTCATTTTTCTTTTATTATGTTAGCTATGGGAGTTCTGTTTTGTTTTGCTCTGTTAGAGTTTGCGTTATGCCTGCCTACCCAACTCATATCTGCTTTGATATCCTTTGCATTAGACCCAAATGGTACAGTCTGGATTGAAACAACACCAGAGGGGAAATTCACTTAAGTTTGTAAGTTGGAACTGTAAAGGTCTTAATTCCCCAATAAATGCAGTAAGGTCCTACAGCACCTTTAGCGACTAAACGCTCACGTGGTTTACTTACAAGAAACACACCTGAAACCCTCCATAATTCTTAGAACTAAGTGTGGATGGATTGGACAGGATTATGATTAATCATTTTATAAAAAATCCAGAGGGGTTGCAATCTTGATTCATAAATCTCTCTCATTCACATGCACTGATGTACACTTAATCATCACTGGTACAATGTGTGGTACTCCTGTTATCCTGATAAATGTGTACACTCCTAACCGGGATAATGTAGGTTTTTTTTAAACATTTATTCTCTAAGCTTCCTGATATGCCCTCTCATTACTGCTCTCATTACGTACTTTAACTGCTGGTTAAACCCAGAACTGGATCGATCCTCTACAAAATTTGCCTCCTCTTCACGATCAGCCAGGATAATTAAAGCTTTTATGAGTGAGTTCTCAATCATAGACCCTTGGCGTGCTCATAATCCGATGGGTAAGGCTTATTCCTGTCATGACCCGAGTGCCGGTCTCGTTCGCGCTCGGGTCATACATTATCTTTTCCAGGCTTTGACAGCAGTGGGTTCCTTCTAGCTCCCCGGGCTCTTATTGTGACGGTGCCCGGTGGAGCTCCTGGCTGTCAAAGTCAACAGCTGTGCTGCATTCGGGGTCATTAGTGACCGGTGTTAAAAGCGGACACTGAATGCACCCCGATGCAGCAGTCTCTGTTATACTACCGTCTGTTATACTTCCCGACAGAACGTCACATCGTCTGGCGCTTCGGGCGTTTCCCGGCTCAGATGCTGTTCATTTGTCATCTGTTTGTAAGTTATCCTGTGATTATCCTACCCTCATTGTCGTGTGTATTATCCTCTGTTCCTTTACCCCTCAATAAAACATCACTGCAACTCACCGGTGACTGCTGGCGTCTTATGGTGGCTTGCGAGGGCCACCGTGACAGTGGACTGCTGCCAGAACGTCTAGAGAGAGGCGTCGCACCGAGACGCCATTCAACGTGAGTTTTTGCAGCATTGGACTGTTGTTCCTACCTGTCTGGGTACCGTGTTGAAGCATGCCGTCGCGGAGGTCCCGCACTCAGAGTCAGGGCGATATTCTCGCAGACGGCCTCGAGTGTGTGGACGAAATCCTTATCACCGCCTTCCTCCTCGACTTCAACAGCGACGTGCCCCGGTACCTGGACCAAGCCGAGGACATCCTCAATCATCTTACCCGCTTCGCCGACCACCCTGAGGTAAGCGTGAGGAGAGATGACATCACTGCACAGCGCGAGATACTCCGTGGGCTGGAGGGAAGTCCCGGCAGGAAGCCGAAGAGGAAGAGATGTCTCCCCTCGCTTCGGGATCCCGTTCCTGCCTCCGTTCTGGCCCTGGAGTTTGCACCATCCGGAGGTCTTTCCCCATCAATCATGTCGTCACTCGGGATTCCCCCAGAGGAGCTGCAGCTGACAGCAATCAGGATCTGGGACCGAGTGGCTGCTGCTCGCTACGCTGTGCATCCATCAGCTATCATGAAGCATGTGGCGGCGGCAGTTAGACTGGTGGAGAGGAATCTAGAGTTGCATGAGTTCCCTGAGTTTGCCGACCTGCCCACCTCTGTCTCTGCACAGGAATGGTGAGTCCCAGATCTCACCTTCGCCTCGCCTCCTGCAAGAAACCATCGTCACACCGGCTGTCAACCTTGGCTTGAATCCCGTCCGGATCCAGTTCCGGGTCGCCGCAAGGGCTCAATCCCCCACACAGCTGCCACTCCTGCGGCTCGTCAGAAGGGAATTCCCGCAGCCTCTCCCCCCGGGCCATCTTCTCCTGCTGTTCCGTCAGCGTCCCGTGCCCGGCTCGTCTCAGCTGTCGCCCCCTCCTCCTCGTCGCCTATCCCGGCTGCTGTGTGTCTCTGGAGTCCTGTCCTGGCGAGCTCCGTTCCAGAACCATCTCCAGTGGTTCCCCCTTGTCCTCCCAGGGGGCCCGCTGTCGCCATCCGGCGAGGAAAAGGAGGAGCAACGTCCGCCGCAGCAGGCACCATCCGGCCTCCAGGAGACAGGCAAGTCCAAGTTTATCCTTATTCTCATGATTGTGATTTGCCTTGTCAGACTCCTGGGGGTGGAGTTCGGGGTTCGCAGACCCCCGAGCCCCCACCAGCTGCTGTGGCTTTAATTATTAATCCCGCATCCTCTGTGTCTCCCTCTGCTGAGCGGTCCTCGATGCCAGGCCAACGTCGCTGGATGAGGAGGGGTGTTACGGTTCTGGAGAGCCTGGTTCCGGTCCAGCAGCCACGTCGTGGGCGGAGGAGGAGGGTGGACTGCAGTGTGGAACCTGCGCCAACAAGGAAGCATCCCCGGGTCTCCACGGACGAGCGGTCCGGTCCAGCGGGTCGAGGGTCCCCTGCCACCACGCCGTGCGGGCCATCAGCGTGGGCTTCGGTGCCGGAGGATCCAGAGGCTGCAGACACCATCGTGCCAGCTGCGGAGCCCGACGTAGCTGAGTGGGAGCCTGACGACGACCTCCTGCCATCTGAGCCCGGATCTTCGCAGTCCTGGACGGCGTCAGAACCCGAGATCAGGCAAGTGCTCTGTTTTGTCTTTCTCCTTTCCGTCTTAGAGCATTTTAGCCTGTCTCTTGGGGAGATGAGCTGGGTGCAGCCGCCCGCTGCGTCTGAGCTTATCTCGCCAGGTTCTGCCGCTGCCGGTGATCCTGATCCCGGTTCTTGTCTCTCTCCCGAGCCTTCTCCCAGGGTTGCCGGCAAGGAGCTGCTTTCGCCCGCTGTGCCAGAGGTTCCAGGTTCGGGGTTGGAGGTCGGTTCTGGTGCGGCGCCGACCCAGTTGGGGTCCGATGCGGGTGCAACCGAGACCCAATCGGGGTCCGTCACGGGAGCAACCGTGACCCAATCGGGGTCCGACAAGGGTGCAGCACCAGCGGTTTCCAGGTTCGGTGAGGGAGCTGCAGATCCCCTGCCGCCGGATACTGAACGGGCTCGTCTCCTTCTTCATCCTCATCATCACCGTCACCCTCCTCGTCCTCCTGAGGAGCGCAACCCATTTCCACCTGGGGCCGTTGGGGTTCCGGATGCTCTGCCCGGTTCTCCCTCGTCTTCCCCTTCTCCAGGAAGGCTGCCTTCTACTTCCCCCCTACGGTGCTGGTGGTCAAGCGATGCTGGTCGGCCACCCGAAGGACTGCCGTGACAATTTGGCTCTCTGGGCCGGCCACCCGACCCACTGGACTATCTGTTTGGCGACCTGGTCCGGCTGCCTGAAATTCATTGTTTCCGGGCATGGGACTGGGGTAGGCCGCCCGAACTATCAGCCTCCATGCTTCAGAGCCAGGACTGCCGTCATCCCGGGTTTTTTTTTTTTTTCCATCATTGTCATGTCTGTAAACTTTTGGGATGTGCGGGGTGGGGGTGGTGGTATCTGTAATTTTGTGTCTCACCTTTTTCCTTAGTCGGTGATTTATTTTTTTTTTTCCTCCCCTCTGTCTAATGTCCATCTACTGGTTGAAACTGATATATGTATTGCCTGTTGGGTTCTGTCCTTTTGTTACCCACACATTATGGAGTACTGTGTGTTTTTTTTTTTCTCTCTCTCCCCACGGTACTCTGTAATTGCTTTGTTGGTCCCCTGTCATCATTTTGGTTTTTGCTTCTCCTCTTTTTGACTCTCTCCCTCCTGCCGGCGCCCCATCCGTCCACCCTAGGTGGGGTGGGGGTGGGGGCTTGGGTGTTATTTGGCCGTTCAGGAGCTTGGCCTCAAGGGGGAGATACTGCCATGACCCGAGTGCCGGTCTCGTTCACGCTCGGGTCATATATTATCTTTTCCAGGCTTTGACAGCAGTGGGTTCCTTCTAGCTCCCCGGGCTCTTATTGTGACAGCGCCCGGTGGAGCTCCTTGCTGTCAAAGTCAACAGCTGTGCTGCATTCGGGGTCATTAGTGACCGGTGTTAAAAGCGGATGCTGAATGCACCCCGATGCAGCAGTCTCTGTTATACTACCATCTGTTATACTTCCCGACAGAACATCACATCGTCTGGCGCTTCGGGCATTTCCCGGCTCAGACGCTGTTCATTCAGAATCAGAAATCAGAATCAGAAACAACTTTATTGCCGAGTATGCTTGCACATACCAGGAATTCCACTTATCACTAAGGTGCGCTCATGTTAAGCGCTCCCTAATGACGCGGCAGCCATACAAGGCGCCTCATACAGTGAGGGGTAAAGAGGGGGGGGAGGGGATGATACATTGGGCAGAGAGAAAAAACATAGTTTATCAAAATAAAGCTCATATGAGCAAGATTGTGATCACATAGAAAAAAACCCTCTAATGCACAATTAGCAGACAATACAGATCACACATTAACAAAGCAAGAGAGAGACCAGTGTGTGTATATCAGTGGTAGTGATATCAGTGTGAATGCAGTGTGTGAAATATCAGTTACTGGTGGACAACAAATCCTCTCTCCTCGGCAACGGCTAGATGTTATGTCTTTAGTGTCCTAAACATAGATAACATGTCCACAAGAGTTCATCTCTCTTCAGTTCATGTCAGATGGTAAAATTCCATGCAAGTCACGTAATAACACTGTCCTTAGAGAGTTCAGTTTGCTGCACATCAGTGTTTGGGTTAGGGAGAAGCCAAAACTCCCTTCTGCCTTATCTTCTCTCCTGGAGGAATGAATGCCAAGGATGCCGAATCAAGGCCTGATAGGCACAGTTCACTTAGAGTATAGAAATTTCACCTCTCATGTGATTCTGTGCATCACAATTTGCATATACATTTCCATGTACATTTCCAGGCTTTAAAATCATTTCCTGGAGAGCACCTAGCGACTTCGAGATGTTATCCATCTTCCGATTCAGTTCACCATTCGCCGCTATCAGTGCCCTCGCCATCTGGTCAAATTGTTGGAGGAGCTTCGCCGGGTCCGCATTTTGATTAGCTCTTTCCAATTTCCTTAGTTTACGATACACTAGGAAAACTCCAAAGCCAAACAGCAGAAATCCTGTGATCATGACGCCAAACAGGTAGATGTCTTCTACATCTTCAATCGAAAGGTCACACAGACACATGAGTTTCCAATTGTCCATGAGTCTCACATAACCCGCAGCCGTAGTGCCTGCGGCCGATTTTCTGTTTGAGAAAGTGGTGTCAATTGCATTTAAAGCCCAGCTTACCAATTCCATAATTTTCCGTTTGGATCGAGATTCAACCAGAAGAAGAGCGAGACACAGACAGGACACAGCAAGCTGGGATCAGTGAAGAAAGGAGAGGAGTGAGGAGAGGGGAAGAAATGCGTCTGCTCTCTCTGAAAGCTGGAAGAAGAACAGAACAGAACTTACGAACAGATTCGTCATCTGTTTGTAAGTTATCCTGTGATTATCCTTCCCTCATTGTCGTGTGTATTATCCTCTGTTCCTTTACCCCTCAATAAAACATCACTGCAACTCACCGGTGACTGCTGGTGTCTTATGGTGGCTCGCGAGGGCCACCGTGACAATTCCTTTATCTCACAGGTGCATCATACTGTACATATACGCGCATCAATTACTTCTTAGTTGATAGCAGAATTTTTCCCTCTGTGGAATCATGTTCCTATGAGCCAATTGTAATCTCTGATCATGTGCCTGTTGTAATGAGCATAGTCCTATCAACTTACACACCCCTTGGCGTTTTGATACACATCTCCTCTCAGACATCAAATTTTTGGAAATGACTGGTAATCAAATTGGAATATTCTTGAGCATTAACAGGACTCCTGATGTTTCAGTGTCTACCCTCTGGGAAACACTCAAAGCCTACCTACAGGGCCAGATCATAGCTAATGTAAGTTTTCAGAAAAAATGTGGAAGAGAGAGATTGAATGAATTAACAACTCGTATTGCCCATTTGGATCACCTGTATGCTACTTCACCATCTCCAGACATGTATAAAGAATGTCTTCTGTTACAATCTGGGATCAATGTACTAACAGCAGATCATGCTACAGAGCTTCTCGTTAAATCCAGAAGTACCTACTACGAACATGGTGACAAAGCTGGCAGGTTACTGGCTTATCAACTTCGGCAAATTTCTTCTTCTCACCAGATATCACAAATACGAACATATTCGGGTATCACTATGGATCCTGAGAAAATTAATAAAGAATTTCAGCACTTTTACTCTGTTATATACCTCGGAAAACTCTTAAACCATTCAAGACGTAAATAATTTCTTTGACACATTTGAAATTCCCACTGTAGGATCTGAAATGGTTGAAGAGTTGGAGAAGCCATTGACAGTTCTTGAAATATTAGCAGCTACAGTATTTCCTTAATGCAGAGTGGCAAATGCCCAGGCCCAGACGGCTATCCCATTGAGTTCTACAGGAAATTTCAGCACAAATTAGCCCCTCTTTTGCTGGATATGTTCAATGAATCCTTTAAGCGATATAATTTACCTCCAGCGCTCCACCAAGCATCTATTTCTCTAATTTTGAAGAAAAATAAGGACCCTCTTGGCTGCTCTTCTTACCACCCAATCAGTCTATTAAATGTGGATGTTAAATTACTTTCTAAAATAATGGCCTTATGTCTGGAAACTTAATTGCTGTCAATTATTTCTCCCGAACAAACAGGATTCATTAAAAATATGCATTCCTTTTTTAATCTAAGACGATTGTTCAATATTATTTATCACCCTTCACAAACATTCAGTCCACAGGCTATAATCTCTCTGGATGCAGAAAAGGCCTTCGACTATGTGGAATTTCAGTACCTTTTCTACACCCTGGAGAAATTTGGGTAAGGTAAAAACTTTATTTCATGGGTTAAAATACTATACGCATCCCCACAAGCTGCAGTTAAGACCAATAATAATTATTCATCCTATTTTCCTCTCCATCGCTCTACTTGGCAAGGTTGCCCTTTAAGTCCGCTTCTATTTGCAATAGCCGTTGAACCACTCTCTTCGTAATGATCCCTCTATTACAGGAATTTTTAGGTATGGAATTGAGCATCGAGTATCTCTGTATGCAGATGACCTTCTGTTGGACATCTCTGATTTTTCAACCTCTATTCCTAGAGCCCTTAATATTTTCAATTCCTTTGGTGCTATTTCAGGCTATAAACTAAATTTGAATAAAAGTGAACTCTTTCCTTTAAACAAAGCAGCAGAAGAATATCCATTGCACATTTTACCCCTCAGGATAGCACAGCACAGCTTTACTTATTTATGGGTGGAGGTAACCCATAAATTCAATGAACTATATAAAGCAAACCTTATTTCCCTCCTTACCTGTACACAAGAAGATTTTGATCGTTGGTCAGTGTTGAATTTGTTTTTCGCTGGCCGTGTCAATGTGGTTAAAATGAACACTTTGCCTAAACTTTTGTATATGTTTCAATCTATACCAATCATCCTTCCTTTAAGCATTTTTCATAAAATTGACACTACTATTAATTCAATTCAATTCAATTCAATTCAATTCAATTCAACTTTATTTATATAGCACCATTTCACAACAACAGTCATCTCATAGCACTATCAACTGTAGAGGAGAATCCCCACAGTTGCAGAAAGACCCCAGCAATCAGGCGATCCCCTGTGAGCAAGCACTTGGCGACGGTGGAGAGGAAAAACTCCCTTTTAACAGGAAGAAACCTCCAGCAGAACCAGGCTCAGGGAGGGGCAGTCATCTGCTGCGACTGGCTGGGGGGTGAGGGGATAGAGAAGAAGAAAAGAACAGACATGTAGAGAGCAAACAGCACGATGGGGACTCAATTTATGGGAGAGAACAAACAAATGTTAATGACCAGCAAAAAAAAAAATATTTCATAGAGAGTGAGGAAAGAAGTGAGGCCCAGTGCATTACTGGAGGTCCCCCGGCTGACTAAACCTATTAGCAGCATAACTAAGGGAGGGTTCAGAAACACATGATCCCTCCCTAATTGTAGGCTATATCAAAAAGGTAGGTTTTAGCCCTATTCTTAAAAACAGAGATCGAGTCTGACTCCCGAATCCAGATTGGCAGCTGGTTCCACAGGAGAGGAGCTTGATAACTGAAGGCTCTGCCTCCCATTGTACTTTTGGAGATTCTAGGTATTACAAGTAATCCTGCATTTTGGGAGCGTAGTGCTTTGTTAGGATAATACGGTAGTATCAGATCTTTTAAATAAAAAGGAGCCTGATTGTTTAGAGCTTTGTAAGTAAGAAGAAGGATTTTAAACTTAATTCTAAACTCTATGGGAAGCCAATGAAGGGAGGCCAGAACCGGAGAGATATGATCTCTCTTTCTAGTACCTGTTAAAACTCTTGCTGCAGCATTTTGGATCAGCTGAAGACTTTTTAAAGATGTTTTAGGACAGCCTGATAATAAAGAATTACAATAATCTAATCTCGAGCTAACAAAAGCGTGGATCAGCTTCTCAGCATCACTCTGAGACAAGATGCTCCTAATCTTGGCAATATTACGCAAATGATAGAAGGCAGTCTTAGAAACAAATTTAATATGTGAATTGAAGGACAAATCCTGATCAAAAATAACTCCAAGGTTCCTCACAGAGCTATTAAGAGAAAGAGTAACTGCATCCAAACTGAAAGTTTGATTTGGAAAGGAATTTCTAAGGTTTTTTGGACCAACAAGAATGACTTCAGTCTTATCTGAATTTAATAGCAGGAAATTACAAGTCATCCAAGCTTTGATTTCCTTAAGACAGGCTTCTAACTTGGCTAATTGATTACTATCATCTGGCTTCATTGACAGGTATAATTGTGTGTCATCTGCATAACAATGAAAATGTATACAGTGCTTTCTAATAATGTTGCCTAACGGAAGCATATATAAACTAAAAAGAGTAGGGCCTAGCACAGATCCCTGTGGAACTCCATGACTAAGCTTTGAGTTGAAAGAAAACTCATTATTTACATGAACAAACTGGAACCTATCAGATAAATAAGATCTAAACCACTGCAACGAAGTTCCATTAAGTCCAACATAGTGTTCTAATCTATCAAGTAGAATATTATGATCGATAGTATCAAAAGCTGCACTAAGGTCTAAAAGGACAAGTACAGAAACTAGTCCATTATCAGATGCAATGAGGAGGTCGTTAGTGACCTTCACTAAGGTTGTTTCAGTACTATGATGGATTCTAAACCCGGACTGAAACTCTTCAAGTAAACCATTTCCCTGCAGGTGGTCAAATAATTGCGTAGCAACAACTCTTTCTAAGATTTTTGAAATGAAAGGGAGATTAGAGATTGGGCTATAGTTAGCTAAAGCTCCTGGATCTAGCGTTGGCTTTTTGAGTAAGGGTTTAATTACAGCCGTTTTAAAAGCCTGCGGTACATGGCCTAAAGTTAATGAAGAATTGATTATATGAAGAATAAAGCTACCAATAAGTGGGAAGTCTTCTTTAAATAACCTGGTAGGAATAGGGTCTAAAAGACAAGTTGAAGGTTTGGATGAGGAAACTATTTTGTCTAACTCACAAAGGTCGATTGGAGCAAACTCATCAAGACAGACATCAAAAGAAGGAGTTGTAGTAGTTACAGTATTTAAGTTAACTGTGGGAAGAATCTGATTGATTTTATCTCTGATGGATGAAATTTTATTATTGAAAAAGTTCATAAAGTCCTGACTAGTAAGCTCTAAGGGAATGCTAGGATTGACAGAGTCCTGACTCTTTGTCAACCTGGCTACAATACTGAAAAGAAACCTGGGATTATTCTTGTTCTCTTCTATTAATGCAGAGTAATAACTTGTTCTAGCTTTTCTAAGAGATTTTTTATAAATTAAAAGATGATTTCTCCAAGCTAAATAGATTTAATCTAAATTAGTAGAGCGCCATTTTCTTTCTAATTGACAAGTCTTCTGTTTTAAGCTACGAGTTTCTGTGTTGAACCAAGGAGTTAGAAATCTCTGATTAGACTTTTTCTTTTTTTATTAAGGAATTTATTTGGAATAAAAAAACTCCAAGGATTAGACAACAATTTTTACAAAGACCTAAAGAAATTGGAGGTATGGGCTTGCCAAATATAACATTTTATTACTGGGTGGCTAATTTAAGAATTATTCAATTCTGGTTGCACTCTGAACTCTTCCAACCTCCGCCTGTTTGGCTTACAATGGAATCTGCCTCTTTTGGCCCAGTATCTCTCTCAGCCTCTCTCAGCCTCCATTAAAACTCCCTCCCCTGATTATACAAGAAACATCATTGTCAAGACTTCACTGAGAATCTGGAATCAATTCAAACGTAGTTTCCATCTTCAAACATATTCAATCTCTGCTCCTATATCCGCTAACCATTTGTTTCCTCCATCCTTAGTGGACGACTCATTTAAATCCTGGTTCAACCTTGGTATTAAATCATTCAAAGATCTATATATTGTTAACTTATTTGCTTCCTTTGGCCAATTGTCTGAAAAATTTGAATTGCCTAAGCATCATTTCTTTAGATATTTACAAACCCGTAGCTTTGTGACCAAAACATTCCCTCATTTCCCGTGTTCACTTGAAAATTCCCCTCTGGATATCTTCCTAGAGCCTATTAGTAAATTAAAAGGAATGATTTCTCATATTTATTCCTTGATTCATTCCCTTTGTTTGGTCTCTCTTGATTCTATCAAAACATCATGTGAAGCAGAGTTAAGCGATAAGGTTCCAAATGATTTTTGGAGAAATATTCTCTATACAGTATAAAAATCATGTATTTGTGCAAAGCATGGATTAATTCAATTTAAAATTGTACACCATCTCCACTTCACCAAGGTTAAACTATCTAAAATTTATAGCAACACAGACCCAATCTGTGACAGATGTCGCCTAGCTCCGGCAAACCATGTCCACATGTTCTGGTCGTGCCCTGCCTTGCAACCCTTCTGGGCAGAAATTTTCAAATCCCTATCAAGTATTATTGGAAAACATACTGAACCGAATGTTCTGATGGGCTTGCTTGGGATTGCTTCAACCGTATCGCTCACATCAACAGAATCAAACTTTATTGCTTTTTTCACTTTGCTGGCTAGACGCACAATATTACTCAAGTGGAAATCTCCAACAGCTCCCTTACACATTCAGTGGATAAAAGAAATTCTCAATTGTCTCAATTTGGAGAAGATTCAGCACGTGCTAAGATGTTCTAATAAGAAATTTAACATGACTTGGGACCCTTTTCTTAAACACGTCAAACAGTTAGATTTTCCCAATACTGCTGACCTTACATGATCTACTAGGGCATGGCAGGCAGTTTGTTTGTTTTTGTTTGTTTTTTTCCTTTCGTTTTGTGGGTTTTTTTTTTTCTTGTTTGATTGTTTGTTTTTGTTTCTTAATGCTTAAGGTTTTCTGACTTAGATATGCAATGGAGGGGGGGGCGGTACTGTAGTGTGACTTTTGTGCTCTGTAATCCACTTAATTTTAATAAGGCTGAGCTTTTCTATATTATTGCATTACTCAACTGGGTTTTACTGTGTTGATGGTACAATTAGTATTCGCCCTAATCACCCCCCCCCCCATTTATCTTCATACATTGAAAAATAGAGTTCTGATAAAAAAAAAAAGAATTTGTCTTTCCATGTGTTAAACCTAAACATATAAAGTTCCCGAAGCATGAATATGAAACTCATTAAAATGAATAACTGTGGCTCTAAATTGTTTTATTGTTGTATGATAAATCAATTGTCTCCTAATAAGTCCAAATTTTGTTTAAAAATTAAAAGATTTATATTTTTTCCAAAAATGTCAAATGAGCAGTTTATCCTTGGCCTGCTCCTCTTACTTTTCCACTGTCTTCCTGGAACTGTGTGTCCACCTTAATAAGTTCCAACAAGTCTTCATCAGTCTTTCTGGCTCGATTTGGGGAACCTACAGATGTCCCTGCCTCTGTTTCCTCCTCCTGTTTCTCTACTTGGCCCTTCATCATCCTCTTGGATAGAAGTGATGAGAAACTGGGCAGCAAAGGATTGCCTCTGTCCCAGTGCCTCATCCAAGCATTGACTAGCAATGGGTTTTCCACTTGACGGTCCCACTCCTGACCTTCAGTAATTGAAAATATAAAACAGAATAACATCAACCCAGGACTATTTTTTAGCTGTAAGCTTTAGCAGAACCGAAAGCAAGTGATTAGCATTTATTAAATGAACTTGTCAAAATATCAACATGAATATTCAGTCTTTTGTATAGAATCCCACCAAACTCTGCATATAGTATATTAAGCAAAAGAAGCCCATCATTCACTTTTGATAACTGACCCCAGTGACCTGATAATTTCCTTCAAATAGAATATTTGTTTTGATGCTGAAACTATAGCAAAAACCTTTGTAAATATTTTGTAGAAGGTAATCAGTCATGATCCACTTGTGGTGAGTCTCAGAAGACTTTTTTTAAACTCTATGTTTCTTTCTTGGTCTTTTTAATCATTCCATTCAAATAATGCAGTACCTCTAACATCTTTCAGTTTGGGTTTCGTAAGGAAATGCCCCACCATTGGACACTTGAAAAGCTGACCGAGTGAAACAATGGTGCCCTTGAATTTTTCCAGCTCCTTCTGCATGTAATAATATCTAGATTAAAGACAATATTATGGTTGGCCCACGTGAGCCAATCACGATTTTCTCTCACCCATGCTTTAGAGTATGGAGAATGTGGAAATAGTGCTTATTTCAAAACACTAGCTTTACTTACAGCTTCCTGACAGTAGTTCTGGGGAGAGGGGCAAGGAAAAGGGAGAGCATAATTACAGTGTAGAGAGAAAAATAGTACTGGACTAGCAAGGGAGCAAAAATGTATCTCCAAGATCAACTGCTGCCTTGAAGGAGAAAGCAGGATGAATACAGTATATGCATGTTCATCCACAACAGACACTTTAAACTACAATATGAGCAGCAAAGTTTGGAGCTGAAAGAATGTACTCATTTACTTTCTTATCACAGGGATTAAAGCAAAAAAAGTTCTTTTGACTTAAAATTTTTGCCCCCAGGCCGAACCATATCCCTGGTCTTGTGCTAAGGACTGTTTCCCTGTCAGTTGTGTTTGTCCTCCAGCTCCGTCCTCTCCAAACAGCAAAAGAAGCACTTGCTCATAGTGCTGCAATGACTAGTCCTAGACTAACACTTGGTGGTGACTGTTTTTTGTCGCAGTGCTCATGGTGCTGAATTTTGAAAAAGTTAGGGTTTTAGTACAGTTGCACATATCAGCATCAACCCCTTCTGACCAGCCAATCCAAATTAAGGAAGGGCGGGACAAAGGATGCCGGTACCGGAAGAAGAGAACGCTTTTACTTTTAACACTGGTGGAGGAGAGCCTAATCCTCGCTGTATCAGACAAACCAATACTCTTTGATCTGACACTAAAAGATAAGATAAGATAAGATAAGATAAGACAAGCCTTTATTAGTCCCACAATGGGGAAATTCCAGGATTGCAACAGCACAGGGATAGCAACACTCACAGCAATGATTTAGAAGATAAGAAAATAAGAGCAATGAATATACATATGTACACATAAATATATAAATATATACATACACAGTGCGGAACATTGTAGCTAGATGAACTAATCAGCAAAACCGTCTATTTAGTTACCCTACATGGTATGAATATGTACCCATACATATTGTCACCCTCTATAGCGACTGGTATTGTCCTAGTTGTATACTGGAGGGGACCATTTGTGTAAGTCTGTTGTGTCTTTTGCATTCAATACTATTAGGTCGTCACATTTTTTTGCTATCTCTGCGAGCAGCCCTGGTTAGGTTATACAGTCTGACAGCCGTAGGTAGGAAGGACCTGCGAAACCTCTCGGTCGCGCATCTAGGATGATGTAGTCTACTGCTAAATGAGCTCCTCAGTGCATTCAGTATGTCCTGCATAGGGTGGGACTTGGACTCCAGCAGAGATGACAGTTTAGCCAGTCCTTCTCTCTCCTATCTCCTCCACTGGGTCAAGGCGCTGCCCCAGGACAGATCTAGCTTTCTTGATTAGTTTGTTCAGTCTCTTCCTATCGGCTGTTGTAATGCCACTGCCCCAGCAGACCACTCCAAAAGTGATGGCTGATGCCACCACCATGTTGTATGAATGTCTTCAGCAGCGCCCCTTGTACACCAAAAGACCTGAGCCTCCTCAGTAGGAACAGCCTGCGCTGTCCCTTCTTGTAGAGTGCGTCGGTATTGTGTGACCAGTCTAGTTTATTGTTCAGATGAACACCCAGGTACTTGTAGAATGTCACCATCTCAATGTCTGTTCCCTGTATGTTTACCGGTGCTGTGAAGGGTTGTCCTTGCCTGCGGCAGTCCACCACCAGCTCCTTAGTTTTCCTCGCATTGATCTGGAGGTAGTTCCGATGGCACCAGTTCTCGAAGTCCTGGATAAGTCCTCTGTACACAGCTTAATCTCCGTTGGAGATGAGGCCGACGATCGCAGAGTCGTCAGAGAACTTCTGTAGATGGCAGTGTGCTGTGTTGTGTGAGAAGTCCGCAGTATAAAGGGTGAACAGGAAGGGAGCCAAAACTGTTCCCTGGGGGGCCCCCGTGCTACCGATGATCGTGTTGGACACACAATCCCGGGTTCTCACAAACTGTGGCCGATTAGTGAGGTAGTCGAGGATCCATGATGACAGGTGCTGGTCCACCCCTGCGCACAGCAGCTTGTCCTTCAGGATCATCGGTTGGATGGTATTGAAAGCACTGGAGAAGTCAAAGAATATGATCCTCACCGTGTTTCCGGGCTTCTCCAGGTGGGACAGAGAACGGTGAAGGAGGAAGATCACTGCATCCTCCACCCCAATGCTATGCTGGTAGGCAAACTGGAGTGGATCCATCGCTGGTCCCACCAGGGGGCGGAGGTGAGCAAGGAGCAGTCTCTCCAGGGTCTTCATCATGTGAGACGTCAGGGCCACTGGTCTATAGCTGTTCAGGTCTTTGGGGTGGGAAGTCTTTGGTACAGGTACCACACAAGATGTTTTCCACAACTGTGGTACCCTCCCCAGCTTCAGGCTCAGGTTGAAGATGTACTCCACAATCCCACACAGCTGGTCTGCGCAGGACTTGAGAAGCTTCGCGCTGATGCCGTCCGGTCCCGAGGTCTTCCTCGCCTTGATTTTCCTCAGCTCCGTCCTCACCTGGGTCTTAGTGAGGGTCAGGTTGGGGGCTGTGTGCTGGGAGTGGGGGGAGTGTTGGTGGAGTGGGGTGTGGACAGCAGGTCTCGATGACTTTAGAGGCAGCAGTGTTTGGTGTGCAGTCGGGGGGGGGGAGGGCGGTTGGTCAAACCTATTAAAAAACAGGTTCAGATTGTTTGCCCACTCTCTGTCCCCCGTGGCCTGGGAGGAGATATTCTGCAGCCCAGAGATGGTTTTAAGGTTTCTCCAGACCCCACTGATGTCACTCTGTTGCAGCTTGTCCTCCATCTTCTTCCTGAAGCTGTCCTTGCCTTCTCTGATCTTCCTCCTCAGCTCCCTCTGTACGGAC
Source organism: Pholidichthys leucotaenia (assembly GCA_020510985.1). Classification (NCBI taxonomy): domain Eukaryota; kingdom Metazoa; phylum Chordata; class Actinopteri; order Cichliformes; family Pholidichthyidae; genus Pholidichthys; species Pholidichthys leucotaenia. The sequence goes on along the minus strand of CM035839.1, from coordinate 153,320,038 downwards.
TTCAGCATCTCCCTGTTCCCCGACCTGAAGATCCTCTTCTTCTCTCTCAGAAGTGTTTTTATCTCAGGGTTGATCCAGGGTTTGTTGTTCGAGCAACACCGTATGGCCTTGGTGGGTACGGTGTTGTCCACACAGAAGCTGATGTAGTCCGTGATGGTGTGAGTGAGGCCATCGATGTCCTCACCATGTGGATCGCAGAGCTGCTCCCAGGCAGTGGTTTCAAAACAGTCCTTTAGAGCGTCCATTGCCTCCTCAGACCATAACTTCACTGTGCTCATGACCGGAGGTTGTCTGTGTACTAGGGGTTTGTACACCGGCAGGAGATGAACCAAGTTGTGATCCGATCTCCTGAGTGGGGTGGGGGGTGGGGGTGATGAGGTGTATGCCTCCGTAGTGTTTGCATAGAATAAGTCCAGTGTTTTATTGTCTCTGGTGTGGCATGTGACATACTGGGTGAACGTGGGCAGAATGGGGGACAGTGAAATATGGTTGAAATCACCTGAGATGAGGAGGAGAGCATCTGGGTGTTCTGTCAGCAGCCTGCCAGTTACTGAGTGAATGACGTCATGCGCTGTCCCCGCGTTCGCTGTCGGATTTGCATAAATAACAATGCAGATCACGTGTGAGTATTCCCTGGGGAGATAGGTAGGCCACATGCTAACAGCTAGCAACTCAATGTCTTTGTTGCAGTGTTGTTGTTTAACCGTGATGTGTCCTGGTCTGCACCAGCTGTTATTGACATACATTATCACTCCTCCTCCCCTTGCCTTCCCACTGTCTGGTGTCCGGTCTGCCCGTATTGCGTGGAAACCCTCCAGTTCGATGTTAGCATCTGTTGTTAGTTCTGTTAGCCACGTCTCAGTAAGCAACATCAAGCTAATCTCTCTGAATACGCTCTCGTAGCGGGAGATAGCCGCTAGCTCATTAGTCTTATTGAGTAGCGATCGTACATTCCCCATAATAACAGATGGGAGGACGGGTCTGTACCTTATATTCCTCGCCCGCTGTCTTACTCCAGCTCGACATCCACGCAGTTTCCGTCTTATTTCTCCCAGTATGTCGAGTTTTTGCATTAGCATTGTGGGCCGGTTAAGTGCTAACAGCTGGTCTCTATTGTACTGTCTCCTGCAAGAAACAGTGGGTCCGTCCGCTGGCTCAGGAGACATTTGGGCGATCTACGTGTCTGTGATGGATAAAGGTGTCGCCGGATCAGAAAGATTAGCAAGAGAGCCAGATAGTAAATAGAAATAGGAAGAAATTGATCCGCTGTTGAAAAAAGGCAGCCTACTCGTGTGGCGCCGGAAGTACCATAATACCAAAATATTGCTTGCCATCCATTAAACTGTTCTGTATTTTTAAAATGTCATGATTTTGATAATTATAAAATTCAATTAAAAGGAAAGTTTTACCATTGTTGATTACTAAGTCACTCTGAAAGCTATTTTTAAATATCCACATTAAAAGAAATTGATTATTTTCCCTGCAGATCATTTTCAGATCTTCTATCTTCTGTTAAAATACCACAACTGCACAACAGAGTATTTAAACAAATATATAAGAAATAAACACCAAATAGGTGAATGAAAGAATAGATGCATTTCATCAGCCTAAACTTTTTATACACTTTTTTACATGTGTTAAAATGAGTTCAAAAGCACTACAATACAGCATCACTGATTTATTTTATTTAATTATTGAGCTTAAAATCATATTTCTAGCTTTCCGTTCCCATTTTATTTAATCATGAGACAACATTACACAAACTAGGCAATGACAAAATACTGAGATATTAATAGCTTATTATCACTGGACAGTGATTTAGCATCTAGAATAACAAGATTCATCACCTGCACTGTACCTTTTGAGTTTGTTGGTGTTTAAGGGTCCATTTGCAATAAAGGGAGCACTAAAAAAATAAATAATTTGATAAAGAAAAAGTTGCAATGCTTTTTCCAGCATTTTTTTTTTCTTGCAGCATTTGTTACCTCCTCCAGCCTGTTGCTTTTCCTGTATGGCCACTTCAGTGCTGAATATACTTGTGTGTATGTACACACACACACACACACACACACACACACACACACACACACACACATTATATATATATATATACATATATATATATATATATATATATATATAGACGTGGACAAAATTGTTGGTACCCCTCTGTTAATGAAAGAAAAACCCACAATGGTCACAGAAATAATTTGAATCTGACAAAAGTGGTAATAAATAAAAATTCTATGAAAATAAACCAATGAAAATCAGACAATGCTTTTGAATTGTGGTTCAACAGAATTATTTTAAAAAACAAACTCATGAAACAGGCCTGGACAAAAATGATGGTACCCCTAGAAAAGATTGAAAATAATGTGACCATAGGGACATGTTCAACCAAGATGTGTCCTCTAATTAACATCACAGGTGTCTACAAACTTGTAATCAGTCAGTTGGCCTATTTAAAGGGTGACAAGTAGTCACTGTGCGGTTTGGTGACATGGTGTTTACCACACTAAACATGGACCAGAGGAAGCAAAGGAGAGAGTTGTCTCAGGAGATTAGAAAGAAAATTATAGACAAGCATGTTAAAGGTAAAGGCTATAAGACCATCTCCAAGCAGCTTGATGTTCCTGTGACTACAGTTGCACATATTATTCAGAAATTTAAGACCCACGGGACTGTAGCCAACCTCGATGGATGTGGCCGCAGTAGGAGACGGATAATACGAATGGTAACAAAAGAGCCCAGAACAACCTCTAAACACATTCATGGTGAACTCCAAGGTCAAGGTACATCAGTGTCAGATCGCACCATTTGTCATTGTTTGAGCCAAATGGACTTCATGTGAGACGACCAAGGAGGCCACCACTGTTGAAAACAAATCATAAAAAAGCCAGACTGGAATTTGCCAAACTGCATGTTGACAAGCCACAAAACTTCTGGGAAAATGTCCTATGGACAGATGAGACAAAACTGAAACTTTTTGGCAAGGCACATCAGCTCTATATTCACAGACGCAAAAATGAAGCATACCAAGAAAAGAACACTGTCCCTACTGTGAAACATGGAGGAGGTTCTGTTGTGTTCTGGGGCTGCTTTGCTGCATCTGGCACAGGGTGTCTTGAATCTGTGCAGGGTACAATGAAATCTCAAGACTATCAAGGTATTCTAAAGAGAAATGTGCTGCCCAGTGTCAGACAGCTTGGTCTCAATTGCAGGTCATGGGTCTTGCAACAGGATAATGACCCAAAATACACAGCTAAAAACACCCAAGAATGGCTAAGAGCGAGACATTGGACTATTCTAAAGTGGCCTTCTATGAGCCCTGATCTAAATCCTATTGAACATCTGTGGAAGGAGCTGAAACATGCCGTCTGGAGAAGGCACCCTTCAAACCTGAGACAACTGGAGCAGTTTGCTAATGAGGAGTGGGCCAAAATACCTGCTGAGAGGTGCAGAAGTCTCATTGACAGTTACAGAAATCATTTGATTGCAGTGATTGCCTCAAAAGGTTGTGCAACAAAATATTAAGTTAAGGGTACCATCATTTTTGTCCAGGCCTGTTTCATGAGTTTGTTTTTTTAAAATAATTCTGTTGAACCACAATTCAAAAGGATGTCTGATTTTCAATGGTTAATTTTCATAGAATTTTTATTTATCACCATTTTTCTCAGATTCAAGTTATTTCTGTGACTATTGTGGGTTCTTTTTTCATTAACAGAGGGGTACCAACAATTTTGTCCACGTATATATATATATATATATACACTACCAATCAAAAGTTTGGGGTCACTTAGAAATTTCCTTATTTTTGAAAGAAAAGCACTGTTTTTTTCAATGAAGATAACTTTAAACTAATCAGAAATACACTCTAATATCTAATATACATTGCTAATGTGGTAAATGACTATTCTAGCTGCAAATGTCTGGTTTTTGGTGCAATATCTAGATAGGTGTATAGAGGCCCATTTCCAGCAACTATCACTCCAGTGTTCTAACGGTACAATGTGTTTGCTCATTGCGCCAGAAGGCTAATGGATGATTAGAAAACCCTTGTGCAATCATGTTAGCACAGCTAAAAACAGTTTAGCTGGTTAGAGAAGCTATAAAACTGACCTTCCTTTGAGGAGGTTGAGTATCTGGAAAAAATTATTATTTCAAATACAAATCATTATTTCTAACCTTGTCAATGTCTTGACTATATTTTCTATTCATTTTACAACTCATGGTGGTAAATAAGTGTGACTTTTCATGGAAAACACAAAATAATTGTCTGGGTGGCCCCAAATTTTTGAACGGTAGTGTATTTTATATACATATATATATATATATATATATATATATATATATATATATATATATATATATATATATATATATATATATATATGTGTGTGTGTGTGTGTGTGTGTGTGTGTGTGTGTGTGTGTGTGTGTGTGTGTATGTATGTATGTATGTATGTGTATATATATATATATATATATATATATATATATATATATATATACATATATGTGTGTATATATATACATACATATATACATATATATACACTGTATATATATACTATATATATATATACATATATATATACACTGTATATATATATATATATATATATATATATATATATATATATATATATATATATATATATATATATACACAGTATATATATATATATATATATATATATACTGTATATATATATTGTGGAAGATGTGAAAATGACGAGGCAGCGTTCTTTCTCAGAGTCAGCTTTATTCACATCTCCATCATTTCAAAGCAGAAAAAAGAGAGAGTATGAAACAGTAACTCTCGTCCTTAAATATCAGGGACTTCACACCTCATAGATCACATGTCCCACAGACCACCTTGCATAATAAAGACAGTCACAATGCATTTCACCACCTGGCATAATAAAGACAGTCACAATGCATTTCCCTCCATGATATCACTTCCACTGTTTCCCACGCATCCTTTAATCGACCCCCCACAGTCTCCAGCCTTGCATAACAAGGCTAAGCTTCCTGCCTTTGTTCTGACCTAAAATGCGAGTCACAGAACCGGTCCAACAGGTCCATTGAGTGTTCACCACAATATATATATATATATACACTACCGTTCAAAAGTTTGGGGTCACTTAGAAATTTCCTTATTTTTGAAAGAAAAACACTTTTTTTCAATGAAGATAACTTTAAACTAATCAGAAATACACTCTATACATTGCTAATGTGGTAAATGACTATTTTAGCTGCAAATGTCTGGTTTTTGGTGCAATATCTAGATAGGTGTATAGAGGCCCATTTCCAGCAACTATCACTCCAGTGTTCTAATGGTACAATGTGTTTGCTCATTGTGTCAGAAGGCTAATGGATGATTAGAAAACCCTTGCGCAATCATGTTAGGTCTGCAATGCTGTAATTGCTGCAAATGGAGGATTCTTTGACGAAAGCAAAGTTTGAAGGAAAAAATTATTATTTCAAATACAAATCATTATTTCTAACCTTGTCAATGTCTTCACTATATTTTCTATTCATTTTACAACTCATGGTGGTAAATAAGTGTGACTTTTCATGGAAAACACAAAATGGTAGTGTATATATATATATATATATATATATATATATATATATATATATATATATATATATATATATACAGTATATACAGTATATATACTGTATATATATATATATATACACTACCGTTCAAAAGTTTGGGGTCACCCAGACAATTATTTTGTGTTTTCCATGAAAAGTCACACTTATTTACCACCATGAGTTGTAAAATGAATAGAAAATATAGTCAAGACATTGACAAGGTTAGAAATAATGATTTGTATTTGAAATAATAATTTTTTCCAGATACTAACCTGCTCAAAGGAAGGTCAGTTTTATAGCTTCTCTAACCAGCTCCCCTGTTACCATTTTATAGATAGATAGATACATACATACATACTTTATTTCAAACAAAAAAGTAAAAAAACAAAACAAATGACAAGTGCAATAAAAGTGACAGTAGACAATGCTCGAAAGGGAGAAGGAAGAAGTGAACACTTATTTACTCCAACTCCTCTTTTCTCTAAATACAACCCATGTGAAATATATACAAATTATCTCATTTAAGACCCCCAAGTAGAAAATTAACTATATTTTGTGCATATCAACATTGATACCCATCCATCCTAACATACATACAGTCCATACATCAAAACCCAGCCCCAAACAACACAGATATACACAGTACTGTCCCACCTACCATTCCATAGTGTCCCAGAATGAGCATAGTGAATCCTATATATAAATACTACCCCTCTAACATATATTCTTTCAGCAAATAATGTTTATACCTATTTTTGAATTGATTTCTGTTTGTACATAGTTTCAGTTCCAGCTCCAGACTGTTCCACAAATCCACCCCACAGACAGATATGCACATACTTTTCTTAGTTGTTCGTACCTTAGGTTTTGTAAAGTTTAAGTCTCCTCTCAAATTATAATCATTGTCTCTTTTTTTGAATATTTTTTGTATATTAGTTGGGAGTTGATTATTAATTGCCCTGTACATTACTTGTGCTGTCTTAAATTTAACTAAATCCATGAACTTTATGACATGTGACTTTAAAAACAACAAGTTGGTATGGTCTCTATATCCAACATTATTTATTATCGTTATAGCTTTTTTTTGTAATGTGCATATTGGCTGTAGGTTGGTCTTGTAGGTGTTTCCCCAGACCTCTACACAGCAGTTAAGATATGGTAGAAACAGTGAATTGTACAGTAAGAACAATGATTTATAGTCCAAGATGTGTCTTGTTTTCCCCAGTATCCCTATACATTTTGCCAACTTGGCCCGGAAGTGACTGATGTGAGGTTTCCAGCAGATTTTATTGTCTAGCGTCACCCCCAGAAACTTATTTTCCTGTACTGTTTCTATTCTGGTATCATCTATCGTTACCATTATTTCATGATTTTTTTTAATAATTTCCAAGCAACATAATCTTTGTTTGTTTGTTTTTTTTTTTTAGATTTAGAGAATTTATTTTTGTTGAACCACTGCGTTAACCTTTTCATGTCAGTTGTGACCACCTCTAAAACCTGCTGCCAATTCTCACCAGTGCAAAGGATATTTGTGTCATCCACAAACAAAATAAATTTCAGAATTTTTGATACTTGGCATATGTCATTTATATATACAGACGTGGACAAAATTGTTGGTACCCCTCTGTTAATGAAAGAAAAACCCACAATGGTCACAGAAATAACTTGAATCTGACAAAAGTGGTAATAAATAAAAATTCTATGAAAGTTAACCAATGAAAATCAGACAACGCTTTTGAATTGTTTTTCAACAGAATTATTTTAAAAAACAAACTCATGAAACAGGCCTGGACAAAAATGATGGTACCCCTAGAAAAGATTGAAAATAATGTGACCATAGGGACATGTTCAACCAAGATGTGTCCTCGAGTTAACATCACAGGTGTCTAGAAACTTGTAATCAGTCAGTTGGCCTATTTAAAGGGTGACAGGTAGTCACTGTGCTGTTTGGTGACATGGTGTGTACCACACTAAACATGGACCAAAGGAAGCAAAGGAGAGAGTTGTCTCAGGAGATTAGAAAGAAAATTATTTACAAGCATGTTAAAGGAAAAGGCTATAAGACCATCTCCAAGCAGCTTGATGTTCCTGTGACTACAGTTGCACATATTATTCAGAAATTTAAGACCCACGGGACTGTAGCCAACCTCAATGGATGTGGCCGCAGTAGGAGACGGATAATACGAATGGTAACAAAAGAGCCCAGAACAACCTCTAAACACATTCATGGTGAACTCCAAGGTCAAGGTACATCAGTGTCAGATCGCACCATTCGTCATTGTCTGAGCCAAAGTGGACTTCATGTGAGACGACCAAGGAGGACACCACTGTTGAAAACAAATCATAAAAAAGCCAGACTGGAATTTGCCAAACTGCATGTTGACAAGCCACAAAGCTTCTGGGAGAATGTCCTATGGACAGACAAGACAAAACTGGAACTTTTTGGCAAGGCACATCAGCTCTATGTTCACAGACGCAAAAATGAAGCATACCAAGAAAAGAACACTGTCCCTACTGTGAAACATGGAGGAGGTTCTGTTATGTTCTGGGGCTGCTTTGCTGCATCTGGCACAGGGTGTCTTGAATCTGTGCAGGATACAATGAAATCTCAAGACTATCAAGGTATTCTAAAGAGAAATGTGCTGCCCAGTGTCAGACAGCTTGGTCTCAATCGCAGGTCATGGGTCTTGCAACAGGATAATGACCCAAAACACACAGCTAAAAACACCCAAGAATGGCTAAGAGCGAGACATTGGACTATTCTAAAGTGGCCTTCTATGAGCCCTGATCTAAATCCTATTGAACATCTGTGGAAGGAGCTGAAACATGCCGTCTGGAGAAGGCACCCTTCAAACCTGAGACAACTGGAGCAGTTTGCTAATGAGGAGTGGGCCAAAATACCTGCTGAGAGGTGCAGAAGTCTCATTGACAGTTACAGAAATCATTTGATTGCAGTGATTGCCTCAAAAGGTTGTGCAACAAAATATTAAGTTAAGGGTACCATCATTTTTGTCCAGGCCTGTTTCATGAGTTTGTTTTTTAAAATAATTCTGTTGAACCACAATTCAAAAGCATTGTCTGATTTTCAATGGTTACTTTTCATAGAATTTTTATTTATTACCACTTCTGTCAGATTCAAGTTATTTCTGTGACCATTGTGGGTTTTTCTTTCATTAACAGAGGGGTACCAACAATTTTGTCCATGTCTGTAAGATAAAGAGTTTGGATCCCAAAACTGACCCCTGGGGCACACCACAAGAGATGTTCATGAAGGGTGATTTGTGCTCACCAATTTGTACAAATTGTTGTCTGTTACTTAAATAACTTTCCACCCAACTCAGTCCGACCCCTCTTATCCCATACCTTTCCAATTTCCTCAGTAAAATTCTGTGGTCGATGGTGTCAAAAGCTTTCTTTAAATCTATAAATACTCCTACTGCAAACTTTTTTTTATCTATACAACTAGTAATTTCTTCTCTAAGTTTGATCAGTGCCAAAGATGTAGATTTGTCTGCTCTATAACCATACTGGCTGTCTGTAAGGAGGTTGTGTTTTTCAATGAAATCATCCAGTCTCTTAGTGAAGATTTTTTCAAGTATTTTGGAAAACTGTGAGAGTAAAGAGACCGGCCTGTAATTTGTGAAATGATGACTGTCTCCTGCTTTGTATAGTGGTATTACTTTTGCTATTTTCATTTTGTTTGGAAATTTACCAGTTTGAAATGACAGGTTACAGATGTGGGTGAGTGGTTTAACAATTCCTTCAATTACTTTTTTCACTATTGTCATGTCAATTTCATTCCAGTCAGTTGATTTTTTGTTCTTAAATTTACTCACAGTCTCGATAATTTCCTTTTCAGTTACTGCATCCAAAAAGATTGTGTTTGGATTTCTATCTTCTATTTCATTTACAGAACCACTGTTGTTTGTTTCTGGTGTCACTATTGATTTTGCTAATTCAGGACTAACTTTTACAAAAAAATTATTGAAACCACTGACCACATCCTCCATATTATTTATCAAATTGTCATTTTCAATAAAATATTCTGGGTAATTAGCATTCTTTGATCGGTCACTAATAATCCCATTGAGCACTTTCCATATTCCTCTGAAGTTATTTTTATTATCCTCTAATATTCTGTTGTAGTATTCTTTCTTACAAGTCCTCATTATATTGGTAAGCTTGTTTTTATATCTTTTATATTTGATCTCAGCCTCTACTGTTCTGCACTTAATGAATTGTTTATATAATATATTCTTCTTTTTACATGCATTTAGTAACCTCTTGGTGACCCAAGGACTATTTTTGTTTTGTTGTCTGTCACTGTATTGTTTTATAGGACAGTTTTTATTGTACAATGATTGAAATATTTGTAAAAATTTATCATATGCTTTATTTATATAATTTTCATCACAAACTATCTTCCAGTCTTGCATTAATAATTCCTTTGCCAGTAAATACATAGATTCTTCAGTTCTTATTCTTTTATATTTAATATTTTTGGTATACTTTTTCTTCCTATAATCACATTGATAGACAACAAAAATCGGCAGGTGGTCACTGGTATAGTTCAATAAAAGCCCACTCATGATATTATTTTCCATAATGTTTGTGAATATGTTATCTATTAATGTGGCACTGTGTGACGTGATTCTGCTAGGTCCGGTAATTGTTGGATGTAAGCCCATACTGTGCACTGTGTTGATAAATTCTTCTGTCAAACTATGTTGTTTTGAATTCGTAAGATCTATATTGAAATCCCCACAGATGAAACATAACTTTATGAGTTAGTTTTGCATACATTTTTTCCATCCAGTCCTTAAATAAATCAATGTTTGATCCAGGTGTTCTATATACACAGCTCACTACTATATTCTTCATATTGTCCAAACAGATTTCTGTTGTAATACATTCAAATAAATCATCCACAGTCACTGACAAATTTTCAACAACCTTGTATTTCAAGCTCTTGTCAACATAAATTGCAACTCCTCCTCCTTTTTTCACTTTTCTATTTATATAATTTAATTCATAGCCATCCATGGTAAAATCCATTCCTTTCTCTTCACTGAGCCACGTCTCTGATATTACCACTATATTGAATGGCTCTTTAAACTGATGTAAATAATCTTTAATGTTATTAAAGTTGGCATAGAGACTTCTGCTGTTAAAGTGGATCATAGAAATATTGAAATCAGATGTGACCATTGTATTAAACTGTTCATCCATGTAGTAACTAGTTATTATTGATGGAGCTAAATACATTATTATCAGGGTCTATGTTATATTCTACGTCCTGTGGGTTGTGATCACTATATTCAAAAACTTTCAGTTCCTGTTGTTCCTGTTTGTTGATCTTTTGTTTCATGTTGTTAAATGTCCTGATGCAGATGAGTGTGATCCTTTGTGTTACAGTTATCATTTGTTGCTGTCGACTCCAGTTCATAATGTTCATTGGTATTTGTCCAGTTCCATAATATTTCGGATGTTAATAACCTTGGCTTCTTCAGGTGATCCATTTAATTTGATGTATATTTTACAGTTTGATGTCCAGGTGTTTTGAATCTTTTTTTGCTTTCTCAGGTATCTTGCTTTTCTGGCTATTTCTGCATTTTCTTTTGTGAGGTGCTCGTTCATGTAAATGTTCGTTCCTTTCAGTTTCCTCCCTTGTTTTAGCAGCGCAGTTTTGCGTTTTCTGTTGACAAACCTCATGATGACAGCTGGTTTGTCGCTGTTTTTCCTGGGCAGAGGGTGGCAGGCCTCAATGTTGTTACAGTCCAGCTGGATTCCTGAGGACTGCAGGAAGGCCGCCACTTGTTGCTCCATGGATTTGGCTTCCAGCCCATCAAGCCTCCCTCTGCTGTCTGCGGCCACTGCTCGAGCATATGATTGGGGTTTAATGTAGAGCCCTGTGATGATCACGTCGTTCACCCGGGTGTACTGCTCCAGGTCCAACACTCTGCTCTCCTGGTACGCCAGCCTCTTGTCCTTCTCGGCGTTCTGGAGCCGCAGTGCTTTTACCTCCTCGAGCAGGCCCAGAATGTTTTTTTGCTGCAGCTTAACAGCAGAAATCTCTTCAGCCAAGAAGTCGAACGATCTTTTAATATCGTCCGCCTCCTCAGTCTGCTGATCTTTCTTAGGACCCATGATCCCGGACAATTTATGTTGACTAAATAGCTAATGAACAGCTGTTTAGCTAGCTGAATGGCGGGCCGCTCCGCTCCGCTCTCATTTCCCAGTCCGTAAATGTCGCTATTGGGGTCTTAAATCAGGCAGGGGTCGAAACTAGGATGTCCAGTTCGTAATCCAAATTCAGTTCTCAGAAGCAAAAAAAAAAAAAAGTAGTCAAAAACCAAGCACCAAAACACAGAAATCCACCGAAATCCACCGACTGACAGGGTCTGACAGCAGGTTGACAGGAACCGGAAGACATATCTTAAGTCACATTTTAAGTTAATGACTTTGCACTCTTCCTCCACACTAGGATGCATCCTGGATACTGTCATTTATTTTTTTTTTTGCTTAAAAATATCCTTTTCCGACTTCCGGTCTGGACGCCATGGTGATAGCAACCTAACGCTGAAACTCCCAGACTCAATCCAAGGAAAACATCCTCAAAATCAGACCTAACGGATTTTTGGAAGATTAAAAATCAAAAGACAATAACACCATGCCTAACCACAAGCAGAAGAAACTGACATTCCCCAGGTCAGGACGCGCAGCGGCCGCAGAATCTGAACCGGAGGACCTCCGTTCAGAAGACGAGGACCTGGGCCTAGCTAACAAAAGGATTAGCTTGAAATCGCTATTTGACGAAATACGACGATTTCGGGCCGAATTTCTTGAATTCAGAGAGGATCTAAAAAGGGCGAACAGCAGAATGGACCAGGCCGAAAACCGAATCTTGGAAGCTGAAGAAAGAGTAAAAGTGCTTGAAGATTCTGTGCTGGATTTACACAGAAAACAGTCAAGGCTGGAGGCTAAGCTAACCGACCAAGAAGGAAGACAGAGACGAGATAACATCAGAATTCACGGTCTGAAAGAAGGAGCTGAAGATAGTTTCAACACAGTGGCGGAATGCGTGGAATCCTTATTGAGAGAGAAGTTGGATATTCCACAAACCACCGATTTGAAGATAGAAAAAGCCCATCGTACATTAGCCGCAAAGCCAGCCCCGGAAGCGCCCCCACGTTCTGTGGTGGTGAGATTCGCCAGTTTCAAAATAAAACAAGAGGTTGTAAGACGGGCTTGGCAGAAAAAAAGATTTATGCATCATGAGAGAAAAGTCTTCATGGAGCACGATTACGCCCCTGAGGTTCTTAAAAAGCGACGGGAATATAACGACGCCAAAAAGGTTCTACGGGAACAGAATCTACGCTTTCAGATGCCATTTCTGGCGAAGCTAAGGGTCTTTTACGGGGAAGAGTCATGTCTCTATAATTCAGCGGAAGAAGCAACAACTGACATGGCAAGAAGAGGACTCCCGGTAACGGTGTTTAAACCCGCAGCGGATCTGAGCGAGAAAATCAGAGCTCAAACGTGGTCCACTCAGAGACCTTCAAAAATCACGGGCCAGCAGCGGGAAATCCAGCCCCAGAGCTACAAAGATAAGCTTTCCAGTTCCAGGAAGGAATAGCGACCTTTTTGTTTTTGTTTTTTTTTTCTTTTCAGTCACTCTGCACTTCCACCCCCCCTCCTACAAGGTAACAAACATTAAAGGAGATGCAGAATCAGCATGTGGTAAAACCTTTCATGGAGCAGTTATAGCATTAGAAACAAATGTCTTCTTAATTTAAAGGGGAAAAAAAAATCATGTTAAAATAGAAACGTAACAATGACCCACATGTTCTCTCCACACTAACAAATACTGTATTAGAGTGAATGTTTGCTGTGATGGGGGTGGGAGGGTGCACACAATCTCATAGGGTATAAGATAAGCCTTTATTAGTCCCACAACGGGGAAATTCCAGGATTGCAACAGCACAGGGATAGCAACACTCAGAGCAACAATCAGAAGGCAAGAAAAAAAACAAGCAAGCAAGAGCAGCTAATAAACATATGTACGTATTACTATAAAATATATATATATACACACACACACAGACACACAGTGCAGAGCATTGTAGCTGGATGGAATAAATATATGAATATATGAACACACAGTGCAGAGCATTGTAGCTAGATGGAATAAATATGTAAATATATAAACACCCACAGTACGGAGCATTGCAGCTAGGTGGAATAAATATGCAAGTATATAAACACACACAGTGCGGAGCAATGTAGCTAGATGGAATAATATGTAGATATATAAATATATAAACACACCCAGTGCTGAGCATTGTAGCTAGATGGAATAAATATGCAAATATATAAACACACACAGTGCAGAGCATTGTTGCTAGATGGAATGAAACAGCATAACCGTCTACTTAGTTATAGTCAGAAAAAAAAAGTAGTATATAGTATATATATAGTAGTATAGTATATATAGTAGTATAGTATAGGCAGAAAAAAAAAAAATCATTACAAATTCGGATTGGGATCTGAAATTCATGTTAAAAACATGGGACAACTTACAGGGGCAAGAGAGGGCCCTCAACACGTAACAGAGTTTGAGGAATTTCCCTCAGAGCCTACACTCCATCAGGGCTCTTACAGGGTCTTTAAAGAGACCCCAGCTCAGGAAGTTTTTTTGACAGTTTTTTGTTTTAAAGTTTCGTACACTATGTTCTTAATGTTTTTTTATGTTCTTAATGTTCTTTCAGTTTCTGAGTAGCAAAAAAGACGGCCACCACACTGTTATACTAAATAAGAAAATACAATGGAGAAACAGGGTGTAACCAAAATAACCTCATATAATGTAAAAGGGATCCTGAATCCAGTTAAAAGATCCAAGATTCTACGCAAAATGAAAAAAGACAAAGCAGAAATAATATTTTTACAAGAAACCCACCTAACAGACGTGGAACACACTAAACTCAATAGACAAGGGTTTAAAATGATCTCTTCATCTTCATATAAATCAGGGAGGAGGAGGGGAGTAGCGACATTGATATCAACCAAAATTACATTTGAAAAAAAATCAGAACACAAAGATAAAGAAGGGAGGTACAGTTTGGTAACTGGGCGGCTAGAGGGAGAAGATATCACCCTGCTGAATGTATATGCACCACCAGGGGCTAAATGGAAATTTTATAAAAATGTATTCGACCTAATGATAACTAAAGCCCAAGGTTTAGTGATATGTGGTGGAGACTTCAATCTAAGACTGAATCCATACTGGGATGCAACAGGTAATTCTTCACATCAAAATAACACCCAAAATAAGAACACTCGGATGCTACTAAAAGAAATGGGAATCTGTGACGTATGGAGGGAATTCAACCCCAATGTAAAAGATTATACTTTTTATTCAACGCCACATTCATCTTACTCAAGGATTGATTACTTTTTAATGTTTAATAGAGACATTGGAAGAGTAAAAACATGTAAAATAGGACTGATGGATCTCTCCGACCACAGTCCGATCTATATGGACTTAAACATCCAAAAATACACAAATAATACATTTTCCTGGAGGTTGAATTCAAGTGTCCTGAAAGGACCACTGAAAGATGAATTGGAATCAGATATTCTCAGATATTTGGAAGAAAATGATAATGGAGAAGTATCTCCTTTAATACTGTGGGATGCGTGCAAAGCTGTAATAAGGGGAAAAATTATTGCAAAACTGGCAACCCAAAAGAAACTGAGACAAGAAAAACTAATCACACTAGAGTCAGAACTCAAGAACCTAGAAAAAGAACACAAAGACAACACTCATTCTAATGGCTCGCTCAAGATTAAAGAAATTAAAAATCAAATAAATGAGATCTACACAATAGAAATCCAGAAGAAACTTACATTTCTGAAACAAAAACACTATGAAGCAGGCAGTAAATCGGTAAAATTACTAGCCTATAAATTGAGGAAACAACAAACGGAAAGAGCAATCTACAAAATCAGAGACCCAGTATCAAAGGAAATAAAATTCAGAACTCAGGATATTCTTAAAAGCTTCGAGAATTACTACAAGAACTTATACTCCCACAAAAAACATAAAAATGCATCCGAGACATTCCTAAATACATTAAACCTTCCCCAACTTACGGAATCACAAAATAAAACCCTACTGTCAGAAATACAACCTAAAGAATTGGAAAAAGCAATTATGAAACTTAAAGCTAACAAATCCCCAGGAGCAGATGGCTATACAGCAGAATGGTACAAAACCTTTAAACAGCAACTATCTCCTCTCCTCCTGAAAACATTTAACTACGTCCTCCACACAGGGGAAATCCCCCCCTCCTGGAGAGAAGGGGTCATTGCAGTTATACCTAAACCTGAAAAGGATAAACTAGAATGCTCCAACTACAGACCAATCAGTGTATTAAATCAGGACTATAAGCTTTTTACCACTATCCTTGCCAAAAGGTTAGAAAACATACTGACAGACTTAATTCACTTAGACCAAACAGGTTTTATAAGACAAAGACAGACACAAGACAACATTCGACGCACTTTACACATAATTCATCATATAAAAAAATATAACTTAAATGCAGTCATATTGGGATTAGATGCTGAAAAAGCATTCGATTCGGTTGACTGGTCTTTCCTATATAGAATCTTATCCAGTTTCAATTTTCATAACAACTTCATTAGAACTATACAGGCATTATATAAAAAACCAACAGCTAAAATAAGGATTAACGGTAATTTATCATCATCTCTTGAGCTGGAAAGAGGATGTCGTCAAGGCTGCCCCCTGTCTCCACTGCTCTTTGCAATCTTCATAGAACCTCTGAGCCAATGGATAAGACAAAATCAAGAAATTCAAGGTATTACACTTGGTCAGAAGGAACATAAAATAGCACTCTTTGCTGATGACATTTTAATATACCTAGGGCAGCCAGACACTTCTCTACCAGAACTAATCTCAGTTTTTTCAGACTATGGAGATTTATCGGGGTACAAATTAAACATGCATAAAACCCAAGTCTTAACATTCAACTATGACCCAAATCATTTTTCACTAAATGAACTCAAAACTAACTGGGAGTTGGAATCTATGAAATATCTGGGGGTCAATATCCCGAAACAACTCGACAAAATTATAACACTAAACTATGATCCACTGGTGACAAAAATAAAATCTGACCTAGCAAGATGGAATATGATACCATTCTTAGGTACTGCACAAAGAATTGAAGCAGTCAAAATGAATATACTTCCACGTCTTCTATACCTTTTCCAAACAATACCGGTAGAACCTCCCAAAAAAACATGGCAGGAGCTGGACAGAAGGATCTCAAGATTCATATGGCAGGGTAAGAGACCTAGAATCAGCTATAGAACCCTACAGCTAAACAAAGACAAAGGTGGGCTCGCGCTGCCAAATATCAGGGACTATTTTATAGCTGCACAAATTAAAACTTTAGTAGAGATATGTAACCCAGTCTACACTGTACAATGGAAGGAGATGGAATGCCAAATAACAAGTGACATCCCCCTACAGGCGATAATAGGGAACAATGCCTTAACTAAACTCTTGAATAACACTAACCCGTGGATAGAGACCCCGCTAAAAATTTGGTTTAAGATAGTCAGAGAGAATCAAGCTAAAGAGCCCTATCGACTTCTGCAATGGATTGCCTATGATCAAGACTTTACCCCCAATAAAACAGACACTAGATTTAAAGAGTGGAAAGAGAAAGGGCTGATAAAATATTACGATTTTTTTAAGGGGCAAACTTCAAGAAGTTTTGAAGATTTGAAAAAACAAGGTCTAATAAATCAAGATCTTTACAGGTTCTTTCAGCTTAGACACCACATAAACAATATACTTAAAAAGGAAGATTTGGAAAGGGCCCAGTCAGGTGTTCTGAAGGTCTTCTTAATGGCATATAAAGGGATCCCAGGGATCAGATACATTTCTAAAATATACCAAGGTCTTCAAGACTTAAAAGGAGACAACACATCATATATAAAAGAGAGATGGGAAAAAGAGGGGAATTTCACTTTACAATTGGAAATATGGGAAAAGCTAAATAAACAGCAATGGAAAAGTACCTCATCCCTGCAGTGGAGAGAATTTGGATGGAAAAACTTGGTAAGATTTTTCAGAACACCTGCACAAAACAAATTTACCCATAAGGGGTTGAACTGTTGGCGCTTGTGTGGTGAAAAGACTGCAAATCATTTTCATGTGTTTTGGTCATGCCCAGTTATCCACCAATATTGGACCAACGTACAGACAATATTGGGGAAAATATTCAAAATAACAGTTCCCTTTTCTTTTGTAACTTTGTATTTGGGTTTACTACCGGACTCACTGGAAAGACGAGGAGATAAATACTTATTCAATATTTTAATATTGGCAAGTAAAAATGCCCTAACTAAAAAATGGATGCTGAAGGACTGTCCTACACCTGAAGATTGGATTAACGTGATTCAAGACATTTACTCGATGGAAAAGTTGACATTCGCACTGAGACAGGACATGGATGGGTTCATGAACTTTTGGCAACCCTGGATCGCATATGTGTCTTCCATTAGATCTAATCTTTGACAAATACCATTTCAATAATGGTCCCGCTCTTTGTTCCAACGCTACTCAGTTGCTCTTTTACTTTTAATTACTTAATTTTCTGTTTGTTTGTTTTTTGCTGTTCTGTTTGTTTGTTTATTCGTTTTTTTTTTATTTAATTCTCCTTAATTTCACTTTTTCTTTCACTTTAAAAAAAAGGGGGGGGTGTTGTAATAACTATCCTACCAATGTTGTCAAATAGCAAAAAATAAGGGAACATGTGATGAAAATGTAAACAATGCAATGCTGTAATGACCTGTATACCCTTTACAAAAACTTAAATAAAAAAAAAAAAAATCCTTTTCCTTTAAAAATGAAAAAGAGGACATTGGAGACAAATACCTGTACTGATGTGCTGACAGCCCTATAATAACAAGATTTTTTTTAAAAATATACTGTATATGGTCAGAGATTTCAACTCCCCCAATGTTTGAAACAAAGTTACGCTCTTGCCTATAGGGCATGTGCTGCTGGTGTATAGACTTTGGTTGAAGGAGCAGGAGGGCATCCTGGGGACATAAAAAATAGTGAAAAAATATTAGGGAATAAAATGTAGCAGCATTTTGACAATGCCTGACTGTTCATCGAAGCAAATAGGTTCAAAGATCTTATTCACTGATGATTGGGGCAGCACTGCAGGACTGTGCTTAACGGCCCTACCAAGACAGCCACTATATCTTTCATTATTGCTGCTAGTCTATGCTATTCTTTCTCACACTCAACCCCTGCCCCCCATCCAAAAAAAAAAAAAAAAAAAAAACATCTACAAGACTTTTCTTTCCGTGAGAGAGATTTCTTCTCCTTGTTACCAATGGTAATGGGAAGAATACTGAATTGTTGACTCCTTTTGCTATTGAAGGGTTTTATCATGTATCACTGTAGAAATAGAATAAAATAGGCTTGACTGTCATTGTACAGTAGTACAGTACAACGAAATTGTGGATGCTCCACCAGGCTACTGCACAGCAAAGAGAAGAATTAGATAAAACACACGACTGAAATAAAAGTAAAATCCGGTTTCCTCCCACATGCCAAAAGCATGCAAGTTAGGTTAATTGGCATCAAACTGGGGATTCTAAATTGTCCTTAGGTATGATTGTGAGAGTGAATAGTTGTCTGTCTCTGTGTTGGTCCTACGATGGACTGGCGATCTGTCCAGGGTGTACCCTGCCTCTCGCCCAAAGATGCTGGGATAGGCTCCAGCCCCCCCGCAACCCGAAAAGGATTAAGCGGAAGAAGATGGATGGATGGATGGATAAAGATAATAATAAAATGAAAATAAAAATGGCCCAGGATTATGGAAGTATGCACAGGTCTGGTAGTGGCTACGTAGGTGGAACTATGTACATAAGAGCACAGAATGCAGACACACAATTGAACACACAACTGAGTGAAATGGTCCAAGGATTATGGAAAATTTACACAGTAGTGGTATCATGGATGGGTCAATGAACATGAAAGTGCGGAGTGCAAAGACAGTTGAGTTATTGTGATAATTAAAAGGTCCTCAGCTGTGAGCATGTGAGTGTTCGGAGAGAGGGGAGTGGGGCCTCTGACTGTTTGCAGTTCAGATGACCCAGGGGAAGAAACTGTTTGTCAGTCTGGAGGTGTGGGACCAGATCAAGCTGAACCATCGTCCAGTGGGAACCAGGTTGAACAGGTGGTGGGCGGGATGTGAGGAGTCTCCTGTGATGGCCTTAATCCTTCTGAGACAGGAAGATCTGGAGATGTCTTCCAGGGAAAGCAGAGGGCCTCTGATAATTTTTTGGGCAGTGTTGTTGCACAGCCTTCCTGCTCTCGGCCATGGAGCCGGCGTATCACACACCCAGACAGTAGGTGAGCATCCTCTCCACTGAGCAGCGACAGATGGAAAAAAAAAATAGCCTACTCAATTAATACATATCTCTTTGGATTCAAAAAGTCAGTGCAAATTTGCAGTGGCTTTTGTTATGAATTGGAACAATATACAGTGGGGAAAATAAGTATTGAACAAGTCAACATTTTTCTCATTAAACATGCAGTATTTCTGATGGAGCCATTGACCTGAGATTTTCATCAGATATCAGTAACAACCCAAGTAATCCATACATACAAAGAAATCAAAACACCTATGTTCACAAAACAAGTTATATTTAATAAAGTGGAATGACATAGGGAATAAGTATTGAGCACATGAAGAAAAAGAGATGCAAAAAGGCATAGAAAGTCAAGAAACCAGCTGAAATCCATCAGAAATTAGGAAGCCATCCCATCCCCTTCAGTGAAAATTAATTTCAGCTGGTTCAGTTTTGACTGATGGCCTTTAAAAAAGTCTGTGAATATCAGATTGTCACATCACAAAGAACTCATGATGGGTAGAAGCAAAGAGCTCTCTCTAGACCTTTGCAACCTTATTGATGCAAAACATATGGCATTGGTTACAGGTGCATTTCTAAACTGCTGAATGCTCCAGTGAGCACTATTGGAGCCATCATTTGGAAGTGGAAAGAACATCATTTTACCATAAACTGGCAACGACCAAGAGCTCCTCACAAGATTTCTGACAGAGGAGTCAAAAGAATTATCAGAAGAGTTATCCAAGAGCCAAAGACCACTCGTGGAGAGCTCCAGAAAGACCTGGAGTTAGCAGGTACTGCTGTTTCAAAGAAAACAATAAGTAATGCACTCAGTCAACATGGGCTCTATGCCCACTCACCTCACAAGACTTCATTGCAGAAGAAAAAACATATTGAAGCTTGTTTAAAGTCTGCTGTACAACATTTGGGCAAGCCAAGAAAATACTGGAAGAATACAGTCTGGTCAGATAAGAACAAAATTGAACTTTTTGGATCCCTCAACACACAGCATGTTTGGAGGAGAAATGACATTGCACATCCCATCATAGTTGGTGGGGGGGAGGTCAGCACACGGTACAGGCAGACCTCATATAATTGAAGGAAATATGAATGGACAAATGTAGAGACATCCTTGATAAGAACCTGTTGCCATCTGCCCAGATGCTGAAGATGAAACGAGTGTGGACATTTCAACAAGACAATGATCCCAAACGTACAGCCAAGGAAACTGGTTCCAGAGAAGGAAAATAAAGCTGCTAGAATGGCCCAGTAAGTCACCTGAACTGAATCCAATTGAAAATTTATGGAATGGACTGAAAATCAGAGTTCATAGAAGACACCCACGGAAACTTCAAGATTTGAAGACAGTTTGTGTGGAAGAATGGGCGAAAATCACTCCTGAGCAATGCCTGTGCCTAGTTTCTCCATACAGGAGGCGTCTGGAAACTCTTATTACCAGCAATGTCATAATCGTGGTACGGCCAGGGACCATGCCCATGCTTTATGTTCATGTTAGTCTTTACGTTTTTCACAGTATCATTATTTTTCTGGTTATGATTATCATTATTATTAAGTACCCCCGTGTTCCCTGATCGTCTGTTATGTCATGTCATCCCCTGTTGCCTGTGTTTATTGGCTGTCTTTTGTATTTGGTTATATTTTATGATCTCGGTTTATTTTAACTGTTTAGTATTGTTGTCCTGCATGTTCATTATCATGTCTCCTGTGCATCCCCTGTCTGAGTGTCAGTGTAGCCCCGCCCATCCTGTTTTCCTCACCTGCTGCCCTTGACTGTCCGCCCAAGCTGTCTCATATTTACCTCCGCCAAGAGGAGGAGGTTATGTGATCATCAGCGTTGGTTTGTCTGTTTGTTTGTCTGTTTGTCTGTTTGTTAGCAAGATAACTCAAAGTTATGGACGGATTTTCATGAAATTTTCACAGATTGTCAGAAATGTGGTATCCTACAGATGATTAGATTTTGGTGGTGATCCGGATCACCGTCTGGATCCAGGAATTTTTAAAAGGATTTTTTTTTTCTCAAAAAGTTATGAACGGATTTTCATGAAATTTTCACAGATTGTCAGAAATGTGGTATCCTACAGGTGATTACATTTTGGTGGTGATCCGGATCACCGTCTGGATCCAGGAATTTTTTAAAGGATTCTCTTTTTTTTTTTTTTTCAGGTTCTATAATATAAGGTTTTTGCTCAGTCGTAGTGGCTGCGCAAAAACCAGCTCTGCCGGGGAAGGTTCCAGATCCTCTTTCGGCGCGGAGCGCAACCCCAATATAAAACCCATGGCAGCCTGTCTACCCAATTTGCATCCGTCAATGAAGCCCTGAGTGCTGCTTTCAGTGATCTATGAAAACGCTTGCATAAACCATTGGCTTGTGGGTTGTACACGGTTGTGCGGTGAATTGTAACACCCAGGCAATTTTAGCAAACACGGGCGTATTGCCATTTCTGTAGGCCAAAAAGAAAAAAAAAAATATACGGGAAAAAAAATTATTGAGAGTGTGGAGGAACACCTCGTGTGTGACCCCCACAGCGTACGGGGCTGGCAGAGCGTTCAGTGTGAGCAATTATCAGAACAGTGAGAGGTATGGACTGATCATTATGCAGATGCGCCTCCCTCCCTCTTTTGTCCTGCAGCTCCGGAACAGAGAGGAATCCCGGCGCCAGTAATCCTGATATGTGTGACTCTAATGCAAATGTCCATGCTTTCCTGCTGTATACTGTGATGCTAATGTGCCATGCATGCATTGTCTGAGCTGGGTATATAAGTTGACTGCATATCTCTTGCTCTCTCTCTTTTTGATCACTCGCATTGTTTGTTGCTGACTTTGAGACACATGGCTCGCTCCAGCATGCTGCCACAGCGCTGAGCGAGCCTCGTGGAGGATGAATAAAGCACCCTTTTAAACTTCAGTTCACCGTGTAATGTAGGATTAATATTTATGATGTTAAACACTGTATGGGGGGAACTGTGGCGCTTGGCGGAGGTCTGCGCTCTCCGAGTGCTTTTCTAGTTTTAATTAGTTATTCCCCTATTTGTGTCAGTTTTTGCATGAGCTCTGTCTGGTGTCCTTGTCATTATTCCCCACTGTTTCCCCAGTTTATGCATAAATCGTGCCATGTAAGTTTGCCTCGCTAAGTTTTGAGTTCAGCCCTTGTGCTGCATTTTCTTTGTCATGAGTGTTTGTTAATAAATTATTGTTTGCACCATAATCCTACCTGCACTCATGAGCTCTGTTTCTGAACTCTCATCTGCCCGGAGGGCAGAACATGAAAGTAGGATGCCAGCAAACAAGGGCCCAGCAGGTTCGGATGGTTGGGGAGATCCTAATGAGCTCCTTTCAGATCTGGTGGAGCGGTGCAGGATCTATGAGGAGCAAGGGGATTGGAAGTCACTGGCTTTGGAGGAGGCTCAGAGAATCGTAAATTCATTTTTTCCTCAAAATTCTACACACAATACCCCATAATGACAATGTGAAAAAGTTTTTTTTTTTTTTTTAGATTTTTGCAGATTTATTAAAAATAAAAAAATAAGAAATCACATGTACATAAGTATTCACAGCCTTTGCCATGAAACTCAAAATTGAGCTCAGGCAATCATCCTGTTTCCACTGATCATACTTGAGCTGTTTATACAGCTTAATTGGAGTCCACCTGTGGCAAATTTACTTGATTGGACATGATTTGGAAAGGCACACACCTGTCTATATAAGGTCCCACAGTTGACAGTGCATGTCAGAGCACAAACCAAGCATGAAGTCAATGGAATTGTCTGTAGACCTTCGAGACAGGGTTGTCTCAAGGCACAAATCTGGGGAAGGGTACAAAAAAATTTCTGCTGCTTCGAAGGTCCCAATGAGCACAGTGACATCCATCATCCATAAATGGAAGAAGTTCGGAACCACCAGGACCTCTTCCTAGAGCTGGCCGGCCGTCTAAACTGAGCAATCGGGGGGAAAGGGCCTTAGTCAGGGAGGTGACCAAGAACTCAATGGAAACTCTGTCAGAGCACCAGCATTCCTCTGTGGAGACAGGAGAACCTTCCAAAAGGACAACCAGCTCTGCAGCAATCCACCAATCAGGCATGTATGATAGAGTGGGCAGACGGAATCCACTCTTTAGTAAAAGACACATGGCAGCCTGTGCTGAGTTTGTCAAAAGGCACCTGAAGGACTCTCAGACTATAAGAAACAAAATTCTCTGGTCTAATGAGACAAAAATTAAACTCTTTGGCGTGACTGCCAGGCGCCATGTTTGGAGGAAACCAGGCGCTGCTCATCACCAGGCCAATACCATTCCTACAGTGAAGCATGGTGGTGGCAGCATCATGCTGTGGGGATGTTTTTCAGCGGCAGGAATTGAGAGACTAGTCAGGATAGAAGAAAAGATGAATGTAGCAATGTACAGAGACATCCTTGATGAAAACCTGCTCCAGAGCACTCTTGACCTCAGACTTGGGCAATGGTTCATCTTTCAGCAGGACAACAACCCTAAGCACAAAGCTAAGATATCAAAGGAATGGCTTCAGGACAATTCTGTGAATGTCCTTGAATGGCCCAGCCAGAGCCCAGACTTGAATCCAATCGAACATCTCTGGAGACATCTGAAAATGGCTGTGCACTGACGCTGTCCATCCAACCTGACGGAACTTGAGAGGTGCTGCAAAGAGGAATTGACGAAACTGCCCAAAGATAGGCGTGCTAACCTTGTGGCATCTTATTCAAAAAGACTTGAGGCTGTAAAGCTTGCTTCATGCTACACCTCTGCTGTCCGTGTACATGTAACCGGAAACCTCGTGTGACAAAATTTACGTCATCGTCTCCACTCCGCTAGTGTCGGGAATGCTCAACCACGGATGACCGCGTGCAGCCCAAGTTTTGTGATCGCGCCGCCTGCCCACGACCTGAACGCGTTGAAAAGCGCATGCGCAAGACTGAGCATCCCATTCATAAGGTGGCGATATCGACACAGCATACAGTGGGGCAAAAATGTATTTAGTCAGCCACCAATTATGCAAGTTCTCCCACTTAAAAGATGAGAGAGGTCTCCAATTTTCATCATAGGTATACCTCAACTATGAGAGACAAAATGAGAAAAAAAATCCAGAAAATCACATCCAAGGATTTTTAATGAATTAATTGGTAAATTCCTCAGTAAAATAAGTATTTGGTCACCTACAAACAAGCAAGATTTCTGGCTCTCACAGACCTCTAACTTCTTCTTTAAGAGGCTCCTCTGTCCTCCACTCGTTACCTGTATTAATGGCACCTGTTTGAACTCGTTATCAGTATAAAAGACACCTGCCTACAACCTCAAACAGTCACACTCCAAACTCCACTATGGCCAAGACCAAAGAGCTGTCAAAGGACACCAGAAACAAAATTGCAATAGGTAAGCAGCTTGGTGTGACGAAATCAACTGTGGGAGCAATTATTAGAAAATGGAAGACATACAAGACCACTGATAATCTCCCTCGATCTGGGGCTCCACGCAAGATCTCACCCCTTGGGGTCAAAATTATCACGAGAACGGTGAGCAAAAATCCCAGAACCACATGGGGGGACCTAGTGAATGACCTGCAGAGAGCTGGGACCAAAGTAACAAAGGCTACATTAGAAACACACTACGCCGCCAGGGACTCAAATCCTGCAGTGCCAGACGTGTCCCCCTGTTTAAGCCAATACGTGTCCAGGCCCGTCTGAAGTTTGCTAGAGAGCATTTGGATGATCCAGAAGAGGATTGGGAGAATGTCATATGGTCAGATGAAACCAAGATAGAACTTTTTGGTAAAAACTCAACTTGTTGTGTTTGGAGGAGAAAGAACACCATACCTACTGTGAAGCATGGGGGTGGAAACATCATACTTTGGGGCTGTTTTTCTGCAAAAGGACCAGGATGACTGATTCGTGTAAAGGAAAGAATGAATGGGGCCATGTATCATGAGATTTTGAATGAAAACCTCCTTCCACCAGCAAGGGCATTGAAGATGAAACGTGGCTGGGTCTTTCAGCATGACAATGATCCCAAACACACCGCCCGGGCAACGAAGGAGTGGCTTCGTAAGAAGCATTTCAAGGTCTTGGAGCGGCCTAGCTAGTCTCCAGATCTCAACCCCATAGAAAATCTTTGGAGGGAGTTGAAAGTCTGTGCTGCCCAGCGACAACCCCAAAACATCAATGCTCTAGAGGAGATCTGCATGGAGGAATGGGCCAAAATACCAGCAACAGTGTGCGAAAACCTTGTGAAAACTTACAGAAAACGTTTGACCTCTGTCATTGCCTACAAAGGGTATATAACAAAGTATTGAGATGAACTTTTGTTATTGACCAAATACTTATTTTACCGAGGAATTTACCAATTAATTCATTAAAAATCCTTCAATGTGATTTTCTGGATTTTTTTTTTCTTATTTTGTCTCTCATAGTTGAAGTATACCTATGATGAAAATTGGAGACCTCTCTCATCTTTTAAGTGGGAGAACCTGCACAATTGGTGGCTGACTAAATACTTTTTTACCCCACTGTACATCAGTAGACGAAGAAGACAATGAGGAGGTGGAAAATGAGAATAAATACATACATGAATCATACATACATACTTTCTTTCACAGCGGCAGCAGCATCTTCGTGGGAAAGGAGTGAAAACCGGGAAGTCAAACAGCAGAAATGGACTCTACATTTGAAGAGAACTTTGTGAAAAAGTCTGCCGTTTCTTTGTTGGTGAAAATCCTGGAACATCAGTGCCTTGGCGCTAGCTATCGGGCAGGAGTGAAACCACAAATGATGGCTATGTGCATGCGTCAACCGCTTGGCCTGGGTAGATGAAAAAAGTGAGCATGAGCAGTGCCCCGTGCATGCCGGGCTCATCCAAAGTATACGTGGACCACAGCGGACTAGAGAGAAATACAGCATGAAGCAGGCTTTATTCCTGTCAAAGGTGCATAAAACAAAGGATTGCGCAAAGGCTGTGAATACTTACGTACATGTAATTTCTTAGTTTTTTTTTATTTTTAATAAAGTCGCAAAAATCTAAAAAAAAATATTTTTTTTCATGTTGTCATTATGGGGTATTGTGTGTCGAATTTTGAGGAAAAAAATGAATTTATTCCATTTTGGAATAAGGCTGCAACATAACAAAATGTAGAAAAAGTGAAGCGCTGTGAATACTTTCCGGATGCACTGTACCTGGAGAACTTTTGAGTATTTCCCCGGAACTGCAGGGTTTTCTGCTCATGGCCAGGCTCCTCCTCCTCTCCGCTCCACCTTTGTCACCACAGGCTCTCTCCCCAATGTCTCCAGTCAGTCCTCTGCCTGCAGCTTCCACTTTAACACGGGATGAGCCCATGGACTGTCAGGTTTGCAGCACCTGTGTCCATGCGTGCGGCCACAGCTGAGGAACTGGAGGAGCACCAACAGGTATTGCTGTCTCAGACTGAACTGCTCCTGGAATATAATCCCTGGCTCTTCCTGGAGTATGCGGTCCAGCTGAGCGGGAACCAGCTGGCCATGGAAGGCTCAGCTGTGAGATGAATGATGATGAAGCACCGCCCGGCACGATGGGGCAAACACTGTCCTCCCAGCTCAGGCTCACCGCCACCCACACCTCCTCACTCCGTTTCAGCCCCACGGAACTCTGCTACGCTGATCGCCACATCAGCAGTTTCACCTGTCTGCCCGCCTGTAACTTCACCTATCATCACGCCTGTCACTCTGTCTGTCACCATGTTCATGTCTACAGCCTCGCCTGAGGTGTCACCTTTCACCATGCCTGCAGTGCCAGTTCCCACTTTTTCTGCACTGGTGCCCTTGCCTGCTGCTACTCATCAGTTTGCCTCATCTGCGGTCCGACCAACGGCCATGGCTCCGATCTCTGGTTCATCTCCACTTGCACCAGTAGAGCAACAGAATAAGCAAGTGCATACTCATTTCTCTTTACCATCTAATGAGATGTCTTGTTTCAAGTGAGGGGTCCCAGCAGCAGCCCTCTTCTACTGCTGAGCCTCCACCTTCTGCTGTCACTTCTGCTGTCACCATCCTTGGTCTCTCTGCTTTTCCCCGAGGTGCACGAGTCTGCTCCAGCTGTCCCCGCGGTGCACACCAAAGCTCTTGCTCAGCCCGACGTGCATGTTCCTGTTCCAGCTCAGCCCAAGGTGCACGTTCCTGTTTCTGCTCAGCCCAAAGTGCATATTTCTGTTCCTCCTCAGCCCGAAGTGCACGTTCCAGTTCCTGCTCAGCCCAAGGTGCATGCTACAGCTCCATCAGTTTCTGAGGTGCACGAGCCTACACCAGCTGCCCACGAGGTGCACACCACAACTCCAGCAGTCTCCAAAGTACACGTTTCTGTTCCCGAGGTGCACACCATTGCACCAGCAGTCCCCAAGATGCACGCCGCTGCTCCAGCAGTCCCTGAGGTGCACATCACTGCTCCAGTACTCTCCGTGGTTGACGTTCCCCAGCAGCAGATTCTCAGTGTGGTCAGCACTCCTCAGAAGTCTCCCAGTGGGGTCGCCGCTCCCTGGTCACTGTTGGCTCCTGCACCGAAGGTCTCTCAGGTACTGTGTCTAGGGCAAAAGACTCCTCTATTGCTACCTCTAGAGTGAGAGATTTCTATATTATTTTCTGTAATAAGAGTGCCACTGTTACCATCTGCTGAGCTCTCAGATTCTATGTATTCTCATGAGCAAACAATTCCTTTGTGGTCTCTAAGTTAATGGGCTCCTTTGTGGTCTCCAGAGCAAAGGACCCCAATGCCATCTCCTGAGTTTAAACCCCCATGTTGTTTTCTTTTGAGCAAGAGGTTTCTATGTTACCTCCTGGGTTTAAAACCTCTATGTTGTTTTCTTCTGAGCAAGAAGATTCTGTATTGTTTTTCCCAGAGTTAAGCACTCCTACATTATTTTTCCCAGAGCAAAGGGCTCCTATTTTGTTTTCTCGAGAGTAGGGAGTTCCCATGTTGTTTTTGCCTGAGGTTAAAGGTTTCATGTCAGCCTCTGAGCTTAAAATTTTCATGTTGTCGTTACCGCCTGAGTTTAAGGTTTCTATGTTATCTCCAGAGTTGAGAACTCCCCTGTTACCATTTTATAGATAGATAGATACATACATACATACTTTATTTCAAACAAAAAAGTAAAAAAACAAAACAAATGACAAGTGCAATAAAAGTGACAGTAGACAATGCTCGAAAGGGAGAAGGAAGAAGTGAACACTTATTTACTCCAACTCCTCTTTTCCCTAAATACAACCCATGTCTAATATATACAAATTACCTCATTTAAGACCCCAAGTAGACAATTAACTATATTTTGTACATATCAACATTGATACCCATCCATCCCAACATACATGCAGTTCATACATCAAAACCCAGCCCCAAACAACAGAGATATACTGTACATAGTACTGTCCCACCTACCATTCCATAGTGTCCCAGAATGAGCATAGTGAATCGTACATATAAATACTACCCCTCTAACATATATTCTTTCAGCAAATAATGTTTATACTGTAGGGAACCCACGCTGGGATATTCATCTCAGACTGGAAGCAGAGGGGAGGTGAATATTCCCTCTGCAGGTAGAGCGTGGGGGATTAAATGGAGGATAGTACGTATTGTAATGTGTAAATGTATTGTGATGTAAGATTTCAGGCAACGGGGAAGGAATGGAGTGATATAAAAGGAGAGACCCTGGTGTATTGAGAGAAGTCTTTTTCTCTGTATGAATGCAGTGAGAGAGAGAAATAAAGTCGTCTGTCATGCAGATCTGGTTCCCTTATTTGCACTCTCCACACTGGTGACCCTTGACGAATTATGGAACATGAGGCAAGAACCCCGGAGTCGGCCCGGACGGGAAGTCCCAGCAACGCGGCAAGCATCCCAGAGATGGCCCGGACGGGAAGCCCCAGCAAAGCGTGCGCTGTTTCGGTCAAACTACCAGACTTTTGGCTGCACGACCCGCGGTCTTGGTTCTACCACACCGAGGCTCAGTTCGCCCTCCTGGGCCTAACGGCAGATGATACCAGATATTACTATGTGGTCGCAGCACTGGACACTCGCACGTCTCAGCAAGTAGCGAGCCTGCTCCAACAGCCTCCAGCCCACGATAAATACGGGGCTCTCAAGGCCGCGCTGACCCAGCGCTACACACTCTCGGACTGTGAGAGAGCAGAGAGGTCTCCTGAGGCGCTCCGAGTTAGGAGATGGGTCGGCGGTCGAACTGATGGAGAAGATGTTGGCATTGATGGGCACAGACGACGGGCATTTTCTGTTTGTCCACCTTTTCCTCCGGAACCTCCCAACAGAGGCAAGAGCGGTCCTGGCCAACTCGCCATTGCTGGCCGCACGCGACTACCGTGTGCTAGTCCAGGAGGCAGATCGGATCATCCTCACCACCAGAGCCCTCACAGTGAACGCGGCAGCGTCGGAACCCAGCGAGATGACCAGCGGAGGCGAGGAGCCGGCGATGGTAGCGGCAGCGGGGGCCAGAAGGCGCCAGAGAGACATGCTCTGCTTCTACCACCGCCACTTTGGAGAGAACGCATGCAGACGTGTGCCACCGTGCCAATTCAAGCATTCGGGAAATGCCAAGGCCGGCAGTCAGTAGCAGCTGCGACCGCCGGTGAAGAAAACAAGCTGCTCTACGTGACGGACTCGCGCTCGGGGAGACTGTTCCTCGAAGACACCGGCTCCCAAAAGAGCCTCATCCTGCCATCCTACGCTGACCGGCTAGTGGGAGCTAGCGGCCCCGAGCTGATAGCCGCAAACGGCTCGGACATTAGGACTTTTGGTGAGAGGACACTGACTGTATCCCTACACGGCCATATGTACGAGTGGACATTCATCATAGCGGCATGCAGTTTCCCGATCTTGGGAGCTGATTTTCTGTGTGCACATGGGTTGCTAGTCGATGTTGCTAACAGACGCTTGGTAAATGCAATGTCTTTTGATTCTCTCCCCTGTACAGCTCAAGGAGCCGGGCCAACGACACTAGCCAACGTCACAGCTCCAGGCAGTAAGTTCCACAGACTGCTCACTCAGTTCCCAGCACTCACAGTCCCGACATTTTCGGAGGCCATTACTAAACACGGGGTGGAACACTCTATCACCACCACTGGGCCGCCCGTTTTCGCACGACCTCGGCGCCTGGACGCAGCTAAACTGGCCATAGCGTGCGAGGAGTTTGCCAACTTGGAAAGGTTGGGCATCATCAGGCGCTCAAACAACCCATGGGCATCCCCGTTACATATGGTTCCTAAGGCCAAGGGATCGTGGCGACTGTGCGGAGATTTCCGCAGATTGAATAACGCCACAGTGCACGACCGCTACCCGATTCCCCATATTCAGGATTTTTCCATTCACCTCGTTGGGGCACGCATTTTTTCTAAAATAGACCTGGTCCGCGGTTACCACCAGGTCCCGGTACACGCGGAGGACTTACCCAAAACAGCAGTAATAACTCCGTTTGGCTTGTTTGAGTTTATACGCATGCCCTTCGGCACAGACATTCCAACGCATGATGGATGCGGTGTTGCGTGATCTGCCATTTGTGTTTGTCTACCTGGATGATATCCTGGTGGCCAGTGCGTCTGAGGACGAACACGTAACCCACCTCAGGACGGTTTTCCTGAGGTTGGAAGAGCACGGGTTAATAATCAACCCGGCGAAATGCCAGTTCGGCATGACGGGGATTGACTTTTTGGGGCACCGCATCTCACCGGAGGGAGCAATACCCTTGCTGGACAAGGTGCGTGCCGTGGCGAATTTTCCCTGGCCTCAGACGGTCAGGGCGCTGCAAGAGCTTTTTGGGGATGGTTAACTTTTATAACCGGTTTCTCCCCCACGCAGCTCAGCTCATGCAGTCGTTGTACGCGGCGCTCAAGAAACGGAAGCCGGCGGACAGAATTGAATGGACTCCGGAGCGGGAGCAGGCATTCTCTGAGGTTAAAACAGCCCTGGCAAACGCTGCACTGTTGGCGCACCCAGACCCGGCGGCCCGGATAGCGCTCACTACCAACACCTCGGACGTGGCCATAGGGGCCGTCGTGGAGCAACGCGTTGCCGGTTCTTGGCAGCCGCTCGCTTTTTTCAGCAGGGCTTTGCGCGACAGTGAGCGTAAATACAGCGCGTTCGACAGAGAGTTGCTGGCTCTCCACCTGGCCATACACCATTTCCAGTTCTGGCTGGAAGGGCGCAGCTTCACTGCGTTCGTGGACCACAAGCCACTAACGTATGCGATGGCCAAGGTTTCAGAACCATCGTCAGGCCAACAGCAGAGACAGCTGGCCGTGATCTCGGAGTTTACGACCGATATTCAGCATGTGGCCAGTAAACTGAATGTGGTGGCGGACTGCCTCTCGCGCCCAGTAGTGGCCCCAGTCTGCGTAGGGATAGATTATACGCCGCAGAGCAGTTTGGCGATGCGGACATGTGCGTGCTCCAGTTTGGACCAACGGGCTTAAGGCTGGAGAGCAGAGTACTGCAAGACGGCAGCTCCCCCCAGTCTGTGACGTCTCCACGGGACGCCCGCCCCCAGTGGTCCCAGTTGCTTGGCGCCTCCAAGTGTTTGAGTCAGTTCATGCTCTGGTGCACCCAGGAGTGCGTACGTCAGTCAAAATGGTGGGAGCGAAGTTCGTATGGCCAGGCCTGCGCAAACAAGTGAAAGAGTGGGCTGCAGCCTGCGTAGCGTGCCAGCGAGCCAAAGTGCACAGACACACGAAGGCCCCTTTGGAGCCGTTTCGTATACCTGCTAAGAGGTTCAACCATGTTCATGTGGACCTCGTGGGCCCCCTCCCGCCATTGCAGGGGTTCACGCACCTTCTGACAGTGGTGGACCACACCACACGCTGGCCAGAAGCAGTCCCGCTAGCGGCAACCACGTCCGTGGACGTGGCGCGCGCCTTTTTGACAACACGGGTGGCACGTTTTGGCATCCCGTCAGACATCACGTCCGATAGGGGTCCGCAGTTTGTTTCCGACCTCTGGTCCGCGATGGCCTGTAGCCTGGGTGTAGCAATTCATTGGACAACCGCGTACAACCCACAGGCCAATGGGTTATGCAAGCGTTTCCATAGGTCACTGAAAGCAGCGCTCAGGGCTTCGCTTACGGATGCAAATTGGGTAGACCGGTTGCCGTGGGTTCTGTTAGAGTTGCGTTCCGCACCAAAAGAGGATTTGGAGGCTTCCCCGGAGGAGCTTGTTTTTTCTCAGCCACTGCGGCTCCCCGGGGAATTTTTACCAGATAATCCCGTGCCGGACAACTGTCTGTCTCTGTGTTCGCAGCATAGAGCAGATACAGGCATGCTACACACATATATACACACATATATATACATATAGGCACGCTACAGGCCCGGCCCACCACTCTTTTCCATGCGCTTTTGTGCCAAAAACTTTGAAGAACGTAGCGTTCGTGTTTGTCAGGCACGATGCCCACCGCCCCCCATTGCACCCACCCTACGATGGCCTGTTCAGAGTGCTGGAACCAGGGGACAAACATTTTTTGTTACACTTGGGGGGTAGTCGGGAGAAAATATGTATAGACAGACTTAAGCCCGCCTTTGTGGTGGCGGACGAACAAGTGATGTTGGCTTGTGCCCCTCGGCGTGGAAGACCCCCACTGAGAACTCCCCAGGTAGAAGATTCAGCAGAGCAGCCACACGGACAAGTAGAATCCCCCCCCCCCCCCGCCATTGCCCACCCGCAGACAGACACACCCCCAAGACCCCCCAGCCGGCACAGCAGTGCCACAGAGTCAATATGGGAGGAGACTGAAGCCAAAAGGACGTGAGGGTTGAAGCTCAGTCTGAGACTCTGGGGGGGCGGTGTAGGGAACCCATGCTGGGATATTCATCTCAGACTGGAAGCAGAGGGGAGGGGAATATTCCCTCTGCAGGTAGATGAACATGTGGGGCGGGAGAGCAGGGATCAGATATCAGACACACACTTTATTTGCACTCCCCACAATACCTATTTTTGAATTGATTTCTGTTTGTACATAGTTTCAGTACCAGCTCCAGACTGTTCCACAAATCCACCCCACAGACAGATATGCACATACTTTTCTTAGTTGTTCGTACCTTAGGTTTTGTAAAGTTTAAGTCTCCTCTCAAATTATAATCATTGTCTCTTTTTTTGAATATTTTTTGTATATTAGTTGGGATGTTGATTATTAATTGCCCTGTACATTACTTGTGATGTCTTAAATTTAACTAAATCCATGAACTTTATGACATGTGACTTTAAAAACAACGAGTCGGTATGGTCTCTATATCCAACATTATTTATTATCCTTATAGCTTTTTTTTTTTTTAATGTGCATATTGGCTGTAGGTTGGTCCTGTAGGTGTTTCCCTTTATGAATTTAAAGCTCCTCTACTGTTGTCCCCGGAGCCAAGGGTTTTTGTGACATTATCTCCCAAGTTTAGTGTTCCTTTGATGTCATCTCCTGAACAAACAGTTTCCATGCTACCCCCATGTTAAAGGCTCTTTTGTGTCTGATATCTGATCCCTGCTCTCCCGCCCCACATGTTCATCTACCATTCTGGTGGCTTTTGGACTTTGGTAGGCCACCTGACACATCGTGTTCACCCGTCTAGTGGCCCTTGGATTTTGGTAGGCCACCCGACGTGCCATGTTTTTCTGTTTGATGGGCCTTGGACTCTGGCAGGCTACCAGATTCATCATGTTCCTCCTCTTGGTGGTCGTAGGACTCTGGCCGACCACCTGATGACATGTTCTGAGCTCAGATTTCCTCTGAGCTCAGACCCTTACTTTATGTTTCAGTAGTATTTATCTGTAAAGTCTGCTTTTGGTTCTGTATTTGTGTCTTGGTTTATTTTCCTGTTTCATGGCTGAGCTCTGCTCTCATTTCATTAACACACTTACCAGCTGATTGCTGTGCTTCAGGTTCCTCAGCTGCAATCAGTTGGTAATTAGGTCACCCTGCCACTTGCACCTGCAGCTCATTAGTGCCCCAATATACACTCACCGGCCACTTTATTAGGTACACCATGCTAGTAACGGGTTGGACTCCCTTTTGCTTTCAGAACTGTCTCAATTCTTCGTGGCATAGATTCAACAAGGTCACAGAGTTTGGTCCATATTGACATGATGGCATCACACAGTTGGCGCAGATTTGTCGGCTGCACATCCATGATGCGAATCTCCCGTTCCACCACATCCCAAAGATGCTCTATTGGATTGAGATCTGGTGACTGTGGAGGCCATTTGAGTACAGTGAACTCATTGTCATGTTCAAGAAACCAGTCTGAGATGATTCCAGCTTTATGACATGGCGCATTATCCTGCTGAAAGTAGCCATCAGAAGTTGGGTACATTGTGGTCATAAAGGGATGGACATGGTCAGCAACAATACTCAGGTAGGCTGTAGCGTTGCAACGATGCTCAATTGGTACCAAGGGGCCCAAAGAGTGCCAAGAAAATATTCCCCACACCATTACACCACCACCACCAGCCTGAACCATTGATACAAGGCAGGATGGATCCATGCTTTCATGTTGTTGACGCCAAATTCTGACCCTACCATCCGAATGTCGCAGCAGAAATCGAGACTCATCAGACCAGGCAACGTTTTTCCAATCTTCTATTGTCCAATTTCGATGAGCTTGTGCAAATTGTAGCCTCAGTTTCCTGTTCTTAGCTGAAAGGAGTGGCACCCGGCGTGGTCTTCTGCTGCTGTAGCCCATCTGCCTCAAAGTTCGACGTACTGTGCGTTCAGAGATGCTCTTCTGCCTACCTTGGTTGTAACGGGTGGTTATTTGAGTCACTGTTGCCTTTCTATCAGCTCGAACCAGTCTGGCCATTCTCCTCTGACCTCTGGCATCAACAAGGCATTTCCGCCCACAGAACTGCCGCTCACTGGATATTTTTTCTTTTTCGGACCATTCTCTGTAAACCCTAGAGATGGTTGTGCGTGAAAATCCCAGTAGATCAGGTGTTTCTGAAATACTCAGACCAGCCCTTCTGGCACCAACAACCATGCCACGTTCAAAGTCACTCAAATCACCTTTCTTCCCCATACTGATGCTCGGTTTGAACTGCAGGAGATTGTCTTGACCATGTCTACATGCCTAAATGCACTGAGTTGCCACCATGTGATTGGCTGATTAGAAATTAAGTGTTAACGAGCAGTTGGACAGGTGTACCTAATAAAGTGGCCGGTGAGTGTATATTTGTCTGCTGCACTCTCCTCCAGCGTGGCAGCCAACCATAATGTTTGGACTGGACTATTTCCCTGTGTTCAGTCTTCCCCTCCTCTTTTCCAAAGTTTTCTGTAACTCTGGAGACTCATTGGTGTGTAAGTGATCCTTGTTGTTTTTTGTATGTGCTTACACAGTTATTATTACCTCCGCCAAGGAGGTTATGTTTTCATCGGCGTTGGTTTGTCTGTTTGTCTGTCTGTCTGTCTGTTTGTTAGCAAGATAACTCAAAAAGTTATGGACGGATTTTCATGAAATTTTCACAGATTGTCAGAAATGGGGTATCCTACAGATGATTAGAGTTTGGTGGTAATCCGCATCACCGTCCACAAGAAAATCGCCATTATGCAAAATGCCATTTTCGTGAATAACTACTAAACCACTAATCCCATCATTGTCAATCCAATTGCTTGTCATATGTTTTCATGGTCAAGGAATCTGAAAACGTACACACAAACACTGTATGGGGGGAACTGTGGGGCTAAAACGCCATTACGGAAAATGCCATTTTCGTCAATAACTACTGAACCACTAATCCTATCATTGTGAATCCAATTGCTAGTCATATGTTTTCATGGTCAAGGAATCTGACAACATACACACAAACACTGTATGGGGGGAACTGTGGCGCTAAACCGCCATTACGGAAAATGCCATTTTCGTCAATAACTACTGAACCACTAATCCCATCATTGTCAATCCAATTGCTTGTCATATGTTTTCATGGTCAAGGAATCTGAAAACGTACACACAAACACTGTATGGGGGGAACTGTGGCGCTTGGCGGAGGTCTGCACTCTCCGAGTGCTTTTCTAGTTTTTTGGACTGCTATGTTTTCTCTGTTAACAAATGTTCCTCACTACAATTAAAGCACTTGAGTTTGTCTTTTACCTTGGAGGGGTTTTGTTTCATGACACCTGATGGACATTGTTGCCTTTGTCTATATTATTGTTTTTCCCACCATGCCTTGCCTCCCTCCTCCCACCCATCTTGTTGTTACAATGTTTTCTTTGTTTAGGGGTGTCTGGAAGCCATGCCTTCAAGGGAGGATTATGTCACAATCGGGGCACAGCCAGGGACCATGCCCATGCTTTGTGTTCATGTTTGTCTTTGCTTTTTTCACAGTATCATTTTTACTCTGGTTATGATTATCTGTCATGACTGGAAGGATGTCGACAGCCGAAGGAGGGGAAGGCTTCTCTCGGCATTTCCTCACCGGATGATGCCGTTGTCTGCTTTCCGGGACTGACCGTGCTGGAGATGGAGGAGGGTCGGGCGACGAGTCCCGAAGAATGAAGGCCTGCTGATCTCCGGGTCTCCGTCTCGGCACCTTGGGGAACATCAACCCGGGGAAGGAGCGCTGGAGCGATCTCACTGTTGTCAGCAGGTCGACGAACTCGGGGTAGTCTCATAACCCGGGATACGTCTCCAAAACCTCCACAGCTCCTTCCAGACACTCCAGCTTCCTCTTTGGTCCCCAGGTAGCGAGGGCTTCATTGACGAAGGTCCGGATATATTTGGCGACCCATCCCTCCTCAATCGTGGGCCACTCCGCCGCCATTCCTCTTCCTTGGTGACACCGGGGCATGATGTTAACCAAACACAGGTCAGTCAGTGAAGGAAAAACTGCTCACAATGAGAAAAAAAGGTGATGTGTGGGTAAACCCGTTAAATCCTTTTGACTGCTGGATCATTCTGTCATGATCTCCTTGTGCACTTTTTCACAGAGCACGGAGGAGGAGTAAAAGGGCAAGGATTTATGCGCTGGGTTACACTACACACGTTTATTAGGTTCAACACACTGATAACAGTTACAGTGTCTACAAATCACACTGGCTATGGAGTCCTCCAGGACGCTCAACAGTCTGGGTGAGAAGACCGAGGAAAGACCACACACAGATAATAATCACGAGACTGGAGCTGTCCGAGTAAGTCAGAAAAAGCACAAGGTGAAATACAGTCCTTAGCTGACGTGACTCCATACAAAAACCGTCAATGAAGAGCCCAAAAGGCTACCTCACCACCGCCGGCCAGACAGCAGTGGTTATGGGTACGGCAGAGTACA
This sequence comes from Pholidichthys leucotaenia, assembly GCA_020510985.1. Taxonomy (NCBI): domain Eukaryota; kingdom Metazoa; phylum Chordata; class Actinopteri; order Cichliformes; family Pholidichthyidae; genus Pholidichthys; species Pholidichthys leucotaenia. Next base: position 153,281,673 of record CM035839.1, on the reverse strand, counting down.
CAGAAATACATATTAACATACATACAACGTGGCACGTACCCACAGAAAGGCCAGGACTGAGCCGGGGGGAACCAAGCCAGCTTGGTTCCTGACAATTATCATCATTATTATTATTAAGTGCCCCCATGTTCCCTGATCATTGTCTGTCATGTCATCCCCTGTTGTTTGTGTCTTTTGGTTGTCTTTTGTGTTTGGTTATATTTTATGATCTCAGTTTATTTTTACTGTTTAGTATTGTTGTCCTGCATGTTCATTGTCATGTCTCCTGTGCATCCCCTGTCTGAGTGTCAGTGTAGCCCTGCCTGTCCTGCTTTCCTCTCCTGCTGCCTTGACTGTCCGCCAAGATGTCCCATGTTTGCAGTTAGTTATTCCCCTGTTTATGTCAGTTTTTGAATGAGCTCTTTCTGGCGTCCTCATTGTTATTCCCCATTGTTTGCCCAGTTCATGGATAAATCGTGCGATGTGAGTTTGCCTTGCTAAGTTTTAAGTTCAGCCCCTGTGCTGCATTTTCTTTGTCATGAGTGTTTCTGTTAATAAATTATTGTTTGCACCATAATCCTGCCTGCGCTCATGGGTCCTGCTTCTGAACCCCCATCTGCCTGGAGGGCAGAACACCACATGACAAGGCTTTTCTACTAAATATTAAATGAATTTCACCAAGTGTGTTCAATACTTATTCCCTGTGTCATTCCCCTTTATTAAATATAACTTGATTTCTTTGTATGTATGGATTACTTGGGTTGTTACTAATCTCTGATGAAAATCTCAAGTCAATCACTCCATCAGAAATATATTTAATGAGAAAAATGTTGTGTTCAATACTTATTTTCCCCGCTGTAAATCTAAACACAATTGATTTGATCTGAGGAGGAGCCTATGATTACACATGACTTTGACAGAGCCAGTTGACCCAGCAATGAATGAAAATTGTGCTCTTTCCAGCTGATGACACAAGCCAGATGCTAGTGGGTGTTAGTGGGATTTTCATCTAATGTGAAAGGGATTTAACGGTGGAGACATACAGCATGACTACATCAAATCATTTCAATTCCATAAGCCTGTGAACTTTTTCCTTCCTTTATAGCAAATGTGTCCTTCCCCACCGCCAGTCTACCAACATTCCTCCCCAATTTCTTCCCTCTCCTCCCATCTTTTTTTTTTTTTTTTCTCAAGGATCCCCGGAATAACAGAAGCACTTTGGGTAGTCTGTCTGGGTCAATGTACAGGGCTATGCAGGGGATCACAGTGAGGCCAGCCTAATCACCTTTCAGATCAGCTTGGAGAACTGAGGAGACTGCACCTTTTATCCCAAACCAAAGTCAACAAGGCAAGATTCTTGGGAAGCATTTCAAACATTCTTGAAGACAAATAAGTGGGGTGTATAAAGAATTGACCCTCACAAATTTTAGCGAAAGAGAAAAAGCTGCTTGCTTGTTAACAAAACAAACTATAGGTCAGATTTTGAGGACATCATGGACATCACATTAACTCAGTTATTAGTCATTGCTTGACTTCCTCCTCCTCCTCCAGTACTGTCCCATCTATCAGAAATACAATATGGTCTGAACCTGACCAATCACATGTTTAAAAACTCAGGGCCCTATTACCACCACTCAACTGGGAGGAGGAGGTTCTCTTCAAAGAGGTGTGGTTGCACACAGTCTCATGCGCATTGGTATTATGGTGCATTTTATGGCAATGCGCTTTTGATCAGGAAAAAATAGGTCTTTCATCAGAAGCACATTGTTTAATGCTGTTTCAGTGGTGTGTTTTGAAATCATAGAGGTTCTTGGTAAAAAGATGGTAAAAAGTGAGGGAGAGCGTGGACAACCCTGCCTAGAACCTCTCTGGAGATTAAGGCTTATGGAAGTCTGGTCATTTGTTCAGACAGACGCAGCTGGAGAGCTATATAGTGTTTTAATCCAGCTTATAAAGATGGACCAAACCCGAACTTGTTTAACACCATAAAAAGAAATTTCCAGTAAACACGGTCAAAGGCTTTCTCTGCATCCAGGGACAAGATTGTAGTTTCTATGTTATTAATCTTGCAGTAGTCTATTAAATTAAATAGCCTGCGTGTATTATTAGCTGAGTGCCTACCCTTGATGAAACCTGTTTGATCTGGGTGTCTAATAAACAGAATTATTCTTTCCAGTCTTTTGGTCAGAGCTTTGCAAATTATTTTAAGATTGACATTCATAAGTGAGATGGGACGGTAACTGGATTGAAGCTTAGGTTCTTTTCCAGGTTTAAGGAGCAGGATAATACTAGCGGCTGTGGCGCAGGTGTAGTGCGCCACAGCCGTGTAGTGCGCCACAGCAGTCACTCAGTCACCCCCTCCCCCCTGGCCAGAAACCTCGGCATTATCATGGACCCCACCCTCTCCTTCAAATCTCACATCAACCATATCACCAAAACATCATTTTTTCATCTTCGTAATATTGCACGCCTCCGTCCAACCCTCTCACCCTCTGCTGCTGAAATACTCATCCACGCCTTCATCACCTCCAGACTTGATTACTGTAACAGCATTCTGTATGGACTTCCTTCCACCATCCTCCAAAAACTACAGTATGTCCAAAACTCAGCCGCCCGCCTACTTACTCACTCCCGCTCCAGAGACCACATCACTCCTCTCCTCCGTCAGCTCCACTGGCTCCCCATTCAACAGCGCATCAACTTCAAGATCCTCCTCATCACCTATAAAGCTCTTCATAACCTCGCCCCCTCATACCTAACGGACCTTCTGTCTCGTCATTCTCCCACTCGTCTCCTCCGCTCTGCTGACACTCACCTTCTTACCCCCATCACCAAGACAACATTTCGCACCCTGGGTGATAGATCATTCGCCATTGCCGCACCAACCCTCTGGAATTCCTTGCCCCTTCACATCCGGTCTGCCAACACACTTGCTTCTTTTAAAAGTGAACTCAAAACCCATCTTTTCAAATCTACCTACAAAAACTGACTGCCTCTTCTACCTATGTGTACCTACCTTGTCTGTTTACTCGTTCTCTATATGTTTGTCCCTATGCTGCTTTGTAAAGCGTCTTTGAGTATTTAGAAAAGCGCTATATAAGACTGATGTATTATTATTATTATTATTATTAGTGTGACCGACTACTGATCAGAGGGTCATGGGTTTGATTCCCGCTCTGTCTGCAGTCTGCATGTCGAAGTGTCCTTGAGCAAGACACTGAACCCCCAGTTGCTCCTGGTGGCCAGGCTAGCGCCTGTGTGTGTATGGCAGCTCTGCCGCCATCAGTGAGTGAATGGGTGGACAGCAGGATCTGTAAAGCGTTTTGGTCATCCAGAGATGAGAAAAAGTGCTATATAAGTGAACGCCATTTAGCCAAATTCATATTTGTAGGGATTACATTATCTTCTTTAATTTGGTTCACCATTTTAAAGAAAGTAGGTGCCATCACAGGCCAAAAGTCTTCATAAAATTCTACTGGAAAACCATCTGGTCCTGGAGCTTTGTTGTTTGGGATGAGCTTAAGTGCCTCCTGGAGTTCAGACACCAAAAGAGGTGCATCCAGAGCTGCAGTCTGTTCATTATTTAATCGTGGTTAGTTAATATTGTCCAAAAATTTATTTATCTCTGAGTCAGATGGGTTAATTTGAGATGAGTAGAGGTTTTCATAAAACTTTCTGAAGGAGCTATTTATTTCTTCAAGCTCATGGGTAATATTTCCAGTCATATCCTTAATAGAGTGGATAGTTGTTTTTTCTTTATTCAATCTAAGCTGGTTCGTAAGATATCGCCTTGATTTATTACCGTGTTCAAACTTCTCAAGATGCAGTCTTTGTATTAAAAACTGTGCTCTCATATTTGTAATTTCTTTTCATTCCAGCTTTAATTTTCTCAGATTGTTAAGTGTCTGTTCCTGTGGAGAAATGGCACAAGTCATCTCCAGTGATTTAATTTTCTGTTCTAACTCCCGTACCAGTGCGTTTTCTTTTTTATTCTTATATGAACAGTAACAGATTATTTTACCTCGCATGACCGCTTTTGCTGCTTCCCAAAGAACACACGGGGATATTCCTGGCACATCATTATATTCCAGATTTGATTCCCACTCTTTATTAAAGTAGTTAATAAAGTCTATGTCTTTTAGTCGTGATATATTAAATTCAAGCTCCTAGTTTCCCTTGTAGCTTTCCTATTTACTAGTGTAAGAGATACTGGATGGTGATCGCTAATAGCTTGATTTGAACATATTTCAGTGCCTGTGATGCCCCTCATAATAGAGTTACTGGCTAAAAAGAAATCTAGACGTGAATGTGAACTATAAACTGATGAAAAAAAGTGTATTCCCGAAGAGTTGGGTGAAGAGAACACCATTCATCGCAAAGACCAAAATCATTCATGTATTGTTTGAGAGTGTCAGTAGCCTGCCATTTTCGGTAATTCCCCAATGCACTGAGCCTGCTGATTGCAGGGTATAATACCAGGTTGAAGTCTCCTCCAATTATGAGTGTAGTGTCCAACTGCTCAGAAAGAGAAATGAAAAAAGGGTGAAAATAGGATGGGTCATCAACATTTGGGCCATAAATGCTTGCAATACATAGAACCAAATTTTGAACTGAGATTTTTAGTATTATAAATCTTCCTTCCAGATTTGTTATGGTATTATTCACAACAAAGTGTATTCTTCTGTTTACCAGTATAGCTACCCCCCTTTGTTTAGAATTAAAGCTGGCTGAGTACATGTGGGGGAATTCCGGGGAGGTGAGCGCATCTACAGAGGACTTAGGGACATGTGTCTCCTGCAATGAGACAAAGTCTGCCTGTAGATCCTTCAGTCAATTAAAAACTTTTAGCCTCTTCTCCCTGGTACCAATTCCACGTATGTTTCACGTGACAAACTTAAATGTGGACATGTTTTCACTAACTGGTTATGTGATAAAGGCAAACTAAATTTGCCTATAAGATAAGATAAGATAAGCCTTTATTAGTCCCACAATGGGGAAATTCCAGGATTGCAACAGCACAGGGATAGCAACACTCAGAGCAATAATCAGAAGGCAAGAAAAAAAACAAGAACATCTAGTAAACATATGTACATATTACTATAAATATATACAGTATATAGACACACAGTGCGGAGCATTATGGTTGGTGAATGTGCAGCAGAAAGTCTAAGCTCTCTCTCCGCGGATGCGGCGGGCCAGCTGGAAGTCTTTGGGCATGATGGTGACCCTCTTAGCGAAGAAGAGACCCGCCAGGTAGGCCTCTCTGGTCTCCTGCAGACCCATGACGGCGAAGCTCAGGAAGCGCAGGTGGGTCTTGAAGTCCTGAGCGATCTCCCTCACCAGGCGCTGCACGGGCAGCTTACGGATGAGCAGCTCCGTGGATTTCTGGTAGTGACGGATCTCTCTCAGAGCCATGGGCCTGTAATGGTGAGGCCTCTTCACTCCGCCAGTGGCCGGAGCGCCTCTCCGAGCAGCCCTGGTGGCTAGCTGCCTCCTGGGGGGCTTCTTCCTCCAGTAGATGTTACGGGCGGTCTGCTTGGTTCTTGCCATCGCTCTTTATTATTCTGTCTTATATTTCTTGCACGCCGCCTGAACTTCAGCCCGCCACCCGCGTCGTTTTCGCTACAGCTCCCGGTATGTCGAGTTTCCCATTAGCACCGGGCGGCGGCCAAGTGCTAGCTAGCACCAGCTCCTCCCCGCTGCAACGTCTCCCGCTGCAAACAGTGAGCCCGTCCGCCGACCCGGGAGATCCCCGGGGCAATCCGTGCGTCCGTGATATATATACAGAGTGAAAGGTGTAGAAAGAAGAAGGAAGATAAAAAAAAAAAAGGCTGTTGCAACGGGCAGCCGACTCGTGTGGCGCCGCCGGTCCGGCGGAACCGGAACCGGAATGTAATTGTATGTCCGTAATGTATGCTTACGCATGTATATACATATATGTTATGTGTAAAATATACACATACACATATATGATTGGGTGTGCGTGCATAATGTCTCTGTTCCATTTGAATGCAATTGCAAGCAAATAGGATGCATGTACTTAAACTTTTTTCCTATAAACCAGAAGTATGAGAGAAAACAGACATAAAGGTTAGTAAGTGGTGAAAAAATGCAGATAATATACAACATTGACCTAACAACTTTAACAAAATTAACTACAACAGATAAAAAAAACAAACAGCAACCTCAGCAACAAAGAAAATAACATTTTGACAAATGTTAACAAATTAAACTGAGATGAATAAGAGACCTGCGCACAATTACACTCTTTTTCCACCTGTAGCTAAAAAAAACCCAAAATAGGCTCTAGAATAAACAGGGCATTATAGTTTCATCCATAAACAGCTTACCATCTATATACAGTCTATCCACAGAAACAATAGCTCATTTGCCTTCTTGGATGTTCTGTTTCCTAATGGGAAAAAGCTTCCTTCTCCTTTCCAAGATTTCCTGTGGAAATTGATCATTTAGACTATAATTGGTGTTTTTAAGCTGCCTTCCCTGCCTCTGTACCAAAATTTTTTGCTTGAAATGCTCAAATTTGGCAACAATAAGTCTGGGACGTTTATTCTGGGAATTTTTTTACCCAATTCGGTGGACTTAGTGGAAGGTAATTGAATTTGTGACTTCGGGGGATAGTTTCAGTTGTGTTGACATAAATTCACAGACCAGCTGTTCTGGATTTTCATTATTTTTTTGACGATTCCAAAAAAAACAAGGTTATCGCTTATGCTGTGTAACTGCAAATTGAGAACTGTTTCCTTCATTTTTTGGTTTTCTCTCTCAACAACGCCAAGCCGGGTGGTTAGTGTGTTTACTGACTTTTTTTGGCTATTATTTTCCTCTACGAGAGATGAGCTGTGTTTGACTGAACTCCAGACTCTCACGCAAACCCTGGAATTCTTTAAGAAGCAGCTCGACTAACGCCAGTCTACCATCCATGCTGGTAAGTTTATTCTCAATAGAGAAAAGGATGTCACTAACCTTGGTGTCCTCCCATGATTTCTCGGATGTTATTTTTGGCGAGTCTGCAGGTCTCAGTCGTTTAGACTGAGAAGCAGAGATAGGGGACACACTCGCCTGCTCCATAACACAGCAACCGTAATAAAACTCGTAGATATAGTTTTCTAGTTCCTCCAGCTCCGTACGAAAAAAAAGAAAGATAGACACAGACAGTCAGTTGATGGATTAATATACAAAAAGAGAAAAAAAAAACTACCTGTGGAAAAGTTTGTTTAATCTTGGTCGACAGGAGTTGTCATTTTGGATTATTGCGCAAATCCAAAGAAATTCAGGAACAAATGAGAAACAAAGTAACTGAGATCTATCAGTCTGGAAAAGGTTATAAAGCCATTTCTAAAGCTTTGGGACTCCAGCAAACCACAGAGAGAGCCATTATCCACAAATGGCAAAAACATGGAACAGTGGTGAACCTTCCCAGGAGTGGTCGGCTGACCAAAATTACCCCAAGAGTGCAGCGACAACTCATCCAAGAGGTCACAAAAGACCCCACAACAACATCGAAAGAACTGCAGGCCTCACTTGCCTCAGTTAAGGTCAGTGTTCATGACTCCACCATAAGAAAGAGAATTGGCAAAAGTAGCCTACATGGCAGAGTTCCAAGACGAAAACCATTGCTGAGCAAAATGAACATAAAGACTCATCTCAGTTTTGCCAGAAAACATCTTGATGATCCCTAAGACTTTTGGGAAAATACTCAGTGGACTGATGAGACAAAAGTTGAACTTTTTGGAAGATGTTTGCCGCATTACATCCGGCGTAAAAGTAACACAGTATTTCAGAAAAAAAAACATCATACCAACAGTAAAATATGGTGGTGATAGTGTGATGGTCTGGGGCTGTTTTGCTGTGTCAGGACTTGGAAGACTTGCTGTGGTAAATGGAACCATGAATTCTGCTGTCTACCAAGAAATCCTGAAGGAGAATGTCTGGCCATCTGTTCGTGACCTCAAGCTGATACACACTTGGGTTCTGCAGCAGGACAATGATCCAAAACACACCAGCAAGTCCACCTCTGAATGGCTGAAGAAAAACAAAATGAAGACTGTGGAGTGGCCTAGTCAAAGTCCTGACCTGAATCCCATTAAGATGCTGTGGCATGACCCTCAAAAGGCGATTCATGTTCGAAAACCCTCCAATCTGGCTGAATTACAACAATTCTGCAAAGATGAGTGTGCCAAAATTCCTCATTTTTACCACTCAGTGTTTTTTGACTGACATGAGTTCCATTCAGTGACATCACACGCATACCCTCTATTGGGACAGACCCCAAATCTACCTGTGCTTTACTCTCATATTACAAATATTTTTCTCTACTGTTTTACAGTATTTGCAGCTGTTCATAAACAATTAATCAGACAGTGTTTCTCTTTCTGTTTTTATGTATGTATAAGTGTCATTTACATTTAAAAGGTTGTAAATTTAGTTAAAGTAAATTTTAGCATGCCATAGTCCAATTTGATCATATTACACATGATTTTCCAACTACAAAACTGTAGTTAGTGAAAAGGCTGAGTGGCTAGTAACTTTGGAAAATCACCAGCCACAGTGGCTGGTGAGCAAAAAAGTTAATGTCAAACCCTGCTTGTACTGCTATTAACAAAAGTATGCATTCCCTGAGTTAAAATAAGAACCCTGGCCACAGATGAGGTGAAAACACTGAAGAATGATAAAATAAATGCAAAGTCAAAAATGAAGGTTCGTGGTAGAGGGAAAGTCAGGAGTGGTGGTAGTAGGAGTATGGGATTGGAGACATCTTGGCCAGCAATGCCAGAAAGGAATCACTGAATAACTTGGCTTGTTTCTTTGTGGTGGGAACAGCATGGAGGCTGGAGCCAGAGCCCACAATGTCTAGCCTGGAAGGTTCTCTCATTAGAGAGATTGGAGAGTGCAACCCCTTGGGAACTGCTGTGCCAGAGCCTTGGGAACATTTACTCTCAAGGTTGTCTCAGGTATACTGTTATAGAGATTTTAGGTTTTTCTTTTGCCAGTTTCATAGTTGTCAAAACATGTGCATCATGTGTTTTAGACTTGTGGTGATACTTAAAATGCTCCAAGTGTCTCCCACTGTTTGCCAATTGAGAATATGCTTGAAAATAACCAGTAAGACATGAGCAGAGTCTCTGTACCATTTCCAATGACAGAAATGTCCACTTTGAAGACATGCAAAAGCATGCCAGTGTTTTTTGTTAAAACACTCATTTTACCACTTTCAGGGAGCTAAGCTGAGCCAGTTGGCAGAAGAAATGACAAAATGCATAGAAGTAGAAAAGGGAGGGGTGAGGGTAAAAGTATTCCAGTGTGGGGTCCTAGACATACAGATCATTGGGCCATTTGCGGCTAGATCTCAGAGGCAGTCTTCAATGTCTCCCCTTAAATGAGAAGGAAAAATATTTGAACCTGTGTACTTAGTCATACACGGACATTATAAACATGCCTTAATAAGAGCCATACGCATGTACATAATTGTAACAATCAAAAAGTCAAAGGGAGACACATGTGGAAGTGTGCTCTTTCCTAAATTACCCTTGGCATGTGGCTCCTCTAGCAGCCCATAAAGTACCTTTATATTTAACTTTACAGAATCTAAATTAGCATTTCATTCAGGGACAGCTACATGTTATTTTTTTAAAGGCAATAACTAAGGTTGCTAGAGACTTGAACTAAAGGAATGATGTACATGTGTGTGCCTGTATGTGGGTGTGTGTTGGACTACTTGACTGACAGTGGGATTTCTTTGAGACACTCTGTCTGAGCTTCTCCTCAACTTGTACTTAAGCATGTGTGAGGTTTTTAAGTGGCCATATTCAAAAACGACCACAGAAATACTTTTATATGATTAGTGCACCAATATAATCTGAACCCAAGAGTTGCCTTAATGTGACAAGCTATGTGTGTATATGTCTGGTTATATAAAATGTTCAGACAGGATTGTTCCAATAAAAGATTTTCAATTCATGTTTATTTTGGACAATATGATAATAAAATAGTAAATTATCATAATAACAATAATATTGTTTTCAATCAAATTTATCAATAGCATTGTTTATTGTGTGTTTGGCTTTGTTTGACCAGTAATTCAAAGTTTTAAAAATTGATGAGGTGGAGGAAGAGTCTGTAAACCATATCACCAACTAAACCAAGAGCAGAGTGAGAGTGCATACCTCCACCAAGGTTTGTGGTGTCCTATTGCAACAGCAGATAAAAGCAATGCCTGCATACCTTCAGCTAGGCTGACAAGGCTGTTAAAACAGAAAAAAAAAATCAGGCATCATTTTCTGGATTGACTCAAACATTTAATCACTTTTAATCTGCAGCATGCTGCACCTCTGGTTTTTGAATAATCTTGCAAACAGAAGAACCAGAGTGATCACATAAGCTCCTTTGAGCAGATAATTAGATTTATTTAATATGAAAGTTGATTTTTCTTAAATGTTGCATAACTTTTTCAAACATGGTTCAACATAGTTCATGAATTAAAAGGGTTTAGTTTTTTATGGTTAAAAGGGACTGGTGAAAACTGGACATTTTTTTAATGAAATGTAGAAGTGATCATCTGAACAATTGCTGAGATTAATAAAAATAAAGTGTTGAATATTGATCTTGTCTGTTACCCACTCTAAGTTATTGATAATTATTTATTTATGTGTGTGTGTGTGTGTGTGTGTGTGTGTGTGTATACACAATTTGTTATTTTAGAGGAGTGTGTCAAGCTGGTGCCCTTCACATGACTCGATACCCATGAAGTAGCTCTTGGTTTCAAAAAGGTTGGTGACCCCTGCTCTAGACCCTGTACCTGCGTGACGATTTGGATTTTTTCCTGCCCTGTATTCACCTGCCGGGCCCTGACCCCCTGCCTGCTCTTGGACTCTGGATTTTGCCTTATGGATTGGACTTAGAAATCCTCAGACTGTGCACAGCCACCCCCTCGCCCCCACTCCCCAAGTAAGTGGACTTACTTCTGTGTATTCTCTGCCTCCTCACCACCTTCCCCCTCATGCAGGCCTAGCCAGCTTGCCCCCAGCCTCTCCTCCATCTCTTCCTCTAACTCCTCTTCACTGGTGTCCCCTCTCACCCATCACGGAGGCTCCAGCCCGAAGGAATCTTCTACCAGGCTCTCCACCGCTAACCCAGAAGACCCTATAAGCATTAAACGCAGCATTAAGTTTTCTACAAACCTGTTTACCCACACTAAACCCTGTTTCCTCCTGCAGGGTTGCCAGAACCTCTGCACTATAAATATTTGCATCAATGTTGTAATAAAGATTATTGTTTCACTCAGCTGCTGTTTCTCTCTGTGTTGCTTTTCGGTCTAAGCTCCTTTACCTTGTCAGTACATGACCAGCAGATTAGACCCAGCGACTAAGATGGAAGCGTTACTCTCCCGACTCAGTGTCCTCAAGCAACATGCTGATCAATCCGCTGACTAAAACTAGATGAACTTGAATGAAATAATGAAACTCTCTTAACGTCTTACCAAATTAGAAAACACTGTCCAGGGCCTTGCTGCAGTCATGGCGACCCCCTCCATGGTCCGATCAGGCTGTTCCCCACTGTACTCCTCCCCCCGTTACAACGGCCGTGTGGGCGAGGCCAGCGGCTTTCTGTTGCAGTGTTGGCTCATCTTTGACAGCGCCCCCAGCGATTTCCCCTCCGAAGAGAGCTGAATTAGTTTCCTTACTGGTTTGCTCGACGGGCGCGCCCTCTCCTGGGCCAAGGCAATAATTGAGGGGCCCAATTATCTTTTATACACTTACAACTGATTTACCAGCTAATTCCTGTGTATTTTTGGCCATTCTGACCAGGGAGGGAGCACGCCCACCCGGCTCATGGATCTCTGTCAGGATCAGAGAACCACGAGCATTCAGTGGAATTTCCGGGTTCTCACAGCCAAAGTGGGATGGGATGATAACGCTCTCTGCTCAGTTTACACTCACAGTTTGAATTCTTCCCTCCGTGATGAACTTGTTCATCTCCGCAAGGAACCCAAAACACTGGATTACTTAATTTCTTTAGTGGTTAAGATCAACAACAGGCTGCATCAACGCTCGAGGGAACGGCAATCCGGCCCCCTCACCTCACCATGCCCCTCCTCTTCTTCCAACCCGCAGTTTCTCACTCTTCCGCTGGCCTCCATTTCTTCCAACGTGCCCGAACCTGTGGTGGTGGGCTAGTCCAAGCTCGCTCCCGCTGAAAAGCTACAACGTTACGAGGTGGGTTTGTGCCTTTACTGCAGAAAACCCAGTCCCACCGCCCCATGAAGTTAAAAGACCAAGCCCGTCAGTAACTATAGGGGACCTGACAGGCAAAACATCTCACTCCTCAGCCAATCATTTCCTATTACCCGTCAGGTTGTTGCTCGAGGCCACTGAGTATGTTGGGTCGGCTTTAATTGATTCCAGGGCTGAGCAAAACTTCATTTTGGAGACTCTGGCAATCCAGTTTCAAATCCTCCGCTTTAATCTACCCCAACCTCTGAAAATAATCACCCTTTCCGGCCAGTCCCTTTGCCGGGTCTCCAAACAAACTGCCCCTCTCTCCCTGTTAGCCTCGGGTAATCACCATGAAAATCTGTCCTTTCTGGTCATCCCAACCGCATCCTCCTCCATTGGTCTCAGGTATCCCTGGTTCAAGACTCACAAGCCCATCATTGACTGGTGTAAGGGGTAATTAGCTCCTGGAGTCCCTATTGCATGGTTGCTTGCCTTTGGCTGCCGCATGTTCACCGTCAATCCCAGTTCAAACCTCAGCTCCTGAGCCTCCGGACCTGTCTAAAGTTCTTCCTGAATACCTCGATTTAGCCCCAGTTTTTAGTAAGGCTAAGGCCCTGTTTCTTCCCCCGCATTGAACTTATGACTGCGCCATCGAGCTCCAGCAGGGGGCCTCACTGACATCAAGTAGGCTGTATAGCCTGTCCACGCCTCAGAGAGAGGCTATGGAGAAATATATTAAGGAATCACTGGCCACAGGGTTAATCCGCCATTCGTCCTCGGCGCTGGGGCCAAGCTTCTTCTTTGTGGGCAAGAAGGATGGCTCCCTGTGCCCGTGTATTGATTTCAGGCAACTTAACAACATTACAGTCAAATAAAAATACCCGCTTCCCCTCTTAAACTCGGCCTTTGACCTGCTTCAGGGCTGCACCATATATTGCAAACTTGATCTCCGCAACACATATCTCATTAGAATCATGGAGGGAGACCAGTGGAAGAAGGAGTTTAAAACCAATCTTGGCCAGTTTGAATACTGCGTCATGCCATTTGGCCTCACGAATGCCCCTGCCATCTTTCAGCGGATGATATACGATGCACTCCGTAATTTTCTGAATTCATTTGTGTTTGTGTACCTGGATGACATCCTCATTTTTCCTCAGTCCCCTGAGAGAACCAGCTCTATGTTAAAGCCGAGAAGTGTGAGTTTCATGTTACCACCGCCACTTTCCTTGGCTTCATTATCTCCCAGGGCTGCATTGAACTTGATCCCAAGAAGATAAGAGTTGTCACTTATTGGCCAGTTCCCTCCTCCCGCAAACAACTTCAGAAATTTCTGGGGTTCGCCAATTTCTACTGCTGTTTTATCAGAAATTACAGCTCCATCGCACTCCCGCTCACTGCCCTGACATCGGTTAAGGTTCCCTTCCACTGGACACAAGAGACAGAAGAGGCGCCCACACCCAGAGCAGACACTATATTGCCGGAAACCATCGTTGTTGGTGTGCTTAAGTGAGAAATTGAGGAGTGGATCAGGGACGCCTTGGTTACCAACTTGGACCCTGGGGGGGCCCACCGGGCCGACAGTTTGTCCCTACAGCCGTGAAAAGAGATGTCATCCACTGGCTTCATACTAATAAACTCTCCTGCCACCTGGGGATGGCAAGAACCATATATGTGCTCTGGCCTTCGTTCTGGTGGCCCTCGATGAAGGGAGATGCGCATTAGAATCACATATTTGCACCACTGTTGTAATAAAGATTATTGTTTCACTCAGCTACCATTTCCCTCTGTGTTGCTTTTGGGTCCAAGCTCCTGTACCTTGTCACTTATGCCCTCATTTTGTGTTAATATTTGTATTTTCTGTAATTATCGAGACATGAGTTCAGCCCATTTCCTCGCCTTCAGTTATTAGTATGCTTCTCTGTGTTTTCTTCTAGCTATGCTCAGTATTATTATTATCCCTGCCTCAGCCTAGTTCTGTTTAGTTATCATATTTATTATTATTATTACCTCTGCCAAGGAGGTTATGTTTTTATCGGGGTTTGTCTGTTTGTCTGTTTGTCTGTCTGTTACCAACATAACTCAAAAAGTTATGAACGGATTTTGATGAAATTTTCAGGAAAGGTGTGTAATGGCACGGGGAACAGATGATTAGATTTTGGTGATGATCTGAGAGTGCATACCACCACCAAGGGCTTTGTTTGTATTTGTGCAGCAGGATTACACAAAAACTACTGCATGGATTTGGATGCAATTTTCACCAGAGGTGGTTCTTGGGCTACAGAGGAACCCATTATATTTTGGTGATGATCTGAGAATGCATACCTCAGCCAAGGCTCTTATCTTCTCACAGAGTGTTAGCAACAATACTCCAAAACTGATGGACAGACTTTGATGCAGTTTTCACCACAAGTGGCTATTGTCACGCCGCACCGCTCATCAGCGGCGCCACCTGCTCGCACACCTGCTCGTCATCAGCGGCGAGGGATATAAGCCGCCTCGCCCTGAGCTTCGGCCTGAAGCCGTCAGATTTCGCTCATCATTATTGCTGTGAGAACTACTACCTCTTCAGCCATCATTTCGGTAAGAAGCCCTTACCTTTTTCCTTTGAAGTCTGCTCCCCTGTGCACAGGTGGATTTCCCGGCAGCGGACTTTTCCTCTCCGTCTCCATCTCCTCGCTGCTGCACCGGGCCCTGCAGGTGGCTGTCTACCGGGTCTCGTCCCTTGCTGTGCCAGCCATCTATCCCATCCAAGTAAGCTCTTCTCTCGCTATCATATCTCCTGTGTTGGTGTGTGCCCATCACCCTTCTCCTTGTGCTTTTCCCACAGGGTTGTCCGGCTGTACGGTCTCCTGCCTCTGTGCCCGAAGCAGACGCCGCCACCAACACATTTACATCTCGCAGACACACATCCATTCACTCCTGTTGCTAATAAACTATTTGAACTACTCTGAGCCTGTGTGTGTGCGTCTCCTGAGCCGTGCGTTATGTCAGTACGGCTTCAGCAGAGCGGCTCGGCAGACGGCGGGCTCGCACACCGGTTTTCCACTCTCGAGGCTCGAGTGGATCAGATAGCCTATCAGCAACAGGTGATTTTTAATCAGTTGTTAAATTTAACTAACCGGTTGGGCCGCTTGGACCCCCAACAGCCGTTCCCCCCGGCTCGTCAGGGTGGCGCAGCTCCAGTGGCCGTCCAGCAGGCTCCGGGTGCACCGGTTCGGCTCACGCCCATTCCAACCCCCGCCCGCTTTAGCGGTAAGCTCGGCGGAGTGCGGGGGTTTATTATGCAGTGTGAGTCCGTTTTCCACCGTGTGCCCGGAGACTTTCCCTCAGATCATAGCCGAATTGGTTATATCGGGAATCTCCTGGAGGGGCGAGCATTAACCTGGACCTACGCCGTAATGGCGAGGCCCAGTTATGCCACCCTCACATATGACCAATTCGTAAGATGCGTCCTGGAGGTCTTTGACCACACTCTTACCGAGACGGTCCAGGTCGATCGCCTTCTCGCCCTCCAGCAGGGAAGCCGGTTGGCAGCAGACTACGCGGTCGACTTCCGGGTAGCGGCGGAGGAATTAGGCTGCGAGGAACGCTCCCTCTGTGGCCTTTTCCTCCGCAGTCTCAATGATGATCTGAGGGATGAACTGGCTGGGCGGGATATCCCTGAGACGCTAGCGGAGCTGACATCCTTAGCGATTAGTTTGGACAACAGGCTGCGCGAGGGCTCCTCGGGACGGAAGTTGTCTTCTTCTCGCCCTCGTGGAGTCTCGCCGCGCCTGTCCCAAGCTCGCCCCCTGGCGGCGCCGCCACCATCGTGCCCCGAGGAGTCGGAGCCGATGGTGACGGGCTGGACAAAGCTTTCCCCTGCGGAGAAACAACGCTGCCGTGAGTTGGATCTCTGCATGTATTGCGGAGATGACCAACACACGGTGAAGCTTTGCCCACAGAAAGCCAGTCGGCGGGGTCCGCGAGTCACTGTAGGGGGCCTCGCGGATGTCAACCGGTTAAATACTCTCACTCAATTGAAGCTGCCTATCCGTTTCTGCCACAACCCCACTGGGCATCTCATCCACGCACTGGTGGATTCGGGCGCAGAAGGCAGCTTTATTTCACAAAGCCTGGCAACCCGATTGGGCATCCGCTGCCAGGCACTCAAAAACCCCATCTCCCTGGTCAACCTCTCCCGTACTTCCCTTGGGAGAGTCACGCACCAGACCACCCCGGTCCCGGTGATCATCTCTGGTAACCACCGGGAGGAGATAACCTTTCTCATCCTGCCCAACTCTGTGTCACCCGTCATCCTGGGGTATCCCTGGCTACGCCTCCACAACCCTGTCCTGGATTGGAAGTCAGCTGGGGTGTCGGCATGGAGCACGTTCTGCATGGGCACCTGTCTTCAGTCCGCTGCCTGCTCTTCGTCCGCCTCTTCCCCTGCTAAGGACGCTGCACCCCCGGACCTGTCCCTGGTGCCTCTGGAATTTCACGACCTGGGTATGGTATTTAGCAAGACCAAAGCTATGTCTCTCCCTCCTCATCGGCCCTATGACTGCGCCATCAACCTCCGCCAGGGGGCACCCTTACCTTCTGGTCGGCTCTACAGTCTGTCGGCGCCGGAGAAGGAGACGATGAACGCCTACCTTAAGGAGTCGCTGAGCGTGGGGATAATCCGCCCATCGTCATCACCCGTGGGGGCAGGGTTCTTCTTCGTTGGAAAGAAGGACGGATCCCTCCGCCCTTGCATAGACTATCGGGCTCTAAATGACATCACGGAGAAGGATCGTTACACCCTGCCCCTCATGGACACTGCTTTCCACTCCCTCCAGGGGGCGACCTGGTTCACCAAGCTGGATCTACACAGCGCGTACCACCTCGTCCGGATCTGGGAGGGAGATGAGTGGAAGACAGCCTTCCGTACCCCGAATGGCCACTTTGAATACCTGGTAATGCCGTTCGGGTTGACCAACGCTCCTGCCGTCTTTCAGCGCCTCATCAATGACGTCCTCCGGGACTTCATCGGCCTCTTTGTGTTCATCTACCTGGATGATATACTCATCTTCTCCAAGTCCAGGGATGAGCACCAGGTCCATGTGAGGCGGGTCCTCCAAAGACTGCTGGAGAACCGGCTATACGTGAAGGCTGAAAAGTGTGAATTTTATGCTAAGACTACATCCTTCCTGGGATTCATCATCTCACACGACCAGGTGCGTCCAGACCCAGAGAAGGTGAAGGCGGTGGTAGAATGGCCTACACCTGCATCGAGGAAACAGGTGCAACAGTTCGTTGGGTTCGCAAACTTCTACCGCCGCTTTGTCCCTAACTTCAGCTCCATCGTCGGACCACTGACCCGCCTCACGTCCCCTAAGGTCCCGTTCCGGTGGACCGAAGAGGCCGCAGCTGCCTTTCAGGCGCTGAAGGCGGAGTTCTCCTCCTCCCGGGTCCTTCGCCAGGTCGACCCCGCGCTGCAGTGCATCGTGGAGGTGGATGCCTCGGACACGGGAGTGGGGGCGGTGCTATCTCAGCGGTCGCCTGACGACAGCGCCAAATGGCCCTGCGCCTTCTTCTCCCGGCGCTTGTCCCCGGCGGAGAGAAACTACAACGTGGGGGACAGAGAGCTCCTGGCCATCAAGCTCGCGCTGCAAGAATGGCGCCACTGGCTAGAGGGGGCGGACCTGCCGTTCGTGGTCCTGACGGACCACAAGAACTTGGAGTACCTTCGATCTGCCAAGCGCCTGAACGCCCGCCAGGCGCGCTGGTCCTTGTTCTTCGCCATGTTCCAGTTTTCCATCACCTTCAGGCCTGGCTCCAAGAACGGCCTGCCCGACGCCCTCTCTAGGCAGTTCGCCCCCGAGGAGTCGGAGGACACGCTCCACACCATCCTGCCCAGGTCGTGCGTCGTGGGAGCCATCTCCTGGGACATTGAGGGCAAGATCCGGAAGGCGCAGGAAGTGGAACCTGACCCTGGCGGCGGACCGGAGGGGAGGCTGTTCGTGCCATCTGCGGTTCGAGGAGAGGTCATCCACTGGCTACACACCTCCAAGCTCACCTGTCACCCTGGCTCCTCCTGGATGATAAACCTCCTCCAGCGGTCCTTTTGGTGGCCGGGCCTGCGGACGGATGCGGCCCACTACGCCCGGGCTTGTCCAATTTGTGCCACCAACAAGTCGGGAAACGCCCCTCCAGCGGGTCTGCTCCAGCCCCTGCCCGTCCCTGGCAGGCCCTGGTCGCACATCGCTTTGGATTTCGTCACCGGACTCCCAGTCTCCAATTCCTACGACACCATCCTGACCATCGTGGACCGCTTCTCCAAGGCTGTGCACTTCATCCCCCTACGAGGTCTTCCAACTGCCCTGGAGACGGCGGATCTCCTCATCCAACACGTGGTCAGGCTGCACGGGATTCCGGTGGACGTGGTCTCGGACCGGGGGCCCCAATTTTCCTCTGAGGTTTGGAGATCGTTTTGTAATGCCATCGGAGCCAAGGTGAGCCTCTCCTCCAGCCATCACCCCCAATCCAACGGGCAGTGTGAGCGGACCAACCAGGAGCTGGAGGCTGCGCTCCGCTGTGTAACAGCATCCAAACCCACGTCCTGGAGTAACCATCTTGCCTGGGTTGAATACGCCCATAATACCGCTCGCTCTTCTGCTACAGGGATGTCCCCCTTCAAGGCGTCCCTGGGTTATGACCCCCCGCTGTTCCCGGCGCAGGAGAGTGAGGTAACTGTCCCCTCAGTTAGGGCGCATCTCAGGCAGTTCCGCTCCATCTGGGCATCAGCGCGTAATGCGCTTTTACGCACGGCGGAGCGCAACAGAACTGTGGCGGACCGGCACAGAAGACCTGCCCCGGCGTACAGAGTTGGGCAACGAGTCTACGTGTCAACCCAGGACGTGACATTGAAAGGCGAGAGGAGGAAGCTGGCACAGCGCTTTATGGGACCCTACCCCATCACCCGGATCATCAACCCGGTAGCTGTGCGTGTGGCTATTCCCCCCTCCCTCCACATCCATCCCACCTTCCACGTGTCCAAGGTGAAGCTGGCAGTCTCCGACCCCCTTTGCCCTCCTCCTGCTGCGCAAACCGCGCCCCGGATGATTGATGGCCATCCGGCCTGGTCCGTCGCCTCCATCCTGGACTCCCGGCGCCGGGGTCGTGGGTTGCAGTACTTGGTGGACTGGGAGGGCTATGGGCCCGAGCATCGACAGTGGGGACCCTCGTCGTTCGTGTTGGACCCATCGCTCATCGCTGACTTCCACCGAGCGCACCCAGAGAAGCCATCGCCAGGAGGCGCTGCTAGAGGGGGGAGTACTGTCACGCCGCGCCGCTCATCAGCGGCGCCACCTGCTCGCACACCTGCTCGTCATCAGCGGCGAGGGATATAAGCCGCCTCGCCCTGAGCTTCGGCCTGAAGCCGTCAGATTTCGCTCATCATTATTGCTGTGAGAACTACTACCTCTTCAGCCATCATTTCGATAAGAAGCCCTTACCTTTTCCCTTTGAAGTCTGCTCCCCTGTGCACAGGTGGATTTCCCGGCGGCGGACTTTTCCTCTCTGTCTCCATCTCCTCGCTGCTACACCGGGCCCTGCAGGTGGCTGTCTACCGGGTCTCGTCCCTTGCTGTGCCAGCCATCTATCCCATCCAAGTAAGCTCTTCTCTCGCTATCATATCTCCTGTGTTGGTGTGTGCCCGTCACCCTTCTCCTTGTGCTTTTCCCACAGGGTTGTCCGGCTGTACGGTCTCCTGCCTCTGTGCCCGAAGCAGACGCCGCCACCAACACATCTACATCTCGCAGACACACATCCATTCACTCCTGTTGCTAATAAACTATTTGAACTACTCTGAGCCTGTGTGTGTGCGTCTCCTGAGCCGTGCGTTATGTCAGCTATAGGCCTACACACAAACCCATTACATTTTGGAGGTGATCCATGAGAAACGGAAGGAGCCTTGGCGGAGGTATGCGCTCTATGAGTGCTTTTCTAGTTATTATTATTGTTGTTGTTATAGTCAGTCATGTTCATGGTCATTGTCATCGTGGTCCTTCTTCTTCTTCTTCTTCTTTTAGATTTGATTGGCAGTTGGCAACCAGCTTACAGGTGCATTACCACCACTTTCTTCTTCTTCTTTTTTTTGATTTGATTGGCAGTTGGCAACCAGCTTACAGATGCATTACCGTCACTGACTTGATTATCATCACTCTACAGTATATCTTTGTAAGAGTTCTTATAAGGAGTTCTGAACAACTCCCCATGTGTGAAAAAAATTTTCTGTCCCTGGACTGCATCCTCTCGGTGGCACTGACTTCTACTTCATCGTGGTCCTTGTCTCAGCCTTAGTCCCTGTCGTGGTCATCTCCCCTCCTTGTCCTTTGTTCATGTCTCATGTTTACCCTTTTGTCTCAGCCCCTCATGTTTCCTGTACCTGTAGCCATTCCCTGCCATCTCTGATTGCCCGATTGTTCCCACCTGCTCTGTGTTGCCTTGATTACCCCCTGTCTAAATACGTCTGTGGCAGTCTTTGTCAAGTGTTGCATCCTTGTCAGTGTTGCCGTATTTATCCGCTTCAGTCTTGCGTGTATCTGTGCCTAGACAGTTTTGTACTGTTTGTCTTGCCAGTTCAGTTATGAGTTTGTTCTTCAGCCCTTGAGCTGCGTATTATTTTTAATTTAAATAAATCTGCAAACTTGAGTTCCTGCATTTGGGTTCTGAATTCCGCCCCGGAGGGGCCATTCCTTGACACTTCTAGCTCAAGCAGTTTTGTTGATTATTACATAACTTAGAACTGTCAAGATTTTGCCCCTCTGGGGCACAGAGTAGAAACCAAACACAAGACTCAAGTTTGATAGTTTTATTGAGCTGGTCAACCACACACAGTTCAAGGTCTGAAAATAATAAGGCATGGCAAGGCAAGGCAAAAACAAAGCTAGGCAAGGCAGGACAAAATAAAGCAGGATACAGGCATGGCAGAACCATGTTGTTCACACCAGTATGATGAGAGGACACTGTACAAGACAGAGACAGACACAGACATAAACAACAGACAATCAACAAACACAGAACAGCTGAAGAAACTAATCAAGACTAACAGATTACACTTGGGGAAACAGAGTCAACGGGTAAGGAAAACAGGATGGACTTGGAAGTACAGATAAACAAGGACAGAGGATGCACATGAGACATAAACACAGGACCGGGGGTAAGTGACCATGACAAGAATACAGATGACAAGGACTACGACTGAAGCATGGACAACAACACAACAGAGACCTCGATAACAATAATGACAATCAAGAACTAAGGACAATGCCAGGAATCAGGATACTGTAATATTACCAAAAACAAAGAACAAGGCAAGGATAACTATAAAACAAGAACATAATAATAATAATAATAATAATAATAATAATAATAATAATAATAATAATAATAATATGCTGACAATGAGGAACAAAGGCAAGGATAATAATAACACAGAACAGAGGGACCATAATACCAATGAAAATAGAACAGAAATTCTCAAAATACAAAACTCAAAGCGAGGGCGTGGGTTGAGTCCATGTCCAGGTTAAAACAGAGTATACCAACTATAAACTAAGGCGAGGACATGAGCACAGCCCACGTTCTGACAAGAACTATGTATATTTAATATTGACCCCTATAGAATGTATATCCATCCATCCATCCATCTTCTTTTGCTTAATATATACTGAATGTAAATGATTTGACTCTGTACTCAGGTAATGAAGGTGTATTAGTATGTAAAGACAACTGAAATATAATTAGCCTCAAGAACACTTGTTCTTTAAAATCAATTCATCCTTGTTTGAAATCAGATCTTCTATTTTTAATATGCACAGTCAGATAAGATAAGATAAAATAAGATAAGATAAGCCATTATTAGTCCCAATGGGGAAATTCCAGGATTTCGATAGCACAGGGATAGCAGCACTCAGAGCAATAGTAAATACGATACTAAGACGTCATGAATGAGCTAGGGAAAGCTCACGTGCAGGCTGCTAACACCAGAGAATGCACACGACACAGAGAGGTAACGTTAAACACAACTTTATTGAAAATAAACTCAAATCTAGAGAAAAGCGTCACTTGCCAGGGGAACACACAGCCTGTGAAAAGAGGGAGACGAGAGCAGGTTAGGAATGAGGAGGGAGGCTGAGAGTAATGGATTAATAAAGGTAGATCCTATGATCGGTGAGCAGAGAGCCTGGCAGAGGAACCCAGCGACAACAGAGGAGACAATGAGACTGAGCTGGCAGGAAGTGGGAGAGGAGTGGAGCTGGGAGGAGAGTCTGACCGGGTGGATAGGGCAATCTGGAACGGAGACGATGATGGGGTAGGTGAGCGCGCAGCAACCCCAGAGACACACCACAGAGATGGCAGCAACCTGAGGAGAGAGGAAGAGAAGGAGCATTAGGCTGAGTTCCTCAGAATATGTTTGGTTCTATTCTCGTCAGAGGCAGCTATACCTAACGAGCCAGCGCCGGAGCATTCACGAACAGGTCCTTTTAAGCACTGGCAGAGAAGAGGCAGCAGGTGCGTTCACTCACGCAGGTGTGTTGATGACCTGTGGAGCCGGGAGTCTGATGGAGAACCTCCCACAAAAAGGGAGCGGGAGTGCACTCACCTGATCATAACAGTGCCCCCCCCTGGGATGGGCTCGGTGAAAGGCACGGACCATCCCCCTGTCATAGAAGTAGGAGCCGGGGATCCATGACCTCTCTTCTGGCCCAGAGCTCTCCCAGTGGACCAGGTATTGCAAACCCCGGCCCCAATGGCAAACGTCCAGAATCCTCTGAATGGTGTAGGTGGTCTGGCCATCGAGGAACCGAGGAGGAGGAGGTGGCTTCGGGGGGGACAAAGAGGGCTGGTAGAGAGGGGCTTGCTCTTGGAAACATGGAAAGTAGGATGGATGCGGAGTGTCGGCGGCACCTCCAGGTGGACCATCATGTCATTGATGATCCTGGAAATGGTAAAAGGACCAAGGAAGCGAGGTGATAGTTTCCTGGATTCCGTTTTCAGAGGCACCTGGTCCGCCGACAGCCACACGCTCTGACCAACTGCATATTTGGGCGCCGGGACCCACCTGCGGTCTGTGTACTGGTAATTCCACTCAGAAGAACAAAGAAGGACAAGTCCGATGGCCCTCCAAAGGCGGCAGCAACAGTGAGCGTGGGCCTCCACAGATGGCGCAGCTACTTCCCTCTCCACCATTGGCAATGGGGAGGGGGGGTACACGCCATGGATGCATCAAAGGGCGTCAACCCGGTGGATGAGGAGACTGCGGAGATGTGAGCATATTCCACCCAGGTCAGATGGGTGCTCCAGGTGGAAGGGTTGCAGGATGCCACACATCTGAGAGCGGCCTCCAGGGATTGGTTGGCACACTCAGCCTGCCCGTTACTCTGCGGGTGGTATCCAGAGGTGAGGCTGACCATGGTGCCCAGGGAGAGGAAGAAGGACTTCCAAACTTGGGAGGTGAATTGTGGACCCCGGTCAGACACAATGTCCAAAGGAATGCCGTGAAGGCGGATAACATGGGTAGTGAGCAGGTTGGCAGTCTTGGAGGCGGAGGGCAACTTGGGGAGGGGCACCAGATGAATGGCCTTAGAGAAACGGTTAAAGATGGTGAAGATGACAGTATTACCCTGCGAGGGGAGAAGTCCAGTGACAAAGTTCAGTGTAATATGTGACCAAGGGTGACTGGGAATCGTCAGGGGATGCAGGAGGCCGGCGGGAGGTGAAGAGTCGGATTTGTTCCTAGTGCACACTTGACAGCAGGCTCAGTGGACTGGGCCTGCCAGACCCTCTGCTCGATCTCCCGGGACAGAGCACCAAGAATGCAGGAGGAGGGCACTATGGGTTCGGGGAGTGAAGACGAGGCTGGTTGATCGGGAGCGAACTGGTGGGAGAGAGCGTCCGGCTTGATGCTATGGGAGCCGGGCCTGTAGGTGATGGTAAAGTTAAATCTAACAAAGAATAGGGCCCAGCAGGCCTGCATGGCATTTAATCTGTGGGCCGACCTAAGGTACTCTAAATTTTTATGGTCAGTCCACACTATGATGGGATGGACTGCCCCCCTCCAGCCAGTGCCTCCACTCCTCAAGGGCCAACTTAATGGCCCTTGAGGAGAACGCTCTCGGTTCCCCACATCATAGTTCTTTTTGGCCGGCGTGAGCCGCCGAGAGAAATACACACATGGGTGGAGCTTCTGATCGGAAGCTGAGCGCTGTGAGAGGACAGCGCCCACCCCCGAATCAGAAGCGTCCACATCTACTGTGAACTGGAGCTGAGGGTCGACCTGGGCCAAGATGGGTGTGTTGGAAAACCGGGCTTTCAGTTTGGAGAGAGCCCGCTCCGCTGCCTCAGACCAGGCAAAAGGCACCTTGACCGAGGTCAGCTGGGTAAGAGACTGTGCAACCCCACTGTAGTTCCTGATGAACCTGCGATAAAAATTCGCAAAACCCAAAAAGCGTTGACACTCTTTGTGGGACTGTGGGGTAGGCCAATCAAGCACAGCCTTCACCTTGGCCTGGTCGGCCCTCAGTTCCACCTCAGCAACAATAAACCCCAGGAAGGAAGTGGAGCGGGTGGAAAACTCGTACTTCTCGGCCTTCACAAAGAGTTGGTTTTCCAGGAGCTGCTGTAACATGGCCCGGATGTGTACTGTGTGCTTCTCTGGCGTTCGGGAAAAAATCAAAATGTCATTGAGATATACAAAGACAAATTGATTAACCATATCGCGGAGGACGTCATTAATCATACGCTGGAAGACGGCCATGGCATTAGTGACCCCAAACGGCATCACCAGATATTCAAAATACCCCAGGTGTGTTTTGAAGGCCATCTTCCACTCGTCCCCATCGCGTATACGGACCAGATGGTACGCGTTGCTCAAATCCAGTTTGGTAAACACCCACGCGTGCTGAAGGAGCTCAAATGCAGAATTGATCAGAGACAGAGGGTATTTATCCTTAACAGTGATAGCATTTAGCTTGTGGTAATCAATGCACGGGCGCAGAGATCTGTCCTTCCCAGCAAAGAAGAACCCCGCCCCAAGAAGAGCTGAAGAGGGCTGAATGAGGCTGGTGTTCAGGGAGTCCTTGATGTAACTTTCCATCACCTTTCCTTCCAGCCCAGAAAGGCTGTAGAGCCGGCTGGAACGCAGCTGCACACCCGGGAGGAGGTAGATAACACAGTTGTAGGAGCAGTGAGGTGGCAAAGAAAGTGCTCTCGACTTGCTAAAGACCTTCCCAAGGTCATGGTAGCCCTCGGGTACAAGACTGAAGTCCGGCAGCTCCACCGGGAGGGAGTAGATGGGAAGGGACGGCGAACACGTGGCTGAACAGAGGCAGGATGCTAAACAAAAGGGGCACCAGGAGGAAATAGAATTTTGTGCCCAATTAATAATAGGATTGTGTTTCTGGAGCCAAGGGTACCCCAGGACCACCGGGGAGGACGAGCTAGGGAGAATGAAGCACGACAAGGTCTCCCGGTGGTTCCCGTAAAGAAGGACGGAAATCGGCACCATGCGTTTGGCGATGGAAGCGAAATTGCAGCAAGATAATGAGGTGACGTTTAATGAAGACAACAATTTACTCGTGGGGAGGCCTACTTCCTGCACGAGCTGTGAGGAAATAAAATTCTGTTCTGCCCCTGAATCAATTAGTGCTGAGACCTTCCTCTCAGCTCCCGGTAACTGGATGAGGGCCAGAATGGAAAAGTTACCGGGGGGATTAATGGAATTCCAGCCCATCAGACCCCCTACGGCTACTGACAGGCTGTGTCTTTTGGCTTAAGGAGGCAATTGAATAGTTTATGCTCTAGTGAACCACAGTACATGCATGCACTGGCTTTCCTCCATCGCTGGTGCTCCTCCGGAGTCAGATGGGCTCGGCCGAGCACCATAGCTTCAGAGGAAGAGTCGGATTCACCTGCACCAGTAGCCAGCAGAGGTGTGCGTGAAGCGGGTGGGCTGGAGGAAGTCTTCTGGTCCATTGCACACTCGCGGTACCGGTTGTCCAAACTGACGGCCTGATCAGTCAGCCCGTCCAGAGAGGAGGGAACCGCATGAACCGCTAGGTAGTCACGGAGGTTGGCGTTCAGACCCTGGAGGAAGGCGCTGCGTAAGGCAACGTCATTACACCCAGAGTCCGCCGCGACAACCCGAAACTCCACAGAGAAGCCAGCAGCAGACCGGCTCCCCTGACGGAGAGACATAAGGTGGCTCATGATGTTCCCATCACTCTCCGAGTGGTCAAAAGCCTGGGAAAACTCTCCAGTGAATCGGTTGAAGGTATAATTAGGACCCTCAGCGGTGTTGAGAATAGACTGAGCCCAGCTAAGAGCCCGGTCTTGCAGCAAGAGGGTCAAAAAATTAATTTTGGAGGTGTTGTCCGGGTACTCCCCACCCACTTGCTCCAAATAAAGCCGAACATGGAGCAAAAACCCCTTACATTTCCCCACCTCCCCCGCGTACAAAGCTGGTGAGGGAACAGAAGTGGTGTGGCAGATGGTAGTAGGTACTGGGACGGCAGGTGGGGGGGAGGACCCGGACGAGACATGTGGCAAAGGTGATTGTGACCATGCTCAGCTGCTGGGTAATAATCTGCAGTTGCTCTGTGAGCACGGCCACCTACTGCTCTGTGACATCTAGGTGATAGAGGGCAGAGTGCTCCGCTGATGCAGCACCTGCTGAGCTTAAATTATGGCTGGCTTGTTCTGTTATGATTGAGTGAGGGAAAGCTCACGTGCAGGCTGCTAACACCAGAGAATGCTCACGACACACAGGGGCAACGTTAAACACAACTTTATTGAAAATAAACTCAAATCTAGAGAAAAGCATCACTCACCAGAGGAACACACAGCCTGTGAAAAGATGGAGACGAGAGCGGGTTAGGAATGAGGAGGGAGGCTGAGTGTAATGGATTAATAAGGGTAGATCTTACGATCAGTGAGCAGAGAGCATGCAGCAACCCCGGAGACACACCACAGAGATTGCAGCAACCTGAGGAGAGAGGAGGAGAAGGAGCATTAGGCTGAGTTCCTAAGAATATGTTTGGTTCTATTCTTGTCAGAGGCAGCTATACCCAACGAGCCAGCACCGGAGCGTTCACAAACAGGTCCTTTTAAGCACTGGCAGAGAAGAGGCAGCAGGTGCATCCACTCACGCAGGTGTGTTGATGACCTGCGGAGCCGGGAGTCTGATGGAGAACCTCCCACAGAAAGGGAGAGGGAGCGCACTCAACTGATCATAACATAAGATAAGAATTGGTTAATCAAAGCAGTAAATAAATATACATATGTACACAGTTATATACACAGTGCAGGAGCATTGCAGCTAGATATCAACAGCATTACAGTTAGTTAAATTACCCGGCAAATAAATAAATAAATATGGACCTAGACAGTGTATTTCACATTTATATCAAAAAGGATTAGATGAAAAACAATTATACTGTCACTCTAAAAACAAACAAACAAAAAAATCTCTCTCGGTATTTTAATGTGTGTTTAGTGTTTATTTTAACATAGGTTGTGGCTTAGCGCAAGTTTTGAGCAATATGGGCAGTTAAGTTTGATTTAGCACTTTGGAGAGGATAGTTTGAGAGCAGGTGAACCACCTTTTTGGTTTAACTCACCAAAAGCCATGGCTCTGCACTATCACGGTTACCCTTTGAGTGTGAGAATTTGCGTGCCCCTAGTGGCAGAGCGTGGCACTGCGCCTGCCTTCTCACTGACATGATCGCTTGCATTGGGAATTTGTACTGATTGCAAGTTAGGTTAATTGGTGTCAAAACTGGGGATTCTAAATTGTCCTTAGGTATGACTGTGAGAGTGAATGGCTGTCTGTCTTTCTGTGTTGGCCCTGCAATGGACTGGCGATCTGTCCAGGGTGTACCTTGCCTCTCGCCCAAAGATGCTGGGATAGGCTCCAGCCCCCCTCCCCCCCGCGACCCAAAAGGATTAAGCAGAAGAAGATGGATGGATGGATGGATGTACTGATTTGCCAGTTTCAAAAGGTGGTAGACATCTGTTGGAGGACTCAGTGGATGACATGTAATACACCAAAGAAGAAGAACTCCTCATTTCCTTTTCCTGTTTGTAGCAGTTAGCCCAGAAAGCTAATATGGCCACGATTGTCACTGTCACTTTTTCGGCTTTGTACGCTGAAAACAGCCACATGACACAAGCAAAATTTATGTGGGATAATCATAAGACTTTGTAGATGTGGTAAAGATTTTAAATTACCGGCAGAACGCAAAATATAGACCATGATGGGTGAAAATGCAGCGGCCTCACCACCCAGCCAGCCAGCCCCCCTTTGTCAAAAGTAAGTGAGAAATTTCTGGGTTTTTTTTTAAATGTACTGATTTCTTGTTCATATACTTTGAAGGTAAGATGATGAGGTACCTCTGAACAAAAAACGGTCTCAAAAGACTGAACCATTTTTTGTGTAAATATGTCCAAAGTCCAGTTTTGACTGAGTTATGGAATTTAAAGAGGTGCCGCGACATTATGCAAATTAGATGCATACATTTATTCCTATCTGAAACTTTGGATCATATTTTACATCTTTCTAATTGACAGTAAGCCATTTTCTCTTTCCACTTTCAAGTTACAGCCATGGAAATCTGAACTATTTTATTGACAAAAAATATTTACCACTCTTGACCACTAGAGGTTATGTCGCAGTTTGGCAACATACACACTTATAGGGTTAATTTCACCTCTGAGGTGGAAAACCAACAGTCACCAGCATGAAACTGTTGGAGGGAGGGAGAGACAGAGAGTGTGTGTGTGTGTGTGTGTGTGTGAGAGAGAGAGAGAGAGAGAGAGAGAGAGAGAGAGAGAGAGAGAGAGAGAGAGAGAGAGTGCGTGTGTGCGTGCGTGCGTGCGTGCGTGCACACGTGCAACAGTCAGACCTTTCACTGGCACTAAGAAAAAAAAACAAGAAACGTATGCAGGATGCTTTTCCCTCAACTCTGGCCACCCCACCATAGTGTTACTGTTTTTCAAAACAGCAGCTCAGCAAAGTTCACAGCTGCTACCTTCTTAATTTTCTTCCACGTCAGTCCTCAAAGGTTAGGAGGTTGTTCCTTCCCAAAATATCCAGCCAGAACCTCTTTTTAACGTTTACCTCATGGGTTATATGAATAAAAGCCCTCTTGCAGGGAAAACTCGGTGATTAACTTTGCCCCCCAGCATCATAACAGTGTTGGTTGTATTTGCTTTTGGGGACACACATCCAAACTAGCTCAGACTGGATTTAAAAAGGGTGATCATTCCACTCACCAACTGCAGGACTGTTAAGACTACTCACCATGCTGTCAGCAGTTTGACTCCTATGCTACGACCTGAGTGTGCCTACCTGTTAGCTTGCATGCCTCCTTACTCACTTTCTCCTTATGTGGGACCCAAGTGATAAGGACCTGTACTTTATAGCACTTTTCTAGACCACTCAAAGTGCTTAACTCATAGGTATACTAACCTTCTATTCTAAGGGCCTATGAGAGGCAGATACCTAGGGACAATTTAGTCACCAATTAACCTAACGTACATGTCTTTGGATTGTGGGAAGAAACCAGAGCCCTGGACTAAACCCACACAGCACAGGAAGAACATGCAAACTCCATACAGAAAGGTTCCCATCCCTGCCAACCTGGGGATTCAAACCTAAATCCTTTGAGCTGTGAGGCAACAGTTTTAACCACTGTATCACCATGCTCCATTAAACAAGTAAGCACGTATTTGAATTAAACTTTTCTCCTACCTCAATCCTCTCTCAGGACTCCTTACTTGGACTCCTCCTCCTTGGGGGATCTGGATATTCTCATTCTCTCTTTACCTGGAACCTCCTCCAAACAGCCAAGTGGAAACAACATCTTATACTTTTACCCCAGAATCTCCCAAGGCCCGGGCAACATCCCCCACTAACTAGCCCCTCCTACAACTGCCGGTCTGGACTCGAGGTCTTCTCACCACCTAGAAAGAAAAAAGCAACCTACCTACCAATATACTCACTGCTCCACTCTGCACCTGTGAAAGTAAGGAACAAAATAAAATCTTCAAATCCATCTCTTATCCATTTACCAATACTTGCCATCTCCCTTCTGCCACAGGGCTACCAGCACCAACTCACGATTAAAATTACCACAATAAATACTTACTCTTTGCATCCTTACCTGGTCTCCTATCTGTGTCTGCTACTAGCCAACACATGTCACAAAACATATCTCAAAGTGTTGGTGATTCTGGAAGCATTTGACACAATTTAATGGCATACGGCAGAACTAATGCCAAGAGATCAAAGTACCATGCCTAGGTAAGACCCTTTTTTAAATGATATTTTTCAACATTTTGTTACATATGAAGTAACTTTCCATAACACATATTGTATGCCTGTAAGTATTATATATCTTCTACCACTTATCCAGCGTCCTGGGTCGTGGTGGCAGCAGTCTAAGCAGAGAACCCCAGACTGTTGCCCAGTTCACACAGCACTATTGTCATGAACCGAGCCTGTGTTCTCCTGCAGGCTCGGTTTTGACTGCTCTTGGTCTTATGTGATGTTTTGATTTCAGTCCTGTTTGTCATTAATTCTATGTTTGGCCGCTGCTCTGGCCGGCGATCGTTAGGCAGCTGTTTGACCCACTTTCTGGTGGGTGCTGTCTAATGTTCACCGGTCCGACCACGCCCCCTCTCTCTGACAGTCAGCTGTGTTCCCCAGTAATTATCTTTCCTGCGCCTCGCCCAGGTGTTCCTTATTTGTTAGGCCAGCGGTGTTTGTACTTAAGCAGCTCTTTGCTAGTCAAACACCAGTGGACCATTGTATGTGTTAAATGGTTGTTCTCCGCTGTCTGACTGTCACGTCCCAAAGGATCGTTTTGTGTTTGTGCTCGCTGGCGGACTCAGACGACTTGGACTGTTCCTGCACAGTGAGTAAGAGCTGTCTGAGTTTCTGTTGGCAGTTGTGCTGCTATGCTTGTCTGTAGCGTTTCCCTTGCAGCACAACCGCTACGCTCGGGCACTGCTGCCCAGCTCTTCTCCCGTGCCAGTCGAGCGTCCTGGAGAACTCCAAGTTTACCCGAGCATTTTTGTCCTGTCTGTTTTTGTGGCCAGGGTGCACAGTGGTCTGTTCGCTGCACGCTATTTGTGTGAGCCATTTTGTGCACGACTGTCTCATTACTGTAAGTCTTTATTTTTCCAACTGTTTGATATCAATAAATGTGTGTTTGGTGTAACCCTGCATTTAAATCCTCATTCCTCCTTCTCTTCCTCCGTGCGCTGTGAGAAGCACATGGGGAAGTTTATGACAACTATGGCCTCCATGATCCCTCCTGCAGATGGTGAGCCCACTGGAGGTCAGAGCCATGTGGCTCACTTGGGCTGAGCCCAGCCAGATCCTATGGACAGAAACCTGGTTGTCCTCAAACCCCGGTAACCCCAAAATGGGTGGGGTACACTTGATCATTGTATAAACTTCTTCATGGGGATCAAGTGGACCACTCTTGGACTGGCCCTTCACTCAGGACCTGTTTATTTTGGGAGACACCACCAGGATAACCTTGATAACCTTGCTCCTGGGATCATTAGGACACACAAACACCTCAACCATCATAAGATGGTGATCCACAGAGGGGTGCCTGCAATATGAAAATTCTAAATCAACAATGAATTGTCTCATGAAGAAACAGAAACAGTCAGATATTCCATATCTCTACCAACACTTACATAAGTCCTCAAGCAAATTTTCAACCATTCTACTGGATCCACAACAGATTCAACATGCTCCCATATAAAACTGAATTATCAGGTTCCATGCATTCTGTGAGATGCTAATGAAAATATTTTTTCTTCATCGAAAATCCCTTATTCACTACCACCTGGTGAATTCAAATGGAGAGGACTATATGGGGAACTCAATAGAAAACTGAAAAATAGCACTTTCAGGCATTACTCAGCTTGTTTTCTGAGCTGTTAATTATGGCATTACGAGACAGTAAAATTGATCTGTGTGAGGTTGGTTAAAAAATGAATAGAAACATGTTTTTGTAGCATTTTACTGTAGCTACAGTACATAAAATAATTTGAGGAAGTCAATGTTGTGATGTGAGGCTGTCTTCTCCCATCCATTTTCTGTGCATTGCATCATGGGATACACTGCTAAACTACAACAGTGACATTCCTTTTCAAGGTGAATTGTGAGACACTTTCCACTAAATAGGGGTTATAGCATATTTTTAATCAAATATTTCAAGACCAGAAAAAATGAAATATATGCACTGTTAGAGAAACTGGAAAGAAAGTTTGCCCAACCAGTCTACATGTGTTTTGTGGACTTGGAAAAAGCATTCAACCACATCCCTTGTGGTGTCTTGTGGGGGTTGCTGCGGGAGTATGGGTATCGGGCTCGTTGTTACGAGCTATCCAATCCCTATACAACTGTTGCAAGAGTTTGGTTCGTATTGCCAACACCCAGTCAAACTCATTTCCAGTGAGAGTTGGACTCCACCAGGGCTGCCCTTTGTCACCGATCCTGTTCATAATTTTTATGGACAGGATTTCTAGGTGCAGCCAAGGAATGGAGGGTAGTCATGCTCGGTGACCACAGAATCTCATCTCTGCTGTTTGCAGATGATGTTGTCCTGTTGGCTTCATTGATTAATGACCTACAGGCCTTGCTGGGGTGATTTGCTACTGAGTGTGAAGCGGCTGGGATGAGAATCAGCACCTCCAAATCCAAGTCCATGTCCTCAGCCAGAAAAAGGTGGCTTGTCCTCTCCAGGTTGGGGACAAGCTCCTGCAGTCATCAGGCAGCAAGGCAAGAAAACTGCTAGCTGGCTAATTTAATGCAATGAACCAGTCTGCTGGACCAAGAATTTCTTTATTGAAGCAAAAAAAGTTAATCAGAGCAGATTTTTAACCAATGTTCAATCACATGAAAATGACAAGTGACAAATGACAAAATAACATGGGATGACAAGTTCATGCCATCCCATTAATCATGTAATAACCTGTTTTTACTTTGGATTAAAAAATTTTAAGTGGAGGCTTAGGTGGCAGTGGGCTATTTTAATCACCTGTGTTGATGCTGACCAACTACATGATGTCTCAGACATCAGATGTCACAGTTCATATCACAAACATCTGCAGTCTTCACTGTCATCTTACTCCATTTGTATTCAATAACAGTTAGTCCCTGTTGTTGATGCTAATTTCAATATGCCAAGCATTAACCTGAATTCCATGTTCATAAAACTCCTGTAACACACCATAGAGAATCGATGATTTATTTTTCAAAATCATACCGTAATTCACATCCAGACATAAAATACAAAAACTATGTGAACATTTTTTTGTGAAGTGCCCTACCACCAGTTTCTTTCCAAATCTGTGACAGTGAGCTCTGGTCTACACTTGTGTTTTATCAGGTGTGTGTATCTAAGCTTTCTCGTTTGCAAAAGCACCTAACACACTGTACACCCTGATAAATCAAGGAGTCTGATCCAGCAGCCAGAAATTCCAAACTTCCTCAGCCACACCATTCAGATCTGTGAAATACGGAAACAGTGGCTCCACGGACAAAGAATTCAAAGAATGCTATTAAAGTTCACTTGTTTTCTATGGCAGTAACTAGAAATGGGGGAAAAGAATGAAGAGATTTTTTGATTTAAAAGAAGTGAAATAATCCACTTTAAACCACGGGCACATGTTGTGCTTGTGAACAGACCACACATGCAACACCAAGACATGCATAAATCAAGTTCTCAGCCACATGAAAAAACACATGTAAATTATTATTATTATTATTACTAGTACATACCCGTGCATACCCGTCCATACCCGTAGAAATCAAGTATAAGCAAATATTTATGCATGCCCGTTGCTGAAGGGTCTCCTCCTGTCCTGTTTGAGACAGCTGTATTGTTCACAGTCATGCCTGCGGCGTACTGATGGAACATGAGGTGTTTCATGTTCACGGCATCTTTTGTGACGTGCAGCAGTTGTCCTCACTCTATTGCTCTCCATCTGGTTGGTCTTCTTGTTCTTCTTCTTCATTCAGACCACTGGTTGAGGGGTAGGTGCATTGTAATTCCAGTTCATGGACAGGATCATGAAAATAGATCTATATTCTATATAACATCATAAAGACATCAAGGCAGGCATCATAGGGCATTACATCATAGGTAGCCAGTCGGAAAATACATCAAGGCAGGTGTGACAGAGATCATCCTGCGCAGTTCGCCCCACACGGGACACGAACCCGCGACCTCTCAGTCAACTAACACAGTTCGAGCATGGGAGACACAGCACGATCGCGCTGAGCTAAAGGTCCGACCGGTAGCTCAGCGCTACCATCTGGGGCTCACAGCACCACTTTGTAACTGAGGTCATCAGCGCAGTTCGCCCTACACAGGACACGAACCCGCGACCTCACAGTTAACTAGTCAGAGACACACACAGCACGATCGTGCTGAGCTAAAGGTCCGACCGATAGCTCAGCGCTACCGATACTGTATGAGGCTTTGGGAGGGAGGTTTACTAACGTTCTACGCCGAACAGCACTAGTTGGCATCCGTTACACTCTCCCCCTTAAACCTCACTCCCATCCGGGTCACGGCACCAGTGTGACAGAGATCATCCTGCGCAGTTCGCCCCACACGGGACACGAACCCGCGACCTCTCAGTCAACTAACACAGTTCGAGCATGGGAGACACAGCACGATCGCGCTGAGCTAAAGGTCCGACCGGTAGCTCAGCGCTACCATCTGGGGCTCACAGCACCACTTTGTAACTGAGGTCATCAGCGCAGTTCGCCCTACACAGGACACGAACCCGCGACCTCACAGTTAACTAGTCAGAGACACACACAGCACGATCGTGCTGAGCTAAAGGTCCGACCGATAGCTCAGCGCTACCGATACTGTATGAGGCTTTGGGAGGGAGGTTTACTAACGTTCTACGCCGAACAGCACTAGTTGGCATCCGTTACACAGGCATTGTGAGTGATGGTCTATATGACATCATAAAGACATCAAGGCAGGCATCATAGGACAGTACATCATAGGTAGCCAGTCCTATTGTCTATAAAATGGCATTACCTATATGACGGCATCGCGAGTCCTATGTAGCCTGACATCATAGGATCATCATAGGACATCATGCAGACATCATAGGCCGTCCTATGATGTCCTATGATCGTGACACACAGACAGAGATTTCTAAAAATTAGAGTGATGATGATGATGATTATTTGGTTGCCTATGAGGCGAGCGACCACATGGAAAACAAAATGCAGAAATAGGTATATGGTTTTAAAAAGATGAATCAATGAATTATCCAAACCCATGTAGCCATAAACATACAGTACATGTATTACACTATGTACAATACGGATCAAAACAGAAAATGTCCTACACTGGATTATGTTTTGTCATAATGGGTTTTTGCAAGGAGCTTCTACCCCATCATGCTGCCTCCTTGTAGCTCATTAGTGAAAATAGTCTACTGCTACATGAGGACAGTCAAGGTGGGTGGAACACAAAAGGAACTGCACAGAATCAGAGCATGAGAAACCTCCTGCAAATGCAACCTCAGCCACATTTTTAAACAGTCACCGTATCTTCTGTTTAGAATTAATATTTCTAAATTTTAATTTTTTTTCTGGAGAAATTAGGTTACGCTTTACAGTTCGTCAAATGTCAGGTGTTGATGATAATCCATCGATTCCATCCATTTTCTATCGCTTTTCCGGAGGTCCGGACCATGGAGGCAGCAGCTCAAGCAGAGAAGCCCAGACTTTCCGCTTTCCGGCCACCTGCTCCAGCTCTTCAGAGAGGATACCATGATGTTCCCAGGCCAGCTGGGAGACGTAGTCTCTCTAGCATGTCCTGGGTCTGCCCCAAGGTATCCTCCCAGTGGGACGTGCCCAAAACTCCTCAAGTGAGAGACGTCCAGGAAGCATCCAGATCAAATGCCCAAACCACCTTAACTGGCTCCTTTTGATGTGAAGGAGCAGTGTTTCTACTCTGAGTCTCTCCCAGGTGACTGAGCTCTTCAACCTACATATCTCTAAGGTTGAGTCCAGCAATCCTACAGAGAAAGCTCATTTCAGCCGCTTGTATCCGCGATCTCATTCTTTTGGTCATTACCCAAAGCTCATGACAATAGGTGAGGGGAGGACTGTAGATTGACTGGTAAATTGACAGCTTTGCTTTAGAGCTCAGCTCCCTCTTCACCACAGCAGACCAGTACAACATCCACATCACTTCAGATGTTGCTCTGATCCATCTGTCAATCTCTCGCTCCATTCTCCCTTCTCATGTGAATAAGACCCCGAGATACTTAATTTCCTCCACTTGGGGCAGGAGCTTGTCCCCAACCTGGAGAGGACAATCCACCCTTTTCCAGCTGAGGACCATGGACTTGGATTTGGAAGTGCTGATTCTCATCCTACCTCACACTCGGTAGCAAACCGTCCCAACAAGACCTGTAGGTCACTGCTCAGTGAAGCCAACAGGACATAATCTGCAAACAGCAGAGATGAGATCCTGTAGTTGCCAAACATGACACCCTCCATTCCTTGACTGCACTTAGAAATCCTGTCCATAAAAATTATGAACAGGATCATCAACAAAGGGCAGCCCTGGCAGAGTCCAACTCTTACTGGAAACAAGTTCGACTGAGTGTTAGCAATATGAACCAAACTCTTGCAATAGCTGTATAGAGACTGGGTAGCTCATAGCAACAAGCCCAATACCCCATACTCCCAAAGGCCCCACCACAAGAAACCATGAGGGACACGGTTGAATGTTTTCTCCAAGTTCGCAAAACACATATGGACTGGTTGGGCAAACTCCCATGAACCCTCTAGGATTATCGAGAGGATAAAGAGTTGGTTTGATGTGCCACGGCCAGGATGAAAACCATATTGCTCCTCCTGAATCTGAGGTTCGATCAACGGCCAGACACTTCTTTCTGGTACTCTGGCATAGACCTGCCCTGCAACCCTAGGGTGTCCTGGTGCCAGGTGCACATGCGGACATCCTTATGCTTGAACATGGTGTTCATTATAGACAAACTGTGGTTAGCACAGAAGTCCAATAGCTGAGCACCACTTGGGTTCAGATTGGGCAGGCTGTTCCTCCCAATCACACCCCTCCAGGTTTCATTACTGTTGCCCAAGCATGCATTGAAGTTTCCCAGTAGGGCAATGGAGTCTCCAAGAGGAGCACTTTCCAGCCTGGTCAGAGACTCCAAAAAGGGTGGGTACTCTGAGCCATCATTTGGTATGGCCATATTTGCCCATTCCCTGGTGCTTTCTCATCAGTAAATTATTTTTTATCACTTTCACTTATAATACATATTGGAAATAGTGTATGGGCAGAATGTTTTTTTCTTTTATGAAGTTTGCGTTTCACATTTTGAACATTTTTATAACCACACTGTGCTGTTTCATTGTTCACCCAGTTAGCTTAGCATAGCGCAGCTATCGTGTTGTTCATATCTGTCGTGTTGTTTATGTCTCTCCCATTCCAAATATCACTCCATGGGCTGTAATGGACCTGCAAAACTCATCAGAACATGTTTGACTCCCAGTTGTTACCTGACTTGTTCTAATTTTACTTTGCATAGGCAGCATCCTTTTAGGATTACTGTTATTGTTATTAGCCTAGTAAGCTTCCAATAAAATCAGAATCTTTACCATACCAACTATTAGCGACTTTATTCCCCACATTCATCATTTTCTTCCATGTGTTGGGCAGTCTTTGTAAAAGCTCATTCACGTTCATTTGAGTCCATGCAAAGTTTTTAAGAGTGTGTCAAAGTTTATCATGAGAATAAATAATGCAGTAGCAAATTGAAGCTAACTAGGCTAATAACAATAACAGTAACGGCAATAACCAGGGGATGCTGCATACACAAAGTAATATTAAAATTGTCAGGTAACAACTGGGAGTCCGACATATATTTCAATGAGTTTCACAGGTCTATTACAGCCCCATGCAGTGCTATTTGGAAAGGGAGAGACATAACTAGCACGATAGCTGTGCTATACTAAGCTAACTGGACGAACAATGAAACGACACAATACAAAAACAGCTACAAAAAACAATCAAAATGCGAAACACAAACTTTATGAAGAAAAAAACAATCTGCCCATACACTATCTCCAATATATACAATGATAAGTGAAAATGACAAAAAATTGATTTATTGACAAGAAAGCACCAGGTAAAAGGCAAATGTAATGGAACTGAAAATGCTGTGGGAACGGAAAGTATGTCACTCTACATTGTGCAAAAGGTCCATTAGGCTGCATGTCCACAGTCTGACCCCCACCCCCACCCCCCACTGAAAATGTCTATTTTCTGTTCATTTTTTATGTAGTCAAGAATTTAATGCTCTCAGAGCAAAAACGCTGTCATCAGTGCACCCAGAACACTGAAAGTCAGAAAAAGTTTAACTTTTGGAGTGCAACATTGCTCATTAGTGTGATGATCTGGTTAGCGTGCTCCCCCTCCCCTCCTGTTCCTGTCGTCTCGGCTCTGGAGGATCAGATACACCTGCGTGATTACACACCTGCTTGCGTCCTGATGACCCAGTGTACTGAACTGGGTAGACGGTTATGCTGTTTCATTCCATCTAGCGGCAATGCTCTGCACTGT
This sequence comes from Pholidichthys leucotaenia, assembly GCA_020510985.1. Lineage (NCBI taxonomy): Eukaryota > Metazoa > Chordata > Actinopteri > Cichliformes > Pholidichthyidae > Pholidichthys > Pholidichthys leucotaenia. The sequence goes on along the minus strand of CM035839.1, from coordinate 153,242,786 downwards.
GTGTGTTTATATATTTGCATATTTGTTCCGTCTAGCTGCAATGCTCCGTACTGTGGGTGTTTATATATTTATATATCTACATGTTATTCCATCTAGCTACATTGCTCCGCACTGTGTGTGTTTATATACTTGCATATTTATTCCACCTAGCTGCAATGCTCCGTACTGTGGGTGTTTATATATTTACATATTTATTCCATCTAGCTACAATGCTCTGCACTGTGTGTTCATATATTCATATATTTATTCCATCCAGCTACAATGCTCTGCAGTGTGTGTCTGTGTGTGTGTGTATATATATATATTTTATAGTAATACGTACATATGTTTATTAGCTGCTCTTGCTTGCTTGTTTTTTTTTCTTGCCTTCTGATTGTTGCTCTGAGTGTTGCTATCCCTGTGCTGTTGCAATCCTGGAATTTCCCCGTTGTGGGACTAATAAAGGCTTATCTTATCTTATCTTATCTTATCTTATTTAAGAGCCAGCATGTGGAGTACCCATCACACCCATCTCTGGCATCGTACACCGGAGCTGATCCCACTTGCCTGACCAAGAAGACGCCAGACATCTACCCAGATCACCATCTTCTCTCTGTTCCCCTGGTCCACGCAAGAGTTCCCTGCCAGACTCCTCTGCTCACAGAGTAAAAGTGCTCTCCCATTAATTATTCTCCCCTTCGGGATATTCTGTCTTTAATAATCTCTATCTGCTTTTTTCCTGTAGGCTACGTGCGCTCCATCGGGCACCGGTTTTGCGTCATTTAAATGTACGTTTTTATGTTGCACTTTTCCTCAGTTGTGCTGCTTTATTTAGAGTTGTGTGTTAGTTTTATTTTTGCAATAAAGTAGTGAACTTTTACAACTGAGTCTGAGTGTTCGTTATGGCAGCTCTGCGTTTGAGCCTCACCCACACTGAATCATGACAGAAAAATCCAGCCAGGATCGAGGTTTAGCAGGCACTCAGCCAGGTGAACAGTCAGTGCTCTTGTACTTGGATGCCATAGAGCGCCAGGTCATGTATCTTTCGCAACAGCTCCAAACTATCACCCAGCAATTGGCGACCGTTTCCGAGCATCTGTGTTGGCTTTCTGGTGCAGCACCTCCTCCTGCACCTGCTGCCCCGGCAGCGCATGCCATCCACAGGGACATTTCTCATTCCTACGCCTGCCTCCTATGGGGGGGGGGGGGGGGGGGAGGTGCAAAGGGTTCCTGCTGCACTGCCGGTTATATTTTCGGCAGGTGGAGGGGGAATATAAGGAGGATTTGGCAAAGATACACTTGATGACCTTGTTGTTGCAGGACCGGGCGCTCAAGTGGGCACAGTCCGTTTTGAGCAGCCTGGATGGGTCCCTTTATTCGTATGAGCAATTTGTGCGAGAGTTCTCCGAGGCTTTTGACCATTCAGACAGTGAGGGGAATATAGTTAGCCAGCTGATGGGGCTTCGACAGGGAGATCTGTCGGTAGCCAATTTCTCTGTTGAGTTCCAGGTCATTGCGGTGAACTCCGGATGGAATGACGTTGCCCTTTGCAGCGCCTTCCTCTGAGGCCTGAATTCGCACCTCCATGACGAGCTGGCTATCCGTGCGCCCCCCTCCCCTTTGGATGAGATTATCGCGCAGGCTGTGGCCTGCAAAAACCAGTTTAGGGAGCTAGCAAGAGAGCAGAAAACCACTGCCTCTCCGTTCGCTCCCTGGCTGCCTCTTCCTCGGTAGGTCCCATCTGACTCTGGAGAAGCGTCGTGTCGCGAGAGGGCAGGGGCGTGTATGTATTGCGGGGTCCCATGCTACGCAGTTTCAAAATATCCCATGAGACCCAAAAGATTGGGCCCGTCATTTACCGTGGGGGGTCTGGCAGGAGGGTCCTCGCAAAATCCTCCCAACCATTTTGAACTCCCGGCCCTCATTCAGTTACTGGGGGCCAAGTTCAAAACCTCTGTCCTGGTTGATTCTGGGGCAGAGCAAAATTTCATTCAACAGGCCATGGTGTGTAAATTGCAGATACCCACCAGGAATGTCCCGACACCCTTGACTATCTCAGTGGTCTCAGGCAGCAGCATCGCAGTGGTTACCGAACAGACTGAGCCAGTCTCGGTCATTCTGTCCGGTAATCACCGCAAGACTATTAAGTTTTACATCCTGCCTCAATCGATCACCACCATAATTCTGAGGTCTTCATGGCTCCGCATTCATAATCCAATCATAAACTGGAGTCAAGGATCCATTTCGTCCTGGAGCCCTTTCGGCCTGTCACCATGTCTCCAATTGGCCGCATGCTCACCCTCGCTCCCGATTTCCTCCCCTCCGACTGAGCCAGCAGATCTCAGCTCCGTGCCCTAGGTCTATCATGACTAAGGAGAGGTCTTTACCAAGTCCAGGGCACTATCTTTACCACCTCACCAGGGCTACAACTGCTCTATTGACCTCCTCCTGGGCGTGCAGCTGCCATCCAGCCGGCTCTACAGTTTATCTGGGCCAGAGAGGGAGGTGATGGAGACCTACATTAAAGACTCCCTCAGCACCAGCATTATTCGTCCATCGTTCGCCCCTCTCGGCACTGGGTTCTTTTTTGTAGGGAAGAAGGATGGGACACTGTGGCTGTGCATTGATTACAGCGATTGCCCGTAAGGACAAGTATCCGCTGCCCCTCATTAACTCAGCGTTTGAGCTACTCCAACGGGTGCATTTTTTCACCTAACTCGACCTCCGTAATGTGTACCACTTGGTCAGCATTCATGAGGGAGACGAGTGGAAGATGGCATTTAAAACACCTCTGGGCCATTTTGAATTTTTGGTCATGCCATTCAGGCTGACCAATGCTCCTGTCATCTTCCAGCGGCTAATCAATGACGTCTTGCGAGATATGGTGAACCAGTTTGTTTTTGTGCATTTGGACGATATTCTGATTTTTTCCCTGATGCTGGAGGAGCACGTAGTCCACGTTCGGTCCGTCCTGCAGCGGCTGCTGGAGAATCAGCTTTTTGTTAAAGTGGAGAAGTGCGAATTTTCCACTCGCTATACTTCATTTCTGGGGTTCATCATCGCCGAGGGCATGGTGAAGGCCGATCCGGCGAAAATTAAGGCGGTAGAAGACTGGCCTACCCCCAGTCCAGGAAGGATGTCCAATGCTTCCTGGGCTTTGCCAACTTCTACTGCCGATTTATCCATGATTATAGTAAGATGGCACAGCTGCTTACGCAGCTGACGTCGACCAAAAGCCTGTTCAAGTGGTCTGAGGCCGCTGAATGAGTTTTTGTGACCCTGAAAGGCCTGATCACCAATGCACGCATCCTGGTGCAGGTGGATCCCACGGCGCAGTTCGTGGTCGAGGTGGATGCTTCTGATTCAGGGGTGGGCGCTGTCCTCTCCCAGCACTCCAGCTCAGACCAGAAGCTCCATCCGTGCATGTATTTCTCTCAGCAGCTAATGCCAGCCGAGAGGAATTATGATGTTGGGGACCGCGAACAGTTGGCCATTAAGCTAGAGTTGGAGGAGTGGAAGCACTTGCTGGAGGTAGCTAGCCCTCATTGTCTGGACCGATCATAAAAATTTACAATACCTTCGATCAGCCAGACGGTTGAATTCACGGCAGGCTTGGTGGGTATTGTTCTTTAATAGGTTTAATCTCTCCATCTCATACCGACCAGGGTCCCATAATGCCAAGGCTGACACTCTTTCATGCCAGTTTCCACCGACTCCTCCACCTCTTCCGCCGCAGCTGCAGCGTCTCCCCCGGAGACTATTCTCCCCTGCTCCTGCTTTCTCGGGACACTCTCGTGGGAGATTGAGCAGAGGGTCCGACAGGCTCAGTCATCAGAACCCATCCCGGAGGGAGGCCCGCCTGACTGGCTGTATGTCCCCTTGGCGCTACGTGGAGAGGTGATTAAGTGGGGTAATACTAGCTTCTTCGCCTGCCGTCCCGGAATCTCCCAGACTATAGAGCTGCTCAGGAGAGTGTTTTGGTGGCCCGCACTCAGGAGGGATGTGCGGGAATTTGTCAAGGCCTGTCATATCTGTGCCATGAACAAATTGGACTCTTCTCAAATAGCTGGCCTCCTCCATCCCCTCCCAGTCGTCCATGGTCACACATTGCTTTGGACTTTGTGATGGGCCTCCCTCCATCCCAAGGCATCACGGTGATCCTCACCATCGTCGACCGGTTCGCCAAGGCCATCCATCTGGTCCCTCTCCGTAAACTACCATCTGCCATGGAGAGGGCCGACCTGGTGACGCATCATGTCATCCAGCTACATGGAATCCCAGCGGACATCATCTCGGACCGGGAGCCACAGTTTACATCTCAGGTGTGGAGGGCGTTCTGCCTGTTTTTGGGTGCTTCTTCCAGCCTGATGTCCAGATACCATCCGCAGAGTAATGGTCAGGCCGAGATGTGCCAATCAGTCTCTGGAGGCCACCTTAAGGTGCATAGCATCCAGGAATCCCTCCACCTGGAGTTCCCACCTGACCTGGGTGGAATACTCCCATAACTAAGCTGTATCCTCCTCCACTGGGCTCACACCGTTCGTGGCTTCGATGGGCTATACACCACCTCTGCTGCCCATGATGGAGAGAGGCCTCGCCGTCCCATCCGTGGACGCCCACGCACGCTGGTGTCGCTGTCTGTGGAGGGCCACAAGAGCTGCTCTCCTCCGCTCTGCGGAGCGCAACCAAAAGTATGCCAATCGCAGACGCACACCAGTGCCGAAGTACACGGTGGGACAGAAGGTTTGGCTGTCCACCCAACATCCCGCTCAAGACGGAGTCACGGAAGCTTTCCCTCCGTTATCTGGACCCATTCACTATCAAGCAGTTGATCAATGATGTCACTGTTCAGATGGACCTGCCACCTTCTATGCGGATCCACCCAACATTCTATGTCTCCCGCATTAGCCCCTCTCTGCCAGTCCTCTCTGCCCTCCTCCGGATCCCCCCCCCCCCGGGTTATCGACGGACAGACAACATATACGGTGGAGAGGATGTTGGACATCCATTGACGGGGTCTGGGGTGCCAGTACCTCATGGACTGGAAATGGTACAGGCCGGAGGAGAGGTCCTGGATTCTAGGGTCCTACATCCTGGACGAACGGATGGTGCGAGCATTCCACCAGACCCAACCCCGCAAGCCCAGTGGGATACCAGGAGGCACCCCTTGAGGAGGGGGCACTGTGATGATCCAGCGAGCGTGCTCCCCCTTCCCTCCTGTTCCTGTTGTCTCGGCTCCGGAGGATCAGATACACCTATGTGATTACACACCTGCTGCGTTCTGATGACCCAGCGTACTTAAGAGCCAGCGTGTGGAGTACCCATCGCTGGATCGTTAGGACTGCAACCGCAAAACGTTCAAGTGCTCAACGTTCTCTCTGGTTGGTCTGTGTTTTTGATTTCCATGTTTTTTTGTCTCCCAGGTTTGCTGCCCTCCGTAGGTGTGTACTCCGGAGCTGCTCACGCTCACCTGACCAAGAAGACGCCAGACGTCCACACAGGTCACCATCTTCCCCCTGTTCCCCTGGTCCATGCAGGAGTCCCCTGCAGAAACTTCAGCTATACAGAAAAATTCTTTTGTGCAACAGCAAATACAGACTTGAACACAATATCCATTACAACAGCTAAATTGCATTGAATGCATGTTAAAGAGTATAGATTTGGAAATTATTGGCAGCACCTTCATTTGAAAACTCCCTATGGTCCTCAACCACTCTGTACTGAGCGGGGAGGAAAAAATAAATAATTTATTCTGTTGCTCTGTTGTGGAGTCTGTGTTCTTCTGAAAAAAAAATACAGACAATATTCTCTTGCTTTCCGTGACCAACTCCTACCTGTCTATCTGCCACATAAGACACACACACTAGTCTCTTCAGACACACATCTTTCATTTACGGTGGGGGATGGGGGAGCGTGTCCAGACCGGAGATTCACAGTTTTACAGCTCATTGACAAGATGTGGTAATGATTTTACCTCTAAAGATGTATAAATGTTCAAACACTAGCTGTAGTGTTTGAACATAGTGTTTGATTAGCTCATTTTGTTTGTGGTTTTATGCCATTTGTCCTCACGCGTGCTTCCGTGATGGGGTGCTTTTGGGGCAGGCGGACATTTTTCAACACAAACCCAGTGCTTCGTGCACATGGTCAGGACGGAGATGTGGCGAGACATCCACCAGCAGGTTGGGGAAGACGGACGAAGGGACAGTGTTGGAAATCTCACGGGTGAATGTTTTTTAAGTCATACACTGTTTTTGCTGATGTGTTCCATTAATACTCACTGTAAACACAGAAGTGAACGCGATGCAGTGATGCATTTGATTGGTTTGACTGAGTGTTTGAGCCCCAGTTAGAGACAAATTTGATTGGTGAATTTGACGGAAGTTGACGAGGATTGGCCAAAATTGTGAGAAAGTTGTGGTGATTGGACAAATTTGCAAGGTTGTGCAATAGTTGCACTGATTTGTTGATTTAGCGTGAATTGATATGATCGCAACATCGTGAAATCCTTAAGGGACTGATAAACTCATGCAGTACTATTACAGGACATGTTTACAAATATTTGAGACCCATTGTAGTTCAGGTTCAGGTTCAGGTTACTTCATTTGTACCCGTAGGTAGATTTGTTTTGCAGTCTGGTGACATCCATATTTACAAACCATAATTACATTCAACATAAACACAAACACAGGCACACATGAAGCTGACTATAAACATGATAAAAATACTCAAGGCTCCATCAATCAGGGTATAAAGACAAAGAGATGAGAGAAAAACCAGAGATAAGAGAGAAGAAGGGTCATATTAAAAAGTTAGACTAGTCAAAGAGGTTAAAAACTCAAAGGTCTAAAACCCAATATAAGATTTAGAACCCAAATAAAATCCTACAAAAATAAGTAAATATAAGATGGGGTTAATAAATAGGTACCTAAATTATGTGCAATATATTGTTACAACTTGTTCAACTCTTTGACAGCAGCAGGGACAAAGCTGTTTTTGTAGCGCTGGGTTTTGCTTTTTGGGACAGCAAACCTCCGTCTTGAGGGAAGAAGCTGAAAGTTGCAGTGCAAAGGATGGGAGTCATCATTTAAAATGGAGGTAGCAATCCTCTGTACTTGTCTGGTGTACAGGGATGTCAGGCTCAGCTGTGACTCACCAAGCAAACGACTGGACCATCTAACTACCTGATCCAAGGATTTCCTCTGTTTCAGTTTTATCTGACCAAACCATGACACTAAAGAAAAGGATAAAACAGATTCAATAAAAGCCCGATAAAACATTGTCATTATGGTTCGGTCAATTTGGAAGCGTGCAAGTTTCCTCAAGCAATGCAAATGTTGCTGACCCTTTTTGCACACCCTTTCACAGTTCTCTTCAAAGTTTAAATTACTATCGATAATCGTCCCAAGATATTTGTACGATTGTACACATTCAGTGGTCTGGCCTTTTAGTATGGTGACTTTGTGCCTGGGAGTTTTCCTCCTAATGTCAATAACCATGTCTTTAGTTTTTGTCGTATTCAGCTGCAGGTAGGAATCCTTACACCAGTGAACAAAATCATCAACTACTGGGCCGTGGCCACTCTCACCATCCTGGAGGAGACTGACAATAACTGAATCATCAGCATACTTTATAATGTGTCTGTTGTCATGTCTGCTCCGACACATGTTTGTGTACAGGATGAAGAGTAGTGGTGACAACACACACCCCCGAGGAGAGGCAGTAGAAGAGTACTTTAGGTCAGACAATGTACCATTGACCCTTACTCTCTGTGTCCTTTATTGGTTAAGAAATCCAGAATCCAACCCACCAGATTATTGCTCAAATCAAATTGTTGCAGGAGCCTTTCAACTAAAATATGAGGTTGGATTGTATTAAAGGCGGAGGAAAAGTCCACAAATAAAAGCCTGGCGTGTTGACATAATGCATGGCTCAGGAGACGCACACACACAGGCTCAGAGAAGTTCAAATAGTTTATTAGCAACAGGAGTGAATGAATGTGTGTCAGCGGGATGTAAATGTGTTGGTGGCGGCGTCTGCTTCGGGCACAGAGGCAGGAGGCCGTACAGCCGGACAACCCTATGGGAAAAGCAAAGGAGAAGGGTGACGGGCACACACCAACACAGGAGATTTGCAAGCGAGAGAGGAGCTTACTTGGAGGGCACAGATGACTGGCACAGCAAAGGACGAGGTCCGGAAGACAGCCACCTGGAGAGCTCAGTGCAGCAGCGAGGAATAGGCGATGGAGAGGCGAGGTCCGCCGCCGGGGAATCCACCTGTGCACAGGGGAGCAGACTCGAGAGAGAAAAAGGAGGTAAGAGCTTCTTACCCGGGAGAATAGCTGAAGGTGAAGGAACTCACAGCGATGCATGAGAAGTCTAACGGCTTCAGGCCGAAGCTCAGGGCGAGGCGGCTTATATCCCTCGCCGCTGATGATGAGCAGGTGTGCGTGCAGGTGGCGCCGCTGATGACCGGTGACAGTACTCCCCCCTCTAGCAGCGCCTCCTGGCGATGGCTTTCCTGGGTGCGCTCGGTGGAAATCAGCGATGAGCGATGGGTCCAACACAGACGACGGGGGTACCCACTGTCGATGGTCAGGCCCATAGCCCTCCCAGTCCACCAGGTACTGCAACCCACGACCCCGGCGCCGGGAGTCCAGGATGGAGGAGACGGGCCAGGCCGGATGGCCACCAATCATCCGGGGCGCGGGTTGCGCAGCAGGAGGAGGGCAAAGGGGATCGGAGACTGCCAGCTTCACCTTGGACACGTGGAAGGTGGGGTGGATGCGGAGGGAGGGGGAAATAGCTACACGCACAGCCACCGGGTTGACAATCCTGGTGATGGGATAGGGACCCACGAAGCGCTGTGCCAGCTTCCTCCTCTCGCCTTTTAAGGTAACGTCCCGGGTCGACACGTAGACTCGCTGCCCAACCCTGTACGCCGGGGCAGGTCTTCTGTGCCGGTCCGCCATGGCTCTGTTGCGCTCCGCCGTGCGTAAAAGCGCATTGCACGCTGACGCCCAGATGGAGCGGAACTGCCTGAGATGCGCCCGTACTGAGGGGACAGTTACCTCACTCTCCTGCCGGGAACAGCGGGGGGTCGTAACCCAGGGACGCCTTGAAGGGGGACATCCCTGTGGCAGAAGAGCGAGCGGTATTATGGGCGTATTCAACCCAGGCAAGGTGGTTGCTCCAGGACGTGGGTTTGGACGCCGTTACACAGCGGAGCGCAGCCTCCAGCTCCTGGTTGGTCCACTCACACTGCCCGTTGGATTGGGGGTGATGGCCGGAGGAGAGGCTCACCTTGGCTCCTAAAGCGTTGCAAAACGACCTCCAAACCTCAGAGGAAAATTGGCTGCACGGTGGCGCAGTGGTTTAGCACTGTGGCAGCACAGTTTTACCCTCGGCCGGGGGACCGCGGGGATCATGAGATCGTGGGTTCGATCCCAGCCCCCGACCAACAGTGAGCTGTGTGGAGTTTGCATGTTCTCCCCGTGTTGCGCGGGTTTACTCCGGGATTTCTCCGGTTTCCTCCCGCATACCAAAAACATGTAGGTTTAGGGCGCTCGCGCACGCAGCGACCAGCAGCGGTGGCTTATCACCAGACTGCAAACCAAGTCTACCTACGGGTACAAATAAGTAACAAAAAAAAAAAAAAAAAAAAAAATGGGGCCCTCGATCCGAGACCACGTCCACCGGAATCCCATGCAGCCTGACCACGTGTTGGATGAGGAGGTCCGCCGTCTCCAGGGCAGTGGGGAGACCTCGCAGGGGGACGAAGTGTGCCGCCTTGGAGAAGCAGTCCACGATGGTCAGGATGGTGTCGTAGGAGTTGGAGACTGGGAGTCCGGTGACGAAATCCAAGGCGATGTGCGACCAGGGCCTGCCAGGGACGGGCAGGGGCTGGAGCAGACCCTCTGGAGGGGCATTTCCCGACTTGTTGGTGGCACAAATTGGACAGGCCCGGGCGTAGCGGGCAGCATCCCTCCGCAGGCCCGGCCACCAAAAGGACCGCTGGAGGAGGTTTATCATCCGGGAGGAGCCAGGGTGACAGGTGAGCTTGGAGGTGTGTAGCCAGTGGATGACCTCTCCTCGAACCGCAGATGGCACGAACAGCCTCCCCTCCGGTCTGCCGCCAGGGTCAGGTTCCACTTCCTGCGCCTTCCGGATCTTGCTCTCAATGTCCCAGGAGATTGCTCCCACGACGCACGACCTGGGTAGGATGGTGTGGAGCGTGTCCTCCGACTCCTCAGGGGCGAATTGCCTAGAGAGGGCGTCGGGCAGGCCGTTCTTGGAGCCAGGCCTGAAGGTGATGGAAAACTGGAACCTGGCGAAGAACAAGGACCAGCGCGCCTGGCGGGTGTTCAGGCGCTTGGCAGATCGAAGGTACTCCAGGTTCTTGTGGTCCGTCAGGACCACGAACGGCAGGTCCGCCCCCTCTAGCCAGTGACGCCACTCTTGCAGCGCGAGCTTGATGGCCAGGAGCTCTCTGTCCCCCACGTCGTAATTTCTCTCCGCCGGGGACAAGCGCCGGGAGAAGAAGGCGCAGGGCCGTTTGGCGCCGTCGTCAGGCGACCGCTGGGATAGCACCGCCCCCACTCCCGTGTCCGAAGCGTCCACCTCCACGATGCACTGCAGCGCGGGGTCGACCTGGCGAAGGACCCGGGAGGAGGAGAACTCCGCCTTCAGCACCTGAAAAGCAGCTGCGGCCTCTTTGGTCCACCGGAACGGGACCTTAGGGGACGTGAGGCGGGTCAGCGGTCCGACGATGGTACTGAAGTTTTGGACAAAGCGGCGGTAGAAGTTCGCGAACCCAACAAACTGTTGCACCTGTTTCCTCGACGCAGGTGTAGGCCATTCTACCACCACCTTCACCTTCTCTGGGTCTGGACGCACCTGGTCGTGAGAGATGATGAATCCCAGGAAGGATGTAGTCTTAGCATAAAATTCGCACTTTTCAGCCTTCACGTATAGCCGGTTCTCCAGCAGTCTTTGGAGGACCCGCCTCACATGGACCTGGTGCTCGTCCCTGGACTTGGAGAAGATGAGTATGTCGTCCAGGTAGACGAACACAAAGAGGCCGATGAAGTCCCGGAGGACGTCGTTGATGAGGCGCTGAAAGACGGCAGGAGCGTTGGTCAACCCGAACGGCATTACCAGGTATTCGAAGTGGCCGTTTGGGGTATGGAAGGCTGTCTTCCACTCATTTCCCTCCCGGATCCGGACGAGGTGGTATGCGCTGCGTAGATCCAGCTTGGTGAACCAGGTCGCCCCCTGGAGGGAGTGGAAAGCGGTGTCCATGAGGGGCAGGGTGTAACGATCCTTCTCCGTGATGTCATTTAGAGCCCAATAGTCAATGCAAGGACGGAGGGATCCGTCCTTCTTTCCGACAAAGAAGAACCCTGCCCCCACGGGTGATGACGATGGGCGGATTATCCCAGCACTCAGCGACTCCTTTAGGTAGGCGTTCATCGTCTCCTTCTCCGGCGCCGACAGACTGTAGAGCCGACCAGAAGGTAAGGGTGCCCCCTGGCGGAGGTTGATGGCGCAGTCATAGGGCCGATGAGGAGGAAGAGACATGGCCTTGGTCTTGCTGAATACCATACCCAGGTCGTGAAATTCCAGGGGCACCAGAGACAGGTCCGGGGGTGCAGCGTCCGTAGGAGGGAGAGAAGTGGATGGAGAGCAGGCAGCGGACTGAAGACAGGTGCCCATACAGAACGTGCTCCATGCCGACACCCCGGCTGACTTCCAATCCAGGGCAGGGTTGTGGAGGCGTAGCCAGGGATACCCCAGGATGACGGGCGACACAGAGTTGGGCAGGACGAGAAAGGTTATCTCCTCCCGGTGGTTACCAGAGATGATCACCGGGACCGGGATGGTCTGGTGCGTAACTCTCCCAAGGGAGGCACGAGAGAGGTTGACCAGGGAGATGGGGTTTCTGAGCGCCTGGCAGCGGATGCCCAATCGGGTTGCCAGGCTTTGTGAAATAAAGCTGCCTTCTGCGCCCGAATCCACCAGTGCGTGGGTGAGATGCCCAATGGGGTTGTGGCAGAAACGGATGGGCAGCTTTAATTGAGTGAGGGGGTTTAACCGATTGACGTCCGCGAGGCCCCCTACAGTGACTCGCGGACCCCACCGTTTGGCTTCTGTGGACAAAGCTCTACCGTGTGTTGACTATCTCCGCAATACATGCAGAGATTCAACGCACGGCGGCGTTGTCTCTCCGCCGGGGAGAGCTTTGTCCAGCCCGTCACCATCGGCTCCGACTCCTCGGGGTGCGATGGTGGCGGCGTCAGCAGGGGGTGAGCTTGGAACTGGCGCGACGAGGCTCCGCGAGGGCGAGAAGAAGACGACTTCCGCCCCGAGGAGCGCTCGCGCAGCCTGTTGTCCAAGCTGATGGCAAGGGAAGATAGCTCCGCTAGCGTCTCAGGGAGGTCCCGCCCAGTCAGTTCATCCCTCAGATCATCATTGAGGCTGCGGAGGAAAAGACCGCAGAGGGAGCGTTCCTCCCAGCCTAATTCCTCCGCTGCTACTCGGAAGTCGACCGCATAGTCCACAGCCAACCGGCTTCCCTGCTGGAGAGCGAGAAGCCGGTCGACCTGGACCGTCTCGGTACGCGAGTGGTCAAAGACCTCCAGGAAGCGCCTCACGAACTGGTCATAAGTGAAGGTGGCGTAACTGGGCCTCGCCATTACGGCGTAGGTCCAAGCCAACGCTTGCCCCTCCAGGAGATTCCCGATATAACCAATCCGACTATGATCTGAGGGAAAGTCTCCGGGCACGCGATGGAACACGGACTCACACTGCATAATGAACCCCCGCGCTTTGCCGAGCTTTCCGCTAAAGTGGGCGGGGGTCGGAATGGACGTGAGCCGAGTCGGTGCCGCCGGAGCCTGCTGGACGGCCACTGGAGCGGCAGGAGCCGCGCCACCCTGATGAGCCGGGGGGAACGGCTGCTGGAGGTCCAGGCGGTCCAATCGGTTATTAATGTTAATCAATTGGTTTAGGATCACCTGTTGCTGATAGGCTATCTGATCCACCCGAGCCTCGAGAGTGGTAAGCCGGTGTGTGAGCCCGCCGTCTGCCGAGCCGCTCTGCTGAAGCCGTACTGACATAACGCACGGCTCAGGAGACGCACACACACATGCTCAGAGAAGTTCAAATAGTTTATTAGCAACAGGAGTGAATGAATGTGTGTCAGCGGGATGTAAATGTGTTGGTGGCGGCGTCTGCTTCGGGCACAGAGGCAGGAGGCCGTACAGCCGGACAACCCTATGGGAAAAGCAAAGGAGAAGGGTGACGGGCACACACCAACACAGGAGATTTGCAAGCGAGAGAGGAGCTTACTTGGAGGGCACAGATGACTGGCACAGCAAAGGACGAGGTCCGGAAGACAGCCACCTGGAGATCTCAGTGCAGCAGCGAGGAATAGGCGATGGAGAGGCGAGGTCCGCCGCCGGGGAATCCACCTGTGCACAGGGGAGCAGACTCGAGAGAGAAAAAGGAGGTAAGAGCTTCTTACCCGGGAGAATAGCTGAAGGTGAAGGAACTCACAGCGATGCATGAGAAGTCTAACGGCTTCAGGCCGAAGCTCAGGGCGAGGCGGCTTATATCCCTCGCCGCTGATGATGAGCAGGTGTGCGTGCAGGTGGCGCCGCTGATGACCGGCGTGGCGTGACACGTGTGTCCCATTAAAATCCAGATGTTTAAAAAGCATGTTAAGCAGAGTGACAGTGGCGTTTTCCACTCCTCTGTGAGGCCTATAGGCAAACTGCAGAGGATCCAATGCATGTTCAGTCTGCTTTAGGACCTCACATCTGACCAGTTTTTCAAAAATTTTCATTAAAATTGAAGTCAAAGCAACTGGTCTAAAGTCGTTTACCATTTTAGGACAGCTGGATTTTGGAACGGGAACAACCATGGCATCTTTCCAGATCTTGGGCACATGTTGTGTCTGTAGGGACTTATTGAAAATGTAATGAAATACAGGACTCAGTTCATGTGAACAGGACTTTACCAAGCGCCCACATACACTACCGTTCAAAAGTTTGGGGTCACCCAGACAATTATTTTGTGTTTTCCATGAAAAGTCACACTTATTTACCACCATGAGTTGTAAAATGAATAGAAAATATAGTCAAGACATTGACAAGGTTAGAAATAATGATTTGTATTTGAAATAATAATTTTTTCCTTCAGACTTTGCTTTCGTCAAAGAATCCTCCATTTGCAGCAATTACAGCATTGCAGACCTAACATGATTGCACAAGGGTTTTCTAATCATCCATTAGCCTTCTGACGCAATGAGCAAACACATTGTACCATTAGAACACTGGAGTGATAGTTGCTGGAAATGGGCCTCTATACACCTATCTAGATATTGCACCAAAAACTAGACATTTGCAGCTAGAATAGTCATTTACCACATTAGCAATGTATAGAGTGTATTTCTGATTAGTTTAAAGTTATCTTCATTGAAAAAAAGTGCTTTTCTTTCGAAAATAAGGAAATTTCTAAGTGACCCCAAACTTTTGAACGGTAGTGTATATTATCAGGGCCCTGACTTTTGTTCACTTTTACAGCACAGAACTCCCTTTAAATATCCTGCACCTCAATATTAAAGTGCTGATTGTCTTTGAGTTTCTGTTTCAAATCTTGGGTTTCTGTGCTAAAATCAAAGGCGTCAAAACGACCATAAAAACAATTAAGAGCATTAGCCAGCTCTGTGTCTGAATTAAAACCATCTAAAAACACACGATTACTGCGCTCTGTGCTCTGAAGGCCTGCAATAGTTTTCATACTGGCCCAGGCTGAACCAAGTTTCTTTGTAGCCATCTTACTTTCCAATTCTGATTTATAATTCTGTTTTGCTCTTAAAATTTCGGACTTCAGCTCTTTTGTGGCAACCTGTAGCTCAGAAACAAACCCCTGTTTAAAGGCAAGTGCTTTCCTCTGTAAGCAGGATTTAACTGATTTTGTAACCCATGGCTTGTTGTTGGGATATATTTTGACACGTTTACGAGGAAGATCATATTTTTACAGAAAGCCATGTATGAGCATGTGACGTCTACCAAAGAGTCCAAATCATCCCCACAGGACAGTGTGAAAACCTCCCAGTCTGTACGGTTAAAGCATTCCTGGAGGCAGTGCACTGAATTCTCTGTCCACACCTCTATGTCTCTAGTCTCCACCTTGCCTCTTCTGAGAGCAGTTTTATATGTGGGCAGCAAATGTACACAGTTGTGATCTGAGGATCCTAAAGGAGGAAGGGGGAGTGATTTATAAGCCCTCTCAATGGATCCATAGCACAGGTCCAATGTCTTTTTTCGCCTGGTTGGCCAGGAGACATACTGATAAAAGTTTTTAAGTGTCTTCTTTAAAGAAACATGGTTAAAATCCCCAAGAATAAAGTTTGGAGCCTCTGGAGAAATTGACTGCAGCCGCTGTACCACATCAAAGATGGTGCTGGAGGCGGAGTCAGCATCTGCCCTCGGGTGAATGTACACATTCGTGATGAAAAGTTGGGGGAACTCGCGGGGCAGATAAAAGGGGCGTAGCAATACGGACAGAAGCTCCACATCGGGTGTACAGATGCACTCTCTGACCGTGACAGATATGCAGTACTGTTTATTAATATATAAACAAACGCCGCCCCCCTGACGTTTGCCCGTTACCTCTTCCTGCCGATCTGAGTGGAGTGGGGCTCCAAAGCCATCAATCCACAGATCCGCGTCCCGGTCATGCGCATTAAGCCAAGTCTCGGTGTAAGCCATGACACAGCAGTTCTTGAAGTCCTTCTGGTAGTGTACATTCCCTTGAATTTCATCCACCTTGGTCCTCAGAGATTGTACGTTCCCCAAGATCATGGAAGGAAGAGGAATGCTTTTAAACTGACATCTCTTCAGGCTTAATTTCACACCTCCACGCTTTCCGCGTTTCCTCCTCTTGTCTCTCTTTTCATCGCTGTGTCCATGAACGTCTCTCAAAATAAAGTCCGGCAGTTGCGGCATAGACTCAATCACAGACGCTGCATCATCCGTGTTTAAATGCAGCAACATGTCCCAGGAATATTGTATTCTCCCCGGCATGATCATGATCGCGCTTACCTCATAGACACAGAGCCGTTGTGAAAGAAGCAGCAGTGCAAAAATGGGGAGGAAATCCATATTGATGGAACCAGGGAGCTCTTCACCATACAGTCCACAAACATTCCAGGACAAAAACGACACAGAGCATTTCGTTAAAAACACATAAAAGTGCATAAAAACAGACACACAGACGACGGACTTTTTTCACCAGCTGCCGGTCGCTGCGTGCGCATGCACCCTGTAGTGCATCCTTTTATATTTTAGCAATAAGTACAAAACACCAAACATTATTATTATTATTATTATTTTTTTTTTGTATTTGTATTTTGTATACTTTATTGATCCCCAGAGGGAAATTCAGGGCATCCACCTGGATAGATGAGGCAGCCACGGTATGGTGCCAATCCCTTCACCATTCACACCTAGGGCCACTTTAGAGTCTCCAATTAACCTAGCTATGCTTTTTGATACACAGCAGAATGAGCAATTTGGCTGCAAATGTTGCATCAGTGCTGCCCATTTGTCTGTACATATTTAGATAAAAAGGATTTATTTCATTATATGGACATTTTTGCATCTTGTTGTCTTGTTGTTGCATATGTGTCCACAATTGATATGCAGTTGATATGGCCATTCCGCTCCACAATGAAGCAGTAGTTGGGACTGCCATCTACCACTGACCGGGCAGGAAGGGTGTGCCTCCCTGCGAATGATCGTGGTCCGCCCCGTCGGACATCGGTGTTGGAGAAGCAGCAGCCAAACCGACGGATCGCAGCCCTTTGCAGGTAACCAAGCCCAGCCTGCCCTGTTAACGGGAGTCTCAGCTGCTGCTTTACCCATGTGCCAGTGATATCCTCTGTGGCACTACGGGTCCCCGTCAGCCCCCCACCCCCACCCCGCCAGCGCACCCACACACCTCATGTTCTCCATGCCAAATTATCTATTAGACCTATGCAATCACAGCAACTTTATAGTATAATTTTTTAAGCATTACAGTAAATCTTAAGTATTGTCTGAGAAGCGTTTGTTCCTCTGGGGCAAAGAAGGAGAGAAGCCACTTGCTAGGTGAATCTGGTAAACCATACTTTATTGTAAATGGAAAATTAACCCTGCTCGTGGACAGAAATGAAAAGAAATAATAATCCAGACAATGTGGGGTTAAAAATGGCAACAATAAATCCAAACAGCCTGGTGAAACGAACATGATATTAACATAAGACACAGCAAAGAACACAGACTGAAAACGCACAAAAATAGAGAGGGGAGCAATCAAGACAAAACAGAATAGGTGCGCACCATCAAGGCCATCAAGCAACACAAGACAAGCATGGCTGAACAAACAGAGGGGATACACACCAAACATGATAAATGGGTCAAAACTGAACACAAAGTGTGGACAGGGACTGCAGCCCTGTCTAAACCACTACAAGTATTATCTTTTTCTAGTCAAATTTGTGGATTTTTGCTTCCTTGGTTTGCTCACGGAGCGCTGTGGTTACTGATGCCATAATGCCATGTATTACCCAGTCAGTAAGGAGTCAATCAGAAACCCGCCCCACTTCTAGAAGCCTGGGCATGAGACAGAGAGGTGGCTAAACTTTTATTGAAAAGAATTACATATTTTGACTGAGCAACTCCATACTCGGGGATGCACACCCTTGTAATCTCAGCAAAGCACTTATAAAATCTTTGTTTGTGAAGCGCTGTGGTGACTGACTAGTCATGATGCTGCATATTATCCAATCAGCATGGCCGTGATGCCGTGAGTTATTCAATCAGCATGACCGTGCTGCTATGTATTTTCCAATCAGCATGGCTGTGATGCCGCAAATTATCCAATCAGCACGGAGTCAATCTGAAAACCCGCCCACACTTCCTGAAGCCAGGGCATGAAGAGACAGAACCGTGACAGAGCGGTGGCTAAACTTTTATTGATAAAAATTACATACTTTTACTGAGTGACTCCATTCTCGGGGATGCACACCCTCATAATCACAGCAAAACATGTATAAAATCTTAGGTCAGTCTGAGGAACAGTTCAAGAGATATGTGTGGAACAGTCAGACAGATTTTGTGCATTTATAGATACGTAGATATTTTCTTGCCATGATAACTGTGCAGTAAGATCACACCATACTAGCACAATGCTACTGCCACATTTCTGTTCAGCCCTCCGGTCTCTCCCTCTCTCTCAGCCCCCCCCCCCCCCGGTCTCTCTCTCTCTTTCTCTCTCTCTCACTCCCTCTTTCTTGGCCCCCAGTCTCTCTCTCTCGGCCCCCCAGTCTTGACAACCTCTCTCTCTCCCGGGCCCCCAGTCTCGTCCCCCACGTCGGCCCCCGGTCTTGGCCCCTACATCTCGGCCCCGCCCCTTGGCCCCTATGTCTTGGCCTCTACGTTTCGGCCCCAGCCCTCTGCCCCTGGTCTCAGCCCCTACATCTTAAGGGCTGTGCAGAGTCCCTCTGAGGGGATAATGTTTGCGTTCTGTAGACTGTGTTTGCATACATGGCAATATTCAGAGTTGTTTTTGAGCCACTGCAGCTACCATTCAGCAGCCGCGTTTTGCGCATGCCTAGTGAAAATAATCTGCAGTTCACATGCCTGTACTGTCGGCGGCAGCCAAGAGCTTCTAACAGCTGCAATCAAAACACAAAAGAGCTCAGTGGCAGAGTTTTTTTTTTTTTTTTTTTTACTTTTAGTAATCTGTGGATTAAATGTCTTAGATATACAGTTCATCTGGAAAGTATTCACAGCGCTTCACTTTTTCCACATTTTGTTATATTACAGTCTTATTCCAAAAGGGATTAAATTCATTTTTCCCTCAAAATTCTACACACAATACCCCATAATGACAATGTGATTTTTTTTTAGATTTTTGCAAATTTATTAAAAATAAAAAACTAAGAAATTATGAAAATGATTGATGAAATGTCTGCTGCTTTGAAGGTCCCATTGAGCACAGTGGCCTTCATCATCCGTAAATGGAAGAAGTTCAGAACCACCAGGACTCTTCCTAGGGCTGGCCGGCCATCTAAACTGAGCGAGCGGGGGAGAAGGGCCTTAGTCAGGGAGGTGACCAAGAGCCCAATTGTCACTCTGTCAGAGCTCCAGTGTTCCTCTGTGGAGAGAGGAAAACCTTCCAGAAGGACTACCATCTCTGCAGCAATCCACCAATCAGGCCTGTATGGTAGAGTGGCCAAACGGAAGCCACTCCTTAGTAAAAGGCACATGGCAGCCTGCGTTGAGTTTGTCAAAAGGCACCTGAAGGACTCTCAGACCATGAGAAGCAAAATTCTCTGGTCTAATGAGACAAAGATTGAACTCTTTGGCGTGAATGCCAGGTGTCATGTTTGGAGGAAACCAGGCACCGCTCATAACCATGCCAATGGTGGTGGCAGCATCATGCTGTGGGGATGTTTTTCAGCAGCAGGAACTGGGAGACTAGTCAGGATAGAGAGAAAGATGAATTCAGCAATGTACAGAGACATCCTGGATAAAAACCTGCTCCGGAGCGCTCTTGACCTCAGACTGGGGCGACGGTTCATCTTCCACCAGGACAATGACCCTAAGCACACAGCCAAGATATCAAAGGAGTGTTTTCAGGACAACTCTGTGAGTGTCCTTGAATGGCCCAGCCAGAGCCCAGACTTGAATCCAATTGAATATCTCTGGAGAGATCTGAAAATGGCTGTGCACCGACGCTTCCCATCCAACCTGATGGAGCTCAAGAGGTGCTGCAAAGAGGAATGGGCCAAACTGCCCAAAGATATGTGCGCCAAGCTTGTGGCATTATATTCAAAATAACTTGAGGCTGAAATTGCTGCCAAAGGTGCATCAACAAAGTATTGAACAAAAGTTGTGAATACTTATGTACATGTGATTTCTTAGTTTTTTTTATTTTCAAAAAAAATTGCAACAATCTCAAAAAAACTTTTTTCACATTGTCTTAATGGGGTATTGTGTATAGAATTTTGAGGGGAAAATGAATTTAATCCCTTTTGGAATAAGGCTGTAACATAACAAAATGTGGAAAAAGTGAAGCACTGTGAATATTTTCTGGATGCACTGTATATTTACCATAAAGTGACTGAAACAATTTTTTCCAGCCCCAAACCACACCTGTAGCAGCTGCTGTCACAAGCTACGAAGAAAAAAACACAAAGCAACAAAACAGGAAGGAATATCATTTACTGTTTTGGTGCTCAATCTCAGCCCCCAAGTTTCAGCCACTATGTCCTTACCTGGGGGTAGCATCATACCTCTCTGAATCGCTCTTGTATGCAGCAACTTTTTTCCTGTGTATCAATCAACTTCCCAGTCCCCACATCTGTGGCAGCTACACTCTGCCGATGAGCAGTGAGTCAGTCTTTTTAATTTAACTTTATTGTCAATCCATTTTAGTTTTATTGTTGTAGTCACTGTCCACGTCTCTGAGGCCGTGGCAGTCACTCCATTGACTGCCACTGTCACACCGGTCCACTCTGTGAATGTACATTTATTGCTGATTCTAGAGGGTTAGAACCAAATGAAATATTTTTTCTGACCACTTCTGTTATCAACACCTCAGTCTCATACTTTTTTAAATAACAGAATAAAACAAAATTGTTCATTTTACTTAAACACATACATATAAATAGTAAAACCAGATAAAGTGATAATTTTGTAGTTGTCTGTCTGGTTTCTTAAATTTTTTTTTCCAGAGCTGTATATCAGCTTTTTTTTTTTTAACAACATGAGGTAAATCATTTAAATAAACTGAAAACAAAAGTGGCCCCAAACAACCACCCTGTGGAACAACACATTATATTTCTTTACTATCAGAAAATACTCCATTATACAGGGTGTCCCATAAATTTCCATGCGTAGGAAAAATAAACCTTTTTATATGAAAAACTATTTTTATTTATATAATATGCTCTACATGACTGTCATTCTGTTGAAAACAATCTTCAATGCGTGTCCTCCATTACTGAAGAACACGTTCAAGCGCAGCTGGAGTTATGCTTGTAATGGCGTTGGTGATACGTTGCTTGAGATGATTTATGTTTTGTATCTTTTTCTGATACACCATGGCCTTCAAATGCCCCCAAAGGCACAAATCAAGTGGGGTAAGGTCTGGAGAACTGGGAGGCCACTCCACAGGAAAAAAACAAAACAAAACAAAATATAATTTAAAAACCATATGTATGGAAACTTATGGGACACCCTGTAGAACACTTGCTTTGTCCTCCCCGAAAGATAATTTGTTATTAATATCAAAGTTAAAGGTAAGAAACTATAGCTAAAGGGGAGAAAGTATAGCTGTGCCATAAGAATATTAGGGTCAATCACATCACATGAAAAATCTAAAAGAATTGAGCCTAGAATATCTTGATTATCCATCTGCATCAACCACTGATCCGTCATATGCACTAATACTGTACTAGTGGAATGCCCAGGTCTATAAGCATGTTGTTTATTATATTTTTTGTCATGATTTCCTGCCTATCTGAGGCAGGAGAGACTGAAACCCAAACACAGGAGGATGTTGTATGTATTTATTGAACAAAAACGTGATAACAGTCCAAACAAAAAACAAACAAACAAACAGATGAGTTACACAAGACAGACAGGGATGACTGCAAGGATGCTCTACAGCTCGCTGGTGAGTACCAAACAGAGGAAAGGACCCAAGGCACTACTGGCGTAACAGATAGCGGGGGGAAGCACAAGAGTAAACCCAAAGCGCTCCAGACATAACTGGAAGTGGGGGGAACAAGACTGTACTCACAGGGCTGGAGTGGTTGAGTCAATCCAATTAAACAGTGGAGACAAGTTGAAGACAATACAGGTGGCTGTGCAAATGGACAATACAGTAATCCGGCAAACACAAATGGGAAGACAGAGCTTAAATAATACGAGACGTAATGACCCAAGTGATTGCCGGTGTGAGTGAGTGTGTGTGTGCGAGTAGGAATGTGTGGGCATGTGTTGAGCTAAGTGAGTGCAGGTGTGAAAGAGAGTGTGCGTGTATGTGTGCATGTTTGTGTGTGAGTGTGGGTGTGTGGACCTGAGCAGGCAATGGCGGATTGGAATCACCTGTCAGAACCTGACAGGAGAGGAGGGGCCCACAGGAACCAAAATAACAACAGAACATGGCTGAACAATGAAACACAATATGGAACTAAAAAGGTAACAGAAAACACAGATCATAAAAGAACAGAAAAATGCCATGAAGCCGAGCTTGGGAGAATCCCAAGCCTGGTTCATGACATTTTTTATATTTATTATATACAAAAATAATCCAGAATTTGTTAAAAAAATATCTTATCAAATATCTTGCTCAATATTGGTAAGACACTTATAGGCCTGCAATTAGGACCAATAATATTGAGCCATTCATCTTTAGACAAAGGCAGTATTTTGGCTTCCTTCTGTAGTAATATTTAATTATAAGGTACAAGGATTATTAAATTTAGACTTAGAAGTGTATGTGTGGGGACGATGGTTTGATTAGTCACCCCAAACACTCACAAAACAATAGATAAACACTTGTAAAAGTGGCACCAGTCCAAAAGCTTGGACAATTTATTACTTATACGAAACGGCGTAGATGTCGAGCTGGAGTAAGATGGCTGGCGAGGAATATAAGGTACAGACCCGTCCTCCCATCTGTTATTATGGGGAATGTTTGATTGCTACTCAATAAGACTGATGAGCTAGCGGCTATCTCCCGCTACAAGGGCGTCTTCAGAGAGATTAGCATGATGTTGTTTACTGAGACGTGGCTAACAGAACTAGCAACAGATGCTAACATCGAACTGGAGGGTTTCCACGCAATACGGGCAGACCGGACATCAGACAGTGGGAAGGCAAGGGGCGGAGGAGTGATAATGTATGTCAATAACAGCTGGTGCAGACTGGGACATATCACGGTTAAACAACAACACTGCAGCAAAGACATTGAGTTGCTAGCTGTTAGCATGTGGCCTACCTATCTCCCGAGGGAATACTCACACGTGATCTGCATTGTTATTTATGCAAATCCGACAGCGAACGTGGGGACAGCGCGTGACGCCATTCACTCAGTAACTGGCAGGCTGCTGACAGAATGCCCAGATGCTCTTCTCCTCATCTCAGGTGATTTCAACCATATTTCACTGTCCCCCATTCTGCCCATGTTCACCCAGTATGTCACATGCCACACTAGAGACAATAAAACACTGGAATTATTCTATGCAAACACTAAGGAGGTGTACACCTCATCACCACTCCCCCCACTCGGGAGATCGGATCACAACTTGGTTCATCTCCTGCCGGTGTACAAAACCCTAGTACACAGACAACCTCCGGTCATGCGCACGGTGAAGTTATGGTCTGCTGTCCACACCCCACTCCACCAACATCCCCCCACTCCCAGCACACAGCCCCCCAACCTGACCCTCACTAAGACCCAGGTGAGGATGGAGCTGAGGAAGATCAAGGCGAGGAAGGCCTCGGGACCGGATGGCATCAGCACGAAGCTCCTCAAGTCCTGCGCAAACCAGCTGTGTGGGATTGTGGAGCACATCTTCAACCTGAGCCTGAAGCTGGGGAGGGTACCACAGTTGTGGAAAACATCTTGTGTGGTACCTGTACCAAAGACTTCCCACCCCAAAGACCTGAACAGCTACAGACCAGTGGCCCTGACGTCTCACATGATGAAGACCCTGGAGAGACTGCTCCTTGCTCACCTCCGCCCCCTGGTGGGACCAGCGATGGATCCACTCCAGTTCGCCTACCAGTATGGCATCAGGGTGGAGGATGCAGTGATCTTCCTCCTTCACCGTTCCCTGTCCCACCTGGAGAAGCCCGGGAACGCGGTGAGGATCATGTTCTTTGACTTCTCCAGTGCTTTCAACACCATCCAACCGATGATCCTGAAGGACAAGCTGCTGTGCGCAGGGGTGGACCAGCACCTGTCATCATGGATCCTGGACTACCTCACTAACCGGCCACAGTTTGTGAGAACCCGGGATTGTGTGGCTGACACGATCATTGGTAGCACGGGCCCCCCCAAGGGAACGGTTTTGGCTCCCTTCCTGTTCACCCTTTATACTGCAGACTTCTCACACAACACAACACACTGCCATCTACAGAAGTTCTCTGATGACTCTGCGATCGTTGGCCTCATCTCCAATGGAGATGAAGCTGAGTACAGAGGACTTACCCAGGACTTTGTGGACTGGTGCCATTGGAACTACCTCCAGACCAACGCGAGGAAAACTAAGGAGCTGGTGGTGGACTGCCGCAGGCAAGGACAACCCCTCACAGCACCAGTAAACATCCAGGGAACAGACATTGAGATGGTGACATCCTACAAGTACCTGGGTGTTCATCTGAACAATAAACTAGACTGGTCGCACAATAACAACGCACTCTACAAGAAGGGACAGCGCAGGCTGTTCCTACTAAGGAGGGTCAGGTCTTTTGGTGTACAAGGGGCACTGCTGAAGACATTCTACGACACGGTGGTGGCATCAGCCATCACTTTTGGAGTGGTCTGCTGGGGCAGTGGCATTACAGCAGCCGATAGGAAGAGACTGAACAAACTAATCAAGAAAGCTAGCTCTGTCCTGGGACAACGCCTTGACTCAGTGGAGGAGATAGAAGAGAGAAAGATGGTGGCTAAACTGTCATCTCTGCTGGAGTCCAAGTCCCACCCTATGCAGGACATACTGAACGCACTGAGGAGCTCATTTAGCAGTAGACTACATCATCCTAGGTGCGTGACCGAAAGGTTTTGCAGGTCCTGCTCGCAGAGATAGCAAAAAAACGTGACAACCTAATAGTATTGAATGCAAAAGACGCAACAGACTTACACAAATGGTCCCCTCCAGTATACAACTAGGACAATATCAGTCGCTACGGAGGGTGACAATATGTATGGGTACATATTCATACCATGTAGGGTAACTAAATAGACGGTTATGCTGTTTATTCCATCTAGCTACAATGCTCCACACTGTGTATATATATTTATATATTTATGTGTACATATGTATATTCACTGCTCTTATTTTCTTATCTTCTTCTAAATTATTGCTCTGAGTGTTGCTATTCCTGTGCTGTTTCAATCCTGGAATTTCCCCCTTGTGGGACTAATAAAGACTTATCTTATCTTATCTTATCTTATACCTTCAATCAATCAGTCTCAAATATTCGTGAATTCTACTGGGTGACTTTAGAACCAAACACACGAAAAGAAATTGACAGAAACTTCATATACTGTACCATTTACAGATTTAATGATCAGGTTCAGATTAAATGACATTACATTCAACGGATTTGTTGGTAACGTGAAATGACCAAGAATTAAGCATCACATTCATTTTGTAACTGATTATTGAGCAACAGAGTGTAATCACATTTGTAGAACCAAGGAACTTTAGTATGAATTTGTAACTGTGATAAAATGGAAGACTGAATCATTCATTCATTCATTCATCTTCTTCCGCTTAATCCTTTTTGGGTCGCGGGGGGGCTGGAGCCTATCCCAGCATCTTTGAGTGAGAGGCAGGGTGCACCCTGAACAGATCGCCAGTCCATCACAGGGCCAACACAGAGAGACAGACAACCATTCACTCTCACAGTCATACCTAAGGACAATTTAGAATCCCCAGTTTAATGCCAATTAACCTAACTTGCATGTTTTTGGCATGTGGGAGGAAACCGGAGAAATCCCGGAGTAAACCCACGCAGACACGGGGAGAACATGCAAACTCCACACAGATCACTGTTGGTCGGGGGCTGGGATCGAACTCAGGATCCCCCGGCCAAGGGTGAGTTGCTGTGCTGCCGCAGTGCTAACCACTCCGCCACCGCGCTGCCAAGAACACTGAATTATCTGTAACAAAATATGAAGAAAATTGGATGCAAATTTATGAAGAAAATTAAACTAATTATATGAAAAGAAATTCTGAGTTACTTTAAAAACACGGAATTTAATGAAAAGAGGAATATTATTTCTCTTTAATTCTTTAGCTCCGATCAGCTCTATGAACTAGTTCCAAACCTGAGACAAATCATGGCATACTTAGATTATAGACATCTCATTATTCAGCAGATGAAACAAAGAAGTCGGCTCACGTGAATATTGCATTGGTGTTCCCTTCGTGTTTGTGTTTTCCAGCTAGATCCTTAGCTGAAGCTTGATTTGAAGATGATATCAGAGAATATCTGCCTGCAGATATTCTTCCAAAGTCTAGCAGTCACAAGCTGAAATTTTGACTGTGATAATGAAGCTTCTTCACTCCGCCAGTGGCCGGAGCTCTTTTCTGAGCAGCCTTGGTGGCCAGCTGCTTCCTGGGGCTTTTCCTCAGGTAGATTTATGGGAGGTCTGCTTCACTGGCCAAGTAGTATGCCATGCAGAAACGAGAATCTTTCAGCGGCGTTCTTGGGTCTGAATAATTAGATATAGTTCAAAATCTGATCCGAATCACAGAATTGGAGAGACAAGATTAATAAAAAAAAATCAAGCTACAAAATCTGAGTCCTTCCGATTACATGGGGGTTAGCGAGAACAGCTTCCAGTGTAAATAAACAGTCTGTCCCCTTTAACACACACGGTGAGTTACAGAAAATCAATAAGAAAAAGTTTAACAAAATAAAATAGGAAAAATGTCTGTGAACATGCAGTCTCACTCCATATAAAAGGCTGAGCTCAGGAAGAAGGAAAGTATTTCCCAGATGTTTAAAGGAAAAAGAATTTAAACCGGACAAAGACTTAGACAAACTTTCACCAAAGACAACTCTCTGATCTCCCACTGGGCGTTTTTCCCTTAAAACCGAGGAAGTTTTCATGGGGAAAACCTGACTGACATGATAGGGAACCAGTGGTCTTCCATCATGAGAGGTTTGAATGAACTGTGGTCCAATAAGAAAACAGTTATTTGTCTGTAAATGGCCAATAGTGTCACGCCTCGCCGCCCATCTGCGGCACCAGCTGCACGCACACCTGTACGGCCTCCTGCCTCCGTGCCCGACGCAGACACCACCACCAACACATTCACATTCCGCAGACACACACTCATACACACTTGTTGTTAATAAAGCTATTAGATCTACCCTGAGCCTGCGTGTGTGTCTCCTGGGCCATGCATTATGTCAAATAGAATGAAAGGGGCTGTTGCCCAACAGAGACTGGCTGGTGATTGGCTGAACCAGTCAGATGACTTGAGGAAACTTTTCTCAGAGGATAAACACATCTTTATAGCGCTGAAAATTCATTACATGCGACGTGGTGGAGGACTCGCTGTTGTATACCGGGACAGCCACCTGTGCAGACTGTTAAACTCTGAGCCCTTCTCCTCCTTTGAGTCCCAGATAATCAAAGTCGGGACCTTTAATGCCTTTTACTGTGTTTTAATTTACCGTCCTCCTGGTCCTGCAAGTGTCTTTCTTATGGATTTTTCAGGTATTTCTGGAAAAGCTCTGGATTGGTTTTTCCTCCTACCTTTCTGGTAGGAGTTTTTTCGTGGCTGTTGAGCCTTTTATTCATCTAACTCTGCTCCTTTAACCTGTGGGGTGCCTCAGGGTTCTATTCTGGGTCCACTTTTATTTGCCCTATATATGCTGCCACTTGGTTCTATCATCAGCAAATTTAAAGGTGTGTCTTATCACTGCTACGCTGACGATTTACAGCTACCTTTCTCTTTTAAACCTGACCATGTTGGCAATTTAAAAATTATTCATGATTGTCTGTCTACAATTAAGGTCTGGATGTCTAGTAACTTTTTGCAACTTAATGCTGATAAAACTGAAGTCCTTATTGTAGCACCTGATAATCTAATTCCTAAGTTGGTTAATAGCATTGGTTCATTAAGCTCTAACATACGGTCTAATCTAAAAAATCTTGGTGTCATTTTCGATCAATCGATGAGTTTTGATCAGCATGTCAAATCTCTGACCCAGAGTTGTTTTTTCCACCTTAGGAATACGTATATCCAAAATTAGGTCATTGGTTTCCTACAGTCAGTTAGAAATCATTATTCATGCCTTTGTTTCTTCACATTTGGACTACTGTAATGCTCTTTTCACATGTCTTAGCAAATCCTCTTTACACCGCCTACAGTTAGTCCAGAACGCTGCTGCAAGATTACTAACTACGTCCAGTAGATTCTGTCATATCACTCCTGTTTTGGCCTCCTTGCATTGGCTTCCTGAAAATTATAGAATTGATTTTAAAGTTCTTGTTCTTACTTACAAAGCCATTCATGAAGAGGCGCCTTTTTATATTAGTGACCTGCTCTTTCTACACCAGCCCAGCAGGTCTCTCAGGTCTTCTCATCAGAATCTATTGGTAGTCCCTAGCACTAGGCTCAGAACCAAAGGCGATAGAGCCTTTGCTGCTGTTGCTCCCAGACTGTGGAACTCCTTACCTTTTGAACTTAGATCTGCATCTTCCATTGGTGTTTTTAAGAAGCAACTAAAGACCCACCTTTTTAGCCTGGCTTTTTAATTAACTATGTGTTGATTGTATTTTTATGTGCTTTTACTGTCTACTTTTTTTTTTTTTTTTTTTTTTACTGTTTAATGTGCCTGTGTTTTTATTTTGTTTTTTACCATGTAAAGCACTTTGTGACTCTGTCTGTGAAACGTGCTCTATAAATAAACTTATTATTCTATAAATAAACTTATTATTTTACAGACTTTTTATCTTCTGTTATTAAATTGGAGAGAGTTTTAATTATTGGTGATTTTAACATTCATATTGATGATGTTACATGTAACACAGCTGTTGACTTTTTATCCATCACTCATTTTTATAACCTCGTCCATCAGGTTTCAGGCCCTACACATAAGATAAGATAAGATAAGATAAGATAAGCCTTTATTAGTCCCACAACGGGGAAATTCCAGGATTGCAACAGCACAGGGATAGCAACACTCAGAGCAACAATCAGAAGGCAAGAAAAAAACAAGCAAGCAAGAGCAGCTAATATACATATGTACATATTACTATAAAATATATATATATACACACACACACACAGACACACAGTGCAGAGCATTGTAGCTGGATGGAATAAATATATGAATATATGAACACAGTGCAGAGCATTGTAGCTAGATGGAATAAACATGTAAATATATAAACACCCACAGTACGGAGCATTGCAGCTAGGTGGAATAAATATGCAAGTATATAAACACACACAGTGCGGAGCAATGTAGCTAGATGGAATAATATGTAGATATATAAAAACACAGTGCGGAGCATTGTAGCTAGATGGAATAAATATATAGATATATAAATATAAACACACCCAGTGCTGAGCATTGTAGCTAGATGGAATAAATATGTAAATATATAAACACACACAGTGCAGAGCATTGTTGCTAGATGGGATGAAACAGCATAACCGTCTACTTAGTTATCCTACATGGTATGATTATGTGCCCATACATATTCTCACCCTCCATAGCAACCGGTATGTTCCTAGTTGTACGCCGGAGGGGACCATTGTGTAAGTCTATTGCATCTTTTGCATTCAAAAAAACTATTAGTTTGTTACGTCTTTTTGCTATCTCTGCGAGCAGCCCTGCTTAGGTTGTACAGTCTGACAGCCGTTGGTAGGAAGGACCTACGAAACCTCTCGGTTGTGCACCTGGGATGATGTAGTCTGCTGCTAAATGAGCTCCTCAGTGCATCCAGTATGTCCTGCATAGGGTGGAACTCGGACTCCAGCAGAGATGACAGTTTAGCCACCGTCCTTCTCTCTCCTATCTCCTCCATCGGATCAAGGCGCTGCCCCAGGACAGAGCTAGCTTTCTTAATCAGTTTGTTCAGTCTCTTCCTATCGGCTGCAGTAATACCACTGCCCCAGCAGACCACTCCAAAAGTGATGGCTGATGCCACCACCGTGTCATAGAATGACTTCAGCAGCGCCCCTTGAACACCAAAAGACCTGAGTCTTCTCAGCAGGAACAGCCTGCGCTGTCCCTTCTTGTAGAGTGCGTCAGTATTGTGTGACCAGTCTAGTTTATTGTTCAGATGAACACCCAGGTACTTGTAGGATGTCACCATCTCGATGTCTGTTCCCTGTATATTTACTGGTGCTGTGAGGGGCTGCCCATGCCTGCGGCAGTCCACCACCAGCTCCTTAGTTTTCCTCGCGTTGATCTGGAGGCAGTTCCGATGGCACCAGTCCACGAAGTCCTGGATAAGCCCTCTGTACTCAGCTTCATCTCCATTAGAGATGAGGCCAACGATCGCAGAGTCATCAGAGAACTTCTGTAGATGGCAGTGTGTTGTGTTGTGTGAGAAGTCCGCAGTATAAAGAGTGAACAGGAAGGGAGCCAGCACCGTTCCCTGGGGGGCCCCCGTGCTACTGATGATCGTGTCGGACACACAGTCCCGGGTTCTCACAAACTGAGGCCGGTTCGTGAGGTAGTCCAGGATCCATGATGACAGGTGCTGGTCCACCCCTGCGCGCAGCAGCTTGTCCTTCAGGATCATCAGTTGGATGGTGTTGAAAGCACTGGAGAAGTCAAAGAACATGATCCTCACCATATTCCCGGGCTTCTCCAGGTGGGACAGAGAACGGTGAAGGAGGAAGATCACCGCATCCTCCACCCCAATGCCATGCTGGTAGGCGAACTGGAGTGGATCCATCGCTGGTTCCACCAGGGGGCGGAGGTGAGCAAGGAGCAGTCTCTCCAGGGTCTTCATCAAGTGGGACGTCAAGGCCACCGGTCTGTAGCTGTTCAGGTCTTTGGGGTGGGAAGTTTTTGGTACAGGTACCACACAAGATGTTTTCCACAGCTGTGGTACCCTCCCCAGTTTCAGGCTCATGTTGAAGATATACGTCACAATCCCACACAGCTGGTCTGCACAGGACTTGAGGAGCTTTGCGCTGATGCCGTCCGGTCCCGGCGCCTTCCTCGCTTTGATCTTCCTCAGCTCCGTCCTCACCTGGGTCCTGGTCAGGGTCAGGATGGGGGGCTGTGTGTTGGGAGTGGGGGGGTGTTGGTGGAGTGGGGAGTGGGCAGCAGGACTTGATTTCTTTAGAGGCAGCAGTGGTTGTTGTGCAGACAGGGGGGAGGGCGGTTGGTCAAATCTATTGAAAAACAGATTCAGGTTGTTCGCCCACTCCCTGCCCCCCGTGGCCTGGGGGGAGGTATTCTGGAGCCCCGAGATGGTTTTGAGGTTTCTCCAGACCCCGCTGATGTCGCTCTGTTGCATCTTGTCCTCCATCTTCTTCCTGAAGCTGTCCTTGCCTTCTCTGATCTTTCTCCTCAGCTCCCTCTGTACGGACTTCAGCAACTCCCTGTTCCCCGACCTGAAGATCCTCTTCTTCTCTCTCAGAAGTGTTTTAATCTCAGGGTTGATCCAGGGTTTGTTGTTTGAGTGACGCCGTATGGTCTTGGTGGGAACGGATTTGTCCACACAGAAGCTGAGGTAGCCCGTGAAGGTGTGAATGAGGCCATCGATGTCCTCACCATGTGGATCGCAGAGCTGCTTCCAGGCGGTGGCTTCAAAACAGTCCTTTAGAGTGTCCATTGTCTCCTCAGACCATAACTCCACAGTGTGCATGGCCGGAGGTTGTCTGTGCACTAGGGGTTTGTACACCGGCCGGAGATGAACCAAGTTGTGATCCGATCTCCCGAGTGGGGGGAGTTGTGATGAGGTGTACGCCTCCTTAGTGTTTGTGTAGAATAAATCCAGTGTTTTATTGTCTCTAGTGTGGCATGTGACATACTGGGTGAACGTGGGTAGAATGGGAGATAGTGAAACATGGTTGAAATCGCCTGAGATGAGGAGAAGAGCATCTGGGTGTTCTGTCTGCAGCCTGCTGGTTACTGAATGGATGACGTCACGCGCTGTCCCAGCGTTCGCCGTCGGATTTGCATAAACAACAATGCAGATCACGTGTGAGTGTTCTCTCGGGAGATATGTAGGCCTCATGCTAACAGCTAGCAACTCAATGTCTTTGCTGCAGTGTCGTTGTTTAACAGTGATATGTCCCGGTCTGCACCAGTTGTTGTTAACATACATTATCACTCCACCGCCCCTTGCTTTGCCACTGTCTGGTGTTTGGTCAGCTCGTATCATGTGAAAACCCTCCAGCTCAATGTTAGCATCTGCTGCTAGTTCAGTTAGCCACGTCTCAGTAAACAAAAGGAGAGAGCACTCCCGGTAAGTGCTATCATAACGGGAGATAGCCACTAGCTCATCTACCTTTCCCAGTATCGACCGTACATTTCCCATGACAATAGATGGAAGGGAGGGTCTGTACCTTATATTTACATTACATTACATTACATTATTACATGCTAAGGATCATACCTTGGACCTTGTTTTTTCATTGGGCTTGAATATTGAAAATGTGTGCGTGGATGACTTCCACATCAGTGATCACAGCTGTGTGCTTTTTAATGTTAACTTCCCTGTGAATCCTCCCCCTCTGAAAATGGCAGGAAAAAGGCGGATTATTAACCAAGAGGCAGCAAATGACTTCTCTGCTTTTTTGAGCCACACTTACTGTTGGGAATTAAAGATCCTGATGCCTTCACTCAGACATTTAACAGCCATTGCATGGCTATTTTAGACAAAGTGGCACCAGTGAAATCTGTCTTTGGTTCTCCTAAAAAGCCTTATTCCTGGATAAATTACTCCATTCGATCCTTAAGGAAATATTGCCATAAGATAGAACGCTTATGGAAATCCACCCAATTGGAGGTTCACAGACTCCATCTAAGGGAACTTAGAGCCTCCTTAAATGACATGCTGAGGTATGCCAGGAATCAGTATTTTTCAGAAATAATTTTCACAAATAAGAACAATCCTAGAGTCTTATTTGGCACAATTAACATTCTTGTCTCACCTGCTGCCCCTCTAATTCCTGTGTTCTGTAAAGCAGACAGTAACAAATTTCTTAATTTCTTTGTTGATAAGATCAGAGATATCAAGGAAAACATTTTGCCATCATCTTCTTTTAACTGTGCCAGTGTTATGCCCACACCTTGTACTTGGTCCACTTTTAACCCAGTGACCCTTCAAGACATCATGGCTCTGCTGCAGAAGATGAAATCTTCCTCTTCCCCTGCTGATGTTCTCCCTACTCAGTTGGTTGTTTGGGTTTTTTTTTTTTTTTTAGCAGTTTTTGAGTCAATTGGTCCTTCAGTTGTTGAACTGATAAACATTTCACTTTCTGCTGGTGTGGTTCCCAGCCCCTTCAAACATGCTGTGGGTTGAACCAATACTTAAGAAGCCAAGGTTGGATCCGTCACAGCCAAATAACTATAGGCCAATCTTTAAACTCCCTTTCATATCAAAAATTCTGGAAAAGGTAGTGGCTGAGCAGCTTATGTAATTTTTGGCAAATTGTAATATCATGGATAAATTTCAGTCGGGCTTCTACTGAAACTGTTATGACTCGCTGCTCATCAGCGGCGCCAGCCGCGCGCACACCTGCTCCTCATCAGCGGCGAGGTATTTAATCCACTCTGCCCTGGGCTTCGGCCTGAAGCCGTCTCTCAACTTCGGCCCCTTTGCTACTACGGATCTCAAAACGACTAGTGAAGATATCTTGGGTAAGCTCCCCTTACCTCTCTCCTCTAGCCTTCCCCTGTGCACAGGTGGACATTCCCGGCGGCGGACTTCCTCATCTCGCCGTTGGCTCTACGCTGCTGCCACAGGTACTGCAGGTCGCTGTCTCCCGGGCCTCGCCCTTGTCGATGCCAGCCACCTGTCATAACCAAGTAAGCCAGCTATCATCATTATTCCCTGTATTGGTGTGGTGCCCGTTACCCTTCTCCCTCTGCTCTCTCCCACAGGGTTGTCCGGCTGTACGGCCTCCTGCCCCCGTGCCTGATGCAGACGCCACCACCAATACATTCTTATTCCACAGACACGCAGCCATACACTTCCTTGTTGCTAATAAAGCTGTTAAATCTATCCTGAGCCTGCGTGTATGTCTCCTGGGCCGTGCATTATGTCAGTACGGCTTCAGCAGAGCGGCTCGGCAGACAGCGGGCTCGCACGCCGTCTTTCCACCCTCGAGGCTCGGGTGGATTTAATAGCCCATCAGCAACAGGTGATATTAAATCAATTAATTATCATTACTAACCGATTAGACCGCTTGGACCCCCAGCAGCCGTTCCCCTCGGCTCGTCCGGGTGGCGCGGCTCCTGCGGCTCCGGTGGCCGTCCAGCCTGCTCCGGGTGCGCCAACACGGCTCACACCAATCCCCACTCCTGCTCGCTTCAGCGGTAAGCTGGGTGGAGCTCGGGGTTTTATTATGCAGTGTGAGTCCGTGTTTCTTCGCGTTCCCGGAGATTTTCCCTCAGACCATAGCAGAATTGGCTATATAGGTAATCTCCTCGAGGGTCGTGCGCTTACCTGGGCTTACGCCATTATGGTGAAGCCCAGCTACGCCACCCTCACCTATGGCCAGTTCGTGCGACAATTTCTGGAAGTGTTCGATCATTCGCGTTTGGACAGTGTCCAGGTCGACCGCCTTCTCGGACTCCAACAGGGGAGCCGATCGGCGGCCGACTACGCGATCGACTTCCGGGTTACCGCGGAGGAAGTTGGCTGGGAAGAGCGTGCGCTCTGTGGCATCTTCCTCCGCAGCCTAAATTCTGGTCTGAGGGATGAGCTGGCTGGACGGGACACCCCGGAGACGCTGGCGGAGCTGATTTCTCTCACCATCAGTTTGGATAACAGGCTGCGCGAGCCCGCCTCCGAGCGGAAGCAGTCTTCTCGCTCGCGGGGCGCCTCTGCACGTCTGCCCCAAGCTCGCCACCTGGCGTTGCCGCCGCCGGAGGTCTCCGAGGAGTCAGAACCAATGGTGACGGGCCGGACAAAGCTCCCCCTGGCGGAGAAACAGCGCTATCGTGACCTGGGCCTCTGCATGTATTGCAGAGGTAGCCAGCACACGGTGGAGCATTGTCCGGAGAAGCCAAACGAGGTGGTCCGCGAGTCACTGTAGGGGGCCTCGCGGACGCTAATCGGTTAAATCTCCTCACACATTTGACGCTGCCCATCCGCTTCTGTCACAACCTCACTGGGCACCTCACACATGCACTGGTGGATTCAGGCACGGAGGGTAGCTTTATTTCACAAAGCCTGGCAACCTGACTGGGCATCCATTGTCACCCCCTCGACACTCCTCTCGCCCTGGTTAATCTCTCCCGAGTTTCCCTGGGAAAAGTAACTCACCAAACATCCCCCGTCCCGGTGATCATCTCTGGAAACCATCGGGAGGATATCTCCTTTTACGTCCTGCCCACCTCAGTAACTCCTGTCATCCTCGGATATCCCTGGCTCCGCCTCCACAACCCCGCCTTGGACTGGAAGACTGGGAAGGTGTCAGCGTGGAGCACTTTCTGCATGGGTACCTGCCTCCAATCCGCGGCCTGCCCCCCGTCCTCGCCTCCCACAGCTCAGGACACCGCGCCCCCGGATCTCACCCTAGTGCCCTCAGAGTTCCACGACCTGGGTGCTGTTTTCAGTAAGTCCAAGACGATGTCTCTGCCTCCTCACCGGCCCTACGACTGCGCCATTAACATCCGCCAGGGGGCGCCCTTACCTTCAGGACGCCTCTATAGTCTGTCAGCGCCGGAGAAGGAGGCAATGAACAGCTATCTGAAGGAGTCGCTCAGTGCTGGGATCATCCGACCATCCTCCTCTCCAGTAGGTGCAGGGTTCTTCTTCGTGGGAAAGAAGGACGGATCTCTTCGTCCTTGTATCGACTATCGAGTTCTCAACGATATCACGGAGAAGGACCGGTACACCCTGCCCCTTATGGATACTGCCTTCCACTCCCTCCAGGGGGTGACCTGGTTTACTAAGCTGGATATCCGTAGCGCTTACCACCTCATCCGGATCCGGGAGGGAGATGAGTGGAAAACCGCCTTCCGTACCCCAAAAGGTCATTTTGAATACCTCGTGATGCCGTTTGGGTTGACCAACGCTCCAGCCGTCTTTCAGCACCTCATCAATGACGTCCTCCGGGACTTCATCGGCCTGTTTGTATTCGTCTACCTGGACGACATTCTCATCTTCTCAAGGTCCAGGGATGAACACCGGGTCCACGTGAGGCGGGTCCTGCAGAGACTGCTGGAGAACTGTCTGTACGTCAAGGCGGAAAAATGTGAATTCTACGCCAAGACGACTTCCTTCCTGGGGTTCGTCATCTCCCATGACCAGGTGCTTCCGGACCCAGCGAAGATCAAAGCGGTGGTGGATTGGCCCACACCTACTTCTCGGAAACAGGTTCAGCAATTCATCGGGTTCGCCAATTTCTACCGCCGCTTTGTCCCGAACTTTGGAGCCATCGTCGGGCCCCTGACCCGCCTCACCTCTCCTAAGACCCCGTTCTGGTGGACTGAAGAGGCCGCTTTGGCCTTCCAGGCGCTGAAGACGGAGTTCTCCTCCTCCCGGGTCCTCAGCCAGGTTGATCCCGCGCTGCAGTGCATTTTGGAGGTGGACGCTTCGGACACGGGGGTGGGGGCGGTGTTGTCCCAGCGGTCCCCAGCCAATGGAGTCAAGCGACCCTGCGCCTTCTTCTCTCGGCGCCTGTCCCCGGCGGAACGAAACTACGACGTCGGGGACAGAGAGCTTCTTGCCATCAAGCTTGCCCTTCAAGAATGGCGTCACTGGCTGGAGGGGGCAGCCTTGCCTTTTGTGGTCCTCACTGACCACAAGAACCTGGAGTACCTGAGATCTGCCAAGCGTCTGAATGCCCGCCAGGCGCGTTGGTCCCTGTTCTTTGCAAGGTTTAAGTTCAGCATCACATATAGGCCTGGCTCCAAGAACGGCCTGCCCGACGCCCTCTCCAGGCAATTTGCCCTGGAGGCCGCAGAAGACGTTGCTCACACCATCTTGCCCAGGTCGTGCATCGTGGGGGCTGTTTCATGGGACATAGAAGACAAGATCCGGAGGGCGCAGGAGTCGGAACCGGACCCTGGCGGCGGACCGGAGGGGAGGCTCTTCGTGCCATCTGCCGTCCGGGGGGACGTTATACACTGGCTCCATACCTCCAAGCTCACCTGCCATCCTGGAGCTTTGCGGATGATTGACCTTCTCCAGCGATTCTTTTGGTGGCCAGGCCTGCGGAAGGATGCCGCCCGTTACGCCCGGGCCTGCCCCGTCTGTGCTACCAATAAGTCAGGTAACGCTCCCCCTGCGGGCCTGCTCCAGCCCCTGCCCGTCCCTGGCAGGCCCTGGTCGCACATCGCCCTGGACTTCGTCACCGGGCTCCCTATCTCCAACAACTTTGGCACAGTTCTGACCATTGTTTACCGTTTTTCCAAGGCCGCCCACTTTGTGCCCCTACGTGGACTTCCCTCAGCCTTGGAGACGGCGGACCTCCTCATCCAGCATGTGGTCAGACTGCATGGAATCCCGGTCGACGTGGTCTCCGACCGCGGCCCCCAGTTCTCTTCGGACGTCTGGAAGTCATTTTGCAACGCCCTGGGAGCCAAGGTAAGCCTCTCCTCCGGCCATCACCCCCAGTCTAACGGGCAGTGTGAGCGGACTAACCAGGAGCTGGAGGCTACGCTCCGCTGCGTCACTTCATCCAAACCCACGTCCTGGAGTTCTCACCTCGCCTGGGTGGAGTACACCCACAACACCTCTCGCTCCACGGCCATTGGGATGTCGTCCTTTAAAGCATCCTTGGGCTATGATCCACCCCTATTCCCCCTCGCAGGAGGGCGAGTTGGCTGTCCCCTCTGTCCAGGCACATCTGAGGCGGTGCCGCTCCCTTTGGTCCACGACGCGTAATGCGCTTTTACGCACGGCGGAGCGCAATAAGTCTACGGCGGACCGACATAGGAGACCTGCACCTGCCTACCAGGTGGGACAGCAAGTTTGGGTATCCACACAGGACGTTAACCTAAAGGGTGAGAGGAGAAAGCTGGCCCAACGGTTCATCGGCCCTTATCCCATAACCAGAATCATCATCCCGGTGGCTGTGCGTGTGGCTATTCCCTCCTCCCTCCGCATCCATCCCACCTTCCACGTCTCCAAAATTAAACCGGTGGTCTCTGACCCCCTCTGCCCTCCACCTGCGGCGCACCCCGCTCCCCGGATGATTGGTGGCCATCCGGCCTGGACCGTCGCTGACATCTTGGACGCCCGACGCCGGGGTCGCGGATTGCAGTACCTGGTGAATTGGGAGGGCTATGGACCCGAGTGGAGACAGTGGGTGCCTTCCTCGCTGGTGTTGGACCGGTCACTCATTTCTGAGTTTCATCGAGCGCACCCAGAAAAACCATCGCCAGGAGGCGCTGCTAGAGGGGGGAGTACTGTTATGACTTGCCGCTCATCAGCGGCGCCAGCCGCGCGCACACCTGCTCCTCATCAGCGGCGAGGTATTTAATCCACTCTGCCCTGGGCTTCGGCCTGAAGCCATCTCTCAACTTCGGCCCCTTTGCTACTACGGATCTCAAACCGACTAGTGAAGATATCTTGGGTAAGCTCCCCTTACCTCTCTCCTCTAGCCTTCCCCTGTGCACAGGTGGACATTCCCGGCGGCGGACTTCCTCATCCCGCCGTTGGCTCTACGCTGCTGCCACAGGTACTGCAGGTCGCTGTCTCCCGGGCCTTGCCCTTGTCGACGCCAGCCACCTGTCATAACCAAGTAAGCCAGCTATCATCATTATTCCCTGTATTGGCGTGGTGCCCGTTACCCTTCTCCCTCTGCTCTCTCCCACAGGGTTGTCCGGCTGCACGGCCTCCTGCCCCCGTGCCTGACGCAGACGCCACCACCAATACATTCTTATTCCACAGACACGCAGCCATACACTTCCTTGTTGCTAATAAAGCTGTTAAATCTATCCTGAGCCTGCGTGTGTGTCTCCTGGGCCGTGCATTATGTCAGAAACAGCTTTAGTCAGAGTCTCCAGTGACGTTATGATGGCGGCTGACACTGGTAAATACAGTTTTGGTTTTATTGGATCTTTCTTCTGCCTTTGATACTGTTGATCACTGTATAATGATCAACAGACTCAAAGAGCTAGGGTTGTCTGGTGTCTGTTTTAAAATGGTTTTTATCATACCTCTCCAGTAGAACCTTTAATGTGTCCGTGAATCAGATCCTTTGCGAAATAGCACAGCATTCATGTGAGGTACCACAAGGATCAGTTCTAGGACCCATTTTATTTCTAATTTACATTTTGTCACTGGGACGGATAATTAGCCAGTTCAATGATGTTTCTTATCATCTTTATGCTGACGATATTCAGTTGTATTGCTCTTTTAAAGGGTCTGAGTTTTACATGCTATCATCTTTAACTAACTGCTTGTCTAACATCAAACAGTGGTTAAGTGCAAACTTTCTACAGCTTAACTCAGACAATAATAATAATAATAATAATAATAATAATAATAATAATAATAATAATAATAATAATGCATCAATTTTATATAGCGCTTTATCATATATACTCAAAGACGCTTTACAAATAGGTACATTATTCATTCACTCCAGACAGACAGTGGTAGTGGCAAGCTACTTCTGCAGCCACAACTGCCCTGGGGCAGGCTGACGGAAACGTGGCAGCCAATCTGTGTCAACGGCCTTTCCGGCCACCACCGAACATTTTATACATTTATACACATTCATACCCAGTGTTATGGACACTGGAGGCAATGCGGGTGAAGTGTCTTGCCCCGGGACACAACGGCAGGATATCTGGGGAGAGCAGGATTCGAACCGCCAACCATCCGGTTATTAGATGACCTGCTCTACCTCCTGAGCCACTGCCGTCCCAAGACAGAGACATTAAAGGTGAACTGAACCCACCTTTTTGCTGAAAAAGTAGTACCTATTGTATTTTTCAACACATAAAAGAA
The DNA here is from genome assembly GCA_020510985.1 of Pholidichthys leucotaenia. NCBI lineage: Eukaryota > Metazoa > Chordata > Actinopteri > Cichliformes > Pholidichthyidae > Pholidichthys > Pholidichthys leucotaenia. The sequence continues at coordinate 153,202,893 of CM035839.1, read as the reverse complement.
ATTTTTAGGCCGTGCGATGGCCAAGCTATAAGCCGATAAACTTTTGCCTCTGGCTGGCAGTGCCAAACAAACCGGAAGTAGCGCAGACGACGCTGCGTGACGTCACGAGTGTGACCCTTATCAAAACAACAATGGCAGATGATAGCAGTTCCAGCAGTCAAGAACACCAGAGTTTTCAGAGTGAAGAGGCATTCAGGATCGGTGACGAGACAGAGGAGGATGCAGGAGTGTGGCAGGTGGCAGGCGTGCACAAGGGCGAGCCCGGGAGACAGCGACCTGATGCACCTGTGACAGCAGCTGGCAGACGGCGATGCAGAGGCGAGGTCCGCCGCCAGGGAATACACCTGTGCACAGGGGAGATACTGGAAAGGCAAAGGTAGGTATGCTTACGCTGTAGATCTTGCTGGGAGATGAGGGGGTTCCTCTGCAGCAAGAGGGCTGAAGGAATCAGACGGCTTCAGGCCGAAGCCCAGGGCAGAGTGGCTTATATCCCACGCTGCTGACGAGGCGCAGGTGTGCGCGCAGCTGGCGCTGCTAATGAGCAGCGAGTTGTAACATATCCAGCCTGTGTTGTGTTGTAGCTTAGTTTTCTTTTTTCTCTGTCACATTTTGTCTTAGTTTTGTTTTGAATTGTAATCGCTCTTGCCTGTTTTCTCTTTTTTCTCTTTTGAATTCTTAGATGGTATATGGGTGGGCAATATAAGCTGTGGCTTCAGCCATCACCCATTTCGGATAACTTACGTTGAATTGTATAATCAGATGAGTCATTGTTCAATTTGACCTTGTTGTTATATCATTCAGTTTCTTTCGACCTGTACTGTACTATCCGAAATAAATAAATTTATTCATTCATTCAAAAAATTGTCGGTGGATTCCGGCGCCGACTCAGAGTCAGACCGCAGCATTGATGGGGAGAAGAGTCGCTTATTGAATACAGAATGGTGAGTCTTTACTTCTCTACTTTGGCATGTTTGGGGTGTCAGGATAAGGAAAATTAACAATAAAAAAGAAAGGAAAAAAAAACCCATCAGCATCTTTCCAACTTATTATTTATACATATTTATACATTCATACATACAGTGGGGCAAAAAAAGTATTTAGTCAGCCACCAATTTTGCAAGTTCTCCCACTTAAAAGATGAGAGAGGTCTCCAATTTTCATCATAGGTATACCTCAACTATGAGAGACAAAATGAGAAAAAAAAATCCAGAAAATCACATTGAAGGATTTTTAATGAATTAATTGGTAAATTCCTTGGTAAAATAAGTATTTGGTCACCTACAAACAAGCAAGATTTCTGGCTCTCACAGACCTGTAACTTCTTCTTTAAGATGCTCCTCTGTCCTCCACTCTTTACCTGCATTAATGGCACCTGGTTGAACTCATTATCAGTATAAAAGACACCTGTCCACAACCTCAAACAGTTAGACTCCAAACTCCACTATGGCCAAGACCAAAGAGCTGTCAAAGGACACCACAAACAAAATTGTAGACCTGTACCAGGCTGGGAAGACTGAATCTGCAATAGGTAAGCAGCTTGGTGTGAAGAAATCAACTGTGGGAGCAATTGGTAGAAAATGGAAGACATACAAGACCACTGATAATCTCCCTCGATCTGGGGTTCCACACAAGATCTCACCCCGTGAGGTCAAAATGATCACGAGAACGGTGAGCAAAAATCCCAGAACCACACGGGGGGACCTAGTGAATGACCTGCAGATTGCTGGGACCAAAGTAACAAAGGCTACATCAATAACACACTACGCCGCCAGGGACTCAAATCCTGCAGTGCCAGACGTGTCCCCCTGCTTAAGCCAGTACATGTCCAGGCCCGTCTGAAGTTTGCTAGAGAGCATTTGGATGATCCAGAAGAGGACTGGGAGAATGTCATATGGTCAGATGAAACCAAAATAGAACTTTTTGATAAAAACTCAACTTGTCGTGTTTGGAGGAGAAAGAACACCATACCTGCACGGTGGCGCAGTGGTTTAGCACTGTGGCAGCACAGTTTTACCCTTGGCCGGGGGATCGCGGGGATCATGAGATCGTGGGTTCGATTCCAGCCGCCGACCAACAGTGAGCTGTGTGGAGTTTGCATGTTCTCCCCGTGTTGTGTGGGTTTACTCCGGGATTTCTCCGGTTTCCTCCCGCATACCAAAAACATGTAGGTTTAGGGCGCTCGCGCACGCAGCGACCGGCAGCCGGTGGCTTGTCACCAGACTGCAAACCAAATCTACCTACGGGTACAAATAAGTAACAAAAAAAAAAAAAAAAAAAAAAAATACCTACTGTGAAGCATGGGGGTGAAAACATTATACTTTGGGGCTGTTTTTCTGCAAAGGGACCAGGACGACTGATCCGTGTAAAGGAAAGAATGAATGGGGCCATGTATCGTGAGATTTTGAGTGAAAACCTCCTTCCATCAGCAAGGGCATTGAAGATGAAACGTGGCTGGGTCTTTCAGCATGACAATGATCCCAAACACACTGCCCGAGCAACGAAGGAGTGGCTTCGTAAGGAGCATTTCAAGGTCCTGGAGTGGCCTAGCCAGTCTCCAGATCTCAACCCCATAGAAAATCTTTAGAGGGAGTTGAAAGTCCGTGTTGCCCAGCGACAGCCCCAAAACATCACTGCTCTAGAGGAGATCTGCATGGAGGAATGGGCCAAAATACCAGCAACAGTGTGTGAAAACCTTGTGAAGACTTACAGAAAGCGTTTGACCTCTGTCATTGCCAACAAAGGGTATATAACAAAATATTGAGCTGAACTTTTGTTATTGACCAAATACTTATTTTACCGAGGAATTTACCAAGTAATTCATTAAAAATCCTTCAATGTGATTTTCTGGATTTTTTTTTCTCATTTTGTCTCTCATAGTTGAGGTATACCTATGATGAAAATTGGAGACCTCTCTCATCTTTTAAGTGGGAGAACTTGCACAATTGGTGGCTGACTAAATACTTTTTTTCCCCACTGTATATAGACCATGGGCTATGTATTACAATACTTCTACAGACTATAGTGGCAATACACATGAACAGCACTGGCCTCTGCATTTGACTGTGCTATTTATAAATACAGTGATCCCTCGCTACTTCGCGTTTCACCTTTCGCGCCCTCAGTGCATCGCGGATTTTTCAAAAATATTCATCAAAAATTCAAAATTGAGAAAGAATGGCACGGAAGTTGCCCGGGCGCTAGCAGAAGGCAGGGAGACTACATTAGAACATCAGGTATCAACACGGAGAGCCCGCACAACTCAAAATCCACCTCTCTGACCACCGCTCCACTCCTCTCCGCCCACCTCTTCACCGCTCGGGAATCTCGCAAGCTGATTGGCGGAGACGTTTTACCCAGCTTCTCTCCCTGCCGAGCGCCCATACCCAGCGAAGGAAGACCGCATTCATTGTTCTTTATCGCTCGTGTTGCTTAGTGGAACTTTTTGCTGTTCTCTTGTGCCTTTTTGTGCAAAATAGTGCTTGTGACGCCCTTGGGGGGGGGGGTGACGCTACTTCGCGGTTTTTCACTTTTCGAGGTCGGTTCTGGTCCCCATTAAACGCGATAAGTGAGGGATCACTGTAATATCTATATCTAGAAACGCATCGCTTCCCAGTCGCTTTTCCTCCCCCTTTCTTTTCTTTCGTCGCCATGACAGCTTTCCTTGGCCACTGAACAGATCTTCCCAGGTGTTGGAAGTGTTTTGTAGTCAACTATCAAGACAAAATGCACCAAAAACAACCAGTGTCGACGTGCTCGCAATGGTAAACATGAGGACTGGGTCACACTACTGATGTCACGCGGAACTCCGGCTGTACTTCCGGATAATCGGCGGATTCGTCTAATTTTTCAGGGCGGGAAATTCAAAATCGCGATTTTCTCCAAGATTCCGGGATTAGTGGAGGGGGTGCCAATGATAAATTATCTTTATAATTGTATGTACTATCACCCAGTGCCGTTCAATGCCGTTCAGTTCAGTTCACCTTTAATTATCGCTCCTGAAAACAAGATCCCGCTTATTAAGCACCACATGGGTACACTAGGTTCCTCTGTCCAGGCGAGTCTTTGGAATCTTGGTGTCAGTTTTGACTCAGCTATGTCTTTTGAGCACCACATTAATCAATTAATTAGAAATTGTTTCTTCCATCTGAAGAATATTTCTAAGTTGAGAACCCTGGTGTCAAAGGCGGAACTTGAGATGATTATTCATGCTTTTATTTCTTCTCGCTTAGACTATTGTAATAGTCTTTTTACTTGTCTGAGCCAAAAGCACCTTCAACGCCTCCAGGTTGTTCAAAATTTGGCGCCAGACTTTTAACTCACATTAAGAAAAGGGCTCACATTACACCAGTTTTGGCAGCACTTCACTGGCTCCCAGTTGGTTTTAGGATTCGGTTTAAAATTTTAGTTCTTGTTTTTAGAGCTATTCATGATCAGTCCCCTAAATGCATCACTGAGCTGCTTAATGTGTATAACCCCTCGCGGTCTTTGAGGTCCTCGGATCAACTTTTATTGGCTCTCCCTCGAACCCATTTTAAAACTAGAGGTGATAGAGCCTTTCAGGCAGTGGCACCAAAATTGTGGAATGCTCTACCATTGTCTTTGCACTCAGTAGACTCTGTCGAGGCTTTTAAAAGCAGATGAAGACACTGCTGTTTAAACAGGTTTTTTAGTTTGATTTGGTTTTTATGTTTTTTAATGTTTTTATGCCTTTATTATTGTATTTGCGATGTTGTGTTTTATTTTATTGTGCAGCACTTTGTGATCCTTTCTGTGAAAAGTGCTATATAAATAAATTTTACTTACTATTTTACTTACTTGCATACTTAATATAAAGTCTAAGCTAACTTCAGTGATTTATGACTAACTTCAGTGAGCATGCATTTTATAAACTTGTACTTCTGTAGATAACATGCATTAGAATAAGGCTCATTTAACCCTTTAGCTGTCCCAGTCGCTATATGGCGACTGGAACGGTTAAAGGGTGGTCAAGGCCCCTAGTGGTCAAGAGTGGTAAAAAAATTTTGTCAATAAAATAGTTCAGATTTCCAAGGCTATAACTTGAAAGTTGCAAGAGATAATGGCTTACTGTCAATTAGAAAGATGTAGAATATACTGGTAAACACCAAATTTATTGTCTAAGTTGTTTTTGTTTTTTTTTAGCTGATTTAGGACAATTTTGATGTGCTGAATCCAAAAATCACAATGGTTTACACAGTCATGTCAGCTTTTTGAATTATGGCCACATGTTGTTTTATACGTTTTTGTTTACATGTACGGGTATTTTCGCTTTAAATGATGCAAAATTCTTTTTTATGTCTTGAAATTCTCTGAATTTTGAACAATGATGATGAAACATTCAATTTACATGTACTTCCCTTAATATAAAGGTAAGTATATGCACAGTACTAAGTAAGTACAGGTTTTTATTTAGCACCTGATCGAGAGAAACGGATGTCATTTTTGGATTCAGCGGCGCAAAATTGTCTTAAATCAGATGAAAAAACACAGACAACTAACAAAAAAATTATTTTTGTAACCCTGTGATATGATCCAAAGTTTCAGATAGGAATAAATTTATGCATATAACTTGCATAATGTTGTGGCAGCTATATAAATTACATAACTCAGTCAAAAGTGGACTTTGGACACATTTACACAAAGAATGTTGTTTTTTTTTGGTTTTTTTGTTTTTTTTTTACACCATTTTGTCTCCAGGAGTATGTTTTTATCTAATCTTCAAAGTATATGAACCAGAAAATCAGTAAAATGTAAAAAAAAAAAAAAAACAACAAAAAACATATATTTGTCTCTTACCTGTTGCTGGGGGGGAGGGGGGGGGTCGCTCGCTCACGTGACCGGTGGATTTTCGTCCATTGTGGTCGATGTTTTGCATTTGCTCGGCCATTTACACTCTCTACTACATCTACAAACTCTTATGATTATCCCACATGAATTTTGTTTGTATTACATGGCTATTTTTCCTGTTTGATGCATTTTTCCTGTGACAATCCTTGACGATCATGGGCGCCACCATCTTGGTGCTGTGAGCTCAGTTTTTCGCCCATCGTGGTTGTTGTTTTGCATTTGGTCGGTCATTTACACCCTCTACCACATCTACAAATTCTTATGATTATCCCACGTGAATTTTGTTTGTATTACGCGGCTATTTTTCCTGTTTCATGCAGTTTCATGATCGGTCATGGCGGCGACCACATTGGTGTTGTCAGCTCAAAGCGGAAAAAGGAAAAAGAATAATGAGGATTTCTTCTTCTTTGCTGTATTCCATGTCAGCCATGATTCCTCCGGTGCGTGTCTGCCACCTTCTGAACTGTCAGATCAATACAGATCAGTACAAATTCTCAGTATAGCTGGGGGACATCAATAAGTTGACAGGTGCAGTTGCTGTGCTGTGCCACTGGGGGCGCGCAACCCATCCATGCAATGTGGACAGTTAGAGGGTTAAGCATTTTTCCAACATACACACATTTAATGTCAATGATTAATGAAATATTTCAAACCAGAATGATATGTCAGAGTCCCACTTGATTTTCCAGGGTGTCCTGAAAAAGAAAATAATCTGAGAATTGAGAGTTTTTAAACAAAGGAAGTCATTTCATTCATTAACCTCAGTTCAGCTTGTACAGTCAAAAGCGAACATATTCCAGAGTTGTCCACCAGGGGGTAATGTTGAGCTGTGGATAATTCCTAGTGGACCGTAAAATGCACTCAAGAGTTTCTGGGATATGTCAAACGATTAAGGCATAAAACTGTCTGATTGGAGAGAAAGTTCCAGTTTATTTATGATGGCAACTTAATCCGTTCCTGGCACGAAATGTGATCCTTATTGTCCGTACCTTTTACCATGGAATGTGTTTCCACGGTGGTCCTTAGATGAAGAAAAACTTTCTTCAAGGTGAAAAGTAATTTTGTAGATTAGAGTCAAGGGAATGATGCTACCCTTCCAAAGCTGTGGACAGATACCCCGTGATAAACTTCAAATTAAAATATGACAGAGATCTTGTCATGAGTTTGAGCACAGTGCTCACTCTCAATTTATTTCTGTGTATTTTGTCTGTTATGATTATTTTGTCAGTAATGTTTGGTCTATTTTCTGTTCTGTGGCACGAGTTCCCTCCTCATCTCCCAGGCACACCCACCAGCTGCTTGCTTCCCAGCCATCCCAGCTGCGAGCAGTTGGAAATTAGGCCCTGCCCGTTCACCGGTTCGCACCTGACGCTCATTATTTCCCCACTATTTATAGACTGCAGTTTCTGTCCATCATTGTGGCAGTCTCAATTGTGTTCAGACTGGACTGCTCTTCTACAGACAGTTCCCCCCCCCCCCCCCATTTGTCCAGCGTGTCCTCAGCTCTGGATCATCATTTCTTGTGAGTTATTCTTCATTTGCATTTTTTTTGTGTGTTTTGCACTGTACTGGGTTTTTTTGTTATTGAATGTCACTATTGCAGTTAAGCGCATGGGTCTGTCTTTCTGCCCCGGAAAGGCATTCATGACAGTAGACTGCCACCAATTTGGACCCAGCTTCTGCAGTAGGGCATTTTTTTTCACTCTTTTTGTGTGTTTTTTCACCAACCTGTTTTCTGGAGCTCATTATGGGTACAGCAGGTGGGCGGGGCTATTCTATGCATCTGGGGTGGGAATGCTGCCAAGCTCTTATGGAAGTAGATGGGCTAACCTCTACGGCATGCACATATTCCACCCTGGAAGATGTATTATGGTATTTGGATCTGGCGGAGGCAGCAGCTCGTCGATGCCCTCATCTCTCGAAGCATGCTGAGGGAGTTGAGAGGACTTCCCTTGTGTCAGCCCTGCGATGTGAGAATGGCGGAAGGGTGAGAAAGTCCCTGAAGAAGCCCGGGCTCGCGCCGAAGGGAGGGCGCTCCCGGGGCTCTGCTGTTTCCCCTCCTCGCTAGTCCTCAACGCCCGTTCTTGCTCCAACTAAGCCAGCTTCAGCTCCCCAAAGACGACGTCGTCCTGCTCCAGACCGCTGGAGGAATGCCATCCCCTCCTCACCAGCAGCCTCTCCTTTGCAAGAACAGAAGACTCCCACAGCAGTGCGCTCTAAGCATCCATTTTCTTCAGCTGATTCCCCAGCTTCTCCCCGCTGCGCAGCTGCTTCATCCTGGCGACTTCTCCTGCTGCTGGGGGGCTCAGTGTGTCCTCCCCAGCTCCTTCCACCTCCGTGATTAAAAGGGTGGCTCCTCCACCATCCTCAGAGGGGCCCAGGCTCACCATAGACATGGCGAGGGATGACTGTTTATCTCCTGCTGCAGATAACATCGCACACCGGGTTGACAGGCAAGTTTCATTTCATTCTATGTCAATTTATAATGATATGCTTTGAATGATTCCCGGTGATGAGGCTCAGGGTTTGCAGTCCCCTGAGCTCTCACCACCTGCTGCAGCAAATAATTCCTCACCTATCCACTCTGTGTCTCCCCCATCTATCCCTGAGCTTCTGCCAGTCCTAGAACCGAGCCGCCGGACGATGGAGTAGCCTGTGGCCCTGGAGGACCCGATTCCAGTGCCAACCCCCAGCTTCCACGCCGGAAGAGCCACCAGCGTGGGTTACGTCACCTGGGGCAACGAAGATTGCTACTACCATCGTGCCTGCTGCGGAGGCCGCCGCAGCAGAGTCAGCAACCGAGCTGGACCTCCAGATGACTGAGCCTGGAGTAACATCATCACCTGGATCGACGAAGTCCTGGACAGCGGTGGAGTTTGAGCTCAGGCACGTGCTCTCTTTTGTTTTTCTGTTATCTGTCCTAGAGCAATCTTTCCTGGCTCTTGGTGAGGAGAGCCGGATGCAGCCGCCTGCGGCACCTGAGCTTGCCTCGCTGGGCTCTGCCGCTGCCGGTGACCCTGACCCTGCTTCTCTATGTGCTCTGTCTGAGCTTCCTCCCAGGGTCACCAGAGATGTTCCAGTACCATCAGATACTTGTCTCTGTGGGTCTAGGCTGGCCGCCCGAGGGCACTGTGGGTCCAGCTTCCCACACAGTGGAGGTTGTCATGGGTGCCCTGTCCCAGCCCGGGACCCCCGTGGGTGGAGCCTCTTCCCTCGTCGAGGCCGTCATCTGGGTTCCTCTTCCTCGGCCCGAGTCTCCATGGGTGCTGTGTCCTGGTCGGGAACCCTCGTGGGTGCTGCGCCCCAGCTTTAACATGACATGGTGCTGCATTCTACCACCTTGGGCATTGCGCTCTAGCCCGGGGCCCACAATGGGTGAAGCATTGGCCCAGTCAGGGCCCACCATGGGTGCAGTGTTGGCTCAGTCCAGGCCCACGAGGGTGCAGCTCCACTCCTGCCTGGAGCCACCGAGGATGCAGCTCCGATCCTGCCTTGAACTAAAGAGGGTGCAGCTCCGCTCCTGCCTGGAGCCACCGCAGGTGCTGCAGAGCTCCAGCCCTGAGCCACCGCAGGTGCTGCCATGCTCCAGCCCAGAGCCTCCACGTGTGCAACACTGTCTCAGCCTAAGACCACTGAGGGTATCGTGGTCCCCCTTCCTCTGCCACCAGATACTATTGTGGTTCTCCCCCTTCGACCCTTTATCCCCTCATTGGGCCTCCCCGTGGGGGCGCCATCTCCTGGGTCACTCCTCCGGTCTTGGTGGCTGAAGAACTCTGGCCGGCCACCCAATAGACTGAGCTGCTGGGTTGGGTGGCTCATGTTCTCTGGCAGGCCACCCGACTCGTACCACCTGGTTGTCTGGCTGGCCTGGGACTTCAGCCAGCCACCCAAGCTGCCTGGTTCTTTGGCCTAGGGGTACCCAGGGGGCTTGGCATAGTGTGGGTGTGGGTCCTGAGTGGGCTCGATACTTTTTCCCTCCTGTCCTGTTCCCCTCACCTTCCTCCCGGGGTGGTTGTTTGTTGTACCCTTTCCTTTGGTGGTGGTGGTGGAGCGGGGGGGATTCCTCTTGGGTGTTGCCTTGGGGTGTCTGGGACCCACCCCTTGAAGGGGGGGCTCTGTCATGAGTCTCAACACAGTACTCAGACTCTCAATTTATTTCTGTGTATTTTGTCTATTATAGTTATTTTGTCAGTAATGTTTGGTCAATTTTCTGTTCTGTGGAACGAGCTCCCTCCTCATCTCCCAGGCACACCCACCAGCTGCTCGCTTCCCAGCCATCCCAGCTGCGAGCAGTTAGAGATTAGGCCCTGCCCGTTCACCGGTTCGCACCTGCCACTCATTATTTCCCCACTATTTATAGACTGCCGTTTCCCTCCATCATTGTGGCAGTCTCAATTGTGTTCAGACTGGACTTCTCCTCTACAGACAGTCTCCCCCTCCATTTCTCCAGCATGTCCTCAGCTCTGGAGCATCATTTCTTGTGAGTTATTCTTCGTTTGTATTTTTTGTGTGTTTTGCACTGTACTGTTTTTTTTTGTTGTTTTTTTTTTATTAATGTCATGGTCTGAGCGCCAATCTCATCCAGGCTCGGGTCATGCAGTATTTTCCTCCCATTCTGTGTTATTCCTTATGGTCTCTCAGAGCTCTTATTCTGACAGCGTCTCTGCGGGGCTTCCGGCTGTCAGAGCTGAGCTCAGTAGTGACAGCTGGATTTAATTCAGCTGATGACGCCCTCATCAGCTGATTAATCCTCTTGCCCTATTTAAGGGAGCAGCTTCTGTCACTCCGGGCTGCGACCTCGCCTTATCCAGACTGGGTTCCCTACATCCGAAGCCAGTTCCTTTCAGCGTTAGGTTCTGCCCTCGCTATTCACTTGTAAGTGTTTTATCCTTGTCTCCCATCAGTCTCCCTAGTTCTCAGTATATCATAGTGTGTCTTAGTCTTTGTCTTAATTTGTGTTTTGCCCCACAAGGCTCATTATTTTGTATTGTATGTCCTTCGTTAATAAATGTGCAAATTCTACAGCTGCCTATAGTATCTCATTAGTGGTCCACCAGGACCGCACCTTGACAGTAGGTCGCAGCCACAATGAGACGCCGGCGACCGTGAGTTTGCACTGTTTAGGCTTGTAGTTTTTCCCTTTTGCACGTACCAGTGTGCTGGGAGATGGCGTCACCACCCAAGGGCTATGCCATGAGTTTAGGCTATGAGCTAGTGATGGCTCTCATCAAGATCAATGGGATCATCTCCAGTGCTCGCAGTAAACCTGTCCCCAGTGGCTCACGCTGGTACCTGGACCTCGCTGAGGCGACTATTAACCGCCATCCTTGCTATGCTGACCACCCTGAAATCACGGTGAGGATGGCGGACATCTCTGGTCACCGGGAGAAGCTCCGTGGGCTGAAGGGAAACTCCTGCAGGAAGCCGAAGAGGAGGCATCCTTGCTCCCCGCCTCGAGATCCCATTCCTGTCTCCCGTCCAGTCCAGGAGTTCGCACCATCCAGGGGTCACCCCTAGTGGAGAAAGACGTCAGCCAGGATTCCCTCAGAGGACATGCAGTGGACAGCTGTGATCCTCCAGGACCATGTGGCTGCAGCTCGCTCTGCTTCCCATCCATCAGAAATCATAAAGCATGTGACGGCGGCAGTTAGACTGGTGGAGCTCAGTCCAGAGCTCCATAATTATCCCGAATATGCCAAATTGCTGGCCTCTGTCTCTGCACAGCAGTGGCGGTTCCCTGACCTCACCTTCGCCTCGCCCTCTGCCAGTAAACGTCGTCACAATGCCCGTGATAAGCCTCAGCGAGAACCCCGTCTGGATCCAGTTCTGGGTCACCAAAGGAACTCTGTCTCCCAGCCAGCTGTTACTCCTGCATCACGACAGGAGGAAAACCCAGCAGCCTCCACCTCCATGTCTCCTGTCCCTGGTCTTCAGTCAGCTCCTCGTTCCCGGATCGCCTCGACTATTCCTCCCTCCTCCTCGATGCTCTCCCCAGCTGTTGTGAGCTCCACAAGTCCTGCTCCGGCAATGCCCATCATCGATCCTGTGCGAATGGCTCCTCCTCGTCTTCCCAGGGGGCCCTCCGTCACCATCCAGCGGGGGAAGGGAAGAACCAAGCCCACTGCAGCAGCTTCCACCGGCCCTCAGCAGGCAAGTGCCTTTTCATTCTTTTCCTTCACTGGGTGAATTGCCTTGTCTGACCCCTGGGGGTGGAGTTCAGGGTTCACAGTCCCCTGAGCTCCCTCCATCTGCTGCAGTGATTAATTATGAAACTGCTACCTTTGTGTCTCCTTCCCCTGAGCGTTCCTCAGCGCCAGGTCTACGCCGTCGGACGAGGAGGGAGCCTGCGGGCCTGGAGAGCCTGGTTCCAGCCCCGCAGCCACGACATGGGCAGAAGAGGAGGGCAGACTGCAAATTGGAGCCTGCGCCGACGAGCAAGCGTCCCCGGGCCTCCACGGAGGGACAGTCTGACCCAGCAGGTCACGGATCCCCTGCCACCACGCCGTGCAGGCCCTTGGCATGGATATCAGCGTCAGGGAATCCCCGGACTGTGGTCACCATCATGCCGGCTGCGGAGCCCACCGTAGCCAAGTGGGAACCAGAGGAGGACCTTCTACTTGCTGAACCCGGATCGCCGAAGTCCTGGACGGCGGCAGAACTCGAGATCAGGCAAGTGCTCTATTTTGTCTTTCTCCTCTCTATTCTGAAGCATTTTTGCCTGTCTCTCGGGGAGACGAGCCGGGTGCAGCCATCCGCTGCATCCGAGCTCGTCTCGCTGGGCTCTGTTGCTGCTGTTGATCCTGATCCCGGTTCTCTTTCTTCTCCTGAGCCTTCTCCCAGGATCACCAGTGTTGAGTCTATTCTGGTCGCTGTTCTGGAGGTTCCGGGTTTGGGTTTGGAGGCTGTCCCTGGTGCTACGCCGGCCCAGTCGGGGTCCATCGTGGGTGCAGCTCTGACCCAATCGGGGTCCGTCATGGGTGTGGTTCTGGCTCAGTCGGGGTCTGTCGTGGGTGCTACCTCAACCCAATCGGGTCCGTCGTGGGTGTGGTTCTGGCCCAGTCGGGGTCCGTCGTGGGTGCAGCACGGTCCCGCTTGGGATCCAACGAAAGAGCAGCGCCAGTCCGTGTGGAGTTCAGAGAAGGAGCTGCAGATCCCCCGCTGATCGATGCTGGACTGGTCCCTTTTCCTTCCCCCGTTCCCTTTTCCCTTCCATCAGGGGCCGCTGGGATTCCCTGTTATCGGCTTGGCTCTCCCTCGCTATTCCTCTCAATAGGGAAGCCGTCTCCGAGTTCTCCCCTGCGGTCCTGGTGGCTGAATGACGCGGGTCGGCCGCCTGGGAGATTGCCTCGCCCGTTTGGCGTTCTGGGTCGGCCACCCGACAAACTGAACTCTCTGTTTGGTGACCTGGTCCGGCCGCCAGAGGTACTGTTTCTCCGGGCCTGGGACTGGGTTAGGCCGCCTGAACTCATCCTTGTTCCCCTGCCTGCGATCTGGACGCTAGATGCGGGTAGACCACCTGAACTATTGTTTTTCTTTATTCCATTGTGCTCTGCCTGCCATCATCCCTGTGTTTTTTTTTCTCCTCTTCCCTCTCCCTTGAGATATTTGGGATGCGCTTGTGTTTTGTATATGAACTATATTGAACTGTGTATTTCGCCGCCTTGTAGCGTGTGTTTCTTTTTTCTTCCTCCTCCTTTGTATTTGGTGATTGGGACTGTTTCTGAACTGTATGTATATCACTGCTATTTAGCGTGTTTCTTTGTTTTTTACAAAGAAAAAAGTTCTAGGTTCTAGGTTCTGAAAAAGGTTATAGGTTCTGTTATGCACGGTTATTGGGACCTTACCTAAACTGTTTGTATTTCGCAGCTCTTTAGCGTGTGTTTTTTTTTTCTTTCATTTTCCCCCTCTGTAGTCTGTATATTCGCTTTTGTCGCCCCTGCCAGTTCATTTGGATTTGTGGAACTGTCTGTATCTTGCTGCTATTTGGCGTGATTTTTTGTATTCCCTTCCTCTGGTTGAGAGACGCCTGTGTATTATGGTTGTTTAGCTTTGTATCTGTTATTTGTATTCATTGTCCTGCCTGTTTCTTCCACCTGTGCTTTATGGAGTATATTTGTGGTTTTGTTTTGTTTTTTCCATGCTCTGTTGTTGTACCAGGTTCTGATTTGTTTCTGTATTCCCCCTTGTCATTTTTTGTCCCAGGTCCTTTCTTGATGTTTTTTTTTTCTGGTTCTCGCCATCCTGGCCTTTTTTTTTTTCCCCCTCCTCCCACCCTGGGTGGGCTTTCTTAGCCTTTTGGGTGGGGGGAGGCTTGGATGTTACGTTTACGCCCAGAGTGCGTCGTTCGGGGGGGAGTACTGTCATGGTCTGAGCGTCGATCTCGTCCGCGCTCGGGTCATGCAGTATTTTCCTCCCATTCTGTGTTATTCCTTATGGTCTCTCAGAGCTCTTATTCTGACAGCGCTCTGCGGGGCTTCCAGCTGTCAGAGCTGAGCTCAGCAATGACAGCTGGATTTAATTCAGCTGATGACGCCCTCATCAGCTGATTAATCCTCTTGCCCTATTTAAGGGAGCAGCTTCTGTCACTCCGGGCTGCGACCTCGCCTTACCCAGACTGGGTTCCCTACGTCCGAAGCCAGTTCCTTTCAGCGTTAGGTTCCGCCCTCGCTATTCGCTTGTAAGTGTTGTATCCTTGTCTCCCATCAGTCTCCCTAGTTCTCAGTATATCATAGTGTGTTTTAGTCTTTGTCTTTATTTGTGTTTTGCCCCACGAGGCTCATTATTTTGTATTGTATGTCCTTCGTTAATAAATGTGCAAACTCTACGGCTGCCTATAGTGTCTCATTAGTGATCCGCCAGGACCGCACCTTGACAATTAAATGTCACTATTGCAGTTAAGCGCATGGGTCTGTCTTTCTGCTCCGGAGGGGCATTCATGACAGATCTATACAACAACATAGCAGTGATTGTGATTGTTTTACCATCTAGAATGACAGTACCAGGGGAAGTATCCCATGACACAGAAAGCAATATTTTTTTTTCTACATTCTCATGATGAAATGCAAAACGTCTTATCTTTCATTATTTTTTTCCATGGTAGATTTACATGCAGAATTATTGTCATAAGATAACATAGTTGATCTTAAATTATCAACTTCATTGACCAAAAAAAAATATTTAAATAGTTGCTATATCATATGGTTTGATGATACATATGCCACATTCTACATACCAATTAAATTATCAGATATTCAACACATTATTTCATTTATAACTTTCCATAATTTCTTCAAAGTTGCATTTTAAAATTGTAGTCCAGAGTATAACTTCCAATGTTATCCTTATTTCCATGCTTGTCAGGTCACAGCAAAAAGCCAGAGCTGAATATAAAAACACTCACCCTGGGAGTATATCTTTGCCTTATAACATAAGAAGGAGTTGGACGCTGATCAAACAGCAGCTCTTGGAAAAAGTGAGGTAAAACACTTCCAAGCATGTCAGATTTTACTGACACACATATCACCACCTCAAACTCAGAAACCTGTAAAATGATGAATATCTGAGATAGGAAAAAAGTGACTGCTTCTAACAGCCTCAAGAGGAAAAAGTTGAGAGTTCATTCAGAGAACTATTTACTTAAACTAAACTGAAAAAATATATGAAGATTTTTTTTTAACAGTAAGGCAAAACCTTGTGTTGAGCATTTACTACAAGTCTTTGGAAAATTAACAATCAGGATGTTTTTTTTTTAATGATTCACAGCAAACAAGTAAGGGATAAGGATCTGTACTTATATAGCACTTTTCTAGTCTCAAAGAGCTTCACTACTAGTAACCCTCTATTCTAAGGGCCTATCAAAGACAGATACCTAGGGACAATTTAGAATGACCAATTAATGTATGTCTGTAGATTGTGGGAGGAAACTGGAGCACCCAGAGTAAACCCACACAGCACAAGGAGAACATGCAAACTCCACACAGAAAGGTTCCTACCCCTGCCAAGGGATTTGAACCTGGAACCTTCTAGGTGTGGGCAGCAGTGCTAACCACTGTAACACCATGCTGCCCAGTAATATACACTTAACTCACAATCTTGGATGTACTGAATGAACTGGATGCCATACCTCAAGATGCTCCTAATTTATCATTCTAGTGACACTCTAAAAATATTGTATGTCTATGGCAAGATAAAAACATATTAAACTAGAGGGCACTCAAAGAGTGCATACCTCCACCAAGGCTCTACCCATCTCTCCCTACCTACAGTAGATATAAAAAGTCTACACACCCCTGTTCAAATGCCAGGTTTTTGTGATGTAAAAAAATGAGACCAAGATAAATCATTTCAAAACTTTTTCCACCATTAATGTGACCTATAACCTGTACAACCCAATTGAAAAACAAACTGAAATCTTTAAGGGGGGGGACTTACAATAACCTGGTTACATAAATATGCACACCCTGTTATAACTGGGGATGTGGCTGTGTTCAGAATTAATCAATCACATTCAAACTCATTGTTCTGCCCTCAGTAGTGTGTTTTACAGAGTTAGAAAAAATAGTTCATAAGTTCATATTAAAATATCATAGTGTGGCGGGTTGATTCAACCCCCCCACAACACACAGAGACAGTCAGCTCGTTACTCCTGGGTTTTTTCCGCTGCATGCTGAGTTTACAGCTGTGAGGTTAAAGTGTCATCCATGCATTGTGTTCATGCTCCTGTCTGTACCTCTGATATGCAAATGCCCAGATTGACTGCTGTGAATGTCTTTGATGTATTGTCTGAGTTGGGTATATATGCTGCACTGTTCTGTAAATCTGCCTCTCATTCACTCACTCTTCAACCGCTGCAGACACGCACTTTGTGTCTCCTCTCTGAGAGCCTGAGGACATCACCTCAGCCCGCAGCACGAGGGCTGGGGAGGTGTTCCGATGAAGGCGGTATGATTCAATAAACCAACTAAAAACTCCATCGCTGCCTTTATTTTATCATGCCGCTTCAATAGTCCTTTTGTAATAATTCATTTGTAGTAATTCCCGTTAAAAATGGTTATTGTGTTAAAAGTGATTTCTGTATAGTTAGTAGTAATTTGTCTGTATTTTATATTGAAAGCGCAGCCAGTTGCCGCTATGATTTATGGGTAGAAGAAACGGACTTCGGTAGAGAGAAAAAAAAGGCAGAAGTGCATAGCCTGCCCGCGAATATCTGAAACGTTCCTCCTGTGTGTTAAACCCCTTTTTTACACCTCCGAAAGCAATGGCTGTAAGTTAATGCAGGTTATGTTGGTTTTATAAGTTGTTAAATGTGAACTTGAGATCGTTTTTAGAGTGTGATTTGTTTCCAGTAATTAGTCATATCCCAGGGCCCCGCTAGCTTGTTAAGTGTATTGTGTTCTCTGTTTATTCCAGGAATTAGTCTTACCCCCAGGGGCTCGCTAGCTTATTTTAATGTATGTATTTTCTGTTTTTATTTCTAGTTTCACTCGGGCTTTTCAACGAGCTTCGAGCCACAGTTGTAAGGTACTGTAAGCAGTCTAAGGAGACTGAATAAAGTGAGCAGGACGCTCGGTTTCCTGGCTCGTGAAAAACGAGTTTGGCTTGCTGTTGATCTGCGTTAACATACCCCAGTGTATATAACACGTAGTGATAACAGTATAGTGAAAAGCCAGGTCAGCAGTTGGTGAAGATAAGGTCCACGACACAGCGAGGGACGACACTCAAGAGTGAAAAAACCACGTCAGCAGTTGGTGAAGACAAGATTCACGACACAGCAATGGACGACACTCAAGAGAAGAGGGCAGAAGAAAAGGCGAACTCCGAAGCCAAATCATCACACAACGCTAGCTCCCGCTCCAGACGTTCTAGCTCCAGGTTGTCCTCAAAGTCCAACGTAATGGAAGCAGCCATCATGGCACGAGCCTCCGCTGAAGCTGCGAATGCTAGAGCCTTGTACAGTAAGAAACAATTAGAAATTAAAAAGCAACAAGCAAAGCTAGAACAAGAACAAGCCAAGCAACAAGCAGAGCAACAAGTAAAAGCAAAGCTAGAACAAGAACAAGCAAAGCAACAAGCGAAGCTAGAACAAGCAAAGCTAGAACTGGATCTAGAGATGCTGGAGATAGATAAGGAAACAGCGGCCGCCACAGTGAAAGCAGAAGTTCTAGAAGCTGCTGCAGCTGCCGAGCTGGACGAAGGAGAGAGTGTAAGGAACGCAATTCCATCACAAGTTGTCAGACAGAGAACTATGGAGTATGTGCACCACCAAATCCAGCTAAAGTAACAGGTGCGACCAGCTGAAGAAGAAACACCTCAAGTCGAACCTGCACAAAGGGCGCAATCATTCACTCCGAGGAGACCCGAACAAACTCTCTCTCCACCAGCATTCAAGAAAATGTACGTGAAAAATGAATCCATCGACATACCGAGAGACTATGTCAGGCCAAACAGCTACCATGCTCCCCACAATGGTGACCCACCTACGGCAGACTTTGCTAGGTTCCTCGCGTGCAGAGAGCTAATCACAACCGGACTCTTTAAGTTTGACGACACCCCCGAAAACTTTAGAGCATGGCAGTCGTCATTTATAAATGCAACTGAAGACGTTGGTCTCACATATAGCCAGGAGTTAGATCTCCTAGTCAAGTGGCTTGGTAAAGAGTCCTCAGAGCACGTTAAAAGAATCAGAGCTGTCTATGCCACTAACCCCAAAGCTGCTCTCCAATTGTCATGGGACAGGTTAGAAGAGTGTTATGCTACGGCAGAAGTAGTAGAAAACGCCTTGTTCAAAAAATTAGATAACTTCCCTCGCCTTACAAACAGAGACAATGTAAAACTCAGGGAACTTGGAGATTTACTCTTAGAGCTGCGGGACGCTAAAGATGAAGCTTATCTCCCAGGCCTCGCCTACCTCGACACACCCCGTGGGGTTAAGCCCATAGTTGAAAAGTTGCCTCCAAATTTACAAGATAAATGGCTGCACGCGGGGTCAAAATACAAACAAAAATATGATGTAACCTTCCCTCCCTTCTCATATTTTGTAAAGTTTGTCCAAGACGAGGCTAAAGCAAGAAATGACCCAAGTTTTGTGACATGCAGCAGCCAACCCTTCAGCAAAGGTGAGAGACCACCATTCAAACAAACTAGCTACATAACACCTCTAACTGTAAACAAAACAGAGGTCGACACAACTGCTCCCGCTAGTACTAAAGAGGACGATTTAACACGCTACTGTCCAGTCCATAAGAAAATGCATCCCCTAGCCAAAGGTAGAGCCTTTCAGAATAAACCGCTACAGGAAAGGCGAAGCATACTTAAAGAACACAAACAATGTTTTCGCTGCTGCTCTCCCATGCACGCAATAAAGGACTGTGACATGAAACTAAAGTGCGAGGAGTACCAAAGTGAAAGACATTGCTCTGCCATGCATCCTGATTCAAGTCAGCAACCCCAGCCAGGAAACACACCTGAACCAGAGCCTCAGCCCCGAGACAACACACCACCTGAGGTAACGTCACGGTGCACTGAGATCTGCGGCGAAGGTAATCCTCCACGTTCTTGCTCAAAGGTATGTCTAGTTCGAGTTTTCCCCAAAGGCCAACCAGAACGCTCCGTTAAGATGTATGCAATCCTTGACGATCAGAGTAATAAATCGCTGGCCCGTCCTGAATTCTTCGAGCTGTTTGGGATCAAAGGTAGCCCTCTGACATACCTCATGAGAACATGTGTTGGTTTAACTGAAAAGCTTGGCAGGGAAGCAGTGAGGTTCCAAATCGAGCCAGTAGGTGGAGGCCCACGCTTAGACCTCCCTCCTCTCCTTGAATGCGACGAGATAAAGTTCAGTAGGGGTGAAATACCTACGCCCGAAGTAGCTCTTGCTCATGCCCACTTAAAACACCTCGCTCCTCTCATCCCCAAGTATGACCCAGATGCTCAGATGGCAATTTTACTGGGCAGAGACATCCTACGAGTCCACAAGGTAAGGCAACATGTCAACGGACCCCACAATGCTCCCTTTGCTCAACGCCTGGACCTAGGCTGGGTAATTGTGGGAGAGGTGTGCCTTAACGCTCATAAGCCAACCGTCAACGTTTATAAAATGTACATGCTCTCCAACGGACGCCCATCTCTCTTCACTCCTTGTCCTAACAGCATCAACATCAAAGAGAAACCATGCTACGGCGGGGAGCACAAGGACGGCCTCTCCAAACGCAGCTCAAAATCCAACGCAGCGGAAGAAAAGCTTGGGGACAAAGTTTTTGAGTGCACAGAGAACGATAACAAGTGTGCCGCGTCCTTCGAAGATGAGACCTTCATAAAGATAATGGAGAAGGAAGTCCACCAGGATGGAGACAACAACTGGATCGCTCCTCTGCCATTCAAGTGTCCCCACTTGCCGCTCCCAAATAACAGGGACCAAGCATTGTCTAGACTCGGCTCACTAAGACGCAACTTAACGAAAAACCCTCAAATGAAAGAACAGTTCTCAGAGTTTATGGACAAGCTGTTCGAGAATAATCACGCAGAGATCGCTCCACCCATCACCGATAACACTGAATGCTGGTACCTGCCCATTTTTGGGGTATATCATCCCCAGAAGCCCGATCAGATACGGGCTGTCTCTGATTCGAGTGCCAAGCAATTTGGTGTGTCACTCAACTCAGTACTGTTAACAGGTCCAGATCTTAATAATACCCTCCTCGGCGTGCTGATTCGGTTTAGGAAGGAGCTCATCGCAGTCACTGCCGATATCAAGCAAATGTTCTGTGGGTTCTTAGTCAGACCAGACCATAGAGACTATTTGAGGTTCTTGTGGCACGAGGGAAATGACTTGTCAAAGGAGGTGCAGGAGTACCGCATGCGGGTGCACGTTTTTGGAAACAGCCCGTCGCCAGCGGTAGCTATCTATTGCCTACACAGGGCTATCCAGAAAGGCGAGCCAAAGTTTGGAGCAGACACAAGACACTTTGTTGAGAGACACTTTTATGTAGACGATGGGTTGATTTTGCTCCCCACTGAATCTGCAGCCGTAGACTTGCTCAAGCGCACATGCGCATCCTTGGCCGAGTCCAATCTCAAGCTCCACAAAATCGCCTCGAATAGTGTCTCAGTCATGCAAGCCTTCAAGCCAGAAGACCTGGCCACCGGTATTAAAGACTTGAGTCTCGGCGACGACACTCTACCAGCTCAGAGAAGTCTAGGCCTGTGCTGGGACATAAACACTGACTCTTTCACATTCAAGGTTGCCGTCGACGACAAACCCTACACCCGCCGCGGGGTTCTGTCAACAATTAACAGCATCTTCGACCCCTTGGGACTAGCGTCACCAGTGACAATCAAAGGCAGACTCTTGTTACGTGAACTGTCGAATGGTGTCCAAGGTTGGGATGCTCCTCTCCCTCAGGACAAAATGGACACATGGGAAACATGGAAAATGTCCCTCCAAGATCTTAGCAGTCTTAAAGTGCCACGCTGCTATGTACCAGCTTCCCTCTCTAAGTCCACTTACACCGAACTGTGTATCTTTTCCGACGCCTCAAGCTGGGCTATTGCGGCAGTAGCATACTTGAAGACAGTCAATGCAGAAGGACAATGCGAAGTCGGATTTGTGCTTGGAAAAGCAAAACTTTCACCACAACCAGAGCCCACGATTCCTCGCCTTGAACTTTGTGGAGCAGTTCTAGCGGTTGAGATGGCGGAGCTCATTCTGGACGAACTTGATCACAAACCAAATGCCGTCAAATTCTACTGCGATAGCAAGGTGGTTCTTGGGTACATTTGCAATGATTCAAAGCGCTTCTATGTCTATGTGCATAACCGCGTTCATCGTATACGTCAGTCCACATCCCCTAAACAGTGGCACTACGTCACATCAGAGCAAAACCCAGCTGATCTAGCCACCAGGTCAATACCTGCATCACAGCTTATGGACACTATGTGGTTTAAGGGACCAGACTTCCTTTACAGACCACCTGAATCCGAGACACCTGAATCCTTTGAGTTAATCGAGCCTGAAGTAGACTCTGAAATCAGAAAAGTCGCTACCTTTTCTACTCACATTCAGAAGAACGGGCTCTCATCAGAATGCTTCCAGCGCTTTTCAAGTTGGAACTCATTAGTACGTGCCATTGCATTCCTAATTCACCAAGCTCGTTCTCACTCATCAAGCAACCTGTCAGATCATTCATGCAGGGGCTGGCATCGATGTAGCAAGCCACGCACTCCAGAGGAGCTGGATGCTGCCAGTAACCTCATCCTTCAGTCTGTTCAAAAAGACGCCTTTCCCGACGAGTATGCTGCTCTCCATGCCAACCAAACCGTCTGCAGTTCAAGTCCCATCGTGGCTCTTGACCCCTATATGAATGAAAGCCTCATCAAGGTTGGAGGTCGCCTCAAACATGCGTCATTGAACACAGCATCCAAGAATCCAACCATTCTCCCAAACAAGCATCACGTAACTCAACTGCTTGTCCGTCACTATCATGCCAAAGTTGTGCATCAAGGAAGGCAGTTCACGGAAAGCGCAATTAGGCAAGCCGGACTGTGGATTGTAGGTTGCAAAAGACTGGTCTCATCCATTGTCCACCATTGTGTAACGTGCAGGAGACTCAGGGGAAAACTAGAGACTCAGAAAATGGCAGATCTCCCACCTGAGAGACTCAAAACATGCCCTCCATTTTCATACGTCGGGTTGGACGTATTCGGTCCATGGTCAGTAGTCACTCGACACACACGAGGTGGAGCTGCACAAGGAAAAAGGTGGGCAATACTCTTCACGTGTATGACCACAAGAGGCGTGCATATTGAAGTCATCGAGTCTATGGACGCTCGCAGCTGCATAAACGCAATACTCAGATTCTTCGCAATACGAGGCCCAGCAAAGCAAATGCGATCTGACAGAGGCACTAACTTCATTGCAGCGAGTGTGGAGTTAGGCATGGCACAACCAAACAAGAACCCTCCCAACATCGTCAACTACCTCCATGCCAACGGTTGCACATGGGAGTTCAATCCCCCGCATGCCTCTCACATGGGAGGCGTCTGGGAAAGACTGATTGGGGTCACTCGCAGAATACTGGACTCCATGCTTTTGCAAAACAAACACACTCGTTTGACGCATGAGGTGCTTTGTACTTTAATGGCTGAGGTAACGTCTATAATCAACGCAAGGCCCTTAGTCCCCATCTCAACAGACCCTTCCTTACCATTCCTACTCTGTCCCGCAATGATCTTGACCCAAAAGCAGCACGTTCCCCCTCCACCAGGAGACTTTTGTGGAAAAGACCTGCTCAAAAAACAGTGGAAACAAGTGCAAGCACTCGCCAACGAATTCTGGAGCCGCTGGAGAAAAGAATATCTCAACACCCTCCAATCAAGGCGCAAGTGGCATACAACACACCGCAACCTCCAGACAGGTGACATAGTGCTGTTGAAACAGGACCAAGCACCCAGAAACGAATGGACAATGGCCTTCATCACATCCACCTTTCCAAGCAGCGACGGGAAGGTCAGAAAGGTCGAAGTGAGGACATCATCCCAGGGTGTTTCCAAGACTTATCTACGTCCCATTTCAGACGTTGTTATGCTCTTAGAGAGTGAATTAATAGATAAAAGGAAGTAGTGGCATTAGTAATGCCAGGCAGGGAGTGTTCTGCCCTCAGTAGTGTGTGTTTTACAGAGTTAGAAAAAATAGTTCATAAGTTCATATTAAAATATCATAGTCCTTTTGTAATAATTCATTTGTAGTAATTCCCGTTAAAAATGGTTATTGTGTTAAAAGTGATTTCTGTATAGTTAGTAGTAATTTGTCTGTATATTATATTGAAAGCGCAGCCAGTTGCCACTATGATTTATGGGTAGAAGAAACGGACTTCGGTGGAGAGAAAAAAAAGGCATAAGTGCATAGCCTGCCCGCGAATATCTGAAACGTTCCTTCTGTGTGTTAAACCCCTTTTTTACACCTCCGAAAGCAATGGCTATGTAAGCAATGTGTAAGCAATGTAAGTTAATGCATGTTATGTTGGTTTTATAAGTTGTTAAATGTGAACTTGAGATCGTTTTTAGAGTGTGATTTGTTTCCAGTAATTAGTCATATCCCAGGGCCCAGCTAGCTTGTTAAGTGTATTGTGTTCTCTGTTTATTCCAGGAATTAGTCTTACCCCCAGGGGCTCGCTAGCTTATTTTAATGTATGTATTTTCTGTTTTTATTTCTAGTTTCACTCGGGCTTTTCAACGAGCTTCGAGCCACAGTTGTAAGGTACTGTAAGCAGTCTAAGGAGACTGAATAAAGTGAGCAGGACGCTCGGTTTCCTGGCTCGTGAAAAACGAGTTTGGCTTGCTGTTGATCTGCGTTAACATACCCCAGTGTATATAACACGTAGTGATAACAGTATACTCATGTTAAATGGGAGTCAGCACACACCTGCCACCATTTAGGTGGTGTGTCCACCAAACGGGTTTTTTCCACTGTAGGTAGCTATTTTCTATTCATTCTCTATGTAGTCCAGTGTTCACAGTGCTGAAATGCCCTTGGCGGTGGCTGCTTTTTGTCGAGGCACTCAGGGTGCTCAGGGCTGAAAAAAGTTCACCTTTTCAGACTACAGCTGAGCTCATCAATGTCAGACCTTTCTAAGCAACCAGTCAGATTAAGGGTGGGACATACAACACCGGTACAGTCTGTACCAGACTCCTGTTTTCTTTTTCGTGTCATCATATTTTGCATCCAGAGCTGCTACCAATACCAGAATACGTTTCCTGTCCATTGTTATTTAGAGACTGTTATTAAAAAATAAGTAGAAAGTCTGACCATAGGAAAATGGAAGTGCTGAACTGTCAGCGAAGCTGTTGCTATGATACAGGGCACAGACTTTTTTTTTCCAGGGCACAGCACACAAGCACTGTAAAAAAGACGTTCAGGGCGGTCAGGTGAGAAAAAACACATTTGGTGGACACACAGCCTTAAAGTGCCTCTGATTAACCCCAAATAAAGTTCAGCTGTTCTAGTAGGCTTTTCCTGACGTTTTTGCAGTCATATCTTACAGCACAAGCCATGGTCCACAGAAAGCTTCCAGAGCATCAGAGGGATCTCATTGTTCAAAGGTGTCAATCAAGAGAAGGGTCTAAAAGAATTTCCAAGGCATTAAATATACCATGGAACACAGTGTAGACAGTCATCATCAAGTGGAGAAAATATGGCACAACAGTGACATTGCCAAGAACTAGATGTCCCTCAAAAATTGATAAAAGACGAGAAGAAAACTGGTCAAGGAGGTTGCCAAGAGGCCAACAGCAACACTGAAGGAGCTGCAGGAATTTCTGGCAAGTACTGGCTGTTTAATACATGTGACAACAATCTCCCGTATTCTTCATATATCTGGGCTATGAGGAAGGGTGACAAGGTGGAAGCCTTTTCTTTCAAAGAAAAACATCCAAGCCTGGCTACATTTTGCAAAAACACATTTGAAATCTTCCAAACGCATATGGGAAAATGTGTTATGGTCCGATGAAACCAAGGTTGAACTTTTTGGCCATAATTCCAAAAGGTATATTTGGTGCAAACAACACTGTTCATCACCAAAAGAACACCATACCCACAGTGAAGCATGGTGGTGGTACCATTATGCTTTGGGGCTGTTTTTCTTCAGCTGGAACTGGGGCCTTAATCAAGGTGGAGGGAATTATAAACAGTTCGAAATACCAGTCAGTGTTGATACAAAACCTTCAGGCTTCTGCTAGAAAGCTGAAGATGAAGAGGAACATCATCTTTCAGCATGACAATGACCCAAAGCACACATCCAAATCAACAAAAGAATGGTTTCACCAGAAGAAGATTAAGGATTTGGAATGGCCCAGGCAGAGTTCAGACCTGAATCTGATCGAACATCTGTGGGGTGATCTGAAGAGGGCTGTGCACAGGAGATGTCCTTGCAATCTGACAGATTTGGAGCATTTTTGCAAAGAAGAGTGAGCAAATATTGCCACATCAAGATGTGCCACGATGATAGACTCCTACCCAAAAAGACTGAGTGCTTTAATAAAAGCCAAAGGTGCTGCAACAAAGTATTAGTTTAAGGGTGTGCATATTTATGCAAGCAGGTTATTATAATTTTTTATTCTATTTTTTTTTACCCCTTAAAAGATTTCAGTTTGTTTTTCAATTGGGTTGTACAGGTTATAGGTCACATTAATGGTGGAAAATATTTTTGAAATGATTTATCTTGGTCACATTTTTTTACATCACAAAAGCCTGGCATTTGAACAGGGGTGTGTAGACTTTTATATTCACTGTAAGTCCTTCCATCCCTCAGTCCATCTGTCTGTGTGTCCCTCCGTGTGTCCATTGTGAGATAGGGCCTTGGAGGAGGTTTGCGCTCATGGATGACCTCCAAAATCTAATGGGTTCATCTGTAGCTCAGAGGCCACTCTGGTGAAAATTTTATGACAATCCATCCAGTAGTTTTTGTGTAATCCTGCTAATATGTTGCAAGAAGGGTTTTTTTTTTCCACTCCTCTCTTCCCCCTTACAATTCACCAACAAGGCTCGTAATTAAGCAATTTTACACAACAGTGCAGTATCATAGCACTGTGGTGCATAGTAAACAAGAATAATAGAACAGATTTATTGTCATTTCACACACAAATTAAACATAGTCCAGTGCTGAAGTTAGTGTGTTTACATACTGAGGAGCTCATTTAGCAACAGACTACATCATCCCAGGTGCACAACCGAGAGGTTTCGCAGGTCCTTCCTACCAACGGCTGTCAGACTGTACAACCTAAGCAGGGCTGCTCGTAGAGATAGCAAAAAGACGTAACAAACTAATAGTTTTTTGAATGCAAAAGATGCAATAGACTTACACAATGGTCCCCTCCGGCATCCAACTAGGAAAATACCGGTCGCTATGGAGGGTGAGAATATGTATGGGCACATAATCATACCATGTAGGATAACTAAGTAGACGGTTGTGCTGTTTCATCCCATCGAGCAACAATGCTCTGCACTGTGTGTGTTTATATATTTACATATTTACTCCATCTAGCTACAATGCTCCGCACTGGGTGTGTTTATATTTATATATCTATATATTTATTCCATCTAGCTACAATGCTCCGCACTGTGTGTGTTTATATATTTACATATTTATTCCACCTAGCTGCAATGCTCCGTACTGTGGGTGTTTATATATCTACATATTTATTCCATCTAGCTACAATGCTCTGCACTGTGTGTTTATGTATTCATATATTTATTCCATCCAGCAACAATGCTCTGCACTGTGTGTCTGTATGTGTGTGTATATATATATTTTATAGTAATATGTACATATGTATATTAGCTGCTCTTGCTTGCTTGCTTTTTTTTTCTTGCCTTCTGATTGTTGCTCTGAGTGTTGCTATCCCTGTGCTGTTGCAATCCTGGAATTTCCCCATTGTGGGACTAATAAAGGCTTATCTTATCTTATCTTATCTTACCGTGTGGGTCACATGGTCACATGGCTCACAATGACATCTTTAGCTTGTCTCCCGGCAGGACAAAAAAAAACTGTTGAGATGACGCGGATAGCAGAGGCTGAGCAACTTAGCTTCAGGCATCCAAGTGCTAGTTTCTGCGCCCTCTGCCTACTTTTTTTTTAGCATCTTCAGATGGCATAAACAGTTAGTCATCAAATACTACTAGTACATACCCGTGCATGCACGTGCATACCCGTGCATGCCCATCAAAACCATGTATAACCAAGTATTTCTGCATGGCCGTAGAAATCAGGTGTAAGCAAGGATGTAAGCAAGCACGTCAGCACTCATTCAGTGATGCCTGCGTTTGATCTTTGATTGTGTCATAGTGAGTTCTATGAGCTTTGATGATGTCATAGAGTGTCCTATGATCATGAGTCACTCCTGCGTTTGATCTTTGAAGATGTCCTATGTCCTATGATCTGTGATGATGGTATAGCGAATCCTATGATGCCTGCATTTGATCCTGGTTTAAATTAGTGTGTCCTATTCTTAATCGGGCAGGCATCATAGGAGTCACTATGATCGTGAGTGATGCAGTCCAAGGACGGATAATTTTTTCACACATAAGTTGTTCAGAACTCCTTATACATAGGAAGAGTGATTCTGTCTTGCATATTTATTTCATTGGTCTTCCTCTTTGTTTAAGTTTATCAGCATTATTATTATTATTATCGTCATTATCATTCTCATTATTGCCTTGGTCTTGTCTCCCAATGACATCATGACAGAGAGATTTCTTGAATTACAGTGAAGTGAAGTGAAGTGATATTCCTTGTTTCCAGGGCATGGGTCCCAGCCCATATTATTATTGTCATCATCATTATCATTATTGCCTTGGTCTTGTCTGCCCTCTGGTCCCCTGTGTGTGATTATCTGTGCAGCCCTGGCCATGCCGTTTTCTGGAATCATCCCCTGCCGTCTCTGTTTGCCCCTGCTTGTTACTTCTTCTCCTGCTTGTTACTGTTCTGTGTTCTGTTGCTTACCTGTGTCTATGTGTATGTGTTTTAGGGAGCCTTGCGGTCTGTATGACATCATATAGACATCCTTCTGAGATCATAGGAACAGCAACCTTACGGTTTATCTGGTGTCATATAGAGTACGGTCTATGTGACGTCATATAGACATCAAGTAGACGGTGCTATGATGGCCCACATCAAAGGAACATCATAGGACATCAGGCAGACATCATAGGCCATCCTATGATGTCCTATGATCGTGACAGACAGAATTTATAGAGTAATGTGGATGGAGGCCATATTTCTTTTTGTTGTGAGCCATTTGACTTTTTCTGCAGTGTTTTGCTGCTTCCAAACAGCACTAAGAGTGCATTGTTTCTGGGGTGCCATGGGCATGTCTTAAAGGGGAAGTATATGAAAAGCACAATATTAACATATAAAAGATTTATTAAAAATTCCTGTATCCAGACAGTGATCCAGATCAGCACCAAAAACCAATTCTTTGTTCCTTGGCCCATTTACTACCTTCCCTGAAATTTTCACTGAAATCTGTTCACTACTTTTTGAGTAATGTTGCTAAAAGACAAACAGACAAACAAACAAACACTGGCTAAACATAGCCTAGGCTAGAGATAAATATTAAGTGAACTTCTCTAAATATATACTGCTCAAAAAAATAAAGGGAACACTTTGAAGACACATCAGATTTTAATGGGAAAAAATAAGCTGGATATCGAAATTGTGGCAGGCTAGTCCAGCTTACTCAGATTAAAGGAACACTTTTTAATCTGAGTAAACTGGACTAGTTTTCCCGTTAAAATCTGATGTGTTTTTCAAAGTGTTCCCTTTACTTTTTTGAGCAGTATATTTTCTGTAAATTACTATATGTTTAATAAATATATGCAGACATTTGTGTGTAGAGAAATAACTTTAAATGAATGAAGCTTGAAATTTCTCTATACCTCTGTACTTCTATACTACTTACTATATCAGTTGAATTAATATTGGCAGGAGATTTTCAGCAAATTAAAGCAAAAACCTGATTGTTTTGGAAACGTGGCTTGAATAAAATTGAGGATGACAGAGCAGTTGGCAAGTAAACTGCGTCCAAAAGTGATGGCCATTTATTGAAAAAAACTAACCATATTTAAACAGCGTAATCATGACAAATCATTTATATGGTAAGAAAAATTTACAGCAGACATCTGAACAGAATTCAAAATTTCCAAATCGGAAATGTTACCCTGACCTTCCACCAGTCTACTAGAACACTGTATTGACTATTTCATATCTGTTTTACATTTATGTGTACTTCTCTAACTTTGAGTTTTGCTTTGTCTTACCAGTTGCTTAATGAAGCATTTATTAGTGTCTGAATGTGCAGCTAGACATTTGAGGGAAATCAAGTCAAGAATGAGAATTTAATGATACCAATTTCTCCACAGAAAAGGTTGAGTTTAAACCGCAGGCATGAAATAGCTGTATCCTGTAAATTTAAGTAAAGTTTTACGAGCTTTTTCTTTAATGCTCATTTAATGAAATGTGGCATGGAGCCTGGTCTCAGTAAAAGGTGATTAGTTTTAAAATCAAAATGTCAAAGCTGACACTAAACTGACACCATTTCTTTACTCAAAAGGTGCTCAAACACAAGTAAAGAGGAAAGAACAAAAAAACCACACATTACAGTAACTGTGTAGCACACACATTGACTTGGTCTGATGCAAATTTCCAGCCAGGTGTATCCATTCAGGAGGTAAAGTACACTGAACAAAACATTTTTATAGGCCCTTTAAGCTAATATAAGCCATGAACCTTTCTGTGCAAATACCTTCCTGCTCAGAGGCAAGACATTACCAGCCATGCAAAGTATGAGATCATTTTGAAACAACATTCATACTTTTTTTAAACTTTATATTTGAGGTAAGTGGCTTATAAGTCTCAGCGTGCATGTGTATCATGAGTCTTATATAACCATGTGCGTCAACATGCTATCATGTTATGAAAACTAAAGGCCCTGCTTCTGTTGAACATTAGCCTATTTTCTCAAATTAGGATGAGCAGTCCTTAGCTTTTGCCCTCCTTGTATGAGTAAAAAGAAAGCATTTTATGAGCTATGCTAGCGTGGGTAAAGAGTGCTAAAAATGTGGAAGACCTTATAAAATTGTGTAATAGAAGAATTCTGTGCAGTGCAAACACAGATGAAATCTTTTTTTTAAATTGTAAAAAATGGTGTAGAAGGTAGACAGACGATCTGAATATGAAAACCATCTCACACTCTCAGCTTGGGTTTCTGTGTCCCAAACTATTAAAAATATTTTATTTATTGTCACAGTTTTAACATTTTGGGGAGGGATCCAGCAATAAAAGACTAGTAGGCTCTCATTACACCTGGTTCTAATATTTCTTATGTTCTGTAAGAACAGCACAGAGCTACTTAAATACATCTAACCCTTGCCCTGCATTTGACTTGGTAGTTAAACTGAGCATACACTACACAATGCTCCAGGCACACCTCCTTCCTCTCAACACGAGCTAAATACCTGTAAACAGAAACAGCACCCATCAGTTTTCACTTTTATCTTTTCTATACAGTATTTTGTTCTTTTACTTTCTTTTGGAATTTTTGTTGGCCGGGGGGGGGGGGGGGGGGGGTGCAATAAAAAGAACATTTTCGCAAGAGTAAATATTGAGGGGGTCACTATGAGTATAATCATAGTCAGGGCTCATCCCTAGGTTTTGTGGGGCAATATGGAAGATTTTGTGATGGGGAAGAATTCAAACCCTATAAAATTTTTTGGGAAAAAACAACATCTGTATATATATATGAAAAAAGTTGCAAATTTACATGAAAAAGCTTGTAAAATAATGAGAAAAAAGTTGCAAATTTATGAGGAAAAAATGAAGCTCTAAGAAAAGTTGCCATTTAATAAGAAAAAAGTAGCAAATTTATATGAAAAAAAGTTGCAAATTAACGACAAAAAGGTCATTAATTTATGAAGAAAAAATCACAACTCTATAAGAAAAGTTGCAATTTAATAAGAAAAAAGTTGCAAATTTACAAAAAAAGTCAAAAATTGCTGCAAATCAATGAGAAAAAAATGCAAATTTACAAGAAAAAAATGTCCAAAATTGATAAGTAAAAAGTTGCACATTAATGACAAAAAAGTTGCAGATTTACCTGAAAAATGTGTAATGATCTGGACAGGGCTGCAGACCCTGTCCACGCTTTGTGTTCCTTTTGATATTTGTTGTGATGTTTTTCATCATTAGTAGTATTCTCTTGCCCTTGCTTTAGGTTATATTCTACCTCAGTTATCATTATGGTTATCATATCTATAATTCCTAGTCATGTTATCCCCTGCATTATTACTGTCATTATCCTGTCTCATTTGTGTTTATTTACTGTGACAGTGCCTTAATTTCCTGTAACTGGTTCTTTTGTGGTGTTAATTGTTCACAGCTGCACCTGATCAGGCGAATCACCTTCTGCTCTATTTATTCTGCTCTCACTGCATGTGCAGTACAGTGATCTACTGTTACTTTCACTGTTAAGACGACTAGTACAATGTCTCTTATTATTTGATTCACACAGCATAAATTACTTTTCCAATCTGCTCACAGTTTAGGTTCCTTTCTCATTTATGCTGCCGTGCAGCTTTGGGTTATTTTTTTCAGCCTCATGCTGCATTTTGTTATTTTGCAATAAATTATGTTTACTTGACACCATGCGAATGGGTCCTCTCCTTTGCCCCAAAGGAGCAAATATGACAAAATGTTGCAAATTAATGAAAAAAAGTTGCAAATTAATGAGAAAAATAATCACAAATCTCTAAAAAAGCTGCAAATCACCCTCCCCCAAATTATTTGTTTTGCATGTATCCTTAGCATTAAAATGCATTTATTCAGTTCTGTAACATAATATACAGTGGTGTGAAAAAGTGTTTGCCCCCTTCCTGATTCCTCATTTTTTTGTGTTTGTCACACTTAAATGTTTCAGATCATCAAACAAATTTAAATATTAGACAAAGATCACACAAGTAAACAAAAAATGCAGTTTTTAAATGAAGGTGTTTATTATTAAGGGAAAAAAATCCAAACCTACATGACCCTGTGTGAAAAAGTGATTGCCCCCCCCCCTTAAAACATAAATTAACTGTGGTTTATCACATCTTTGGAAAGCTGAGTTCAATTTCTTTAGCCACACCCAGGCCTAATTACTGCTACAACTGTTCTCAATCAAGAAATCACTTAAATACGATCTGCCTGACAAAGTGAAGTAGACCAAAAGATCCTCAAATGATCCTAGACATCATGCTGCGATCCAAAGAAATTCAGGAACAAGTGAGAAACAAAGTAATCAAGATCTATCAGTCTGAAAAGGTTATAAAACCATTTCTGAAGCTTTGGGACTCCAGAAAACCACGGTAAGAGCCATTATCCACAAATGGCGAAAACACAGAACAGTGGTGAACCTTCCCAGGAGTGGCCGGCTGACCGAAATTACCCCAAGAGTGCAACAACATATGTATATAAATGATATATGTAAAGTTTCAGAAAAAATGGACTTAATATTGTTTGCTGATGACACTAACCTGCTATGCAGTGGAAACAATTTGGAACAACTTCTGGATACACTCGGAAAGGAATTAGGAAAGCTGAAACTGTGGTTTGATTCAAACAAATTAACGCTCAATTTAAGCAAGACAAAATTTATAGTCTTTAACAACCATCACAACTACCCAGTACCCAAACTCAGTGTAAATGGTGTAGAGATTGAAAGGGTATCCGAAACTAAATTCCTTGGAGTAATAATTGATAACAAACTGTGTTGGAAGCCACATATTAATTATATAAAAGGTAAAGTATCCAAATCAATTGCAATATTACACAGAGTGAAAAATTTGCTGAATCAACCCACACTATACACCTTGTATCATTCATTAATACTCCCATACATGACATATTGTAATGAAGTATGGGGAAATACATATAAAACAAACATATATCCACTCTTTATGCTTCAAAAGAGAGCTATTAGAATAATCAACAAAGCAGCTTACAGGGAACCAACAAACCCACTTTTTCTTAAACAAAAAACTCTCAAGTTGAAAGATCTGATCGACTTTAAAACCGCAATAATAATGTTCAAAGTGAAGAATCTATCACTGCCCGCAAATATCCAAAAGTTGTTCCAAACAAGGGAGAAACGATATCACTTCAGAGGAACATGTATATTTCAAAAGCCTACAGTGAGAACAACTACCAAGCAACACTGTATTTCAGTGCAAGGTGTCAGATTATGGAACGATTTTGGACCTGAATTAAAATCATGTACAAAGCTTGGACAATTTAAACAAAAACTAAAGGAAGAAATACTCCAAACATATTTACAAGACGACATGTAAACTCACATAAGGATTGACATTTCCAGCCTGTGTTGTGTTATAGCTTAGTTTTTCTTTTTTCTCTGTGACACTATGTCTTAGATTTGTTTTTGAATAGTAACCGCTTAACTTAGACTAGCTCAGTTTTCTTTTTCTCTCAGTCATATTTTGTCTTAGCCTTGTTTTAAATTGTAATCGCTCTTGTCTTGTTTTCTCTTTTTTCTCCTTTGAATTCTTGGATGGAATATGGGTGGGCAATATAAGCTGCGGCTTCAGCCATCACCCATTTCGGATAACTCACGTGGAATTGTATAGTAGAAGGAGTCTTTGTCTAATTTGACCTTGTTGTTATATTATACAGTTTCTTTTAACCTGTAATGTACTATCCGAAATAAATAAAATTCATTCATTCATTCATTCATTCATTCATTCAGGTCACAAAAGACCCCACAACATCACCAAAGAACTGCAGGCCTCACTTGCCTCAGTTAAGGTCAATGTTCATGACTCCACCATAAGAAAGAGACTGGGCAAAAATGGCCTGCATGGCAGAGTTTCAAGATGAAAACCATTGCAGAGCAAAACGAATATAAAGGCTCACCTCAGTTTTGCCAGGAAACATTTTGATGATCCCCAAGACTTTGGGAAAACACTCTGTGGACTGGTGAGACAAAAGTTGAGCTTTTTGGAAGGTGTGTGTCCCATTACATCCGGTGTAAAAGTAACACAGCATTTCAGAAAAGGAACATCGTACCAACAATAAAATATGGTGGTGGTAATGTGATGGTCTGGGGCTGTTTTGCTGCTTCAGGACCTGGAAGACTTGCTGTGGTAAATGCAACAATGAATTCTGCTGTCTACCCAAAAATCCTGAAGGAGAATGTTCGGCCCTCTGTTTGTGACCTCAAGCTGAAGCACACTTGGGTTCTGCAGCAGGACAATGATCCAAAGCACACCAGCAAGTCCACCTCTGAATGGCTTAAGAAAAACAAAATGAAGACTTTGGAGTGGCCTAGTCAAAGTTCTGACCTGAACCCGATTGAGATGCAGTGGCATGACCTTAAAAAGGCAGTTCATGCTCAAAAACCCTCCAATGTGGCTGAATTACAACAATTCTGCAAAGAAGAGTGGGCAAAAATTCCTCCACAGCGCTGTAAAAGACTCACTGCCAGTTATTGCAAATGCTTGATTGTAGTTGTTGCTGCTAAGGGTGCCCCAACCAGTTATTAGGTTTAGAAGGCAATCACTTTTTCACACAGGGCCATGTAGGTTTGTATTTTTTTTTCCCTTAAAAATAAACACCTTCATTTAAAAATTGCATTTTGTGTTTATTTGTGTTATCTTTGTCTAATATTTCAATTTGTTTGATGATCTGAAACATTTAAGTGTGACAAACATACAAAAAAATGAGAAATCAGGAAGGGGGCAAACACTTTTTCACACCACTGTAGATATGTTTATGATGATATTGGGGGAGAATTCTCTCTTTTCTCCAGGTGGTGGTGGGGGGTGGGGGGTGGGGGGGTGGGGGGCATGTTCCCCTCGTCCCTTGAGTTACACCTATGGCTGCAAGCCGCAGACCACATAGTACACAAAATATCACCAATTCATTAAACATTATTTTGGGTTAATGACAAGCTGCCTTTGAATTCTAGTACTTGCCAGGGAAAAGGAAAACTGCATAATACCAGTTTGAGAAATTATTTTATAATCCCAGAATCCTCTCGGGTATGGCCATATGCTTATCAATGCCAAGTATTCCTGTTGCCTCATAGCCCGTTTCTTTGAGAAAAGAACAATTCATTGGCTTCCATCTATCTCTGAACAGCAGCCTAGATGGTGGTCTCAGTTCATTTGTAAATGAAATGTGGTGGGGAAGAAAGGACAGACAGAGTGTTCTGTGAGAACAGCCCAGGCTTCCACCACTGGCAGGCCCTGGCTTCTATTACCAGTAGGCCCAGGCTTCTACCACCACTATCAGGCCCGGGCTTCCACTACCAGCAGGCCCTGGCTTCTACCACCAGTAGGCCCAGGCTTCTACCGCCACCATCAGGCCTAGGCTTCTACCACCACCGGGCCCAGGCTTCTACCATCATCAGGCCCAGGCTTCTACCACCATCTACTATTGAGGCCACATCTCCAGCCATCCAGCAACAGGCTAACCAACAGGCTACATCACCAGCCATCTCTTTCATCCCTTGATGACTGTTGGTGAACTTTCTGCTCATTATTTCTCCATTGGAGCAGCAGTATGTAAGATTTTCATTCTGGGATGATGTTTCCAGAATTCTTTTGATGGTGCATCAACCTTTGACGAGGATTTGCAAGTGAGTTTGGTAAGCATCCAGGCAATTGCCTAGCAGTAGGCCCGCAGTCTGCCTGTATAGCAGCAAACCAGATTACCTCAACCAAAGGAGGAGATTATTCATTATGCCTCCTAAAAAAAACTCAGGCAAATGGTGAGGAGTTGGAGGAGATCAAACTTTCACTAAATTTATGTCTGAGGAAATATCTAAAGTGGGAAAACAACAAACGGTGCTCATTGGACTAATGGAGGAAGTGCGTGAACTAAAGCCTGTAATTTTTGTATTTGTATTTTGTATACTTTTATTAATCTCAGAGGGAAATTTGGGGCATCCACCTGGATGGATGACGCAGCCACAGTATGGCGCCAATCCATTCAGCATTCACACCTAGGGCCACTTTAGAGTCTCCAGTTAACCTAACTTGCATGGTTTTGGCCTGTGGGAGGAAACCAGACTAGCCGGGGTAAACCCACACATACATGGGGAGAACATGCAAACTCCACACAAAAGGGTCGCCGATGGTCAGGGGGTGGGATCAAACCCACGATGGTCAGGGGTGGAATCGATCCTGTGACCTTCTTACTGTGCTGCCACTGTGCAAACTACTGTGCCACCTAGCTGCCCTTGGAGAAAGACAAGAAAATCAATATTTTGGAAGGACATGTGGATGACTTGGAACAGTTCAAAAGAATGGATGATATTATTGTGAGTGGTCTTAAAACCAGAAATTGCTCATATGCACGGGTGACAACTGAAGCTGGTGACCAGGATGATGAGGATGAGACACCTCGAGAATCACACGTCCTGGAGCAACAGGTACTTCAGTTCTTTGATTCTAAAGACATTGTTGTTGATAGTAAGACTATTTCAGCCTGTCATGCACTGCCCAGAAAAGACAGTAAGACAAAACTGGCTGTTATTATCCAGTTTGTCAACAGGAAAGCAAAAACTGATTTGTTGCGACAGACAAAAAAACTGAGAGGAACGGCTGTGTATATAAATGAACATTTGACAAAGAAGAATTCCGACATAGCAAGGCAAGCCAGGGCTCTCAGAAAGCAGGGAAAAATACAAGCAACATGGGCTCACAGTTGTAAAGTTTGGATAAAACTGCCTGGAACTCCAGAAGAAGCTAAACTCCTTATGATGAACTGAAGGAGCTGGACAGGTTTATTTTATTTTTTTTTGATTTTGTATACTTTATTGATCCCCAGAGGGGAAATTGAGGGCATCCACCTGGATGGATGAAGCAGCCACGGTACGGCGCTATCCCTTTACCATTCGCACACACATTCATACCTAGGGCCACTTTTTTAGAGTCTCCACTTAACCTAACCTGCATGTTTTTGGCTTGTGGGAGGAAATCGGAGAACTCCTGGAGCAAACCCACGCAGACACGGGGAGAACATGCAAACTCCACACAGATCACTGTTGGTCAGGGGCTGGGATTGAACCAGGGATCCCATGGCCAAGGGTGAGGTGCTGTGCTGCCACAGTGCTAACCACTGCGCCACTGCGCTGCCCCAGTTGCCCCAAATGACAATTCTCATGAATAATTACTCAGTGGCTTATTTATCTATTTAGAATTATGTGATTCCAATATTATGAACAATCTTATCAAAGGAATCTAAATGAATTACTTCATATGAAGGAACAAATTGACAGCCAGCTGTTTGCATCTGCTGATGGACTTGGAAGGTTTTAGTTATACTGAGTACAAATATTACAATATCAATTATGATATTGATCCAGTAAATAATTTTTATCTTAATATAAAACATAAATGCCAATATTACACTGAGGAACATTCCAAGAACAGTATCATCTCTGACCAGACTTTCTCAATTATCCATTTTAATAGCAGAAGTCTCAGTATGAATTTTTCAAAAATCCAGGGCTGCTTGGCAGATTATAACAAAGATTTTTCAGTCATTGCAATTTCTGAGACATGGTTACACAAGGATCCAACTGCTATGGTTCAAATAAAAGGATATGATTTATTTGCTATCAACAGAACAAATAAACGAGGTGGAGGAGTGGCATTGTATAGTAAAACATGTTATCATAATGAAATAGTACATTTCTCTTTTGCAGTAGATAATCTGATGGAGTGCATTACTGTTGAAATCAAAGATGAGGAATCTAAGAATATATTTATTTATATATTTATATAGCGCCATTTCACAACAACAGTAATCTCAGATATACAGATATAGTTATTAATTGTGTTTCCAAAGCTCCAAACACCAATATAGATACATACATACATACACCAGAAATCCACGGAGCTGCTCATCCGTAAGCTGCCCTTCCAGCGCCTGGTGAGGGAAATCGCTCAGGACTTCAAGACCGACCTGCGCTTCCAGAGCTCCGCCGTCATGGCTCTGCAGGAGGCCAGCGAGGCCTACCTGGTGGGTCTCTTCGAGGACACCAACATGTGCGCCATCCACGCCAAGAGGGTCACCATCATGCCCAAAGACATCCAGCTGGCCCGCCGCATCCACGAAGAGAGGGCTTAGACTTTCTGCTGCACATCCACCAACCACAATGCTCCGCACTGTGTGTCTATATATATATATATATACAGTATATATACAGTATATATATATATATATATTTATATTAATATGTACATATGTATACTAGCTGCTCTTGTTTTTTCTTGCCTTCTGATTGTTGCTCTGAGTTTTGCTATCCCTGTGCTGTTGCAATCCTGGAATTTCCCCATTGTGGGACTAATAAAGGCTTATCTTATCTTATCTTATCTTATTTAAAGCCAAAGTGTCTGAAATATATAATGTTATTTGCAACAAGAAAAGGGTTTTTGTTTGTGGAGATTTTAATATAGATAATAGCGCGGTCAGTAATCTCACCAGTAATCCCACTCTTGCTGACAAATTTAATAATTATTTTGTCTCCATTGGAGAAAATTTATCTAATAAAATTAACCAACTCCAGGCTGCCTCTTTCAAACACTCTCTGGCATCCTTGTCTCAAAGAGGCGATGGTTAGCGCGTCAAGGGTTGGAGCAGAGCTGGAATGACTATTCAGCCCAATCCTTGAGTGGCAGTCTTTGGACCAGTTGGCGCAGATGAAGACTGATAGTGCATGTGGTGATGCTGCGCGTTCTTTCCTCGCCACACATTTTGTCGCCATCTGGACTCTCATGTTCGCTTCCATCTTGAGAACACCCTCTTTGACACTGTGGCACCAGGTCGCTCGATCTTTGGCAATAACCTCCCAGTAATTGGCATTGATCTGCGCACACCGCATGTCGCGTTTGCAGACATCTTTAAAACGCAACAGCAGTCGGCCCACACAGCGGATGCCCACCCGCAGTTCTCCGTAAAGGATTTCTCTCGGCAGACGGTCAGGCTCCATTCGGTGCATGTGGCTGAGCCATCGGAGTCGTCTCTGGCTGAGAAATGCAGGGATGCTTGGCAAGTCAGCACGCTCAAGGACCTCAGTGTTGGGGACTCTGTCCTGCCACTTGATGTGCATAAGGTGCCGAAGACAGCGGAGGTGGAACCCGTTTAACCGCTTCTCCTGCCTGGCATAGGCTGTCCAGGACTCGCTGCCATACAGGAGAGTGGACAGGATGCAAGCTTGGTATACGAGTAGCTTTGTCTTCAAATTCAGCAGATTGTTGTTCCACACATGCTTGTTGAGTTTGGCCATGACAGCAGCTGCTTTGGCGATTCTGGAGCTGATCTCGGTGTCCAACGAAAGCGTATATAAAACAGTGGACCCCAGGTAGATGAAGGTGTCCACAACCTCCAGCTGTGTGCTGTCAATGGTAATGACAGGAGAGTAGACAGCATCTTGCACCATGATGTTGGTTTTCTTAAGGCTGATCATGAGCCCAAACTCTTCGCAGGTGTGGGACAGTTTGTCGACCAGGTGCAGCAGCCCCTTCTCGCTGTGCGATGCTAGAGCAACATTGTCTGCAAACAGCAGCTCACGTATGAGGACCTCATAGACTTTGGTTTTAACATAAAGTCTTGCGATGTTGAGAAGTTTTCCATCTGATCTCGTGCGGACGTAGACACCTTCAGGACAGTCGGCGAAGGTGTACTGGAGGAGCATTGAGAAAAAAAGGCCAAAGAGAGTCGGTGGTAGAACGCAACCCTGCTTCACTCCACTGCTGACTGGGAAGGCATCTGAGGTGGCTCCATCAAAGCAAACAGTACTATGCATGTCCATGTGGAAGGAGAAGATGATTGCAAGGAGCTTTGGGGGACAATCGATCTTTCGCAGGATCTGGAAGAGCCCGCTTCGACTAAGTCAAAGGCTTTGGTCAGGTCCATGAACGCAAGGAACAATGGTTGTTGCTGCTCTTGACACTTCTCCTGCAGCTGACTGAGGGAGAAGATTATATCCTCTGTGGACCTTCCAGATCTGAAGCCACACTGAGACTCAGGATAGACTCGCGAAGCGAGGCTCTGCAGGCGGAACAGGGTGACCCGGGCAAAGACTTTGCCAACTATGCTCAGAAGAGAGATGCCGCGGTAATTGTTGCAGTCACTGCGGTTGCCTTTGTTCTTATACAGCATGACTATGTTGGCATCTCTCATATCTTGGGGAATGTGACCT
This sequence comes from Pholidichthys leucotaenia, assembly GCA_020510985.1. Classification (NCBI taxonomy): domain Eukaryota; kingdom Metazoa; phylum Chordata; class Actinopteri; order Cichliformes; family Pholidichthyidae; genus Pholidichthys; species Pholidichthys leucotaenia. Next base: position 153,162,279 of record CM035839.1, on the reverse strand, counting down.
TGCTCCCAGCAAAGGCAGAGGAGATCATATAGTGGTTGTAAGATGGCTGTTTTCCCGTGTTTCAGAACTTCTGGGGGGACACTGTCTTTCCCTGGAGCCTTGCCACAGGCGAGGCAGTCTATGGCTTTGCTGAGCTCTTCCAGCATGGGCATTTCATCAAGCTCCTCCATGACTGGTAGGCCAAGCAAGGCGTCGAGGGCAACGTCTGTCACGATGTTCTGGGTTGAGTGCAATTCAAGATAATGCTCGACCCAGCGCTGGAGTTGCTTGCTCTTGTCGGTGATGGCTTTGCCTGTCTTAGCTTTGAGCGGTGCTGTTTTGATGCTTGTGGGGCCGATAGCTGTTTTGATGCCCTCATACATTCGTTTGGCGTATCCGCAATCGGCAGCTACCTGGATGTTGGTGCACAGGTTCTGCCAGTACTCTGTGGAACAATGGCGGGCAATCTGCTGGGCCTTGCTCCTTGCTGCTTGAAGGGCATCACGTGTGCCAAGGCAAGGGTTCTGCTTGTGAGCCAGCAGTGCTTCTCTTTTGGCCTCTGTGACTGGCTGCATTTTGTCCCAGTGAGCCTCAAACCAGTCAGCATTCTTGTGTTCCTTCCTTCCGAATGCGGTCATGGCTGAGTTGTACATGGCGTCGCGAAGGTGGTTCCATTTGGCATCCACGTTGCTTGGGATATCGGACTGGAGGTTAGCTTCAAGTTTCCTCTGAAAGCTGTCAGTGAAGGTCTGAGCCTTGATTGGATCAGAAATTCTGCAAGTGTTGATGCGGGGGCGACCCTTAGTCTTGGCATGGTGGATCTTCCTTGGCTTCAGTCTGACCTTACTAGCAACGAGGGAATGATCTGTATCACAATCAGCGCTGTGATATCTTCTCATGTGAAGAACACTGCTAAGGTCTGCTCTTCTGGTGAGGACAAGATCTAGCTGGTGCCAGTGACGGGACCGAGGGTCTCTCCAAGACACTTTCTGCAGCTCTTTACACTTGAAGTAGGAATTTGTAATGCAGAGGCCATGATGACAACAGAATTCCAACAAGCCTCTGTCCACTTTCTTTCATCCTGCCTATGCCAAAGTGGCCAAGACAGGATGGCCACACTTGCCAGTCTGCTCCAACGCAAGCACTGAAGTCACCTAGCAAAAATAAGCCTTCAGAGCAGGGGATTCTAGATAGCTCTTCCTCTTGAGCCTCGTAGAACTGATCTTTGGCTTCTGGAGTGACGTGAGGGTTGGGGCATACACAGAAAGGATGTTCACAAAGCCCGACGATGTCTTCATGCGGAGGGTGAGGATTCTTTCGGACCCTCCTGTAGGGGTTTCTGTGGTGGGGATCAGCGAGTTCCTCACTGCAAAACCTACACCATGCTGCCTGGACTCATCCTGGGACAGGCCCTGCCAATAAAAGGTGTGGTCTGATTCTTTAAGAGAGCCGCTGTTGGCCAAGCGGGTTTCCTGAAGTCAGGCAACATCGATGTTAAGTCGTGCCAGTTCCTTATTGATGATGGTGGTCTTGCAAGAATCATCCATTTGTTGGAGATCAGTGGTGAGTCAAGGGCACATGGTGCGAATGTTCCAGCTTGCAAATGGAAGAGCTGGAGTCTTCATATGTTTCTTCTTTTGACTGTCTGGTGCAGATTGATGCTTGCTTGTCAGGAGAGACCCCTAAGCTCTACGCACCCAGTAGAGCAGGCAAGCCATGGCGGGGCGGCACCTTACTGGCTGGGGGCTGCCCAGCTTGAGGCAGGCAGTAGCTGCCCAGTGAAGCTGCAAAGGCTTCTCCCACTGTTGGACAAGACCCCTGGCACTCCTCCCTACGCCAGCCGGTTGGAGCATATAACCGGTAACTGCCTCGTCCCGTGTTGTGCCGGACTCTTGCGACGCCGCTCGAGTGGCCTCTCCAGTTCGCGCTAAAAAGCCTGGGCGGGGTAGTATGGAGACACTGGGCTGCCCATACGTCAGTGTCCCCCTCTCAGTGTCACTGACTGAGTCCAAAGGAAAGGATGATCCAATGCAGTTTGGGACCAGTTCCACTGCAGGAGTTGCCGGAAGTAGTGCTGAGCATTTGCCAACTGCCTTAATGCTCCACTCCGGATTTATCCTCAAGGTTTACTCCCGAAGCCTTTCCTGTAATCAGGTATAGTCGCAAGGCAGCAGAGGTTTGGAATTAGAGTTTACCTTCTCCTAGGTAGTTTGCCGGCCAAGGCTAACGGGCACCACCTGCCCGGATTTGAAATCAGAGTGGTCCTTCTCCTAGATGGACTGGCACTCAAGTCTGACGAGCCCCACCTACCTGGAACTCTTTCAAACACTATCTATCAGGAAACTACCCAAATCATTTCTTCCTGAAGCCAACTGATTGTGAGGAAGTCTGGAAAATAATCAAGGACATGAAGAACTCAACCTCTGCTGGAGCTGATGAAATTTCCAGCAAAATTTTGAAAAGTATCATTAATTTAACACTGGAACCTCTTACCTACTGCATTAATCTGTCTCTAATCTCTGGAGTAGTGCCACAAATAGCAAAAATTGCACAAATTATACCAATTTACAAATCAGGTGATAAGAATGATTTGACTAATTATCATTCAATATCCATTCTGCCTACTCTCTCAAAGGTTTTGGAAAGAGTAGTTTGTAACAGATTTACCAGTTACCTTGCTAAGTTCAACATTATTATCCCATCTCAGTATGGCTTCAGAAAGAAACACACTACCTATATGGCAATACTTGACCTAACTGAAAAAATCAGTGATGCAATTGAAAGAGGCAACTATGATATTGGCATTTTTTTTTTGACCTGTCTAAAGCATTTGATACCATTAACCATGACATCCTAATTAATAAATTACAACATTACGGTATCAGAGGCCTAGCATTAGATTGGTTTATTAGTTATCTGTCTGGAAGACTTCAGTATGTTTATACAAATAACCACAAGTCATCATATCAGAATCAGAATCAGAATCAGAATAAACTTTATTGCCAAGCATGTAAAAAACACACGAGGAATTTGACTTGACATTGGTGCGCGTGCAAGCACGACACAACGACACGGCAGCCATAATAGGCGCCTTATGGTGCATATTTAAGGCACATATATGGCATGCTTGTATGGTACGCATTCTCCCCCACATGCATCCGGTAGGCATGACGGTGCAGACCCTACAGAGCAAACGTCCAAAGGAACAATGCCCCAGCAGGGACCTCGGCTAGGAGGTGGGTGCTGGGGAAGACGGAAGTCAGAGACAATGTCCCAACGGCAGCCCCCGAGGTGGAGAAAGGAACAGAGGCGCCAGCAAGTCTCGGAGGCTATATGTGACTGTGGGTTCATGTGTTTACTGAGCTTCTGTGGGGTGAAGGTGTGAGATACTTGATGTGGGGGTTTAGTATCTCTGGTGTATAAAAGCTGTGAGGAAAGTTGGTTCTGTCTCTTTTCTGCTGAGAACTTTGATGATAGAAGATGTGACTTCCAATAAAGCTTTCCTGAGAAATAAACTCAGTCTCGTTTGTAAGGCATCTTCTACACTGGTGACCTACGACTACCTATGGCCGGTGACGGCGAGCTTTCCGCACCGGACTCTTCAGGAGCCAACCGGGTTAACGCAGCTACCATGCTACAGCTGCCCGACTTCTGGCAACATAACCCGCGCTCCTGGTTTACCACTGTGGAGGCGCAATTCCACCTTCGGGGAATCTCAACGGATACAACGAGGTTCTACCATGTCGTCGCGAAGCCGGACAGCCTCACAGTGCAACGGGTGGAGAGCCTGACCAACCACCCGCCCCAAGACAACAAGTATGGCACACTGAAAGCTGCCCTCATCCGAGCCTTCACTCCCTCGCGGGAAGAGCGAGCAGAGAAGCTCCTGGCGCTGACAGAGGGAGAAGCAGACAGGCCAGCGGATCTGATGGCAAAGATGATGAGCCTGAGAGGCGAGGATGACGACAGTTTTATCTTCGCCCACCTCTTCCTCAGAAATCTCCCGCCAGCAGTGAGAGTCACCCTGGCCAGCTCGCAGCCGCTCGTCAACCGCGACTACCACGAGCTGGGACAGGTGGCGCAACGCCTCGTCGACTCCCATAGACGGCGCGCGGCCACGACGGCAGCAGCAGAGATGACCGCCCCTTCGCGAGAAGGAGGGAGACCAGAGGCTGCGACACCGGATCCACTGACGGCAGCAGCGGCAGAGACCAGGAGAAGCGGAGCTGACAACGCCCTCTGCTTCTACCATCGACGTTTCGCCGAGAAAGCCCACAGATGTGTCCCACCGTGTCGGTATCAGCGCCAGGGAAACGCCAAGTCCGGGAGCCGGTAGCAGCTGCGACTCTCGGCACGAAGAACAGGCTGCTTTTCGTGATGGACGCGAATTCTGGGAAAGAATTCCTGGTGGACACGGGCTCCCAGCTGAGTTTTGTCAAGCCTACCTACGCGGACACCCTGGCGCCGGCCAGCGGCCCCCTGGTGTTAGCGGCGAACGGCTCCACGATCAAAACCTATGGGGAGAAGACGCTCCGCCTGTCCCTCCACGGGCGCACCTTCGAGTGGACCTTCGTTGTTGCTGCAGTTAACAACAACATGTTAGGTGCTGACTTTTTGTGCTCAAACAGTTTGTTAGTTGACCTTACTAATAGACGTATTGTAAATGCACTGTCTTTCTACTCTATCTCCTGCACAGCTCGGGTGGCCCTGCCTTCTGCACATTCCAATGTCACAGCTGCGGGTGGTAAGTTTCATGCATTACTCAACCAGTTTCCAGCACTCACGGTCCCTACATTTTCAGCGTCAGTTGCCAAACACGGGGTCAAGCATTTCATAAGTACCTCGGGCCCCCCTGTTTTTGCAAAAGCTCGGCGGTTGGACCAAGCTAAACTGGCCATCGCGCGCGAGGAATTCGCCAACTTGGAAAAACTGGGCATAGTCCGGCGTTCGAACAGCGCCTGGTCGTCACCCCTGCACATGGTACCCAAGGCTGACGGCTCGTGGCGCCCTTGCGGCGATTTCCGCAGATTAAATAATGCTTCAGCCCACGACCTCTATCCGATTCCGCACATCCAGGATTTTTCGGCGCATTTAGCGGGGGCGTGCATCTTTTCCAAAATAGATTTGGTGCGTGGTTATCACCAAGTTTCAGTCTGTGCGCAGGACATACCCAAAATGGCAGTTATAACCCCTTTCGGGCTTTTCGAGTTTTTGCGCATGCCTTTTGGCCTCAAGGGCGCCGCGCAGACGTTCCAACGCATGATGGATGCAGTGCTGCGCGACCTCCCTTTCGTGTTCGCTTATTTGGATGATATTTTGGTAGCCAGCGCGTCCGAAGCCGAGCACGAAAGCCACCTCACAGCCGTTTTTCAGAGGCTCACAGAACACGGGCTGATCATTAACCCAGCGAAGTGCCAATTCGGGGTAGCGAAAATCGATTTTTTGGGACACCGCGTGTCGCCAGAAGGCGCGGTCCCGCTGCCAGATAAAGTGCGCGCGATAACGGATTTCCCCCAACTGCAGACGGTTAAGGCGCTGCAGGAATTTTTGGGGATGGTCAATTTTTATAACCGTTTCCTCCCAAACGCGGCACGGCTCATGCACCCATTGTACGCAGCATTAAAGAAGCAAAAACCTGCATCTAAGGTCGAGTGGTCCCCGGATCGGAAGCGCGCTTTTTCACAGGTCAAATCAGCCCTCGCGAACGCTGCGTTATTGGCACACCCGGTGCCGGCAGCTCGCATGGCGCTAACCACAGACGCCTCCAACATGGCAGTGGGAGCGGTTGTCGAGCAACTGGTGGCAGGATGCTGGCAACCACTCGCGTTTTTCAGCAAAATGTTGCGCGATAGCGAGCATAAATACAGCACGTTTGACAGGGAGCTTTTGGCCCTGCATTTGGCCATCCGCCACTTCCAGTTCTGGTTGGAAGGGTGCCGTTTTACCGCGTTCGTGGACCATAAACCCTTAACTTTTGCAATGGCTAAGGTTTCAGAGCCTTGGTCGGGCCGACAACAGAGGCAGCTGGCTGCAATTTCGGAGTTTACCACTGACATTCAACACATAGCGGGTAAACACAATGTAGTGGCTGATTGCCTCTCGTGTGCAGTTGCAGCGACAGGCCCCCAGGGGGCAGATTCGGCGGCTGCAGACCTAGGTCAGGCTTGCGGCGCGGAAGCGCTCACAGCTCCGGTCTGCGTCGGGTTAGATTATGCAGCCATGGCCGCTGAACAGGTTGGCGACGCGGACGTGCGCGCGCTCCAATCTGAGCCAACAGGGCCAAGGCTGGAGCACAGGGTGCTTCAAAGAGGCATGCCCTCCCTAATCTGCTATACCTCCACGGGGCGTCCCCGTCCCGTGGTCCCGGCTGCGTGGCGTCGCCGTGTTTTTGACTTAATACATTCACTGGCACACCCGGGCGTCCGCGCGTCTATCAAAATGGTAGGAGAGAAGTTTGTTTGGCCGGGGCTGCGTAAACAAGTCAAAGAGTGGGCTGCAGCCTGCGCTGTGTGCCAAAGAGCAAAGGTACACAAACACACACGAGCCCCTCTAGAACCTTTTCACATCCCAGCCAAACGCTTTGATCATGTGCATATCGACTTAGTAGGACCTCTTCCGCTGTCCCAGGGGTTCACACACCTTTTAACCATGGTAGACCGCACCACGCGCTGGCCAGAGGCGGTCCCTCTGGCGGCAACCACAGCGGCAGATGTTGCACGTGCCTTTTTAACAACTTGGGTCGCACGTTTTGGTATCCCGTCAGACATAACGTCTGACAGAGGACCCCAGTTTGTTTCCGAGCTCTGGTCGTCCATGGCACTCAGCCTGGGGGTGAAAATTCATCGCACGACCGCGTATAACCCCCAGGCCAACGGTTTGTGCGAGCGCTTCCACCGGTCATTGAAAGCAGCCCTCAGAGCGGCTCTCACGGACACAAATTGGGTTGATAAGCTCCCATGGGTTTTATTAGGGTTGCGTTCAGCACCTAAAGAGGATTTGCAAGCCTCTCCGGCCGAACTCGTTTTCGCCCAACCCCTCCGGTTACCGGGAGATTTCCTCCCTGAGAACCCTGCTCCGGAGCACCTCCCCGCTCAGCTGCTGCAGAGCGACGCGGGGTCACACACCCTCCCCGGTCCCGTTCATCACAGTTTTCCACGTGTTTTTGTGCCCAAAACCTTAAAGAATGCAGAATTTGTCTTTGTTAGACACGACGCACAGAGGTTAGGTTTAAGGCCACCTTACGATGGACCGTTCAGAGTGTTAGAAACCGGGGAAAAGCATTTTTTGCTCGATTTGGGAGACAGGAGGGACTTAGTCTGCATTAACAGACTCAAACCCGCTTTTGTGTTAGCTAACGACCCAGTACAGTTGGCCAGAGCCCCCCGCCGCGGCAGGCCACCCGGGAGACGCTCTGCTAAGCTTTCACGACGATGTGTTAATGATTCTACTTCACAGATGCAGCAGACAGCCACAGGCAGAGCGAGACCTGCTCACAGCAGATATGGCAGAGAATTGAAGCCCAAGCAGTGGGAAATGTGATCTGTTGTGCCAAGTTTTTTTTTTCTCTCTTGTTCTGTGTGGGGGTGTCATGATTCTATGCATTTGAAGTGTAACTTGTCCTTATTTGAACGTTTGGGGGGGGGGTTATATGGTGCATATTTAAGGCACATATATGGCATGCTTGTATGGTACGCATTCTCCCCCACATGCATCCGGTAGGCATGACGGTGCAGACCCTACAGAGCAAACGTCCAAAGGAACAATGCCCCAGCAGGGACCTCGGCTAGGAGGTGGGTGCTGGGGAAGACGGAAGTCAGAGACAATGTCCCAACGGCAGCCCCCGAGGTGGAGAAAGGAACAGAGGCGCCAGCAAGTCTCGGAGGCTATATGTGACTGTGGGTTCATGTGTTTACTGAGCTTCTGTGGGGTGAAGGTGTGAGATACTTGATGTGGGGGTTTAGTATCTCTGGTGTATAAAAGCTGTGAGGAAAGTTGGTTCTATCTCTTTTCTGCTGAGAACTTTGATGATAGAAGATGTGACTTCCAATAAAGCTTTCCTGAGAAATAAACTCAGTCTCGTTTGTAAGGCATCTTCTACAGCCTCATCAAACAGAGATAGATAAGAAAGGGAGGGGAGGGGAGGGAACGACACAATGGGGGAGGAGAGAAAAAAAACTTCGTTATCAGAATACAGCTTATGAATATTTAAGCAGATTATGATTACAATGAAAAAAAATCTCTCAATAGCACAGAGCAACAATCAACCACAAAAAACCAAAAGACCAAAAGTCAGAGAGGATCAGTGAATGGATGGGTGTAATTCAGTATATGAGTCAGTGTGTTCGTGTATGTTGAATGCAGGTGGGTGTTTATCAGTTACTGGAGGCAGCAAAATCTCTCCCAGCCGAGATGTTATGTCTTAGTGTCTGAAACTCGGAAGCATGTCCTTGAGGCATGGCAGATGGAAGTTTCCTGAGTTTCCTGAGCCAGTCACATGTCCTTGAGAGTTCAGATGCAGCCCCAGAATGTTTATGAAGAGAAGCATAATCTTCTGTTTTGTCTTAATCCAGGAGGAAAATAGTCAACAGGGCACCGAATTTAAGGTCTGATAGACACAGATCACTCAGAGCATAGAATTTTTTCATCTCTTGCAATCCTGTGTTCATAATTATAATCATAATAATATATATTATTATGATTATTATTATGATATATATTATTATTATTATATTATATAATAATATAATATAATCATTCCTTGGAGGCACCAAAAACGACTCCAGATGTTTCCCTTCTAGAACATGGGTAAACATGTCCGGTAGAGTCCATCTCTCTACAGTGCATGCCAGATGGTAATTTCCATGTTAGTCATTGCCGTTAGTTAGTGCACTCCCCCGTCTGGTCGAATTGTTGAAGAAGCAGCTATGCCGGGACCGCTTTTGATTAGCTCTTCCAGATAAATTTTCGATACACCAGGAAAACTCCAGAGCCAATCAGCAGAAAATCCTGTGATCGTAAAGCCAAACCAAATAGATGTTTTCCACATCATCAGTCGAATCATGCAGACACATGCGTTCCAATCCATGGGTCTCTCCATAGGGGCTCCCCCTGGCCCGAATTTATGTAAAATGTTGTTAATTTTATTAAAGCCGCTCACCAAATCCATTTTTTCCGTTTGGATCAAGATTCAGCCAGAAGAACAGCGACGCAGACAAGACAGCAAGCTGGGATTCTCAGTTAGGGAGGGAAGGAGGGTAAAAGAGGGAGCAAAGGAAAAAGCGTCTGTTCTCTCTGAAGGGCAGAAGCAGAAAATCCATCGATCATGGGGTTCCCCAGGGTTCCATTTTAGGACCAGTTCTATTCATTCTGTATATAAATGACATTGCTAGTTACTTATCTCTATTACATAAACTACTGTTTGCTGATGACACTAATTTATTTTTTTCTCACCAGAATCCAAATGAACTTAAACAGATAATAAATAGTGAACTATTGAAAACACACACCTAGTTTCAGTGTAACAACCTTTCTCTTAATATCAGTAAACTAATTATATTATATTCTGTTCCAATAAAAAGCCAGACACCAAGGAACTTTGCCCCAAACTTAATGGACAGAATATTACAAGAGTCAGCTCTATAAAATTCTTGGGGGTCCTCACTGACGAATTTCTCAATTTCAAACATCACATCAACAATCTAACCAAGAAATTGGCCAAATACACTGCTTTGTTTTTTAAAGTGAGACATTTTCTACCACTTTCAACACTTATAAGATAAGATAAGATAAGATAAGATAAGATAAGATAAGATAAGCCTTTATTAGTCCCACAACGGGGAAATTCCAGGATTGCAACAGCACAGGGATAGCAACACTCAGAGCAACAATCAGAAGGCAAGAAAAAAACAAGCAAGCAAGAGCAGCTAATATACATATGTACGTATTACTATAAAATATATATATATACACACACACACAGTGCAGAGCATTGTAGCTGGATGGAATAAATATATGAATATATGAACACACAGTGCAGAGCATTGTAGCTAGATGGAATAAATATGTAAATATATAAACACCCACAGTACGGAGCATTGCAGCTAGGTGGAATAAATATGCAAGTATATAAACACACACAGTGCGGAGCAATGTAGCTAGATGGAATAATATGTAGATATATAAATATATAAACACACCCAGTGCTGAGCATTGTAGCTAGATGGAATAAATATGTAAATATATAAACACACACAGTGCAGAGCATTGTTGCTAGATGGAATGAAACAGCATAACCGTCTACTTAGTTATCCTACATGGTATGATTATGTGCCCATACATATTCTCACCCTCCATAGCGACCGGTATGTTCCTAGTTGTATGCCGGAGGGGACCATTGTGTAAGTCTATTGCATCTTTTGCATTCAAAAAACTATTAGTTTGTTACGTCTTTTTGCTATCTCTGCGAGCAGCCCTGCTTAGGTTGTACAGTCTGACAGCCGTTGGTAGGAAGGACCTACGAAACCTCTCGGTTGTGCACCTGGGATGATGTAGTCTGCTGCTAAATGAGCTCCTCAGTGCATTCAGTATGTCCTGCATAGGGTGGAACTCGGACTCCAGCAGAGATGACAGTTTAGCCACCGTCCTTCTCTCTCCTATCTCCTCCATCGGATCAAGGCGCTGCCCCAGGACAGAGCTAGCTTTCTTAATCAGTTTGTTCAGTCTCTTCCTATCGGCTGCAGTAATGCCACTGCCCCAGCAGACCACTCCAAAAGTGATGGCTGATGCCACCACCGTGTCATAGAATGACTTCAGCAGCGCCCCTTGTACACCAAAAGACCTGAGTCTCCTCAGCAGGAACAGCCTGCGCTGTCCCTTCTTGTAGAGTGCATCAGTATTGTGTTGTGTTATCACTCTATATAAACTTTATTTGAGCCTCACTTACATTACTGCAATGTCATATGGTGTAACACATTTCCAACTCACCTAAAAAAGCTAGAAATTCTCCAAAAGAAAGTCACACATGCCTGATCGTAATCTGAATATAATACTCCTACTAGTCATCTTTTCCATTGTTATAATCTTCTAAGACTTGCTGAGCATAATTACTTCCAGAATGTCTGTATAATGTATCAGCTTGTCCACAATCTCAACTATAAATTGTGTTAACTCATTCCAACCTTCCTTCCCATACACACCTATACCACTAAAAATAAAAAACAAATTACTGGGAAAAACGAAGACTAAAATCCACAGGTTTAGTGTTGTGTGCAGAGGACTGCAGATTTGGAATGAGCTTGATGAGAATCTAAAAATGTCACCTTCGATCTCCATCTTCAAGAAAAAAACTAAAAATGCAACTCCTGTCATTATATAATTAATCTGCTATTTGCTACACAAAACTTGCATACTGATGAGTTGTTACTCCATTGTAATTTTGTTTTATATGTTGATATCACTCCAATAGTATTTAATAACTTGACTAACTAACTAACTAACTAACCTGCACTTATATAGCGCTTTTCTAGTCACAAAGACCACTCAAAGCGCTTTCACTAATACTAACCCTCTATTCTAGGGGTCTATAGATACTTGTATCTAGGGACAATTTAGAACAGCCAATTAACCTAACATGCATGTCTTTGGATTGTGGGAGGAAACCGGAGCCCCCGGAGTAAACCCACACAGCACAGAGAGAACATGCAAACTCCACACAGAAAGGTTCCAACCCCTGCCAACCTGGGGATTTGAACCAGGAACCTTCTAGCTGTAAGGCAACAGTGCTAACCACTGCACCACTGTGCTACCCTATGACTATGTATCTTGAACTCACCTACTAATTCAATGTAAACAAATGCTGGGATTATGTGCTATATGTCTGTAATATGTTTGTTTGTTCCTGCATACAAAGACGTCAGACTGATTTCTGTCATCATTTTATTGTAGAAATGGGCTCCCTACTAAAAGCTTTAAATAGCTTATTTGGGATGACCCATTCACACTCCAAATCAATGTGGAAAAAAAGCCTATCGTATACTGCAACTCATGCTGTTGATAATTCATATTGTAATTCATTCCTGCTGTTGATAATGTGTGATATGATTTGTTGATAACATCTTTACAAATGTTCCTGAGGGAACTATATCTGGAGGGCTGCTTATAAATGACATTAGTGATCATTTGCCTGTTTTTGTATATTGCACGTTTAAATAAAAAGAAAACACTAGTGCATGCCTGTAGAAAGCAAGTATTCTTGTCTGAAAATGGGTAGCCCAATTAGACTTTATAGGCCCAAATGTAGGCTGTGTTTGAAAGTGGAATACAAAGAGGTGTAGCCTATAGGCAATCACACGTTAGACTTTGACAAATATAAAAGGGACTCAACGCTAAGATTTATTTGATTGTGTGATTATTAAATACATAATTATTGAAAATGAATGGGACATCCAATATTAGCAACTGTTTAAGAACACTTGTTTATTTGTCAGACTTATTTGTGTGATCTTTTATGAGTTATATTCATAAGTGTTGTATCTTGCACTTTGGGGAATGAGAGTTGTTCAGTCACCATTATAATTGTTTTAGTTTATATGTGTAGTTTATACTGTATCATCAATAATCTCATGCATTACTATAACAGGACATGTTTACAAATATTTGAGACCCAGTGTATATTTTAGCAACATTATGAGTACAAAACACCGAACATTATTATACACAGCAGAAAGACCCATTTGGCTGCAAATGTTGCATCAGTGTTGCCCATTTGTCAGTAAATAAAAAATGATTTATTTTGTTATTTGGGCGGTTTTTGTCATGGCTGTCGTTTAGTCAAAGCATCCATATGTGTCCACATATGATACGCAATTGACCTGGCTATTCTGCTTCACAGTCATGGTGGTATTATTATTACCTTTTAATTTTTAGATAGCCATGCACCGGGAGGAGCGCCATGTTGAACCCGTGGTGCCACAAAGGACAGCAGTGGCACAAGGGTGAAGCACAGGTGAAGCAGCAGCTGAGACTCTCGTTAACCATGCAGGCTGGACTTGGTTCCCTGCGAAGGACTGCAATAAGGCGGTCCGACTGGTGCTTCCCCCCTTCCGTGTGCACCTGCACAACTCGTGTTCTCCACATATGCCGAATTATCCTTTAGAGCTACACAATCATGGCAACATTATAGTATATGTTTTTAAGCATTAAATCTTAAGTATTCTCTTTCTGTGGTTGATTTTGTCACTTTTCATTTCCTTGTTTTGTTTACGGAGCACTCTGGCGACTGGTCATGATGCTGCATTTTATCCAGTCAGTATGGAGTCAATCAGAAACCCTGCCCACACTTCTAGAAGCCAGAGCATGAGGAAACGGAGCACTGGCTAAACTTTTATTGATAAAAATTACATACTGTGACGTTTCATGGGGTTCACACAAATAATGAGAGATGAATGTGACGCAACATGCTTTATTCTTCACACCCTCATGACACAGAACGGAGGGGAGGTAATTTACACAGACCCTCATCTCACTCAGGGTGACACAGACACATGATCTGTCATACACGGGGTTAACAACGCTATCACAACTGGTCTTATAACACAGTTATAATGGCACAGCAACAACATTTACAACACACAGATAATAGTGTTTGAATCCTCCACAGCACAAAGCATGCTGGAAGAATCTCCCCGACGTTACAATATTTTGACTGAGCAACTCCATACTAGGGAATGCACACCCTCGTAACCTCAGCAAAACACTTACAAAACCTGAAGTCAGTTTGACAAACGGTTTGAGAGATATGTGAGGAACACACAGACAGACACACAGACAGAAATACGCTGCATTTATAGATAGATGAGGATATGGATTGCAAAACTTATAAAACACAAGTAACAGAAGCATCCATTCATAATCTTAATGATCTATCAATCCAAGATTGGGATGATGTTTACACTGATGATGTTGACAGATCACATATTCTTTTATTTCTATTATTCATGGTCTGTATGATAAACACTGCCCTCTGGTGGCTCAGGTGAAAAATAACAAATACAGTCGATACAGTCTACACACCCCTGTTAAAATGCCATGTTGTTGTCATGTAAAAATTTGTAAAACTTTTTCCACCATTAATGTGACCTACAACCTGTACAACCCAATTGAAAAACAAACTGAAATCTTGTAAGGCAAAAAAAAAAAAAAAAGCAAACTTACAATAACCTGGTTTCATAAATATGCACACCCTGTTATAACTTGGGGTGTGGCTGTGTTCAGAATTAACCAATCACATTCAAACTCATGTTAAATGGGAGTCAGCACACACCTGCAACCATTTAAAGTGCCTCTGATTAACCTCAATTAAAGTTCAGCTGTTCTAGTAGGCTTTTCATTTTGTAGTCACATCTTACAGCACAAGCCATGGTCTGCAGAGAGCTTCCAAAGCATCAGAGGGATCTCATTGTCCAAAGGTATCAGTCAGGAGAACGGTACAAAAGAATTTCCAAGGCATTAAATATACCATGGAACACAGTGAAGACAGTCATCATCAAGTGGAGAAAATATGGTACAACAGTGACATTACCAAGAACTGGACATCCTTCCAGAATTGATGAAATGACGAGAAGAAAACTGATCAGGGAGGCTGCCAAGAGGCCGACAGCAACACTGAAGGAGCTGCAGGAACTTCTGGCAAGTACTGGCTGTTTAGTACATGTGACAATAATCTCCCGTCTTCTTCATATGTGACCCGTGCTGGCAAAATGAGTCACTTTGAGGACAATATCAAAACTGAGGTAACGTTTTTTACATATTCTGTACCAAAAGACCTTCAAAATGATATTTAATTTGTAGGAAGTGCGTAAAAATGGACCCGGAAAAAGACATTTTGTTTATGTTTTGGCTAGGTTGAAAACTCGCGTGCAATCGGTCGAGAGTTACGTGTAACCCAGCTGAGAAAATGACTCTTTTTTTCTCAGATGTCAATTGTATTAATACAATTCTGTGATTTTATTTTGAAAACCGACTATCTTGGGGAAGAGGAAGTGCGATCCTCATCATCCAACTTTTGAATTTCCGGTTCATGGTCACGTTGGGTGATCTGGGTCTTTCCATTCGTTAAGAGTGATATTAGCCCCGCCTTCCGAGTAGAGGCAGCAAGCGCGCACTCGGAATTCAGTCTTTCACGATATGAGCGCAGACGAGAGGGGTTGTGAAGTGGTCTGATTCACACAGATACCTCTTCTTGGTGAGTTTCAATCAGAAAGATGCTATAAATGGATCTAAACACTCTCCAAACGCTAATTTGCAACATTTATTATCCTAAGTTGACGGGAGCACGAGCGTGAGGGGCATTGTGGCTGTGTCCTTTGCTGTATTCACACTGATACCTCATCTTGGTGAGTGGAAACCAAACAATACATGCTAATGTTAGCATTATGCTAATGATAATCGCAAGTGGATTTTTTCTGTTTAAAAGCAATGGAAAAGGCTATTTTTGTGTCTGTATGGTTTTCCTAAATGTGATTTCAGTTCCCAACAGTATGCTGAAGTACTTTTAGTTCATATGCATTATTTCTGTTGAATGCAATGTGTAGTTTGATGCTAAAAGCACATGGTGTTGGTCTACTATGTAAATCCATAGGTTATGCTAAACCCAGTAGCTCAGACAGGGTTTTACTGATTTTAAAAGGGAATATTGGAAGTAATAGGACGGTATATTCCCTGGTTATGTGACAGATTAATTGTATTTCATTTCATGATTTACAAAGACAAGGTTGAAAGGGATTAATCATAATTTCATGGTTAAGTTGATGTAGAGATAAACAGAGGAATTCATTTAAAATTGGTTACATGAAAAAAGGGTATTTCATGTGCTACCAGAGAGATTGTGAGAAAAAGAACACATGCATGTAAAATGTAAGATATTACTATATTGCTGGATTGTGATAATAATAATATGAGAGAAGAATTTAAACACTAAGCTATGGTGTTATATAAGAAGGGACTGGAAGACGAATTACTCTAGCTGTAAACAATAATACCATTATTGTCGTGCAGGCTAGGTTTTTTTGGTTGCCGACCAAAAACCTTCTGGATCCTGGATTCTCTCCGAATGGAGATGGTGAGCCTGACCCGAGACTGAACCGAGATTGATCTGAGATCTAACCAAGATCTCGATTGAAGAGCATCCTTCCTGTCTCCAGTGCCCAACGTTGAAGTGGTAACAACCCAAGTAGCCGCTTTAAAAGAGGAAAGGAAACCTGAATCTGTAGATACAAGATATCTTGACTGGTCAAACGACTAAACCAAACGGACAAACAAACACTGAGCTCAGTAGGACATCATTGGGGTTTTATTTCATACCGGCCGTTGTATATTTGTACAGTTGTAAATTGTCTGTATATATTGCTCACTTTATCCCTATAAATAACAACCATTATTGCTCATTTCTTGCCTCCAGCTATTTCATTCCACACTCACTTTAACTCCCTATTGTAACCCTTACGAACCTAGCAACTGGTCTACACTTAATTATTTCCCTTACCTAATTAACATAAGGCAAGGGTTACATACGTCTTCTGCAAAAACATATATGTTTTTAGAAAGTATAATTTATAAGCTTTCCAATGATACAGGCACTCATGGAGGTTTTCCCGGGACTTGCCACTAGCAAACAAAGAAAGAGTCATGATTTATGACTTCTGCTGCCTGTAGCTCGTAAAGACGTGGTACGTATTCCGACTCATGTTGCCAGCATGGGTCACATATGTCTGGGCTATGGGGTAGGGTGGCAAGACGGAAGCCTTATCTTACAAAGAAAAAATATCCAAGCCCAGCTACATTTTGCAAAAACACATCTGAAATCTCCCAAACGCATGTGGGAAAATGTGTTATGGTCCGATGAAGCTAAGGTTGAACTTTTTGCCTATAATTCCAAAAGGTACAGTATATTCGGCACAAACACAACACTGGTCATCACCAAAAGAACACCATACCTACAGTGAAGCATGGTGGTGGGAGCATCATGCCTTGGGGCTGTTTTTCTTCAGCTGGAACTGGGGCCTTATTCAAGATGGAGGGAATTATGAACAGTTCCAAATACCAGTCAGTGTTGGTACAAAACCTTCAGGCTTCTGCTAGAAAGCTGAAGATGAAGAGGAACTTCATCTTTCAGCATGACAATGACCCAAAGCACACATCCAAATCAACAAAAAATGGCTTCACCAGAAGAAGATTAAGGTTTTGGGATGGCCCAGCCAGAGTCCAAACCTGAATCTGATCGAACATCTGTGGGGTGATCTTCACAATCTGACAGATTTGGAGTGTTTTTGCAAAGAAGAGTGGGCAAATATTGCCACATCAAGATGTCCCACGCTGATAGACTCCTACCCAAAAAGACTGAGTGCTGTAATAAAAGCCAAAGGTGCTAGTAACAAAGTATTAGTTTAAAGGTGTGCATATTTGTGCAACCAGGTTATCCATCCATCTTCTTTCCCTTAATCCTTTTTGGGTTGCGGGGGGGGGGGGCTGGAGCTTATCCTAGCATCTTTGGGTGGGAGGCAGGGCACACCCTGGACAGCTTACCAGCCCATCGCGGGGTTGGTCGGGGGCTGGGATCAAACCCGGGATCCCCCGGCCAAGGGTGAGTTGCTGTGCTGCCACAGTGCTAACCACTCCGCCACTGCGCTGCCCTGCAACCAGGTTATTGGCAATTTTTAGGGCCTGAGCCACTGACATCGTCAGTCGGCGAAAGCCCTATTGTAATTGCTCAGCTTGAAGAAATTCTTCCGCCTAAACAAATTAATTTTTCACCCTCTAAACATTAACCAAAACGTGATTTTTTGGGGGGGCAGATACCTCAGACCCGGCAAAAAATTCAATAAACTGGAAAACATATGTGCCCCCCCACCCATAATTTTTGTAGGTGGGCCCAAACATACAAGGTCTTTGGAGACTGGAGACCATAAACTTTGCCGTACAAACATAAAATTTGGGTGAGGTGTGCATCACCTCAAGACATGCAAAAAACATAATTGTGGCCCATACCCACCACCAACAGGAAGGCCACCATCTTGCCTCAAAGTCGCCCCACCTCCAATTTGGAAAAAAGTCACACCTTGCATTTGAACAAACTAGTCCTAGGGACCTGCTCTGATTGAACTCATTTATACATGGCGGCATCTATAGGCAATGGCCATTAAAAAATGTATAAATTAAGTCAAAATCTTAAAAGGTGTGGCCAGGGCGCCATGGCGAAGTTTGACTTCCCCCCCTTACAACTTCAAACAGCTGTCACTCGGGCAAAAATTATCCGATGTCCCCCAAACTTTCCGTGATGGAAAATAGTCCCGCCCCAAAGGGGTCTACATTAAACTACCTGACAAAAGATATAGTGCCACATAGTGGTTAACGAAAGAATTGCTGAAAACTGTTTTATTTATTACTCACGTGTCACTTGCCAGACTGACGTGAAATTTTCTGAGATTAATCACACTACAGGGTTGATCATAACTGCATATCAACTTTAGCATGATGTCACACGTGCTACCATGGACACACCCTCCTTGCCATTCAATCCTTGATCTTTTTTACAGGATTAGGAATGACCTGGAGTCATGAAATCTTGAACATAGGTTGAGGTGATTGTAATATATAGTCCTATATGGGTGGACAACACACAACTGATAGGTAAGTGTTGCCATGGCGACATAGCATACGCTGACTCTTCGCCATGGAATATCAAAAACTTGCAAATTGGACAAACTTCATCTGATTTCCACCAAATTTTCCACAATGGACATGTCTATGTAAAAATAATAAACAAAAGTTATAGCACCACCTTGTGGTTAGAGCAACAGACACTTGTAAATTGAACAAACTTTGTACGATTTTCACATAATTTTGCACATTCGATATTAGTCCCACTGCAAACACATGTATACAAAAATAAAAAACACAAGGTTTAGAGCCCCCGGGTGGTTAAAGGAAGAATTGCTGAGAACTCTTTTATTTATTACTCACGCGCTGCTGGCCAGAATGACATGAAATTTTCTGATATTCATCAGACCAAAGGGATAATCACATCTGCACATCAACTTTAGCATGACATCACACGTGTTACCATGGACACGCCCTCCTCACCATTCAATCCGTGAGCTTATGGGGAGGGGCGGGAAGGTCCCAGAGTCATGAAATTTGGAACATACGTTGACGTGACTGTCATATATAGTCCTATATGGGTGGACCACACATATCTGACAGGGAAGTGTTGCCATGGTGCCATGGTGAAGTTTGACTCCTCCCCTTACAAAATCAAGCAGCTGTAACTCAGGCAAAACTTATCCGATGTGCACCAAAGTTTCCATGATGGTAAATATTCCCACCCGGAACACGTCTACATCAAAATACCTGACAAAAGATATAGTGCCACGCCACCTACTGGTTAATGAAAGAATTGCTGAAAACAGTTTTATTTATTACTCACATGCCACTGGCCAGAATGACATGAAATTTTCTGAAATTCATCAGACCAAAGCAATGATCATAACTGGACATCAACTTTAGCATGACGTCACACGTGCTACCATGGACACACCCTCCTTGCCATTCAATCTTTGAACTTGGTTGCAGGATTAAGAACGACCTGGAGTCATGAAATCTTGAACAATGGTTGAGGTGACTGTCATATACAGTATAGTCCTATGTGGGTGGACAACACATAACTGACATGGAAGTGTTGCCATGGCGACATGGCGAAGGTTGACTCCTCACCATGAAACATCGGAAAGTTGTATCTTGGACAAACTTTGTCTGATTGCCACCAAATTTTCGATAATGGATAATAGTCCCTCCCTGAATGCTCCTAAATAAAAATAACAAACGTTAGAGTGCCATAGCCAGGAGCGGCACTGGGGTGAAGCTCCCAATGCTCATAAAATGCTCCTTATGGCGTGCGTCTCGAAAAGCCTCTGACAACTAAGTCCAACTCCTAGCCTGCCCGTGTGGTTTAGTCTCTAAGCCCGGCGGAACTGCTTTTACTAATAGGAGAAGGGGCAAGGGCAGACCTCTGGCGCCTTAAAACCAGATGCTTCGGGTAGATGGTGGCTCGTCAACCTGAGAAGGTAGCCCATCTGGGGGAAGGTAAACCCTGATTTCAAACCTCTGCTGCCTTGCGGCACACCCGGTCATGGGAAAGGCTTCAGGAGTCAACCCTGAGGAAAAAGGAGTCCCTAAGGCAGTTCTCTGTTGTGCTCAACATCGTTCTGGCAGCTCCTGCGACGGCGCTGGTGCCAAACTGTAGCAGCCCTGCTGTTCCTTTGGATTCATCAGTGACGTGGAGAGGGGGGACATGCTGCATGGGCAACATCTTGTCCTCCATATCTTCCTGCCCAGGCTTGAATCCTACCAATGCCCAACGCTGGAAGGTAGAACACCGGATCACTGGAGAGGACACTCCAGCTTCGCCTTTGGCGTAGACAAAACACGGGGAATGACAGTTACCGGTTATAAGCCACCGCTCAATTGGCGTAGAGCGTGGTGCCAGGGGTTGTTCCCGACGGTGGGAGGGATCATCGGATCTCACTGGACAGCTACCGCCCGCCTCAAGCTGGGCAGCCCCCAGCCAATAAGGTGTTGTCCCACCACAGCTTGCTTTCCTCATTGGGTGCATGGGGATGAGGAGAAGTCCGAACGGCAGGCTGAGAACCTTCGCACCAGGCAAGACAAAAAAACAAAAGAGACCAACTCTAAAACTGGGAACTTGGAACGTCCGCACTATGATGACAGGACTCGCTGCTAACCTCAAGGACATCAACGACACCAGGAAGACTGCCATCATCAATAATGAGCTGAAGAGACTGGAAGTGGATATTGCCACTCTCCAGGAAACACAGTTGGCTGACGCAGGCACACTGAGAGAGAAGGACTACACGTTCTACTGGCAGGGAAAGGGCAGTGACGAACACGGAGTGGGCTTCGCAGTGAAGAACACCTTGCTGAAGATGGTGGAACCGGGCAGCAATGGCTCTGCACGACTCCTCACCCTCCGCCACCACTTAAGGCCCAGTCACCCTCGTCAGTATGTATGCCCCAACACTGACAGCGACACCAGAGGCAAAAGACGAGTTCTACGAGAATCTCGCAACAACTGTCAGGATCATCCCAACTCTGAAAAACTCATTCTCCTTGGAGACTTCAATGCCAGAGTGGGTGCTGACCATGAATCCTGGTCCTCCTGTTTTGGACCATTTGGTGTGGGCAGAATGAACGACAATGGACAGCGGCTGCTCGAGTTCTGCACATATCACGATCTGTGCATCACAAACTCGCTCTTCAAAACCAAGCCCTACACAAGGTTTCCTGGTGACATCCGCGCTCAAAGCACTGGCCCCAGCTGGACTTGATCCTGACCAGGCGCACCTCACTGAAGAACGTGCTAATCACCCGTTCGTTCCAGAGTGCAGATTGCGACACAGACTATTCATTGGTGTGTTGCAAGGTCAAGCTGCAGCTGAAGAAATTCCATCGTGCTAGACAGCCTGGAAAGGCATGGATTGACACCAGCAAGATGAACCAGAACTTGTTGAGGAGTTTGCCTCCACCTTTGAAAAGGAACTTGGTGTACCACAAGAAGGAGAATCTGCAAAGCAGAAGTGGGAAGAGCTGTGAAACACCATCCACCGCATAGCCTTGGCTACCTTTGGGAGGAAGACCTCGAAGTCACAGGACTGGTTTGATGCCAAGTTGACTGAGATGACCCCCATCATTGAAGCCAAGCGCTCAGCACTTGCTGAGTACAAGAAGTACCCAAACGAGAAGAATCTCCAGATTCTCAGGGCTGCGAGAAGCAAAGTTCAGTAGACTGCTCGATGCTGTGCCAACGAGTACTGGACTCAGCTCAGCCAAGACATTCAAACCGCTGCCATAACAGGGAACATCCGTGGTATGTACGATGGCATCAAGAAAGCACTTGGTCCGGCTCAGAGCAAGACGGCCCCCCTCAAATCCTCCACTGGGGAGATGATCACAGAAAAGAACAAGCAGATGGAGAGATGGGTGAAACGCTACTCCGACCTCTACTCCAGACAGAACACCGTGACACTGTCAGCCCTTGATGCCATCGACTGCCTGCCATCCATGGATGAACTTGACGCTGAGCCAACCATCGACGAACTCAGCAAGGCCATTGATAGCTTGGCCACTGGCAAGGCACCCGGCAACGACGGCATACCCCCCCGACCTGATCAAGCACTGCAAGACCGCCCCACTGCTGCCATTGCATGATGTCCTCTGCCAGTGCTGGAAGGAAGGTGCCGTATCACAGGACATGAGGGACGCCAAGATCATCACCCTCTACCAAAACAAAGGGGAGAGAAGCGACTGCAACAACTACAGGGGCATCTCCCTCCTCAGCGTTGTTGGCAAAGTCTACGCATGAGTTGTTCTCGTTCGTCTACAGAAGCTTGCCGAACGTGTCTACTCCGAGTCTCAGTGTGGCTTCCGCACTGAGCGATCGACGGTAGACATGATATTCTCCATCCGCCAACTCCACGAGAAATACAGAGAACAGAACATGCCCCTGTACGTCGCCTTCATCGACCTCACCAAAGCATTCGATCTGGTCAGCAGAGAGGGCCTTTTCAAGATCCTGCCAAAGATAGGATGCCCACCAAAGTTGTAAAGCCTCATCGAATCGTTTCACACCAACATGCAGGGGATAGTGCAGCACGACGGCAATGTCTCAGAGCCATTCAACATACACAGCGAAGTGAAACAGGGCTGTGTACTTGCGCCAACCCTCTTTGGGATTTTCTTTGCTATGCTCCTGAGGCATGCCTTCAGCACAGCAACAGAGGGAATCTACCTGCACACAAGATCTGACGGCAGGCTTTTCAACCTCGCCCGCCTGAAAGCCAGAACCAAAGTACGCGAGGCTCTAATCAGAGACATGCTGTTCGCAGACGACGCTGCAGTCGCAGCCCACACACAGCAGGAGCTTCAGACCCTGATGGACCGCTTCTCCCAAGCATGCAAGGACTTCGGGCTTACCATCAGCCTGAAGAAGACTAACGTCTTGGCGCAAGGCACGAAAGCACCACCAACAATCACCATTGACGACTACGAGTTAGAGGTCGTGAATCAGTTCACGTACCTGGGGTCCATGATCAGCAACAACCTCTCCCTTGATACAGAGATCGACAAGAGGATTGGAAAATCAGCCTTCACACTCGCTCGCCTCACCACACGAGTGTGGGAGAATCCCAAACTCTCTGTCAAGACGAAGATGGCAGTGTACAACGCCTGCGTCATCAGCACACTGCTCTATGGGAGTGAGACGTGGACAACATACGCCCGGCAGGAAAAGAGACTGAACTCCTCCCACTTGCGCTGCATTCACCACATCCTGGACATATCCTGGCAGGACAAAGTGCCCAACACAGAAGTTCTGCCCCACGCCGGCCTTCCCTCCATGTTTTACTCAGAATCCCCAAAGACGTCCTCTATGGAGAACTGGCGACTGGCAGGAGAGACGTTGGCTGCCCACAGCTGCGCTTTAGAGACGTCTGCAAGAGAGACATGAAGGCCCTGGAGATCAACACAGAGCGCTGGGAGAACCTTGCAATGGACCGCTCCAAATGGAGAGGCACCCTGACCAGACAGCTCAAGGCGGGTGAAGAGAGACTGACTGCTGCAGCAAATGAAAAAAGAACCCGCAGGAAGAACCGCCACAGACCCAGCAGCACGGAGACCACCCACAAGTGCGACCTGTGTGACAGGGACTGCCATTCGCGCATCGGCCTGTTCAGCCACAGGCGGTGCTGTTCCAGCAGAGTAGATGTTTAGGATTCTCGTCCATGGTCATCATAAACTGACGGAGGCCGATGACGAGTGCCGCCTAGTGGTTACAACATCGGACCCTTGTAAATTGGACAAACTTTGGACGATTTGCACCAAATTTTCTACGATCAATATTCGTCCTGCCCCGAATGTGTCTATATAAAAATAATAACCCAAAGTTTTAGCGCCCCTATTGATTAAAGGAAGAATTGCTGAAAACTGTTTTCTTTCTTTTTCTCTCACCAGCAGAAAAAAATGACATGAAGGAATGACTAGGGCTCATTGACAGTACATGTACATAATAGAGAATTGTTCCCATGGTGACCAGCATGCGTCAATGGCTTCCTCACAATGCAAAACATGACAGTTACAGCTCAGACAATCCTTGTCTGATTTGGACCAAACTTTGCACAAATCATACTGATCCCACTCTGAACACGTCTGTATATCAATATTCACAAAACTGTCACACCAGCACCTACTGCTGACATGAGGTACTACACAAAATTGTTTCAAATTTTGCACAAAGACCAGTAGTCACAATGACATGACATTTTCAGTGCTTTCTCAGAGTGCATTGGACTACCCTCAGTGGAAGTCACTTTTGTCTTGCGATAAGCACAGTTGCCATGGAAACCCACTCCTTGCCTTTCAACAATGAACACTTGTAAATTGGACAAACTTTGTACAAATTCAACCAAATTTTCTATGATCGATATTAGTCCCGCACCAAATGTGTCTATATAAAAATAATAAATGTGTTAGCACCCCATTGATTAAAGAAAGAATTTCTGAAAACTGATTTCTTTCTTTTTTTCTCACCAGCAGAAAAAAATGATATGAAGGAATAACTAGGGCTCATTGACGGTACATGTACATAGTACAGAACTGTTTCCATGGCGACCAGCATGCTTCAATAGCTTCCTCGCAATGCAAAACATGATAGTTACAGCTCAGACAATCCTCGTCTGATTTGGACCAAACTTTGCACAAATCATACTGATCCCACTCTGAACATGTCTGTATATCAATATTCACAAAACTGTCACACCACCACCTACTGCTGACATGAGGTACTGCACAAACTTGTATCAAATTTTGCACAAAGACCAGTAGTCATAATGACATGACATTTTCAGTGGTTTCTCAGAGTGCATTGGACTACCCTCAGTGGAAGTCACTTTTGTCCTGTGATAAGCACAGTTGTCATGGAATCTCATTCCTTTCCATTCAAGATGTTTTATACATGGTTTACTTTATTACTCCCACAGTCCTTGCAGTGACAACGGGAAATTTTCCGAGACAGCAAGGTATGATGGGCGCTGAGTTGCGCGGGTGCGTGGGGGGCGAAGGCCCGCTTACATCTGCTTGCAGGTTTAATTATTTTTTTTCCCATTAAAAGATTTCAGCTTGTTTTTCAATTGGGTTGTACAGTTTATACTTCACATTAATAATGGAAAAGTTTTGAAATGATTTTCTTACTTGTAAGAAGAAAAACACGTTATACAAGAAATTTTTAAAACAGAGAACAAAAGAAGCTTAAACCAATTACAAGTCTTACAAAATAAACTTACAAAATTCTGAGATTTAGTAAAAAATCATATTGCAGTAATTTACTTGACAAAAACAAGTCAAATATGAAAACCGCTTGAGTGTAATAAATGAAATTATAAATAAAAGAAAAATAAACTGAAATTATCCAATGTACTTCAATTCTGGCAATGATATAATAAAGGAAAATAAATAAATATCAAATAAGTTTAATGAATACTTTGTAAATATTGGGAAAAACATAACAAATTCCATTGCATCTTCAGCTAATGTTGATGAAGTTATTCAAATGAATAGAAATAATCATTTGATGTTCATAAGAGAAACTGATGAAAATGAAATTATTGATATTGTACACAAATGTAAGAACAAGAAATCAAAAGACTGAAATGGCTTTGATAGGTGTTTAATTAAGAGAATAATTGACTGTATTGCCAGGCCATCCATCCATCCATCTTCTTCCGCTTAATCCTTTTCAGGTCGCGGAGGGGCTGGAGCCTATCCCATGTAGCATCAGCTTCTCCTCAGGCCAATTCAGGAAATCACTCTCGTTCATCTTAAAAAATTCCCACTCAACTCTGGTCAAGAATTGCTGTCTCTTCATCCGGACCCCAATGTAAACAATTTCACTTTTGTATAGAAACCTGATAAGGACTTGCTTTTAAAGGCTTAAGTGGACCATAAACTCTTGGAGTCAAATACCAACTAGACAGTTCATGCTGATAGCATCCGTTCATACCAGGAACTGATACACTTAAAAGGTCATAAACGCCTTAAGTTGGCAGATATATGGTTGCTTCCTTCTTTTGGACATATAGCAGAACCCTCAAGGCTGCCCCTGCTCACATTCCAAGCCTAAAAATTATCTACAGCTCAACAGTACCTCCTAGTGGACATCTACGGAATATGTTCATTGTGCAATCTGGGACTGTTAATTCTGACTGAACATTTAACTTTTCTTCCAGCTCTCATTTCACAGGATTCTAAGGACACTGTGAAAATAATTGCCAATAATGGTTTACAATACTTCATTAATCCTTGATTTAAATGTGAGTGCATGTCTTAGGAATGTCTTTTTCATGGATGTTTATTCAAATGAATGTTAGAATTATTAGTAATGGTATAAATGCAGGGGCACTGAAAATTAGCCTTGAGTCACTTAATTTAGTTAGCTTTTATATTGAGTACATAATGAATTTCAAAGGAACTGAATGGATGTTTCTCAAACTGTTGTCAGTTTTCCCACTCGCAATAACCAATCACCAGGCGGCCTCTCTGTTGGATAATGCCCTTGTATTTGACAAAGAAATGTTCCCTCATTGGACAAAAGCCCATTCAAACTCCTTTTTATGGAAGATAATTGGTCCGTCATGCTGCCAGTCCCCTGTTCTATGACCCAGCAGCGCGCTTCAGTTAAATGCATCAGAGCCGCCCCTGCAGTTCAGTTTTTCTGTTGTCTTTAAGCTTTTCAGTCTTTGTCTAAGTTGTTCTGTGAGTTTTAAGAAGTCTTTTGTGTGTGTCTGAACCTTGTCAAGACCTGTGCTAGCTTTCTTAAATCGCCTTTTGATAAGTGTTTTGCTGTTTTCTTTTTAACTGAGGAAAAACTATTCTTCTCCTATGAGCTCACCTTTAAAGAGAGTTAAACTCTCAAATCCTTTTTTTTTTCACCTCAGAAGCCGTTCTTATCCTATTTGAATGTTTTTTTCTTGGACTTTTTGACTTTTCCTGTAGTTAAAGTGAATTTTTAATTTTCCTGTTTTAAAGTGAACTGATAGAGATGTTTTGACTTTCTTTTCCTGCCTCACCCATGTCTGACCACATTAAGAAATCAGGAGCTCGTGGATGAAACTGACTAAAACATTTTCCCTTCAGCCTTTGGGTTTGTCCTGCGGGCAAGGGGACATAATAAATTTGGACTGGTTGCCAAAGGACGTCACGCCTGCTCCGGGGCCACCCTTCACACTGTTGCCGGCTCCTCGCCGCACGCCCCGTCGGAGCCCCAAACCGAGTCTACGCTTCTCACAGCTGTGAACGATCTGAAAGACGACCAGCAGTCGCTTTCCCCTGTGTGCCACCTTACTGGCACCGACCACCGCTGAATACCTGGAACCGGCTGTTAGTAAGTGAGACTCCCACTTTCCTATCTGCTGGTTTTAAACGAGATGTCCTAAATATCAATTTTAATTGAACATGACCAATATTTCATGGTACAATTAGTCCCTCAGCCATAGGACAAAGCTATAAACTGAAGGAAAATTCTTATGAATTTTTAAGTAACCTCCTTTCATTTTTGTAGATTAATTCAGGAGTTCCGTTTAGATAATCAGCTTATGAAATTTTTCCCCATAAAATTGCGTTCTGATTTTGTTAGATACCTCAGCCTTCCATTGCAGTTGAAGCATAAAATCTGGTTTCCTCCTGGTTCCACAAAGGCTTAACTATAGATTTTATGCTCAGGAATCCATCAACAGTTGATGTGATATCGAACACCTGTTTATCATTTGAATCTGTTTATCCATCATTTAAATGCCATGTCATGTAACCTGAATGAGTTTCATTTAAAAAACTTGTAAGCGAGAGAAGATGAAGCATTTTTCTTTTGCATATATGCTTTTTTGGGTCACGGCAGTAAAAGAACTCACTAAATTTTGAGACTGAATTCATTAAGTAATTGAAGGTATGGAAATTAATTAACTGAAATTAATTAATCAACAATTTGTTCTTTTAGAACTGGTGCCCCCTTTTTACGAGTGCTTTTCTATTTTATTTAGTGAGTGTTGGGGTGACGGTTTAACTCTGTCCCCTCGCACACCCACCATTAAATAATTCCTGTACCTAATTATACTATATTTTATTAAATATCACTACACCCAGCATCTTTGGGCGAGAGGCAGGGGACACCCTGGACAGATTGCCAGTCCATCGCAAGGCCAACACAGAGAAACAGACAACCATTCACTCTCACATCCATACCTAAGGACAATTTAGAATCCCCAATTGATGCCAATTAACCTAACTTGCATGTTTTTGGCGTGTGGGAGTAAACCAGAGAAATCCCGGAGTAAATCCTCGCAGACACGGGGAGAACTTGCAAACTCCACACAGATCACTGTTGGTCAGGGGCTGGGATCAAACCTGGGATCCCCCGGCCAAGGGTGAGTTGCTGTGCTGCCACAGTGCTAACCATTCTGCCACTGCACTGCCCGTGTTGCCAGGCCTCTAACATATATTTGTAATTAATCTTTAATGACTGGTAAAGTTCCAAGACAAATGAAAATTGCTAAGGTGTTTCCTCTGTTTAAATCTTGTGACAAACAAAATTTTTCAAATTACAGACCAGTTTCACTGTCACCGCATTTTTCAAAAAATTTTAGAAGAAGTATTTGAAAAAGATTAAATTACTTTTTCATCAAACATAAAATACTTTGTGAATCCACCTTATTCCTAGACCCCATGATGCCTTGCATGAATTATGGTAGCAACTTCGGGTATTAGTTTAGAACATATGGTTGTCACTGAAAAGGGACACTTTTCCTTGTTAAAAACAATGACTTCAGCACCAGAAATGCGGGAATACGGCCTCCTGCACCTCAAAACAGTAATATAATCATACCACTTCCCACAACAATCGAGGGATGGGAAGATGCCCTTAAAAAGTGGCCTTGTACACAGTAGTTCCGTTAGTTAGCGTTGCTGCTAAGATGCTAACGCTGTAAACAAATGACACATGCTAGCAAAATGAGTCACTTTGAGGACATTTTCAAAACTGATGCAACATTATTTCCATATTCTATATTGAAAGACCTTCAAAATGATATTTAATTTGTAGGACGTGCATAAAAACTGACCCAGAAAAAGACGATTTGTTTATATTTTAGCTAGGTTGAAAACTTGCATTTGATCGGTCGGGAGTTACACTTTCAGCAAAAACAGGTATTTTTAGAAAGTATGATTTTTAAGCTTTCCAATGATACCAGGCACTCATGGGGTTTTCCTGGGACTTGCGCTACCAAAATAAGAAAAAGTCATGATTTATGACTTCTCGCTGCCTGTACTCATAATGACACGGTGCGCATTCCGACCAGCACATCTCCACTGCAATAAAGTCAGCTCTATTTTGTTAAAATATGTTGGACATCATCAAACTTACCTTAGAGCAGATGTATGTATTGGATGTCGTCTGTCACTGTGTGGTGAGAAACCTCCATTTATCCAGTCTATGGCACAACCACGAACACCAGCAAGTACCAGAACTATGCCAAAACATCTCAAAAAATACAAAAACTAGAAGAGCTGACATTAGCTACCACTTGAGCGCAAAACACGTATGTGGACTATACATTAAAATGAATTTGAAAACCTTTTAAAAATGCTATTTTAAATGCTCCTGCTACTCCACTCTCACTGACTGATTTAACACTATATCAGCTGAAATCGGAAGCTCCGCCCATAATCGTTCCTACAGCGGCACCCCCAGGAATAAGGTGGATAGCAGTACGGTTTTAGAAAGAATCGGACCAGTTCATTAGCTTTAATGGATCGAACAGATAACAAATTCTACTGATAAACCTGAATACACAGTTGGATTATTTCTGGATTTACAAAAAGCTTTTCATGCAATAGATCACAAACTACTACTGTCTAAATTGCAGATGTATGGCATCAGACGTCTGCCACATACAGTGGGGTAAAAAAGTATTTAGTCAGCCACCAATTGTGCAAGTTTTCCCACTTAAAAGATGAGAGAGGTCTCCAATTTTCATCATAGGTATACCTCAAATGTGAGAGACAAAATAAGAAAAAAAAAAAATCCAGAAAATCACACTGAAGGATTTTTAATGAATTAATTGGTAAATTCCTCGGTAAAATAAGTATTTGGTCAATAACAAAAGTTCATTTCAATACTTTGTTATATACCCTTTGTTGGCAATGACAGAGGTCAAACGTTTTCTGTAAGTTTTCACAAGGTTTTCACGCACTGTTGCTGGTATTTTGACCCATTCCTCCATGCAGATCTCCTCTAGAGCAGTGATGTTTTGGGGCTGTCGCTGGGCAATACAGACTTTCAACTCCCTCCAAACATTTTCTATGGGGTTGAGATCTGGAGACTGGCTAGGCCACTCCAGGACCTTGAAATGCTTCTTACGAAGCCACTCCTTCATTGTCCGGGTGGTGTGTTTGGGATCATTGTCATGCTGAAAGACCCAGCCATGTTTCATCTTCAATGCCCTTGCTGGTGGAAGGAGGTTTTCACTCAAAATCTCACGATACATGGCCCCATTCATTCTTTCCTTTACACGGATCAGTCGTCCTGGTCCCTTTGCAGAAAAACAGCCCCTAAGTATGATGTTTCCACCCCCATGCTTCACAGCAGGTATGGTGTTCTTTCTCCTCCAAACACGACAAGTTGAGTTTTTACCAAAAAGTTCTATTTTGGTTTCATCTGACCATATGACATTCTCACAATCCTCTTCTGGATCATCCAAATGCTCTCTAGCAAACTTCAGATGGGCCTGGACATGTACCGGCTTAAGCAGGGGGACACGTCTGGCACTGCAGGATTTGAGTCCCTGGCGGCATAGTGTGTTTCTGATGTAGCCTTTGTTACTTTGGTCCCAGCTCTCTGCAGGTCATTCACTAGGTCCCCCCATGTGGTTCTGGGATTTTTGCTCACCGTTCTCGTGATCATTTTGACCCCACGGGGTAAAATCTTGCATGGAGCCCCAGATCGAAGGAGATTATCAGTGGTCTTGAATGTCTTCCATTTTCTAATAATTGCTCCCACAGTTGATTTCTTCACACCAAGCTGCTTATCTATTGCAGATTCAGTCTTCCCAGCCTGGTGCAGGTCTACAATTTTGTTTCTGGTGTCCTTTGACAGCTCTTTGGTCTTGGCCATAGTGGACTTTGGAGTCTGACTGTTTGAGGTTGTGGACAGGTGTCTTTTATACTGATAACGAGTTCAAACAGGTGCCATTAATACAGGTAACGAGTGGAGGACAGAGGAGCCTCTTAAAGAAGAAGTTAGAGGTCTGTGAGAGCCAGAAATCTTGCTTGTTTGTAGGTGACCAAATACTTATTTTACTGAGGAATTTGCCAATTAATTCATTAAAAATCCTTCAATGTGATTTTCTGAATTTTTTTTTTCTCATTTTGTCTCTCATAGTTGAGGTATACCTATGATGAAAATTGGAGACCTCTCTCATCTTTTAAGTGGGAGAACTTGCACAATTGGTGGCTGACTAAATACTTTTTTGCCCCACTGTAACTGGATATCCAGTTATTTGGAGAGCAGATATCAGTTTGTCCATATACTACAGCGGGGAAAGTAAGTATTGAACACGTCAACATCTTTCTCATTAAACATATTCCTAATGGACCCATTGACCTGAGATTTTCACCAGATGTCAGTAACAACCCAAGTAATCCATACATGCAAAGAAATCAAGGCAACTGTGTTCACAAAACAATTTTTTTTAATGAAGTTGAATGACACAGGCAATAAAAATTGAACACATAAAGTAAAAGAGGTGCAAAAAGGCACAGAAAGCCAAGAAATAAGCTGAAATCCATCGGAATTTAGGAAGCCATCCCATCCCCATCAGTGCAAATTAATTTCAGCTGGTTAAGTCCTGACTGATAGCCTTTAAAAAGGTCTGTGAATATTAGATTGTCACACCACAAAGAACTCATGATGGGTACAAGCAAAGAGCTCTCTAGACCTCTGCAACCTTATTGATGCAAAACATAACGATGGCATTGGTTACAGGTGCATTTCAAAACTGCTGAATGTTCCAGTGAGCACTGTTGGAGCCATAATTTAGAAGCGGAAAGAACATTGTTTTACCATAAACTGGCCACAACCAGGAGCTCCTCACAAGATTTCTGACAGAGGAGTCAAAAGAATTATCAGAAGAGTTATCCAAGAGACAAAGACCACTCATGGAGGGCTCCAGAAAGGCCTGGAGTTAGCCGGTACTGCTGTTTCAAAGAAATGTAAGTAATGCACTCAGCCAACATGGGCTCTATGCCCACTCACCTTGCAAGACTCCATTGCTGAAGAAAAAGAATGTTGAAGATCATTTAAAGTTGGCTGCACAACATTTGGGCAAGCCAGTAAAATACTGGGAGAATATAGTCTGGTCAGATGAGACCAAAATTGTACTTTTTGGATGCCACAACACACAGCATGTTTGGAGGAAAAATGGCACTGCACATCAGCCCAAAAACACCATACTAACAGTGAAGTTTGGAGGTGGGAGCATCCTGGTTGTGGGAGTGTTTTTAAGCACATATTACAGGCAGACTTCATATAATTGAAGGAAACATGAATGGACAAATGTACAGAGACATCCCTGATAAGAACCTGTTAGCTGCCAAGATGCTGAAGATGAAATGAGGGTGGACATTTCAGCAAGACAATGATCCCAAATACACAGCCAAGGAATGTCATGAATTGCCCCTCGGGGCAGAGAGGAGAGACCCATGCGTTGGAATACTGTTTGTGAAATTTATTAGCGAAAACAAAAAGTCCTACTGTGCACAAACACAAAATCCAAACAGTGTACAAAGTAAACTTACAAACAAAGCAGAGAACACAGGGTACAAAGGAAATGCCAGAACGGGAACAGGGTTCTGACACAACGATCTTTCATCAAGACACCAGCAAATAGAAAAGAGAAAACCGCCCTTAAATAGGGCCAAAAATAATTAAACACAAATAATAACCGGTGTGAATCACATGAGCGGGCTGGGGAGAAGATGACAATCAGCTGTGAGTCATGAGGCGAGAAGACGGAGCTGACCGCTTCACAGGGGCACCACCCACAGCCAGGGAAAAACCCCAGAAGTGCCCCTGACAACTGCAACCCCACAGAGAGAAAGAAAGAGAGGACAACCGGCCAATACAGTGTGGGAACAAATAAAGACAAATAAACCTAAATATGTAAATAACAAAACTACAATGAACGTGAACAGGAAAATAAATCTGACATGTTTGCACGAAAACCCAAATGCAGACACAGACTCGATTATAAATCACAATGATCTTTATTAATAAAGTGAATAAGTGTGTGAGTGAATGGATGTGAATGCAGAACGGGAGAGAACTGGCAAACCTGCGGGAGGAGAAGAGAGAGGGAATTAATAGCAGTTCAGCAACTGTGGGTTGAATGAGCTGAATAGTAAATAATGTTACTGAGCTCCGGAGTAATTGAAGTGCCGAAGAGTAACCCAGTCCACTCCAGGTTACCAGGGTCCCGCTCAGGAGGTGCAGTGTTTGTGACGAGGGAGAAGGAGCAGGTGCAGCCACAGCTGACAGATGAGAGGGACAGTGAGTTCGGTGAGAGGATCCGGTCCGCCGCCTGGAGCAGAGGTGAGTTCGCCGCCTGAAGGGAGGTCCACCTGCGCACAGGGAAGAGAGAATGAGAGAAGCAGGAGTAAACGGTATATATTCCAGTAGGAATAGTCTTACGGTAGAGTTGGGGAGGCGAAGCTCCCAGATGAACAGGTACAGAATTGATGCGAGGAAGGGAGGCGTAACTCCCAGCAGTAGAGATGGGTGAGTCAAAACAAGGAGAACTTCACCCAAGGAGCGTTGACGTCTCTGTGCAGGAGTGCAGGGATCCACTCCTAATAAAGGCTGCCTAATTTGAGAGAGCAGGTTTGAGAGCAGGTGCAGCTGAGGATGATAATCAGTGAACAGAGGCACACAGCGCGGATCACGACAAAATCATACAACGAAACAATACAGAATATATGAAAACAAACTAGAGATAATATAACGGGCATAGAATTCAAAAATACATTATACAAATAAGGAAAAACAAAAGGCAAAGAGACAGAGCACGGTGGAATCCCCCCGTGCTCAGATCGTGACAAGGAAACTCTCAAATAGCTCCAGTAAAGGAAAATAAAGCTGCTAGAATGGCCCAGTCAGTCACCTGACCTGAACCCAGTTGAAAATCTATGGAATGAACTGAAGATCAGAGTTCAGAGAAGACACCCACAGAACCTTCAAGATTTGAAGACAGTTTGTGTGGAAGAATGGGCTAAAATCACTCCAGAGCAATGCCTGTGCCTAGTTTCTCCATACAGAAGGCATCTGAAAGCTGTTATTACCAACAAAGGCTTTTTTACTAAATATTAAATGAATTTCACCAAGCATGTTCAATACTTATTCCCTGTGTCATTCCACTTTATTAAATATAACTCGTTTTGTGAACACAGTTGTCTTAATTTCTTTGTATGTATGGATTACTTGGGTTGTCACTAACATCTGGTGAAAATTTCAGGTAATGGCTCCCACAGAAATGTTCAATATTTATTTTCCCTGCTGTATGTACTGTATATATACAGTGACACCAGAATGTCATTTTAAGTTTTGCATATGTTCATAAAAATATGTTTTATATTTTCACATTTGCTGTGTTGGTTCTCACATTACACACCAGCATTTCTTCACATGGACCTGTCAAAACATGATCAGCACCACCCCTCTTATTTTATAGCATGCCTGATCAAAGCTTGCTGCTGAAAAGTGTTTCACCAGTTCTTTTGGAGACCAACTGATACATTTAAAATCCTGTGAGCCAGACCATTGCTTTGCTATAAACTTTTTTCTTGATCAAACCTCATAGAGACATATAACAATCCCAGAACTATAAGTGTGTGCTACACATCTGTGACCACTTGGGAGGAAAAACAGCTTGTGACATATAGCGTAGGGATACTATTAAGAACCCTGAGAGGATGTTGAAAATTGCTTAGGAGCATAGGAGAAATGTTTAAAATGAAAAAAAAAAAAGACAAATACAATTAAATTCAGTTTGTTTTCTCACAATCATTTCCTCTCTATTCTGTCTTAAACTAATTTTCTCCTCCCTCCCCAAATACACAACTGTCACATCTCCCAATATTCAATGTCTCACAGACTACCAGCGTTGAAAATCTGCCCAAAAGTTCTCTAACAGCAGTAAACTCCCAGCTCTTTGATCTGTCATTTCCCATTTATACTGGAATCCAAAGCTGTGTTGTACAACTCCTGTTTATAGTTATTGCAATGAAAAATAAGCATATTTGGTAGTTTCAGTGAATAAAATTAAAAACAAATGTTGCAAAAGAGTAATCTAATAATTATGATACTATCCATATGTATAAATCAAAATAGATGTGTAAACAAGAGAGCTAAATTGGAAATTCTTAAAAACACAGGGTGCCACCAGTGCTGGGTGTTAGTACATTTCTAGCTAGCTTGTTACATATAGGATTGCTACCATTAAGTAATCTGAACAACCTGAACAAATGTGCTAACAGAGCAAGCTAATTAGTAGATGGAAATGGCAGATCATTATATCAGCCAGCAGGACTTCCTGGAACAACTTGTGTCCACAGTGCTTTGCCCAGTGTCACTTTCCTCTTATGTGTGCCCTTGACTATTAGCAGCCCCTCTTCACTGCTCAGGAGAAGAGGAGGTATAGTGATACCCTTCATTCGGGCCCATCCAGAAAACCTCCCCATCGCCTGTCCAGATGTTGGACAACTAGCTGAACTACACCATCCAGCATTTACTTCAGCTCTCCAGTTTTTGGACTTTGCAGGGTATGGCTCTGAGGAATGTTGATGGGTTCCCACGACCAGATCCTACACCTATCACTGGTACACCATCCAAGTGCCTTAAGAAGGGCACCAGATGGCACCCAAAGAAGGAGGTACTGTCAGGACTGCTTCCTTAGCACTAGCTGAGCTTAATTAGGCTAGGCTACAGTAGTAGCTTACCACTATCATTATCTGTGGCCTGAATGAATAATGTATCCATTGTAAAGCGTCTTTGAGTGTCTATGAAAAGCGCTATATAAATCTGATGTATTATTAGTAGTAGTAGTAACTAGTATCCATACGAGAACTATATTGTTAACACCTCTAGTAAACCCACAACACTGCAGGCTCTGCACCACAGAAGCACTCACCCACCGTGTCTGTATCAGGGATAAATAAATAAATAAATAAACTGATAGGGTCACCTGTAGGAATGCTGCTGTACATGCCATAGAAACAGTGGGGAATTATTTTCACCTCTGCTGTTCTTAATAATATTGCACAGGATACCTGTGTGCCAGACAGCTGTGGGCAACTGCATGCACAGCTGGGAGAGGTGAGAGAGACAGGACTTCTTCACTTCTAAAATATAAGAATTAATAATAATGCATCAGATTTATATAGCACTTTTCATAGACATTCAAAGAGGCTTTGCAATGGATACATTATTCATTCACAGACAATGGTAGTGGTAAGCTACTGCTGTAGCCACAGCTGCCCTGGGGCAGACTGATGGAAACATGGCTGCCAATCCACGCCAACGGCCTCTCCGACCACTACCAAACATTTATGCACAGCATCATGGACACTGGAGGCAAGGTGGGTAAAGTGTCTTGCCCTGGGACACAACGGCAGGATGGCTGGGGAGAGCGGGATTCTTCTTCTTCTTTTATGCCGCCATCAGTGTGTGAATGTGTGTGTGAATGGGTGGATAGCAGGATCTGTAACGCGCTTTGGTCATCAAGAGATGAGAATAAAAGCGCTATATAAGTGAATGCCATTTACCATTTTTAGATTTGATTAGCGGTTGCAGGATTCAAACCACCAACCCTCTGGTTACTGGGTGACCCGTTCTACCTCCTGAGCCACTGCCACCCACATTTCCCTCCTCCGTTCCATTTTTGCTGAGCACCAAGCTGGAAAGCAGGAAGTTCCATTTTTATATGGTCTCTGGCATGACCCGGCTGGGACTTGAACCCCGACCTCCCAGTTGTGGGGCTGATGCTCTGCCTCTAGGTCACCACTCCGGTATGTTTTTAAAATGGTCAGGCAAATTACGTTTCATCAAACACTTTATTCACTTATCCCATGGATGCCTGTAATATAACCAATGAACGCAGCCACTAGGGGTGGGTTCAAAAGATCAATCCAACAATTTGAATCAATCCACTTCTGACTGAGCCGATATCAATCCACAAAATCTGCGGATAGATCATTTAACCTTTAAGCTGTGTGATTTCTTGTGCCCCTAGTGGCACAGGGCGGCACTGCATCTGTCAACTGATACAGCGTGCAGAGACACTGCCCAGCTGTAATGAGGACTTGTACTGATCATGCCAGTTCACAAGGTGGCAGACACGCATTGGAGGACTCATGGATTACACGTACTACACCAAAGAGGAAGAAATCCTTCTTCTTCGTCTTTGAGATTACAAAACAAAATGGACACTACCCATCGCTGGACATACTGAAATCGCAGATGGAGGAGCAAATTCGGGAGCATTTGCGCCAACTATGATTCTAAAAACAGATTATTTAGCTGATGAAGGTAAATGTTTACATTTTCTTATAACAGAGAGAGTGCAATGCTGCCTGGTATTCACCTGTTGCCCCAGCGCCATGTGACTAGAGAACAATGAATCGCCCCGGTTGCATGTCGTCATATAAGATAAATTGCCGCAGAATAAAAGCGAAATGGAGGTGGAATAGTCAATAACAGTTTCTGGATGTGAGGGGGAAAAATAAAATGACCTGGAGAGGACAAAATACTAGCCAGAATGCCCGGAAAGGACCAAGCCAGCGAGCCACCTTCGCCAGCGGTAAGTGACGAATATGGCTTGTTTCGTTTACATTGTACTGCATTGTACTGATTTTCTGGTTCATATACTTTGAAGATAAGATAACAAAATGCCAACAACAAGAAACGGTGACAAAAAGCAGAACCATTCTTTGTGTAAATCTGTCCAAAGTCCACTTTTGACTGACAGTTATGTTATTCGATATGAGTGCCATGGCATTATGCAAATTAGATGCATAAATTTACTCCTATCTGAAACTTTGGATCATATTCTACATCTTTCTAATTGACAGTAAGCCATTATCTCTTACCACTTTCAAGTTATAGCCTTGAAAATCTATGACATCTGAACTGAATATTTTCTTGAAAAAAATCTTTACCACTCTTGACCACTAGGGGTTATGTCGCAGTTTGGCGACATACACAGTTAAAAGGTTTAATATCCTAAATTTACAGTCTGTGAAACACAAAATGCAAGCAGCTGGCTGAAGTCTCACGTTATGACCAATTGTGCGATAGCTCCATGCGCTGCACGCTCACATTACTTCCATGTTTACATTTGGCAGGCAGCCACAGAGCGGACTTGCCAACATTAATTTATCAACAAGAGTCACAGCTAAATACTGTGCTCAACAGTTCTCAAATATTTTTCATAAAGTTGGGATAAATGGTTTTGTACTATGTGCAGCGTTATGTCGGAACATAAAAGTTGACGATTGATAAACAATTTTCAAATAGAAAACATACAGAGAACAGACAACAGATCAGAAAGAGAGACTGTTGCAGCTGCTGTGCGTAAGTAAAATGTTTTTTTAACATTTGGGTTGTAAATTAATTCATCCATGAAAATGGCAGAATTAAAAAAGGCTGCAGTACAACGAGCCATTTTTACTCAATAGAACTAAACTGAAATGAAATCTCACAGGAAATTAACTGAAACCCTTTTCAAAAATTGACAGTTAATTTGTAGTTAAAATATAAGCAACAAAAAAATAAAATAACCTAAATTATTAAACCCTACTGTGCTATGGGGATCTAAAAATATGGTTATTAATTTTACTTTGAAATCTATTTTCCTTTTCATATCCCCTTCAGATCTGTGAAGACTGGGTTTCCACTCCAAGATCCATCCTGCACCGAGACCTTCTGAAGGGAAAAGGTTGTCAGTGGAGGAGCCATCCCTGCTTCCTTGTGGATTTTAGGATAGAAGAAGACCTCAAATTTTTCAGGGGTCTTAGTTTTCAAATTCAAGATTCAAGAAGGTGCTGCCATAACTTTCTCCATACTCGAACATGCATTCAATTCAGTTTAGTTGTTGTAATGGCTAATTCTTTTATTTATCTTTTTTATTTAACTTCTCAGTGATGGCAAGAATACAATGCTGGTCATTTTTTGACAATTTTCCTGAACATTTAATTCTAAATAAATCACTGTTTATAGGAAATTTTTGACAATCCTGTACTTTTCTTGTAATGTTACATAGAATAGCATCATTGTAAACTATGGAGAAACCCGCTACTTTAAAATCTGTACTTCCTCACACAACTGTCAGTGCAAAAAAACTCCAAAAATGTTGCAACTTTTAGCGCAACTTTTTGGAAAAGCTCCCAGAAATTGGAGCTTTTTGGCTTAGCTTTTTGGGCCGCAACAATCAACAAAAACAGCCAGCGAAATCCTAGAGGGACTGAAGTATAGTGAGATTATGTATACATGCTTCATGCACTGAATTTGTTTACTTACTCTGGGCTGTTAACTTGACACTACACACCCTTTGCACTAAAAAAGCACTTATTAGCACTTGGTGAAGTCAAAAGTTAAATAATAAAGAGTAAATTATTGTAAATTATTATAGTTTTGCTATGTGATAATTTATGTATTAACAAAGTTGGAGTATTCCTGCTACAATTTGCAGCCTTAGAGCTCTAAGATTTTTTTTTTCTCCTGGCATGTAAAATAGCTGTTAAAATGGCTGATTGAATCGGGATCAAATCGGATCAAGTTGGAATTGAATCAATTCAGAACCTCAAGAATCGGAATCAAATTAATTCTGGAAATTAGTGATGATTCCCAGCCCTAGCAGCCACTCACTCCTCTGCCGGGGTCAAAGTCTGACTAACTTTATGATATAATAGTATAATAATATAATATATCCGAGGCTACACAATTTATATCATGGTTGTCATCACCGTCATAGTAGTCTGTCGAGGCGATAATGACTGTTTCATTTAGGTCTGATCAGATTCCTCCATGCAGCTCTGTGTAGCTTTAAATTATACGCCCACAGCTGGAGTTCATACTCATCTGTTGCACATCATGGAGCTCATTCCAGGCATGGTTCTTCTGCCTTTAATGCAACTTTTGAGGTTGCCAAGCAACGCTATTATTTTTCACTTTTCACACAATATTGTCAATTTCCACTACAGATAAATTTTTCTTTTTGCTGTCTCACATTTCCCACATCGTAAATGCCGGGGGCGAGGCAGGGGCATGATATTTAAAAGACAATAGTTTTCAGTTGTCACATTTATCAATGACTGGTTAATTGTATAATGAGACTCACCAGAAACGCAATTTCCTAAATGCCACATGAACCTTGTACAATCATTTGTACACCCAAAGGTACCCCGAATTCTATGCACTTTTGATAAATGAGGGCCAGGGTGAGGAGCTCAGTTATCTGGGAGCAGCTAAGTCACTGCTCCTCCACTCTGCATCAATTTTAAATAATTAATCTATGATCGCTTAGTACTCTGCTGTATTGTTGCATTTATATAGTATGTATAACAATACATATTGTAGTGTATAACAATACCCATTTTAAATGAAATTCTGCTATAGTTTTATTGGCAAAATTGGCAATTTCTAACAATTTTTTAGGACATAAGAGCAGTCATAAATTGACAGCCACACTTCACTAAGTGTTTCAACCCTTATAAACAACACTGTTCAGTCAGCAGTGGCGGCCAAGTTCCTGCCTCTCTACACAAGGTTTCCAGCTGGTGTCCTCCCTCTAAGACAAGAGCCAACATGAGGCCATTGTAACTGGCTCATCAACCTTCGGACAGCTGTTTTTTCTCTTGTGGCCCCTCATTCTTACGTTTGTCAGCAAATTCCAAATCAATTATCCTGGAAATCCACAACATCCAGCTCTGATATAAACTCTTGGACCAGTTGCTGAGTTGTTCTTTTTTTTTTTCTTAAAACTACTTCTTTACAGTGCATCCGGAAAGTATTCACAGCGCTTCACTTTTTCCACATTTTGTTATGTTACAACCTTATTTGAAAATGGAATAAATTCATTTTGTCCTCAAAATTCTACACACAATACCCCATAATGACAACATGAATAAAGTTTTTTTGAGATTTTTGCAAATTTATTAAAAATAAAAAACTAAGAAATCACATATACATAAGTATCCACAGCCTTTGCTCAATACTTTGTTGATGCGCCTTTGGCACCAATTACAGCCTCAAGTCTTTTTAATATGATGCCACAAGCTTGGCACACCTATCTTTGGGCAGTTTCGCCCATTCCTCTTTGCAGCACCTCTCAAGCTCCGTCAGGTTGGTTGGGAAGCGTTGATGCACAGCCATTTTCTGATCTCTCCAGAGATGTTCACTTGCATTCAAGTCTGGGCTCGTGCTGGGCCATTCAAGGACATTCACAGAGTTGTCCTGAAGCCACTCCTCTGATATCTTGGCCGTATGCTTATGGTCGTTGTCCTGCTGAAAGATGAACCGTCGCCTCAGTCTGAGGTCAAGCACAATCTGGAGCAGGTTTTCATGCAGGATGTCTGTACATTGCTGCATTCATCTTTCCCTCTATCCTGACTACTCTCCCAGTTCCTGCCACTGAAAAACATCCCCACAGCATGATGCTGCCACCACCGTGCTTCACTGTAGGGACGATATTGGCCTGGTGATGAGTGGTGCCTGGTTTCCTCCAAACATGTGTAGCATTGACCTTGGGTTCCAATTTATAAAATCATTCTTTGCTGAAGAAGATCGATTCAACTCAGAAGTCTGGTCATGAACTGCTTCTCTCACCCAAGGACCAGAGTTGTAACACAACCCATCGGCCATTAAGTGGAAGTTTCCTGTGTCATGAATGCCCCTTCAGGGCAGATAGGCAGGCCCAGACACTGAACTGCAGTTGTGACATTTATTAATGAAAGAGAACAAAAATTCCAAAAATTGTGCAGACAAGACAAAAATGTAACAAGGTTAACATACAAGGGAGGCACTCCAGAGCTGGAATAGCTCTGGAGGAAATAAGGAAAAAACTTACTGATGGATGAAGTCCAGTAACATCAGACAGTGTAATCCATGTAATACTGCCGCAGTGAAACAAAGAGTTGGCAGTGCTTAAATAGTGGGCAGGCAGATGAGCAGCAGGTGTGGGCTGAGTAGGCAGATGACCTAATTACCCAACTGTTCACAGCTGGGAAACTGTGAACAGCAAGTGGGAATGTCTGAGAGAGGAGGGCACATAAGTGTCAATAAACCAAAATATATACAGAAAACTGACAACATAATACTAACAGAAATACAAAAACTCAGAAATAAATTGCGTCTGAGCTCAGAGGGAGCATACGAGCTCAGACTCATGACAGAGACCCCCCCCCCAAGGGGTGGAGTCCAAACACCCCCAGGCAACACCATAAAGGAACCCCCCCACCAAGAAAAAGGGTACAGCAAAAAATCACCCCAGGTGGGAGGTCGAGCCCGCTCAGGACCCAGACCCATGCTATGCCAGGCCCCTGGGCCCCCTAGGCCAAAGAACTCAGCTGTTTGGGAGGCCGGCCAAAGTACCAGGCCAGGCAGACGGCAACGTGGAATGAGTCGGGTGGCCTGCCGGAGAATATGGGCTACCCAACCCAATGGCCCAGTCTGTTGGGTGGCTGGCCTGAGTTCTTTAGCCACCAAGACCAGAGGGATGACCCAGGAGGTGGCTCCCCCAAGGGGAGGCCAAGTGAGGTGATGAAGGGCCAACGGGGGGAACCACGACAGTGTCTGGTGGCAGAGGAGAACCCACAATGGTGTCTGGCAGTGGCAGGGAGGAGAGGAGGCCTCAACACCCTCGGTGGTCCTGGGCAGAGAGAAAATAGCACCCGCGGTGGCTCTGGGCTGGAGCTTTGCAGCACCTGCAATGACTCCGGGCTGGAGCTCTGCTGCACCCGTGGTGGCTCTGGGCTGGAGATCTGCTGCACCCGCGGTGGACCTGGGCTGGAGATCTGCTGCCCCCGCGGTGGACCTGGGCTGGGCCAATGCTGCACCCTCGGTGGACCCAGGCTGGGCCAACACTGCACCCTCGGTGGACCCCAGGCTGGGGCGTAGCACCCATGGCGGGCCCAAGCTGGAGCGCAGCACCCATGTTGGATTGATGCTGGGGTGCAGCACCCACGAGGGTCCCTGACTGGGATGCAGCACCCAAGAAGACTCGAACCATGGAGGAGGGATCCAGATGACGGCCTCGGGCAGACAATGAGCTGCACCCATGACGACCTCAGCAGGGGGAGCTGGACCCACGGCAACCTCAGGTGATGAGTCTGGACCCACTGAGACATCTGGGATAGGTGGTTCTTCCCTGGTGACCCTGGAAGAAGGCTCAGGAATAACAGACAAAGGAACAGGGTCAGGGTCACCGGGAGCAGCGGGGCCTGGCGAGGTGAGCTCAGGTGCAGCTGGTCGCTGCAGCCAACTCTCCTCGCCAAGAGCCAGGCAAGATCTCTCCAGAACAGATAAGAAAAAAACAAGAGAGAGCACTAGCCTGAGCTCGAGCTCCACTGCTGTCCAGGACTTCGTCGATCCAGACGATGACGATGCCTCAGGCTCAGTCCATTGGAGGTCCAGCTCTGGCTCGAACTCCACAGCAGGCACGATGGTGGTTGCAGTCCTTGTCTCCCCAGACGAAAGGGCCTACGCTGGTGGCTCACCCAGCATGGCAGCTGAGGGTCGGCTCCACGCTGGCACTGGAATCAGGTCCTCCAGGGCCACAAGCTCCTCCATCATCCAGCAGCTCAGTTCAGGGACCGGTGGGCACTCAGGGACAGATGGAGGAGACACAGAGAGGGTAGGTGGGGAATTATTACTGCAGCAGGTGGGGAGAGCTCAGGGGACTGCATTTCCTGAGCCTCCCTACTGGGAATCAGGCAAGGCATATCATCAAAAACTGAAACTGAATGAAATGTAGCGTGCCTGTTTTCCCGGTGTTTGATGTTATCAGCTGCAACAGATGGAGTGTCATCCCTCTCCGTGGCCATGGTGAATGTGGGCACCCCCTGAGGACTGTGGAGGAGCCACCCCTGTAGTCATGGAGATGGACTTAGCCGGGGAACCAACGGATGACTTCT
Organism: Pholidichthys leucotaenia; assembly: GCA_020510985.1. NCBI lineage: Eukaryota > Metazoa > Chordata > Actinopteri > Cichliformes > Pholidichthyidae > Pholidichthys > Pholidichthys leucotaenia. Next base: position 153,117,951 of record CM035839.1, on the reverse strand, counting down.
CAGCAGCAGGAGAACACATCGAGGGGACGGGAATTGCAGCAGCAATGAAGGGAGGTGAGGCTGATGGGAAAGCCCATGACGGAGAAGAAAAGAGAGGATCTTCTGCGAGAATTGTCGGGCTCGATGTCGGGGAAGTGGCTGCTGAAGAGGCAGGAGGATTCCTCTGGCGGTCCGGAGCAGGATGATGGCGCCGTCGTGGAGCTGGTGATGTGCATGCTGGCGCTGGTAAGCCGGGAGAGGAGATGGACATTCACTGAGGAGGGCGCCTCCGTGACGGCTTCGGTCCAGCCGGAGACGACCCCATCTTCAGCCCCTGAAATGCTCGCTGGAGCGTGGAGAGCAGCTCCGTATATTGTGGATATATCCATAAGCCGGGGTGTGGCTCCAAAATGCCAACTGTGCCATTTACACTTTCCCAGGCCTTCGTGGGTCCACGGGCAGCTAGAGCTTCATCCACAAAATTTTGGATGAATTCCACCACCCGCTCCTCCTCCAAGCTTGGAGACCCCGCTGTCAATCTGCCTTTGTTTGTGTGAGACCAGCATGCTGGGAACATGATGAGCTCCAGTGCTCAGGTGAGTGAAAAGGAAAAAAGCAAAAAGGCAAAAATGCACACCTACAGCAGCTAGGTCTGATTATGGCATCAGTATTCTGTCATGAATGCCCCTTCAGGGCAGAGAGACAGACCCAGGCGCTGAACTGCAGTTGTGACATTTATTAATGAAAGAGAACAAAAATTCCAAAAATTGTGACGACAAGACAAAAATGCAACAAGGTTAACATACAAGGGAGGCACTCCAGAGCTGGAATAGCTCTGGAGGAGATAAAGAAAAAACTTACTGAAGGATGAAGTCCAGTAACATCACAATGTAATCCATGTAATACTGCCGCAGTGAAACAAAGAGTTGGCAGTGCTTAAATAGTGGGCAGGCAGATGAGCATCAGGTGTGGGCTGAGCAGGCAGGTGACTTAATTACCCAACTGTTCACAGCTGGGAAAGAGGCTGTGAATAGTCTGTTTGTTATGTTCATCTGTGGGGATTTCAATATAGATCTTATGAACTCAAAACAGCATAGTATGACATGTACAGTATGGGCTTACATCCAACAGTCACCAGACCTAGCAGAATTACATCACACAGTGCCACACTAATCGATAACATATTCACAAACATTATGGAAAATAATATCATGAGTGGGCTTTTACTGAATGATATCAGTGACCACCTGCCGATTGTTGTTGTCTATCAATGTGATTATAGGAAGAAAAAGTACACCAAAAATATTAAATATAAAAGAATAAGAACTGAAGAATCTATGTATTTACTGGCAAAGGAATTATTAATACAAGACTGGAAGATAGTTTGTGACGAAAAAGATATAAATAAAGCATATGATGAATTTTTTCAAATATTTCAATCATTGTACAACAAAAACACTCCTATAAAATGATACAGTGACAGACAACGAAACAAAAATAGTCCATGGGTCACCAAGGGGCTATTAAATGCATGTAAAAAGAAGAATTCATTATATAAACATTTCATTAAGTGTAGAACGGTAGAGGCCGAGATCAAATATAAAAGATATAAAAACAAGCTAACTAATATAATGAGGAGTTGTAAGAAATAATACTACAACAGAATATTAGAGGATAATAAAAATAACTTAAGAGGAATATGGCAAGTGCTAAATGGGATTATTATTAACCGTTCAAAGAATGCAAATTATCCAGAATATTTTAATGAAAATGACAATTTGATAAATAATATGGAGGATGTGGTCAGTGGTTTTAATAATTTTTTTGTAAACGTTGGTCCAGAATTAGCAAAAACAATAGTGACACCAGAAACAAACGATAATGGGCCTGTAAATGAAATAGAAGATAGAAATCCAAACACAATCTTTTTGGGTGCAGTAACTGAAAAGGAAATTGTTGAGACTGTAAGTAAATTTAAGAACAAAAAATCAACTGACTGGAATGAAATTGACATGACAATAGTGAAAAAAGTAATTGAAGGAATTGTTAAATCACTCACCCACATCTGAAACCTGTCATTTCAAACTGGTAAATTTCCAAACAAAATGAAAATAGCAAAAGTAATACCACTATACAAAGCAGGAGACAGTCATCATTTCACAAATTACAGGCCACTCTCTTTACTCTCACAATTCTCCAAAATATTTGAAAAAATTTTCATTAAGAGACTGGATGAATTCATTGAAAAACACAACCTCCTTACAGACAGCCAATATGGTTTTAGAGCAGATAAATCTACATCTCTGGCACTGATTGAACTCATAGAAGAAAATCACTAGTTGTATAGATTAAAAAAAAGTTTGCTGTAGGAGTATTTATAGATTTAAAGAAAGCTTTTGACACCACTGATCACAGAATTCTACTGAGGAAAACGTAACGGTATGGGATAAGAGGGGTCGGACTGAGTTGGGTGGAAAGTTATTTAAGTAACAGACAAGAGGAGGAGTAAGAGGAGGTGCGCCGGGTCTTTCAGAGACAAAAGATCAAGAAGGCTGCAGGACCTGATGGTGTGTCTCCATCCTGCCTGAGAGTCTGCTCCAACGAGTTGGCCCCCATCTTCACCCGGATCTTTAACAGATCACTGGAGCTGCGTGAAGTGCCTTCCTGCTTCAAACGCTCCATCATCATTCCAGTTCCCAAGAAACCCTCTGTTACAGGATTAAACGACTACAGACCTGTTGCCCTGACCTCTGTGGTCATGAAATCCTTGGAGAAATTGGTGCTGAACCACCTGAAGGTCATCACAGGCCCCCTGATGGACCCACTGCAGTTTGCCTACCGGTCAAACAGGTCAGTGGATGATGCAGTGAATATGGGACTACATTACATCCTGCAACACCTCGACTCCCCAGGGACGTACGCCAGGATCCTGTCTGTCGACTTCAGCTCAGCGTTCAACACCATCATCCCAGGCATTCTTCATCAGAAACTCCTCCAGCTCAAGGTGCCCCCCTCCACCTGCCAGTGGATCTCCAGCTTTCTGACTGACAGGTGGCAACAGGTGAAGCTAGGGAGATTTACATCCAGCTCCCGAAAAATTAGTACTGGCGCCCCCCAAGGATGTGTCCTTTCCCCACTGCTCTTCTCCCTCTACTCCAATGACTGCACCTCAGAGGACCCTTCGGTGAAGCTCCTGAAGTTTGCGGACGACACCACAGTCATTGGTTTGATCCGGGATGATGATGAGTCTGCATACAGGCGGGAGGTGGAGCAGCTGATCCTCTGGTGCAGCCAGAACCATCTTGAACTTAACCCAGCCAAAACGGTGGAGATGACTGTGGATTTCAGGCGACACCCCCCTTCATTCCCCCCACTCACCATCCTCAACAGCACAGTGTCCACTGTGGACTCATTCAAGTTTCTGGGTACCACAGTCTCCCGGAACCTGAAGTGGTCCTCCCATATAGACACTGTCTGGAAAAAGGCCCAGCAGAGGTTGTTTTTTCTGCGTCAGCTCAAGAAGTTTGATTTGCCTCAGGAGCTGCTGGTTGTCTTCTACACCGCCATCATCCAATCTGTCCTCTGCTTTTCCATCACTGTCTGGTTTGGATCTGCCACTAAACAGGACAAGACCAGACTGCAGTGGATCATTAAGTCTGCGGAGAGGATCATTGGTACTGACCTACCCTCCATTGAGAACTTATATCGGTCCATAACCAGGAAACGGGCGGGAAACATCTGTGCTGACCCATCACACCCCGGCCACAAACTGTTTGAACTTCTATCTTCTGGTCGTCGTTACAGATCACTGAAGGTCAAAACCACCCGTCACAGGAACAGTTTCTTTCCTCAAGCCATCACTCTGATGAACTCCTAACATTCACCTAGTCCTACCTGTTGCTGTACTCATGACTTTTCATCCATTATTACATTGCACATAACTCTCACACTGCTTTTTACTTCATTCACATTATATCACTGAATCTGAGTTCACATTGAAATACTGTGTGACTGTATATTTTTTCATATATTTCTGCAAAGTGTGGTTAGTCTGAGTAAATAACTGCATATATTCCTGTATATATTTGCATCCTTTTATAGAAACGTGGACAGACTGTAATTTACTGTACATACTCTGTTGTCATTGAATCCTTATTTAAATCCTCCACCTGAACAATGAGAGCAAGTTTTTAGCCAAAGTCAAATTCCTTGTATGTGTTGTGCATACTTGGCCAATAAAGCTGATTCTGATTCTGATTCTGATTCTGACAACAATTTGTACAAATAGGTGAGCACAAGTCACCCTTCATGGACATCTCTTGTAGTGTGCCCCAGGGGTCAGTTTTGGGACCCAAGCTCTTTATCTTATATATACTGTATATTACATATGCCAAGTATCAAAAATTCTGAAATTTATTTTGTTTGTAGATGATACAAATATCCTTTGCACTGGTGAGAATTTTCAGCAGGTTTTAGAGGTCGTCACAACTGAAATGAAAAGTTAATGCAGTGGTTCAACATAAATAAATTATCTCTAAATCTGGAGAAAAAAAACAAAAACCCAAGATTATGTTGTTTGGAAATTATAAAAATAAATCATGAAATAATTGTATTGATAGATGATACCAGAATTGAAATAGTACAGGAAAATAAGTTTCTGGGGGTGACGCTAGACAATAAAATCTGCTGGAAACCTCACATCAGTCACATCTGGGCCAAGTTGGCAAAATGTATAGGGATACTGGGGAAGATAAGACACATTTTGAACTATAAATCATTGTTCTTACTGTACAATTCACTGTTTTTACCATATCTTAACTACTGTGTAAAGTTCATGGATTTAGTTAAATTTAAGACAGCACAAGTAATCTTCAGGCAATTAATAATCAACTCCCAACTAATATACAAAAAATATTCAAAAAAAAAAAGAGAAAATTATTATAATTTGAGAGGAGACTTAAACTTTACAAAACCTAAGGTACGAGCAACTAAGAAAAGTATGTGCATATCTGTCTGTGGGGTGGATTTGTGGAACAGTCTGGAGCTGGAACTAAAACTATGTACAAACAGATATCAATTCAAAAATAGGTATAAACATTATTTGCTAAAAGGATATATGTTAGCGATGTAGTATTAATATGTAAAATGCACTAAACTCACTCTGGGACACTATGGTATGGTAGGTGGGACAGTACTATGTACTGTATATCTGTGTTTGGGGCTGGGTATAGATGTATGGGCTATATGTATGTAGGGATGGATGGGTGTCAGTGTTGATTAAAATATAGTTACATTAACTGTCTACTTGGGGTTCTTAATTGAGATAATATGTATATATTTCACATGGGTTGTATTTAGGGAAATGAAGAGTTGGAGTAAATAAGTGTTAACTTCTTCCTTCTCCCTTTTGAGCACTGTACACGGTCACTTTTATTGCACTTGTCATTTGTTTTGTTTTTGCGTTTTTGTTTGAAATAAAGTATCTATCTATCTATCTATCTATCTATCTATCTATCTATCTATCTATCTATCTATAATTGGTACAAATAAAGAATTGTTAATAAAATTGTCCATTATCTGGACTGGTGCCCCAAAGATCATGTTTGTGTAATGAAAGGAAACTTTCATCCCCACTCACATTCTTATTTACATCAGTACTTGTACCAACAATAAAACACCTATAAAACCCAATAACAATAAATTCCTACACATGATGCCTGGCATTCAAGTCTTCAAGTCTCATCAGACCAGAGAATTTTGTTTCTCATGGTCTGAGAGTCCTTCAGGTGCCTTTTGGCAAACTCCAGGCGGTTCTGCCATGTGCCTTTTACTAAGGAGTGGCTTCTGTCAGGCCACTCTACCATACAGGCCTGATTGGTGGATTGCTGCAGACATGGTTGTCCTCCTCTCTCCACAGAGGAACGCTGGAGCTCTGACAGAGTGACCATCGGGTTTTTGGTCACCTCCCTGACTAAGGCCTGTCTCCCCCAATTGCTCAGTTTAGACGGCCGGCCAGCTCTAGGAAGAGTCCTGGTGGTTCAGAAATTCTTCCATTCACGGATGATGGAGGCCACTGTGCTCATTGGGACCTTCAAAGCAGCAGAAATGTTTCTTTACCCTTCCCCAGATTTGTGCCTCGAGACAATCCTGTCTCGGAGGTCTACAGACAATTCCTTGGACTTCATGCATGGTTTGTGCTCTAACATGCACTGTCAACTGTGGGACCTTATATAGAAAGGTGGGTGCCTTTTCAAATCATGTCCAATCACCTGAATTTACCACAGGTGGACTCCAATTAAGCTGTAGAAACATCTCAAGGATGATCAGTGGAAACAGATGGCACCTGAGCTCAATTTTGAGCTTCATGGCAAAGGCTGTGGATACTTATGTACATGTGATTTCTGAGTTTTTTTATTTTTAACAAATTTGCAAAAATCTAAAAAAAAAAAAAACTTTTATCACGTTGTCATTATGGGGTATTGTTTGCAGAATTTTGAGGAAAAAATGAATTAAATCCATTTTGGAATAAGGCTGTAACATAACACAATGTGGAAAATGTGAAGTGCTGTGAATACTTTCCAGATGCACAGTACATCCCTTCTCCATTGGGACTGTAACAATTATATTCTTTCCTCCAGACTGACGTTTTTTGGAGGGGTGGGGGTGAGGAGGACCAAATGAAGAACATAGAAGATTAAGGAAAAGTCCAAAATACTAAACTTTTTGTGCAAATTGAGATCAAACACGAGTAGTCAAAAAAAATCCACTAAGGAGCAGCCATGGTCAACAGTCAAACACAACACTCAAAAGGCCAAACACAAATACAGTGGTGTGAAAAAGTGTTTGCCCCCCTTCCTGATTTCTCATTTTTTTATATGTTTGTCACACTTAAATTGTCATAATCTTGAGCAAGAGTGGGCGCCGTGCTCAGCTTCTTAGTTGTGTCATGTCATCTCTTGCTTTTCTGTATCTGTTTATCTTGTATTTGTGATGGTTCTTGGTTTTGTCATTATAGTCTTATTTATGTATTTATGTATTATCTTGTTTTCCTATTTATTCCCCCATGTCAGTTCTTCTTTTGTAGTATCTGTAGTTAACAGTTGTATTATTAGCTTTCCTCAGTTCTCCGTTAGTACATTGTTCTTGTAATTGTTCCTGATTCGCTTTCGTCTTGTTTGGTGCTTTTACTTTGACAGTCATTGTTTACTTTTTCCTGTCAAAGCCAGTTTGCAGGCTTTGACAGCTGTTACCGGGTTAATTAATTATTCCTCCCTCATGCCACCCACACCTGATCGGGTTTGTACAATTATTCTTGCCTGCCTATTTAAGAATGGTTGTTCAGTTTATTTGTCACTGGGCCATTACCTATCTGTCATTCCCGGACGGAGTTCCTGTCTCCTGTAAATTAAGTCCACCCTCTGAGCTGGGAAACTGTAGCCTCCTGCTCTGTTTTATGTTTCTGTAAGTTTGTGTGTTAGGGGTTGTGTGATTAAGTGTGCAAAACTCACAGCTTGCATTTGGTGTCTTCTGTTTGCCCTTGCCTGGAAGGGCAAGCTTATGACAGAATTGTCATGGTCCGTGTGCTGACTTTGTCGGCACTCGGATTGTCCGGTTGTTCTCCATTCTCTCCTCAGGCACACCACTAAGCCTCCGGGCTTTTATTCTGACAGCGTCTCGGCAGGGCTTCCGGCTGTCGGAGCGGAGCTCTGCTGAACGGCAAAATTCCATCAGCTGATTAATTTGTCAAAGCCCTATTTAAGGGAGCAGCTCTGCTTGCTCGGGGCTGCAACCTCGCTTATGGATAACGCTGGTCTCCCCAACATTAGACTGGAGTCCCTACGTTCCGGCTCCAGTCATCCTCTATTCCTTGCAACACTCTGTAAGTTTATTCCTTTATCCGTGTGAATCGTCAGTGTATCCTTGCCTTAGTCCTTATTTGTGTTTAGCCCCTCGTGGCTCATTATTTTGTACCTTTTTGTCCTGTGTTAATAAATACGCAAACTCACTGGTCGCCTATAGCGTCTCATTAGCGGTCAGTGAGGGCCGCACCATAACAGTAGATCGCAGCCAAGAGAGACACCGGTGACCGTGAGTTTGCTTTTGGACTTGAGTTTTTTCCCTTCTCCGAGGAGCTCGTATTGCTCAGTATGTCCACTCTCGAGCGTGGGTATTGTCCCGAGTGGCTTCAGGAGGTAGACGGCCACCTGGCAGAAGCCCATCTCCTCATGCCCACCTACGCAGCATACGAGCCTCTGGGTCTCGCTCAGAGAGCGTTATTAGAGTATCATCTCACCTCCTTTCTGGAGGGAAAGGAGCGAGTGGCGTGGATAGTGTCACAACGTGGACGGATAGAAAGAGCGCTTGAGAGGGCAGCCAAGGAACCCTCACCTCCTTTCCCGAGAACGGCGTCCCTGATGAGGAGGGAGATCTGTGGACTGGAGGGAAATCCCGGTAGGAGGCCGATGGTGGGTCATCTCCATTCCTCGCCTCGGGAGTCAGCTCCTGTCGCCCGTCCAGCCCAGGTGCAGCGTTTCCCTGGCTCCACCTCGCTCTCTGTTGGTAAGCGTCATCATACAGCCACCGTTAGGCCTCTGCAAGAACCCCGTCCGGATCCAGTTTCGGGTTATCGGAGGAACTCTGCCTCCCAGTCAGCTGCTTCTTCTGTGTCACGTCAGGAGGGAATTCCCACAGCCTCTCCCTCCGGGTCATCTGTCCCTGCTGTCCCGTCATCTCCTTATGCCCAGATCGCCTCGGCTGTCACCCCTTCCTCATCAACGTCTTCCCCGGCTGCTGTGAGTGCCCTGAGTCCTGCTTCGGCGAGGTACGTCATCAATCCATCGCAAGCAGTTCCTCCTTGTCTTCCCGGGGGGCCCTCCGTCACCATCCAGCAGGGGAAGGGAGGAACCAAGTCCACTGCAGCGGGTTCTATCGGGCCTCAGCGGATCAGGCAAGTGTCTCTTCATTCTTTTCCTTCATTGGGTGAATTGCCTTGCTTGATTCCTGGGGGTGGAGTTCGGGGTTCACAGTCCCCTGAGCTCCCTCCACCTGCTGCAGAAACTAAATATGAACCTGTTACCTTTGTGTCTCCTTTCCCTGAGTGTTCCACGGTGCCAGGCCTACGCCGCCGGACGAGGAGGGAGCCTGCAGGCCTGGAGAGCCTGGTCCCAGCCCCGCAGCCATGACACGGGCAGAGGAGGAGGGCAGACTGCAAGTTGGAGCCTGCGCCGACGACGAAGCGTCCCCGGGTCTCCACGGAGGAGCAGTTCGACCCTGCAGGTCGAGGATCTCCTGTCACCACACTGTGCTGGTCGTCGGCGTGGTCGTCAGCGTTGGAGGGTCCTCAGACTGTGGTGACCATCATGCCGGCTGCAGAGCCCACCGTAGCCGGGTGGGAGCCGGAGGAGGTCCTTCTTCGTCCTGAGCCCGGATCGCCGAAGTCCTGGACTGCGACAGAACTTGAGATCAGGCAAGTGCTCTACTTTGTCTTCCTTCTTTCTACTCTGGAGCATTTTTGCCTGTCTCTCAGGGAGACGAGCTGGGTGCAGCCATCCGCTGCATTCGAGCTTGTCTTGCTGGGTTCTGTCTGTTCCCTCTCCTGAGCCTTCTCCCAGGGTCGCCGGTGATGAGTCAGTCCTGGTCTTTGCTCTGGAGGTTCCAGGTTCAGGGTTGGAGGTCGTCCTTGGTGCTGTTCCAACCCAGTCGGGGTCCATCGTGGGTGCAGCCGCGACCCAGTCGGGGTCCATCGTGGGTGCAGCTGCGATTCGATCAGGGTCCATCGTGGGTGCAGCTCGGGCTCACCTGGGGTCCGACAGGAGGACAGCACCCGTTCTGGTGAAGTTCAGAGGTGGAGCTGCAGGTCCTCCGCTGATCTTAGCTGGACTGGCCCCTTGTTCTGTTCCCGTTTCCTCTTTCCCTCCATCAGGTGCCGCAGGGATTTCTCATGATCGGCTCGGCTCTCCCTCGCCGCTCCTCGCCATAAGGAGGCTGTCTCCCAATCTCCCCCTGTGGTCCTTTTGGCCTGATGATGCAGGTCGGCCGCCTGGGAAACTTTTTCGCCAGTTTGGCGTTCTGGGTCGGCCACCCGACGAATTGTACTTTCTACTGGGCGACCTGGTTTGGCCGCCGGAGGTTCTGTCTCTCTGGGCCTGGGACTGGGGTAGGCCACCCAAACTTTTCCTTTTCCCCTCATTTGTGATCTGGACTCTAGACGCAGGCAGGCCACCTGAACTTGTTTTTTGTTTTTTTTTTCTCCATTGCGCTCTGCCTGTCGTCATTCCTGTTTCCTCCCTCCCTCCCTCCTCTGAGTGAGTAGGGATGTTTTTGTATGAAGTCTTGGACTGTATTGAACTGTTTATCGCCACTCTTTTGCGTGTGTTTTTTTTTTCCTTCCTCGATAGTCTGAGATGTACTCTGGTGTTGTCTCTGCCAGTTCTTGTTTCTCATTGTACTGTATGTATTCGCCACTAGTTAGCATGGTTTTTTTTTCTCTCTCCTCTTCCTTCTTCTGTTTGAAGGATGATTATGGTGCTGTTTATTTCTTCTGTGCCTGTATATTTTGGGTTTTTTACCTGGTATTTCTGTTTGTGACCTGTAGGCTTAATATTCTGTTATTTGTATTTATTGTCCTGACTGGCTGCCATCTGTGCATTATGGGGTGTTTTGTGTTTTGTTTTTTTTTTCTATGCTCTGTAATTGCTCCATGGTTTATTTTCTGTGTTTGCCTTTGTCTCCTGGTTCTGACCCTCCTCGGCCTTTTTCCACCTCCTTCACTTCCGCCTCCCAAAGAGAGCAGACGCTTTTTCTCCAGCTCCGGCTCTTTATCTCTCTCCTCCCCTAACTGACTGGATCCCAGCTTGCTATTGTCTGTCTGTGTGTCTCTACTGCTGATTATCAAACGAAATTATGGATTTAATAAGCTGGGCTTTGAACGCAATTGACACTATTTTTTCAACGGGGAAAAGTGGCCCGGGGGAGCCGGTTTGCCCCGCAGGAACAGCGGCCGCGGGCTATTTGAAGGACACAAGTAATTGGAAACTCTTGTGCCTCTCTCTATCGAAGATGTTGAAGATTTATACCTCTTCGTAGCAATGGTCATCGGAATTCTACTGATTGGATCTGGGATTGTTCTGGTGTACCGTAAATTGAAGAAGATGGACGGAGCCTATCAAAATGCTGACCTGGCAAGGCTTAACCATCAAATTGACCAATTGGGCAGGACTCTGACAGCGGCTAATGGAGAACTGTCTAGGAAAATGGATTACATCATGATTACGCTGAGAGCCGTCCATGATGATTTCAACATCCAGCAATGAAGGATTTAAGTACTGAATCTGTAAGAGAATATAAAGTTTTTTTTCTCTGAAGTCAGTACTATTCGACTCATTCGACCTCCCCTCACAGTCACAGTCCTCCAGATTATCTGCAGTTTTTTGTTTTCAAAACATGTGAGCAGCACTGACTCTCAAGGACAGCCAGCTGTCTGGCAAACTATACCATCTGCTGTGCAAGGTCACAAGCCTTTGCCAGATGGTAGACATAACATCTCCTGCTGAAGAGACTTTGTTGTTCTTAACTGATATAAACACCCTCACTCAACACCTCACTCATACTGACTCACTATACTGATGAGAAGATTATTCATTCACTGCTCTCTTTGTGTCCTTGCATAGATTCTATTGTCTGCTACTTGTGCACTGAGAGCTTTTTTTCTTGTAATCATAATATTGATCATTTATGACCTGTATTCTGACAAACAATGCTTTTTTTCTCTCTCCTATTGTGTTTATCCCTTTCCTCCCTCATGCTTCCTGTTCCCCGTCTGCTGACAGGCGCGTCACTGATGCTGCCGCATCACTGAAAATGTCAACTATGTCGTTTTCAGTGTCAAGTCAAATCCCTCGTATGTTTATCAGTTGTTTACTGTGAATGTACTTGGCAATAAATCTTTTCTGAGTTCTGAGTTCTGAGTTCTCCCTCCCTGGGGCGGTCATGTTGTCCTTCCAGTTGGGGGGGGGGAGCTCAATGTTACACCGCGTCTGGAATTCGCTTCGTGAACGGGGGCATCTGTCATGGTCCGTGTGCTGACTTTGTAGGTACTCAGATTGTCCGGTTGTTCTCCGTTCTCTCTTCTCGCTTTTATTCTGACAGCGTCTCGGAGGGGCTTACGGCTGTCGGAGTAGAGCTCCACTGAACGGCGAGATTCCAATCAGCCGATGACCTTTCATCAGCTAATTAATCTGACAAAGCCCTATTTAAGGGAGCAGCTCTGTTTGCTCGGGGCTGCAACCTCACTTATGGATAACGCTGGTCTCCCCAACGTTAGACTGGAGTCCCTACGTTCCGGCTCCAGTCATCCTCTATTCCTCGCAACACTCTGTAAGTTTATTCCTTTATCCATGTGAATCGTCAGTGTATCCTTGCCTTAGTCCTTATTTGTGTTTAGCCCCTCATGGCTCATTATTTTGTACCTCTTTGTCCTGTGTTAATAAATACGCAAACTCACTGGTCGCCTATAGCGTCTCATTAGCGGTCCGTGAGGGCCGCACCATAACAAGAATGACCCGGCCAGTTTTTTTTGATGCCAGCAGCTGTGTGTTTGCTCGTTTTTTCTTTTTTGCCCCATGCTTTTGTCAAGTCCGTTTTTTTGTGGGATGTCTGCCTGTATGGACTTTAGTGTGTTGGGACTGGATGAGGTGGAGTGTGGGGGCTGTGGGATTAGTAGAGGACTTTATCTCGGATGCTCGCACCTCCCACACTCCCGAAACAACCCTGAGAAGTCTGGATAGTGCGGCACAGGTAATTGAGGCCTGCCCCAGTCTATGGCGCTATCCGGGACTCAAGGTTCTCCATGTTTCCGTTTCTGAATCTCAACATAAACTCCGTGAGCGGGTGAGAAGCTCTCCATCTACCATGCCTGTGTGGACAAAGAAGCGTCCTCGGGTGCAGAAGCCCTCCACCTCTTGCCGCTCTCCAGCAGCAGCCCCACCTTCTCCTCCCAAACAGTGGCCCGCACCATTGGCCGAGGAGCTGGAGGAGTGCCGGAAGGTTATATTATCCAAGACAGAACTTCTGCTGGATTACAAGCCATGGCTCCTCCCAGAATATGCGCAGCAGTTGGAAGGAGTTTCACCGGATGGAGCGGAGTTAGAGCCGACGTTTGCGCGTCCCCTGACTCCGGAGCTTCAGCCACCTCGTCATGAGCCCATGTCTCCGCCTCCTCACCAGGCGACCTCCTCAGCTCTCAGGAGAACATCGTCTGGTCCTGCGGCAGCAGCTACCATCATGCCCCAGGAAGTAAGGCAAGTGCTTTTTCATTGTCCTACACATAAAAATTAATTTTCTTGCCTTATTTCCGGTGGTGAGGCTCAGTATCAGCAGTCCACTGTAGCTGAGTCCTCATTGCCTGCTGCTGCCATGTCGTCCTCACCTGTTCCTCCTGTGTCCCTCTCCATTCTTCCTGACTGTCCACCAGTCCTGGGAGGGAGCTGCCAGATGATGGAGGGGTTTACGGTTCCAGAGGGTTCTAATCCAGTCCCACAGCCACATTCTACATGGGAGAAGAGCACTCCCTGTGTCCCGAGGCCTGTGCTGACAAAGAAATGTCCCCTGGTTTTGGCACCATGGGACCCGGTGCCATCAGTGAGGTGTTCCTTGGCTCTGCCACGCAGGGGTGGAGCTTCATCTGCGTCGAAGTCTGAGCCGATGAAGAAGCGTCCCCTGCCTCCGGCGCTTTGCCCCCCTTGCCAGACGCCTGTGTCACCGCCATCTTGCCAGACGACCTCAGCCATCTCTGGAGGAGCTTTGTCTGGTCCTTCAGCAGCAGATACCACCATGCCCTGGGAAATAAGGCAAGTATGTTTTCATTCTCCTGGACATAAAAATGAAATGTCTTGCCTTATTCCTGGTGGTGGGGCTCAGCATCAGCAGCCCACTTTAGCTGAGTCTTCACCACCTGCTGCTGCCGTCTGCTCCTCACCTGCCTCTTCCATGTCTCCTCCTGTGTCCCCTGGATGTCCCCCTGTCCTGGGATGGAGCTGCCAGATGATGGAGGAGCCTGCGGCCCTGGAATATTCTGACCCAGCCCCGCAGTCACATCCCGGATGGGAGGGGAACACTACCTGTGCACTGAAGCTTGAGCCAACAGGAGAGTGTCCCCTGATTTCAGCGGCACAGGAGTCAGCTTTATTGGAGAGGCAATCTCCAGTGACAGCAGCCACGCCAGGAATTCCACCAGCATCGGCTGCCATGCTGGGGAGTTCTTCAGCTGCGTCCACCATCGTGCCTGCAGCAAGAGTCACTGCAGCAGAGTTGCTGGAGTCCTAGATGGCGGTGGAGCTCGAGTCTAGGCAAGTAATCTGTTCTGTTTCAATACCTGCAGATTTAGAGAAATCTTGTCTAGCTCGTGTTGGGAAGAGTTGTTGCAGATGTCCTCTGCTCCTAAGCTCTCTTCGCCAGGCATCACTGCTGCCGGTAATGTTCCGGTGTTTTTCTCTCCTTCGCCATCCGAGGTGACCACATCGGGAATAGACGTTCAAGTGAATGGATCTGAGACATCCCAGCCTGAATCATCGGCATCCTGGAGGGCAGTGCAGCTCGAGCCAAGGCAAGTACTCTGTTCTATTTCTACACTATCAGTTATAGAGAAACCTTGTCTTGTTCATGGTGAGGAGAATCAGCTGCAGACTCCCTTTGCCTCTGAGGTCTCCTCGCCAGGCTCCACTGCTGCCGGTGATTCTTATCCGGTGTCTGTCTCTGTCCTTTTGTCTGAGCCATCGCCTGAGGTCTCTGAAGATGGTCAACCTTCACCTGAGGTCACCGAGGGTCTTCCATTTCTGCCTGAGGTCACCGAGGGTCCACCATTTCTGCCTGAGGTCACCGAGGGTCCTCCATCTCTGCCTGAGATCAACGAGGGTCCTCCATGTCCACCTGAAATCACTGAGGGTTCTCCATCTCCGCCTGAGATCATCGAGGGTCCTCCATCTCCACCTGAGGTCATCAAGGTTCCTCCGCCTCCGTCCGAGGTCGCCGTGGGTCCTCCGTCCATTCTGCCTGGCTTCGCTGAGGGGCATCAGTCCACTTCGTCTGGTCCCACTGATGGTTGTCAGTCCACTTTGTCTGGTCCCGCTGATGGCCCTCAGTCCATTTTGTCTGGTCCCGCTGATGGTCGTCAGTCCACTTTGTCTGGTCCCGCTGATGGCCCTCAGTCCATTTTGTCTGATCCCGCTGATGGTCTTCAGTCTGCTTTGTCTGGTCCCGCTGATGGTCCTCAGTCCACTTCGTCTGGGTTCGCTGATGGTCTTCAGTCCACTTCATCTGGTTTCGCTGATGGTCTTCAGTCCACTTCGTCTGGGTTCACTGAGGGTCCTCAGTCCACTTTGTCTGGTCTCGCTGATGGTAATCAGTACTCCTCATGACTAGGTTTCTCTGCTGGTCAGCCATCATTGCCTTCGCCTGAGGCTTCCGCTGAACAGTCATTCCCCTCATCTGGTCCTCGCATTGGGTAGATCCACTGGTCAGCCATCCCTACGCCCAGTCTTCTCACTTATCAGTCACCTTCCTCATTGGGTTTTCATCTCTCAGCTCCTGTGGTCCGTGGTAAGCACTGGGTCTGGCTGCCGCCTCTGGGGGAAAGCGGGGGGGGGGGCGCATTGTGCCCTGCGGCCCGCTGGCTCAGGGATGCTGGGAGACCACCCAATGGACTACGCTGTCTGCTGGCATGGCTCTGGAACTCAGGGAGGATACCCAATTTGTTCCACCATGGGATTGGGTGACTCTGGGATTCTCACAAACCACCTGAACTGCCTTATTGTGTCACCTGAATGTCCCAGAGTTCTGTTCTCCTTTTCTGTTCAATGTTGTGGGTCATGGGTGTTTTCTTGTTTTTTCTTGTTTTTTTGGTTTGTTTCAGTCCCACTATGCCTGGTTTCCCCCTCCTCCCACCCGGGGTGGGTTGTTTTTACCTCTTGGGGGAAGGGGGGTCTTCCTTGTGGGTGGGTCCTTTTTTCTTTTTTGATTGACCTTCAGGGTGTCTGGTATCCACCTTTTTTTGGGGGGGGGGGGCACTGTCATGATCCTGAGCGTGGATGAGCACCGTGCTCAGCTTCATAGTTGTGTCATGTCATCTCTTGTATTTCTGTATCTGTTTATCTTGTATTTATGATGGTTCTTGGCTTTGTCATTATAGTCTTATCTATGTATTTTTGTATTATGTTGTTTTCCTATTTATTTCCCCATGCTAGTTCTTCTTTTGAAGTCTCTGTGGTTATCAGTTGTATTATTAGCTTTCCTCAGTTCTCCATTAGTGTATTGTTCTTGTAGTTGTTCCTGATTCTCTTTCGTCTCGTTTGGTGGTTTTACTTTAACAGTCATTGTTTACTTCCTCCTGTCAAAGCTGGTTTGCGGGCTTTGACAGCTGTCACTGGGTTAGTTAATTATTCTTCACTCATGCCACCCACACCAGATCCAGTCGTACAATGATTCTTGCCTGCCTATTTAAGAATGGTTGTTCAGATTACTTGTCGCCAGGTCATTACCTATCTCTCATTCCCAGACGGAGTTCCCGTCTCCTGTATCGTAAGTCCAGCCTCCAAGCTGGGAAACTGTAGTCTCCTTCTCTATTTAATGTTTTTGTAAGTTTGTGTGTTAGTGGTTGTGTGATTAAATGTGCAAAACTCACAGCTTGCATGTGATGTCTTCTGTTTGCCTTTGCCTGGAAGGGTGAGTTTATGACATAAATGTTTCAGATCATCAAACAAATTTAAATATTAGACAAAGATAACACAAGTAAACACAAAATGCAGTTTTTAAATGAAGGTGTTGATTATTAAAGGAAAAAAATCTAAACCTACATGTGTCACCATGGGGTGAGACGCCGGCTCGGCGCTCAGCCCATGCTCCTTTTATCCCTGCCTCTCATTGGGCAGCGCCTCAGCTGGCTCCCAGCTGTCAGTGTCACGGGACGGCTGGGGCCAATTAATCCTCATCAGCTGGGGCGCTGCTAATGAGTATAAAGAGGAGCAGCCACGATTATTCGGCGCTGCGACATAAGCACGACTAGGCTGGAGCCCCTTCGTCTGGTGCCAGCCCTTGTCTCATCATCCAGCATCTCTCGTAAGTGTTTTCCCGTAAGAAGTATTTGTGCCTCTGTGCCCCCATGTCCGGCGCAAGCCCTCTACTAGTCTTAGCGAATCACTTGGGAGCGCCACCTTATTAACTGTTAACTCTGTTGCTGTACTGCCCATGAGTGTAACTATGTATGAGCATCTGTGCTTTCCTCATCCCTTACCCCTGTCACTATTAAACATCACAACTGACTGGCTCGCCCTTGGCTCTCTTATTGCGTGGCTCCCTAGAGCCACGTGTGACAGTATGTCGCAGCCAGAACGAGTTGCCTGCAGCCGTAAATGGTTTGGACTTGTACCTTCCTGTCCGGGTGTTAGCGCCGTTAGCACGCCGTTTCCCAGGAGTCACCTCCGACGCCAGGGCGACAAGCTGAGGTCCATCCTGGGGGCTGTTGACAGGACGCTCTTCACCCTGCACGACGCCTCCAATGCGAGACGCTGGCATCCGGGCCGTGCTGAGGATCTCCTGGACAGTTACACTCGCTCCTTATTCCATCTCGAGGTCGGTGCCAGGATTGACGCCATGGACACACAGCGAGAGAAGCTCCGCGGGTTGGATGGAAACCCCAGCAGAACGCCGAAGTGGATGACGTTGCCCCCTGCTTCGGGACCCCGTTCCTGCTGCCATTCCAGCCCAGGAGTTCGCGCCACCCAGAGGGCTTCCCCCGTTCTGCACCACGTCACTCGGGATTCCCCCCATGGAGCCGCAGCTGACAGCAGTTACGTCTGGGACCGAGTGGCTGACGTGATTCCCGCTGTGCATCCATTCACCATCTGCAGGCACGTGGCGGCGGCAGTGAGATTGGTGGAGAGGACTCCAGGGCAGCGAAGCTTTCCCGAGCTCAACGCCTTCCTCGTCTCGGTCTCTGCTCAGGAACGGCGATTCCTGGGTTCCCCCCTCGCTTCGTCCCCTGGGAATAGTCGTCATCACTTCGCCAAGTCACCTCAGCATGAACCCCGTCCAGATCCAGTTCTGGGCTTCCACCAGGACCTCTCCTCCCACGCAGCTGTCACCTTTTCGCCTCGTCAGTGTGGAGATTTTACAGCCTCGTTCCCTGAGCCTCATTCCCCCGCTGTCACTCCAGGGCATTCGGGCTGGCTCACCCCGGCTGATACCCCCTCCTCCTCGACGCGCTCCCCGACTGCTGTGTGTGCCTGGAATCCCGGCCTGGTGAGCCCTCTCCTGGAGACGATGCGAGCGGTCCCCAGACGATTTCCCAGGGGGTCCTCCGTTATCGCCTGGCGGGGAGAGGAGGAAGCAATGTTCACCGCAGCAGGCTCCACCCAACCTCCAGGAGGCAGGCAAGTCTCAGTTTATTTACATCAGTTTAATGATTTGCTCTGTCACACTCCTGGAGGTGGAGCTCGGGGTTCGAAGCTCCCTGAACTCCCACCACCTGCTGTAACCTGTGCCTTTAATCCTGCATCCTCTGTGTCTCTCTCCGCCGAGCGCTCCCCGGCTCCGGGTCAACATGGTGGGACGAGGAGAGGGCCTGCGGTTCCGCAGCTACGTTGTGGGCGGTGGAGGAAGACCGACTGCTGTGTGGAGTCTGCGCTGACGACCAAGCATCCCCGGGTCTCCACGGAGGTGCGGTTCGGTCCAGCAGGACGAGGTTCTCCTACCATCACGCCGCGTGGACTGTTGGCGTGGCTACTTGCGCTGGAGGAACCTCAAGCTGCACTGACCATCGTTCTGGCTGTGGGGCCCGACGCAGCCGAATGGGAGCCTGACAACGACCTCCGGACAACGGATCCTGGATCTTCGCAGTCCTGGACGGCATCGGAACCCGAGATCAGGCGAGTGCTCCTCTCTCTTTTCTCCCTCTATTTCTCTGAGCACTTTAGCCTGTTTCTAGGGGGGATGAGCTGGGTGCAGCCGCCCGCTGCATCCGAGCTCGTTCCGCCGGGTTCTGGCGCTGCCGGTGATCCTGACCCCGGTTCTGTTTTCTCCTCTGAGCCTTCTTCCAGGGTCGCCGGCGAGGAGTTGCTGTTCCTCGTGGTGCTGTGGGGTCCAGGTTCAGTGTTGAAGGTCGGTTCTGGTGCGGTGCCGACCCAGTCGGGGTCCGTCGTGGGTGCTGCTCCAGCGGTGCTCGACGTGGATTCGCCCGAGACCCAATCGGGGTCCGACGCGGGTGCTGCTCCAGCGGCATTCAGCGTGGGTTCGCCTAAGACCCAATTGGGGTCCGACGCAGGTGCCCCCCCAGTGTTGTCCAGGTCCGGTGGGGAGGTGGCTGTTCCCCTGCAGCCTGACGCTCGTCTACCTCATCATCAGCTCTCCCCTAAGCCTCTTCCTCCGGGGTCCGCTCTGACCCTTCGCCCGTCTCAACGGTCCTGGTGGTTGAGTGACGCGGGTCGACGGCTCGACCTGCAAGCCTTCTGGTTCGGCGAGCTGGTCCAACCTCCCGACGAACTGTATTGTTGCTGGGTGGCCTGGCACGGCTACCGGTGGCCTAGTTTCTTGGAACTTGGGTTTGGACTTGGCCGCCCGAACATTGTCTCTTCCCCGGGTTGCCAACTGGACAATGGGCGGGGAGATTACCAGAACAATTCCGTCCGTTTTGGACTCTGCCTGCCGTCTCCTCGGGTGTCCTTTACTTCTTTTATTATTATTGAGGTCACTCGAGTGTAGTTTCTTTGTCCGTTAGGGGAATATATGTTTTTGTGCTGTGTGTTGTGTTTTTTTATTAACCATACTCAGCATTTTTATCTTATCATTATCCTGTGCTCCTGTCACCATTATCCCTCTAGGTGACCCTTGTATTTAGTGCTGTGTATCGTGTTTTTTCCCCTTATAACCGTACTCAGCAATTTACCTTATTGTCACCCTGTTTCACCTGTCACCATTATCCCTCTAGGTGACCCTCCTTGTATTTAGTGCTGTGTATTGTGTTTTCTCCCTTATTAACCGTACTCAGCATTTTACCTTATTGTTATCCTATGATCCTGTCACCTTTATTCCTCTAAGTAATCCCCCGTTTTTTTTTGGTGCTGTGTATTGTGTTCTCCCCCTTGTAAACCGTACTCAACATTTTTCCCTCATGTTCATCCTGTTCCTACCCTGTCACCGTTATTTCCCTGGGTGTCCCTCTTTGTATATGGCGCTGTGTATTGTTTTCCCTGCCACCCGTACTCAGCGTCTTTCATCACCCTTATTTTATCTTTAGCTTTGTAGGAGTGCGTTATGGAGTAGTGTGTTTCGTTCCCCCTTAACCATACTCTGTAATTGCTTTATTTGTCCTGTTACCTCTTTGGGGTTTTTTTTCCTCCCTTTCTTGCCCTGGGCTACACGTTGTGTTATCTGAGTAGAGTGTAACCTGTGTCCTACTCAGTTTTCTCCCCATCTGTGCCCTGGGTTAATTTTTCCCTGTTTTGTAACGTATTGTGTTTGGGTTTTTTCCTCTCTCTGCCCTGCGACCCTACATTGTCCATTGGGTTTTTTTTTGTTTTTTCCTTCCCTTTGCATCTTCCCCTCCGGTCCTGCCTCCCTTCCGCCCACCCTAGGTGGGGGGGGGGGGGGGAAGCTGGGATGTTCCTGGTCGTTCGGGAGCCCGACCGTGAGGGGGAGGCTCTGTCACCATGGGGTGAGACGCCGGCTCGGCGCTCAGCCCATGCTCCTTTTATCCCTGCCTCTCATTGGGCAGCGCCTCAGCTGGCTCCCAGCTGTCAGTGTCACGGGACGGCTGGGGCCAATTAATCCTCATCAGCTGGGGCGCTGCTAATGAGTATAAAGAGGAGCAGCCACGATTATTCGGCGCTGCGACATAAGCACGACTAGGCTGGAGCCCCTTCGTCTGGTGCCAGCCCTTGTCTCATCATCCAGCATCTCTCGTAAGTGTTTTCCCGTAAGAAGTATTTGTGCCTCTGTGCCCCCATGTCCGGCGCAAGCCCTCTACTAGTCTTAGCGAATCACTTGGGAGCACCACCTTATTAACTGTTAACTCTGTTGCTGTACTGCCCATGAGTGTAACTATGTATGAGCATTTGTGCTTTCCTCATCCCTTACCCCTGTCACTATTAAACATCACAACTGACTGGCTTGCCCTTGGCTCTCTTATTGCATGGCTCCCTAGAGCCACGTGTGACAACATGGCCCTGTGTGAAAAAGTGATTGCCTCCTAAACCTAATAACTGGTTGGGCCACCCTGAGCAGCAGCAACTGCAATCAAGCGTTTGCAATAACTGGCAATGAGTCTTTTACAGGGCTGTAGAGGAATTTTGGCCCACCCATCTTTGCAGAATTATTGTAATTCAACCACACTGGAGGGTTTTTGAGCATGAACCGCCTTTTTAAGTTCATGCCACAGCGTCTCAATTGGTTTCAGGTCAGGACTTTGACAAGGCCACTCCAAAGTCTTCA
This sequence comes from Pholidichthys leucotaenia, assembly GCA_020510985.1. Lineage (NCBI taxonomy): Eukaryota > Metazoa > Chordata > Actinopteri > Cichliformes > Pholidichthyidae > Pholidichthys > Pholidichthys leucotaenia. Next base: position 153,096,495 of record CM035839.1, on the reverse strand, counting down.
TTTTGTTTTTCTTAAGATATTCACAGGTGGACTTGTTGGTGTGTTTTGGATCATTGTCCTGCTGCAGAACCCAAGTGCACTTCAGCTTGAGGTCATGAACAGATGGACAGACATTCTCCTTCAGGATTTCTTAGTAGACAGCAGAATTCATTGTTCCATTTACCACAGCAAGTCTTCCAGGTCCTGAAGCAGCAAAACATCCCCAGACCATCACACGGCCACCATCATATTTTACTGTCGGTATGATGTTCCTTTTCTGAAATGCTGTGTTACTTTTACACCGATTGTAATGGGACACACATCTTCCAAAAAGCTCATCATTTGTCTCGTCAGTCCACACAGTATTTTCCCAGAAGTCTTGGTGATCATCAAGATGTTTTCTGGCAAAACTGAGACAAGCATTTATGTTCTTTTTTCTCAGCAGTTGTTTTCGTCTTGGAACTCTGCCATGTAGGCCATTGTTGCCCAGGCGCTTTCTTACGGTGGAGTCATGAACACTGACCTTAACTGAGGCAACTGAGGCCTGCAGTTCTTTGGATGTTGTTGTGGGGTCTTTTGTGACCTCTTGGATGAGTCGTTGCTGCGCTCTTGGGGAAATTTTGGTCGGCTGGCAACTGCTGGGAAGGTTCACCACTGTTGCATGTTTTCGCCATTTGTGGATAATGGCTCTCACTGTGGTTTGCTGGAGTCCCAAAGCTTCAGAAATGGCTTTATAACCTTTCCCAGACTGATAGATCTCAATTACTTTGTTACTCATTTGTTCCTGAATTTCTTTGGATCGCAGCATGATGTCTAGCTTTTGAGGATCTTTTGGTCTAATTCACTTTGTCAGACAGGTCCTATTTAAATGATTTCTTGATTGAGAACAGTTGTGGCAGTAATCAGGCCTGGGTGTGGCTGGAGAAACTGAACTCAGCTTTTCAAAGATGTGATAAACCACAGTTAATTTATGTTTTAACGGGGGTGGGGGGGGGGGGTCACTGTATGAGACTCATTGCCAGTTATCACAAATGCTTTATTGCAGTTGTTGCTGCTCAGGGTGGCCCAACCAGGTATTAGGTTTAGGGGGCAATCACTTTTTTACACATGATCATGTAGGTTTGGATTTTTTCCCCTTAATAATAAACACCTTCATTTAAAAACTGCATTTTGTGTTTACTTGTGTTATCTTTGTCTAATATTTAAATTTGTTTTATGATCTGAAACATTTAAGTGTGACAAAAATACAAAAAAAAGGAGAAATTAGGAAGGGGGCAAATAATTTTTCACACCATTGTAGTTCACCTGTTAAACAAAGGAGATAAAACAGGAGAGGAAAAATGCTAAACTGAAAATTGCATAGGACTATAATACCAGTGAGACAATCTTCTCCTTCTTTCGGCTGTTCCCTTTAGGGGTCACCACAGTGGATCATTTGCCTTCCTCTCACCCTATCCCTTGCATCCTCTTTTGTCACACCAACCCTCTTGTAGTTGCCCTCTTTTCCTCTTGCGTGGCAGCTCCATCTTCAACATCCTTTGTCCAATATATCCACTATCCCTCCTCTGCACACGTCCAAACCATCTCAGCCTTGTTGCTCTTACTCTTACTCTTACTCAAACTGCTTAACCTGAACTGTCCTTCTGATATACTCATTTCTATCTTGTCCCTCCTAGTCACTCCCAGTGAGAATTTTAGCATCTTCATCTCTGCCACCTCCAGCTCTGCCGCACAGGGACGTGGCGGGGTCGTGCCCCCCCCCCATGCTAGTGCTAGGGGGAATGCCCCCCCCACCAGCACCAGGTGCCCAGAGCCAGACCCAGACCCACCCGGAAAGCAAAGCCAGCCGGCCCCAGGCCATGGCCCCCGCTACCCCCCCACCAACCCCCCCAGGCCAGATGCACAGCCACCACGGAACAGGCTCCCCAGACACCGGCCCCAGTGGGTCACCGAAATCCTTTGTGGTCAGGGCGCAGCCAGCCGCCAGAGGTTCCAAGGAGTGCAACCTACTGCCCGCCACCCCTCAGGTTAAAGAATTAATAAGCGGGGACCAGAGAGAATTTAATTCAGCCAATTGTTTTTTTAGAGGAGGCAGAAATTCTCTCCAGGCTCATATAATCTGATAGTTGGTTATTTATTGTGAGTCATATGTACATAAATTATTTCTTGATTTCCAATTCATGAGGATAGTTTTCTTTGTGATGCATAAGGCAGTGAAAACCATATGTGACATCCTTACCTCTATATTCATTCCACTTAAATTACCTAGTATGCAAAGTGTGGGAGAGAATGGGATACAATACCCAAGCCATGCTGATAAGTCTTCATATGTCTTCTGCCAGAATTTCTGGACTGGTGCACAGGACCACATAGCATGCATATAACTATCTGGGATGTTGCTGGTGCAATCAGAGCAGATATTTGTGTGACTGAGGCCCATTTTGAACATCGTTCGTCCTGTGTAATGACTTCTATGTAGAACTTTGTACTGTATGAGTTGTAGGTTAGTGTTTTTAGTCATCTTTTGGTCATCTAAAAGTGTTTAAATGTATTTGTGTTCAGCTTTTAGGACTTTCAGGACAGCTGTGGCTTTTATCTTTATTGATTGATAGATCTGTCTCCCATTTTGATTTTGGAAGAGATACTGACTCATCCAATTTTGATAATAATCCAGGTATTTTCAATATCAGTTTAGGGAACAAAGATTTAGAAACTCTGTCACCTTAACTGGTACCTCTAAATCTGTTTGATTGAGAATGAATCTTGCTTTTATTATGAATTTAAGCTGTTGGTATTCAAGAAACCTTTTATCACTGATGCCATACTGTGACACCAGTTTCTGAAATTGTATAAATTTTCCACCTTGAATAAGATGTTCTAAGTCTTTTATTCCTTTCTCATATGATAGTGGAAAATTTAACATCTTCTTTTGTTGCAGGATATCAGGATTATTCCAAATGGGAGTGAGTCTGCAAGAGACAAAGACCCCATTATTTTTAAAAATTTCCACTAGGCTGTCAGAGAGGAGCTAATATTAATGCTTTTAAAACAGTCATGATACAGGAACTAATGAAAGGTATGTCTGAGACACAGTGGTGTGAAAAAGTGATTGCCCCCCTGTTAAAACACACATTAATTGTGGTTTATCATATCTTTGGAAAGCTGAGTTCAATTTCTCTAGCCACACCCAGGCCTGATTACTGCCACAACTGTTCTCAATTAAAAAATCACTTAAATAGGACCTTCCTGACAAAGTGAAGTAGACCAAAAGATCCTCAAAAGCTAGACATAATGCTGCAATCCAAAGAAATTTAGGAACAAATGAGAAAGTAATTGAGATCTATCAGTCTGGAAAAGGTATAATGCCATTTCTAAAGTTTGGGACTTCAGCAAACCACAGTGAGAGCCATTATCCACTAATGGCGAAAATATGGAACAGTGGTGAACCTTCCCAGGAGTGGCTGACCAACCAAAATTACCCCAACAGCGCAGCGACTCATCCAAGAGGTCACAAAAGACCCCACAACAACATCCAAAGAGCTGCAGGCCTCAGTTACCTCAGTTAAGGTCAGTGTTCATGACTCCACCATAAGAAAGAGACTGGTCAACAATGGCCTGCATGGCAGAGTCCCAAGATGAAAACCACTGCTGAAAAAAAAGAACATAAAGGCTTGTCTCAGTTTTGCCAGAAAACATCTTGATGATCCCCAAGACTTTTGTGAAAATACTCAGTGGACTGATGAGACAAAAGTTGAACTTTTTGGAATGCGTGAGTCCCATTACATCTGGTGTAAAAGTAACACAATATTTCAGAAAAGGAACGTCATACCAACAGTAAAATATGGTGGTGGTAGTGTGATGGTCTGGCACTGTTTTGCTGCTTCATGACATGGAAGACTTGCTGTGGTAAATGGAACAATGAATTCTGCTGTCTACCAAAAAATCCTGAAGGAGAATATCCGGCCATCTGTTCATGACCTCAAGCTGAAGTGCACTTAGGTTCTGAAGCAGGACAATGATCCAAATCATACCAGTAAGCCCACCTGTGAATGGCTTAAGAAAAACAAAATGAAGACTTTGGAGTGGCCTATTCAAAGTTCTGACCTGAATCCAATTGGGATGCTGTGGCATGACCTTAAAAAATGCGGTTCATGCTCGAAAACCTGGCACATCATAATATTCCAGATATGATTCACACTCTTTATTAAAATAATTAATAGAATATTTGTCTTTGGGTAGTGATGTATTAAATTTCCAGTTCCTACTTTTCCTTGTAGTTATTTTTATTTACCAGTGTAAGAGACACTGGATGATGATTGCTGATAGCTTGGTTTGAGCAAATTTCAGTGTCTGTGATATCTCTCACAATGGAGTTACTGGCAAAAAAAAGTCTAAACGGCAATATGAAGTATGCACTGGTGAGAAGAAGGTGTATTCCGTAAGAGTTGGGTGAAGAGAACACCATTCATTGCAAAGACCAAAATCATTCATGTATTGCTTGAGAGTGTCAGTAGTCTGCCATTTCAGATAATTCCCCAATGTACTGAGCCGGTTGGTTGCAGGGTTTAATACCAGGTTGAAGTCTCTTCCTATTATGAGTGTGGTGTCCGAGTGCTAACACAGAGAAGTAAAGAAAGTGTGAAAATAGGATGGGTCATCAACATTTGGGCCATAAACGCTTGCAACACATAGCTCCAGATTTTGAACTGAGATTTTTAATATTATAAATATTATAAATCTACCTTCTGGATCTGCTATGGTGTTATTCACAAAAAAAAACATATTCTTCTGTTTACCAATATAGCTACCCCCTTTTGTCTGGAATTAAAGCAGGCTGAGTACATGTCGGGAAATTCAGGGCAGGTGAATGCATCTACAGACGACGTAGAAGCATGTGTTTCCTGTAATAAGACAAAGTCTGCCTGTAGATCCTTCAGTCGATTAAAAACTTTTATCCTTTTCTCCCTGGTATCAATTCCACATATGTTCCACGTGACAAACTTTAATGTGGACATGTTTTCCCTAACTGCTTCTGTGCTAAAGGTGAGCTAAGTGGGCCTACATGTTTGTATTTCCATAGTGTGTGTGTGTGTGTGTGTGTGTGTGTGTGTGTGTGTGTGTGTGTGTGTGTGTGTTGTATGGCTGCGTGTGCACATGTGCGTAGCCATATGTATGTTGTGCGTATAGTTTATACCTATATGTAGAGTATGTGCATGGGTGCGCATGCATGATGTCTCTGTTGCATTTGCTTGCATTGCTTGCATTTGCAAGAATGAGTGGGGTGCAAGTTATTTCCTGTAGACCAAATGTGCGAGAGAGAACAGACATGAAGGTTAATAATTGTTGAGAAGATACCGATAACATACAACAACAACCTACCATCAACAAGATTAGCTACAAAAGACAAACAAACAAACAACAATCTTAACAAAAAAGAAAAAAACATTAGACAAACATTAACAAATTAAACAGGAATCAAATAAGAGACCTGCGCATGTCATGCGGTGACCCTCACGGGCCACCATAAGATGCCAAAAGTCACCGGTGAGCTTTGCGTAGATGTTTATAAACAAGACAAGACGAGACGAGACATAAAGCTATGAGCCACTGAGGGCAAAACACACACTATCGAATACAAGGGATCGTAGGACTAACCCCAGCCACTACGACCTTAACTATGAACAAGACAAGAATTAGCACGAACCTGACATGACGAGGACCAGGAAAGATTGACGATACTCCAGCATCAACCAGCTGTCAGCGCCCGCTAATAAAGCCGGCGACTAACAAGCTGTGATGCCGAACAGCTGATCGACCTTGACAGCCGGAAACCCCACCGAGCGCTGTCACAATAAGAGCCCGGTGGAGCCAGAATGTAATCCACAGCTGTCAAGGCCGGCAGAGATGATGCATAGCCCGAGCATGGACGAGATCGGCCCTCGGGTCATGACAGTACCCTCCCTCTGAGGGCGGGCTCCTGACCGCCCATAGACATCCAATCCCACCCCCTCCAGGGTGGGCGGCTGGAGCAGGAGAGGATGAAACCACAGATCGAGAACCAGGGCACAGACAGAGAAAAAAAAAAAAAAACGACTCAAAAAAATACATGGAACAGTCACACAGACATGAAATAACAGGAGAGAAGAAAAAAAAAACTCCCTACAGTACAAGACGTGATGACAAGACAATTGAAGCAACTGCAGAACACAAATCAAACTCCAAAAGGCACAAATGGCAACTACAAAAAAAAAAACACAGGAACAGCGAACAGAACAGAATTACAGACCAGACTACTTTCCAAAATAAATGAAATATAATTACCCAGGCACAAAAACAAAAAAAAATACCTCACTCTCAGGTCAAAAAGCAAATGCAGCATAGGACAGACAAAACAGAACAATTTCAGGGCTAGACTATATTCCAAAATACGTGAAACACAATTACCCAGGCACAAAAACAAAAAAAAATACCAAATTCTCAGGTTAAAAGCAAATACAACACAGGTCAAAAAAAAAAACACAGAACAATTTCAGAGCTAGACTACCCTCCAAAATACATGAACAAAATTGCCCAGACCCGAAAAAAAAATACCACGCTCTCAAGTCAAAAAAACAGATACAACACAGGACAGGAAAAAAAAAATAAACAGAACAATTTCAGGGCTAAACCACCACCAGGAATGACCTCTACCCCCGACAGTTCATGCCGACCGGCGGAGACCAAACACCACAGGAACAGTTCAGGTGGTCTCCCCGCGTCCAACGGCCAATGGGTGGTCATAGGGGGCAGAACATGACCGAGCGGCTTACCATAGTCCCAGGCCCGGAAAGTCCACTCCTCTGGTGGCCGAACCAGATCGCCCAATGAAATACACAATATGTCGGGTGGCCGACCCGAGGCGCCAAACCGGCAAAACAGTTCCTCAGGCGGCTGACCCGCGTCCCTCAGCCACCAGTACCGGGGGAGAACAGCCCACAGCAGCCTCCCTGGTGAGGACAAAACTCGGGAGAGCCGGGGCAAGAAAAAAGGGACCCCCACGGCCCCCGGCGATGATGCGCAGGGGCGATGACTCTGAAGAGGGGACAGAAGGCAAGGATGAGCCCGAATTGGGTCAGGCAGCGAAGGGACTGCAGCTCCTCCACTGTCCGTGGACCACATCGGCGCTGCACCTCCGCTGGACCCCAATTGGGTCCCGGCTGCACCCACATCAGACCCCGATTGGGCCAAAGCAGCTCCTGCGATGGACCCCGATTGGGTCTCGGGCGCACCCACGTCGGACCCCAATTGGGCCAAAGCAGCCTCCACAACGGACCCCGACTGGGTCGGTGCAGCTCCACTGACGACCTCCACCCCCGAACCTGGAACCTCCAACTCGACGACCCCGACTGGCTCTGTGCCGATGACACTGCAAGGAAGCTCAGGACACAGAGAAAAACCGGGATCAGTATCACTGCAACAGAGCCCAGCGAAACGAGCTCGGGCGCAGCAGGCGGCTGCCCCTCACTCGCCTCCCCAAGAGGCAGGCAAAAATGCTCCAACACAGGGGACAGAGACACAAGAGGGAGCACGTGCCTGCACTCGGGTTCTGTTGCCGTCCAGGACTCCGTCGATCCAGGCTCAAGGCGAAGAAGTTCATGCGTAGGCTCCACTCAGCTGCGTCGGGCTCTGCAGCTGGTAAGATGGATTCCACAGCCTGAGGTTCCTCTCGCGCTGATGCCCATGCCGATGACCCGTATAGCGTGGAGGCAGGGGACCCTCGACCCACTGGTTCGGACCGCTCCAGCGAGGAAACCCGGGGACGCTTCATTGTCGGCACAGATTCCGGGCCGCAGTCCACTCTTCTCCTCCGTCCATGACGTGGCTGCAGGGCCGGATCCAGGCTTTCCAGCACCGCAGGCCCCTTCCTCACCCCGCGACGTAGACCTGGCGTCGCGGACCACTCAGCAGAGGGAGACACAGAGGCAGCAGGTTTGGTTATCACAGTTACAGCAGGTGGCGGGAGCTCGGGGGGCTGCGAACCCCGAACTCCGCCCCCAGAAGTCAGACAAGGCAGATCATAATTGTGGTGGAATGAATGAACTTGCACTTGCCTGCCTCCTGGGGAGAAGATGGTACCTGCTGCAACGGGTGGAGACCTCCTTCTATCCCTCCGGGAGGTAACAGCGGGCCCCTCGGGGCAACGAGGAGGAGCCGCTCAGGAAGGATTGCTGACGGGCCTCGCCGAAGCACGACTCACAGCACTCACAGCCGCTGGGGATGACGTCGCAGAGGAGGACATGACAGCCGGGGTGACATGGGCAGGAGGAGCTGACAGCGAAGCTGGAACAGATGACCCGGGGGCGGCGACTGCAGGGGTTCCCTCCTGTCGTGACGTAAGGGATGCGGCCAACTGGGAGGCTGGGTTCCTCCGACGACCCGGAGGTGGATCCGGACGGGATTCTCATTGGGACTTGGTAGGAGCATGGTGATGAGGCCAACTGGCCAACGGTGCAGCGTGGGACCCAGGAACACATGGCGCTGGGACTGGATGGGCGACAGGAGCTGGATTCCGATCCGCAGGTCTCCTGCCGGGTTTTCCCTCCAGCCTAAGAATCCCCACTCTCGCCAGGGACGCTGTCCTCACGGGAGGTGGAGGGGTTTCCTGGAGCGCTCTTGCCATCACTTCGCGCTGTGCCACAATCCATGATAACCTCTCGCTCCCCTCCGGAGTAGAGGTAAGATGGTAACTGCGCAGGGCTCGCTGGGCGAGGCACAGTGGTAGTCGGCCGCCTCGGAGGGCATGAGACGGGCGGCTTCCGCTAGATAGCCGTCAATCTCCTCTAGCCACTCTGGGCAAAAACCACACTCGCAGGCGGGCATCTCTCTACCAAGTCCAACTTACGGCGAAAACTCCACCCTACGGCAAAAACTCACAGTGAAAAGGAGTCTCGGTGTGGCGTCTCCGTTTAGACGACCTGGCTGGAGTATACTGTCATGCGGTGACCCTCGTGGGCCACCATAAGACGCCAAAAGTCGCCGGTGAGCTTTGCATAGATGTTTATTAACAAGACAAGACGAGACGAGACATAAAGCTATGAGCCACTGAGGGCAAAACACACACTGTCGAATACAAGGGATCGTAGGGCTAACCCCAGCCACTACGACCTTAACTATGAACAAGACAAGAATTAGCACGAACCTGACATGACGAGGACCAGGAAAGATTGACGATACTCCAGCATCAACCAGCTGTCAGCACCCGCTAATAAAGCCGGCGACTAACAAGCTGTGATGCCAAACAGCTGATCGACCTTGACAGCCGAAAACCCCACCGAGCGCTGTTACAATAAGAGCCCGGTGGAGCCAGAATGTAATCCACAGCTGTCAAGGCCGGCAGAGATGATGCATAGCCCGAGCATGGACGAGATCGGCGCTCGGGTCATGACAGCGCACAATTTACATGTAGCTAAGGAAACAAACTAGTCTCTAGAATAGCCAGGGGGTTATGGTTTCATCCATAAACAGCTTGCCATCTATAAACAATCTATCCACAGAGATAATAGCTCATTTACCTTCTTGCATTTTTTGTTTCCTAATGGGAAAAAGTTTCCTCCTTCTTTCCATAATTTCCTGTGGAAACTGATCATTTAGACCATAATTTGTGCCTTTAAGCTGCCTGCCCTGCCTCTGTACCAGAGTTTTTTGCTTGAAATGATCAAATTTGGCAACAATGGGTCTGGGACATTTGTTTTAGGAATTTTTCTGTCCATTGCAGTGGACTCAGTGAAAAGTAATTGATTTCACAACGTCGGAGGGCATACTCAGCTGCGTAGACATGAATTCATAGATCAGCTGTTCTGGATTTTCATTGTTTTTTTTCAGCAATTCTGGAAAAAAAAAACTGATTATCGCTCATGCTGCATGATTTCAAGTCGAGAATTGTTTCCTTCATTTTCCAGTTTTCTTTTACAGAATCAGAATCAGAATCAGAATCAGGTTTATTGCCATTGTTCATGTAGTACACAAACTAGGAATTTGTCTCGGTACAATGCTGCAACATTAAACATGATAAGATAAGAGAAATAAACTATACATGTAATAAAGTGTAGGATAAGATTAAGTGATACTGGTCAACAGTTAAAATATATATTAGCCAGCAGCAGATACTGTGGAGAACTATATAGTGCAGTCGGTAATGCAGGAAGAAAACAGTGATGATTGACATGAGTCTGGTTGAGCTGCTGTACATGGTGCACGAGAGTCAATAAGTCACTTAGTGTTCAGCAGTCTAATGGCAGAGGGGAAGAAGCTGTTCATGTGACGGGAGGTTTTAGTCTGGATGGACCGAAGTCTTCTACCAGAGGGGAGGGGGGCAAACAGTACGTGACCAGGGTGTGAGGGATCGGCTATGATCCGGCCAGCACGCCTCCGGGTCCTGGAGATGTACAGATCCTGGAGAGATGGGAGCTTGCAGCCGATCACCTTCTCAGCAGTGCGCACGACGCGCTGCAGCCTTAGTCTGTCCCTGGCAGTGGCTCCTGCGTACCACACGGTTATGGAGGTGGTGAGGATGGACTCGATGATGGCTGTGTAGAACTGCACTAACATCTTGGTGGGTAGCTTGAGCTTCCTCAGCTGCTGCAGGAAGAACATCCTCTGCTGGGCTTTTTTGATGAGTGAGCTGATGGTCAGCTCCCATTTGAGGTCCCTGGTGATGGTAGTGCCTAGGAAGCGGAAGGAATCAGCAGTGGTGATGGGAGAGCCTGAGAGGGTGAGGGGGGGCAGAGGAGTAGTGACTTTCCTGAAGTCTACAATCATCTCCACTGTCTTCAGAGTGTTCAGCTGCAGGTTGTTATTGCTGCACCAGGACGCCAGCTGGGCCACCTCTCTCCTGTAGGCGGACTCGTCGCCGTTGGAGATGAGCCCGATGAGGGTGGTGTCGTCCGCAAACTTGATCAACTTGACAGACTGGTGGCTGGAGGTGCAGGAGTTGGTGTAAAGGGAGAAGAGTAGGGGGGAAAGTACACAGCCCTGGGGTGATCCGGTGCTGATGCTAGTATAGTCTGAGACAGTCTTTCCCAGCCGCACATGCTGCCTCCAGTCCGTCAGGAAGTCGATGATCCACCTGCAGAGGGAGTCAGGCACGTTGAGCAGGGACAGCTTGTCCCGGAGCAGAGCGGGGCGGATGGTGTTGAATGCGGAGCTGAAGTCCACAAACAGGATCCTGGCGTAGGTTCCCGGGGAGTCCAGGTGCTGCAGGATGGAGTGGAGGGCCAGGTTGACTGCATCGTCTACAGACCTGTTGGCTCGGTAGGCAAACTGCAGCGGGTCCAGGAGAGGGGTGGTGATGGACTTGAGGTGGGACAGGACCAGGCGCTCAAAGGACTTCATGACTACAGAGGTGAGCGCTACAGGTCTGTAGTCATTAAGTCCAGTGATCCGTGGCTTCTTGGGAACAGGGATGATGGTGGAGGATTTGAGGCAGGACGGCATGTGGCATAACTTAAGGGAGGTGTTAAAAATGTCTGTGAATACAGGAGCCAGCTGTTTCGCACAGAGTCTCAGGGTGGAGGGAGACACGCCGTCTGGGCCGGGGGCCTTGCGCGGGTTCAGTCTGGAGAACTGTTTGAGCACATCCTGCTCACTGATGATAAGGGGAGGGGGGAGGAGGGGGGGGGGGTGCCTTAAATGAAGTAGGGAATGTGGAGGCTGTGGAGCTGGAGGGAGGGGGGGAGTTGGACACAGATGACGAGGTGTCAAAACGGGCATAGTGTTGGGACAGTCTTTGACAAAGGGCTTTGTCATCCTGACCTTTAGGAGCCTTAGGTCGATAGTTGGTGATTTGCCTCAGTCCTCTCCACACGGAAGCCGAATCATTAGCAGTGAACTGCTGCTGGAGTCTCTCTGAGTATAGAGATTTAGCCCTCTTCAGCTCTCTGTTAAACCGGTATTTAACCTCCCTGTAGCAGTCCCTGTCTCCACTTTTCAGCGCTGCTTCCTTCTCCTTCCTGATCTGTCTGAGCTTAGCTGTGAGCTTAGCTACAACGATGTCAAGTTGTGTGGTTAGCGTGTTAACTGACTTTTTCAAGCTGTTATTGTCTTCTAAGAGAGACGAGCTACACCTGGCTGAATTCCAAACTCTCTCATATGCTCTGGAATTCTTTATGGAGCAACTCGACCAATGCAAGTCAAGCATCCATGCTGGAAAGTTTATGGAGGAAAGAATGTCACTAACCTCTGGGCCGCCCCGTAATTTCTCGGGTGTTATTTTCGGTGAGTACGCAGGTCTGGCAAGGAAGAAGAAAGAATGGGAGATACGTTCGCCTCCTCCATGTCACAGCAGTGGTAATAAACCTCGTCTATATAGTTCTCAAGTTCCTCCAGCTCCGTCGAAAAGATGGCAATTATATACAAAAAAGAAAGATAGGAACAGACGGTCAGTTAGTGGATTAATTACAACAACAACAAAAAAAAAAAATGCTACCTGTTGAAAAGTTTGTTTATACTCAGTCGAAGTGAGTCGCCATTTTGGATTGTTGTGCAACAGTCTTGGAATGTCTCGCTATCATAGCGTCATCCCTCCACCAACCTCTTCCTTTGAATACTAGCCTGTACTTCCTCATTCCACCACCAAGTCTCCTTGTCTTCTTTCCTCTGTCCAGAGGATGCACTAAATACCTATCTAGCCATTTCCCTTAATACTTCCATCTAGCTACAATGCTCCGCACTGTGTTTTTATATATCTACATATTATTCCATCTAGCTACATTGCTCCGCACTGTGTGTGTTTATATACTTGCATATTTATTCCACCTAGCTGCAATGCTCCATACTGTGGGTGTTTATATATTTACATATTTATTCCATCTAGCTACAATGCTCTGCACTGTGTTCATATATTCATATATTTATTCCATCCAGCTACAATGCTCTGCACTGTGTGTCTGTGTGTGTGTGTGTGTGTGTATATATATTTTATAGTAATATGTACATATGTATATTAGCTGCTCTTGCTTGCTTGTTTTTTTTCTTGCCTTCTGATTGTTGCTCTGAGTGTTGCTATCCCTGTGCTGTTGCAATCCTGGAATTTCCCCCTTGTGGGACTAATAAAGGCTTATCTTATCTTATCTTATCTTACTTTGACTGTACTTGCCCAGTCCTTTGGTAATTCTTTTCTACCACACAGAGCCTGTATCAACTCCTTCCTAAACATAATGCCACCTTGTTTCTTCTGTAAATTCCACCAGTTAATCTTTGACTCTGCCTTCACTCTTTTCTTCTCCTTGCTTTTCAAAGTCATCCTACAGACTACCATCTGATACTGCCTACCCACATTCTTCCGTGACACCACCTTGCAGTCTCCTCTGTCTTTCAGATTTCTCCTTCTGCATAAGATGTAGTCCACTTGTGTCCACCTTCCTCCACTTTGGTACCGGTAAGTCACCCCATGTTCTCTGTTCTTGAAATATGTGTTCACTACATGCATCTCCATTCTTTTAGAGAAATCCACAACTATCCTTCCACATTTGTCTCCTTAAGACCATACCTACCCAGCACCTCCTCATCACCTTTGTTCCTTTCACCTACTGACATGAGTTCAGACCCAGGGAACACGCACACAGGCTCGAGTCAATTGCAACAAAGGTTTATTAAATAGTGAGTGTGTGGATGTGTGAGTGCGGGAGTTGATGTGCTCCTGGAGGACAGGATGCACCAAGGGCAGAGCAGCGCGCCGTACGGCCAGACAACCCTAGGGCAGAGCAGAGGAGAGATTAGTCGCCGAGCCAAGCCCGGTGAATTAATACTCGGACTGTGGCTTACTTGCAGATGTTTCCGGTGGTGAGCCGCAGGTCTCCTGCCTGGAGGACAGCGCTCCAATGCGCGCTCGGCGCAGCGGGTGAGAGAGAGGAACGCTGACGAGGAGAGGTTCCGCCACCAAGGAATCCACCTGTGCACAGGGGAGAAGGACTGGAGAAAAGGTGAGTGATAGGATGATGGCTTACGTGGGAAGCGATGGTTGAGGGTCTTTGGAGCGTCGAGGGGAAGGCGAGTGTGGGAAGCACAATCTCAGATGAGCAGACGACTCCAGGCTGAAGCGCAGGGCAGAGCGGGCTAAATAGCCCGGGCTTGATGAGACACAGGTGTGTTCACAGCTGGAGCTGGAGATGGGTGAGAGTGAGCTGTGACAGTACCCCCCCCCCCCGAGAAGCACCTCCCGGCACTGGCTTACCTGAGTGCGCCAGATGGAACTCCGAGATGAGGCGTTTGTCCAGCACAAACGATGGACGCACCCAGGACCTCTATTCGGGGCCATACCCCTCACAATCCACCAGGTACTGCAGCCCGCGACTTCGGCAGCGGGAGTCCAAGATGGAAGAGACCCTCCACGCCGGGTCGCCGTCGATGATCACAGGAAGGGGAGGAGCCCTAGGAGGAAGACAGAGAGGGTGAGACACCACAGGCTTAACACGGGAAACATGGAACGTCAGGCAGACGCGGAGGGGGGGGGGGGGGGGGCCAGACGCACAGCCACCGGGTTGATGATTTTTGTGATTGGGTAGGGGCCAATGAAGCGTCGAGCCAGCTTCTTCTTCTCGGCCTTCAGGTTGATATCCCGCATAGACAGCCAGACTTGCTGACCCACCTGATAGCGCGGAGCGGCCCTCCTGTGGCGATTAGCCGCCCTGGTGTTGCGCTCAGCTGTGCGTAAAAGCGCGCGGCGCACCATTGTCCATATGCGCCGACAACGACTGAGATGGGCCTGGATGGAAGGCACCACCACCTCCCCCTCCTCTTCAGAGAACAACGGGGGGTCATACCCAAGTGAAGCTCGAAAGGGGGACATCCCGATCGCCGATGACAAGGTGGCGTTGTGCGCATATTCATCACAGGGCAGATGTGCGCTCCAGGAGGAAGGATTGGAGGTGGTGACGCAGCGCAGAGCGGCCTCCAATTCCTGGTTCATCCGCTCGCACTGCCCGTTGGACTGGGGGTGGTGGCCGGAGGACAAACTCACCGTGGCCCCCAGGGCTTTGCAGAAACACGACCAGGCTCTGGACACAAACTGGGGACCCGGGTCAGAGACGATGTCTGCTGGGATCCCATGCGGCCTCACGACGTGTTGGACCAATAGGTCCGCCTTCTCCCGAGCAGTAGGAAGACCATGGAGCGGCACAAAGTGGGTGGTCTTGGAAAATCTGTCCACGATCGTCAGGATGGTGGTGAAGGAGTTGGAAGACCGGAGACCGGTAACGAAGTCCAAGGCCACATGGGACCAGGGTCTGCTGGGGGTTGGCAGAGGGTGGAGAAGGCCAGCTGGGGGAGAGGAAGACGTCTTCCCAGTCGCGCACTGGGGGCAAGCGCAGACATAATTGGCGACGTCGCCCCGGAGGCCTGGCCACCAAAAGGACCTCTGAAGGAGCTCAATCAGGCGGGAGATCCCAGGGTGACAGGCGAGCTTGGTGGTGTGAGCCCAGTGGATGACGTCACTCCAAACCGAGGAAGGAACGAACAGCTTACCCGCTGGTCCGCCACCCGGGTCGGGTTCGGTTGCCTGTGCCCTCCGGACTTTGTCCCTGATGGACCAGGAGACGGCGCCCACGACACAAGAGGCTGGAAGGATGGTATGATCCCGGTCCTCGGGGGCTTCAGGGGCAAATTGCCTGGACAGAGCGTCCGCCTTCTCGTTCTTCGAGCCTGGGCGATAGGTGATAGTGAACCTGAAGTGGCCAAAGAAGAGAGACCAGCGTGCCTGGCGGGCGTTCAGACGCTTGACCGCTCTCAGGTACTCCAGGTTCTTGTGGTCGGTCCAGACCACGAAGGGCTGAGCCGCCCCCTCGAGCCAGTGACGCCACTCCTAGAGAGCGAGCTTAACCGCCAGGAGCTCTCTGTCGCCCACGTCGTAGTTCCTCTCCGCAGCCGATAGGCGCCGGGAGAAGAAGGCGCAGGGGCGGATCGCCCCGTCCACCGGTGAGCGCTGAGATAACACCGCCCCCACCCCAGTATCAGAGGCGTCCACTTCCACAAGGCACTGCAGGGCAGGGTCCACCTGGGCCAGGACCTGGGAGGAGGAGAACTCCATCTTCAGCGCCGCAAAAGCGGCCTCGGCATCCTCAGTCCACAGAAAAGGCACCTTGGGGGAGGTGAGGCGGGTCAGGGGAGAAGCGATGGCACCGAAGTTTGGGACGAAGCACCGGTAAAAATTGGCGAAGCCGAGGAACTGCTGGACCTGCTTCCTGGATGAGGGGGTGGGCCACTCGACAACCGCCTTGACCTTAGCAGGGTCGGGGATGATCTGATTATGGGAGATAATAAACCCCAGGAAGGAGGTCTTGTCAGCGTAGAATTCACACTTCTCCGCTTTAACATAAAGTCTGTTCTCCAAAAGGTGCTGGAGGACCCGCCTCACGTGAACCTGGTGCTCCTCCTGCGACCGGGAGAAGATCAAGATATCGTCTAGGTAAACAAAGATGAACACCCACAGGAAATCGCGGAGAACATCATTAATTAGGCGCTGGAAGACGGCTGGCGCATTCGTGAGTCCAAACGGCATGACAAGATACTCGAAATGTCCGCTGGGCGTGCGGAACCCCGTCTTCCATTCGTCGCCCTCCCTGATCCGGACAAGGTGATATGTGCTGCGGAGATCCAGCTTCGTAAACCAGGTGGCCCCCTGCAGAGAATCAAAAGCTGAATCCATCAATGGCAGCGTATACCTGTCCTTAACTGTAATGTCGTTCAGTGCCCGGTAGTCGATGCATGGCCGGAACGACCCATCCTTCTTGGCCACGAAGAAGAAGCCAGCGCCGACAGGAGACGAAAAAGGCCGAATGATGCCGGAGTTCAGCGATTCCTTGATATAGGAGTCCATGGCTTTGTGCTCAGGTGCTGACAGGTTGTACAGGCGACTGGAAGGCAAGGGCGCCCCCGGGCGGAGGTTGATGGCACAGTCGTAGGGGCGGTGGGGGGGAAGGGACAGCGCTTTAGACTTGCTGAAAACTATGCCAAGGTCATGAAACTCCGGAGGGACTAAGGAGAGGTCCGGAGGAGGCACGTTGGAGGAAGGAGGGAGTGACGGGGCACAAGCGGCGGACTGGAGGCAGGCGCCCAGACAGAAGGTGCTCCAAGAGAGGACGCTCCCCGACTGCCAATCAAAGGTTGGGCCGTGCAGGCGCAGCCAGGGGTAGCCCAGAATGACAGAGGCGGCCGAGATGGGCAGCACATAGAAGCTGAGGTCCTCTCGATGGTTTCCGGAAATAATGACCGGGACTGGGGCTGTCCGGTGAGTAACCCGCTCCAGGGGGGTGGCAGCAAGAGAGACCAGATTCAAGGGAGCCGGCAGTGGAAGGCAGGGGATGCCCAAACGGGTTGCCAGGCCCTTGGAGATGAAACTCTGCTCCGCCCCCGAGTCCACCAGTGCGTGAGTGAGATGTTCAGTGTGGTTGTGACAGAATCGAATTGGCAGCATACACTTGGATAGGGGGTTAGGCTGGGATGCGTCTGCGAGGCCCCCTATGGTGACTCGCGGACTCCCTCTTTTGGCCGAACCGGGCAAGATTCCAAGGCGTGCTGGTCATCTCCGCAATACATGCAGAGCCCCAGCTCCCTCCGGCGCTGCTTCTCTGCTTGTGGGAGCTTCGCCCAGCCAATCAGCATCACCTCCGGGTCGGCGGCGGACTCAGGCGAGGGCAACGCCAGGGGGCGAGATTGAGAGGAGCGGGGAGGAGTACTGCTCGAGCTGCTGGAGACCTTCCGCTCGGCGGCCCGTTCTCTCAACCTGTTGTCCAGGCTGATGGTGAGGGAGATCAGCTCGGAGAGCCGCTCCGGCAGATCCTTGCAGGCCAATTCGTCCCGAAGGCTGGCATTCAGGCTACGGACGAAAATGCTGCAGAGGGCAGCATTTCCCCATCCAACTTCCGCCGCCACAACCCGGAAGTCGACAGCGTAGTCGGCGGCTGACCGGCTACCCTGGCGAAGATTTAGCAACCGCGTTGTTAGCATGTTATCACGGTCCGAATGGTCAAACACCTCGTTAAAGTCTTGGACGAACTGGGCATAAGTTAGGTTAGCGTAGCTGGGTCGCGCCATGACGGTGTAGGCCCAAGCTAACGCTCGCCCTTCTAGGAGGTTGGCAATGTAACCAATTCGGCTGTGATCTGCCGGGAAGTCCCCGGGGACACGTTGGAACACCGACTCACATTGGAGAATGAACCCACGCGCCTCACCGAGCTTGCCGCCGAAGCGCGTGGGTGTGGGGATTGGAGTGAGCCGGGCCGGTGCCCCCGGGTTAGCCTGGTCAGCCGGAGGAGCGGCAGGAGCTTGGCCGCCCTGAGGACCCAGAGGGAATGCATGCGGGGGATCCAGACGATCCATCCGGCGGGTGAGAACGGTGAGCTGATTCAATATCACCTCTTGCTGATGTATTATCTGATCGACTCAAGCCTCTAGGTTGGTTAGCCGGTGTGCGAGCCCGCTGTTCGCTGGGTTGCGCTGCTGGAGTCGTACTGACATGAGTTCAGACCCAGGGACCACGCACACAGGCTCGAGTCAATTGCAACAAAGGTTTATTAAATAGTGAGTGTGTGTGGATGTGTGAGTGCGGGAGTTGATGTGCTGCTGGAGGACAGAATGCACCGAGGGCAGAGCAGAGCGCCGTATGGCCAGACAACCCTAGGGCAGAGCAGAGGAGAGATTAGTCGCCGAGCCAAGCCCGGTGAATTAATACTCGGACTGTGGCTTACTTGCAGATGTTTCCAGTGGTGAGCCGCAGGTCTCCTGCCTGGAGGACAGCGCTCCAATGCGCGCTCAGCGCAGCGGGTGAGAGAGAGAGAGACGCTGACGAGGAGAGGTTCCGCCGCCAAGGAATCCACCTGTGCACAGGGGAGAAGGACTGGAGAAAAGGTGAGTGATAGGATGATGGCTTACGTGGGAAGCGATGGTTGAGGGTCTTTGGAGCGTCGAGGAGAAGGCGAGTGTGGGAAGCACAATCTCAGATGAGCAGACGACTCCAGGCTGAAGCGCAGGGCAGAGCAGGCTAAATAGCCCGGGCTTGATAAGACGCAGGTGTGTTCACAGCTGGAGCTGGAGATGGGCGAGAGTGAGCTGTGACACCTACTTGCCCAATAAGATAATGACTTAATACCAGTAAGATAATGATTTATCAAAATAACTTTATATTAAAGTTTTCAGGGCAACAAAAGTGGTTCACTTTTTAGTCAGTGGGTCACCATGGTAACACCTTGTAACGCTAACGTGCTACAAAGGTTATATTCCAGATACAAAAAACACCATCAGATCTCTAGGAAAACAGTGCCATCATTCATTCATATAGTCCTATAGGATTTTACAGGTGAAGCTTCATGCACAAATGATGTTTGCTTCAAAAGTATCAGCAAATATTAAAGATTCAAGGAGTTGGGGTTGCTTTAACATCACAACATAGTATTGACTGTCAGATTATTAAGATGGCTTTTATTGTTGCTGGGTTTTTTCTCCTGCTATTATAAAACTGTGTTTCTTGTGTGTTTCTTTCTGAGTAAACCATGCTACCATCTATAAATCTACCCATGTTTCTGATTGGCCATTCCCTGCAAACAGCACTTCTATTAAGTGAGCATACTCATAGCCACATGCAGAGAAATCCTGTGTTGACAGTTCCATGCCATTGTGCCGTCTCCCTATCCTATCCTATCCTATTCTATCATACCCTACCCTATCCCTTTCCTTCTCTCTCTTTGGTTTGTCTGTCTTATTTGGAGGTATGGTTGGCTCATGCCTCAATCACTACCTGTAGTATATCGACATTGGGTCTTGATCCATTTGTTGCTAGATTATATCAACAGCAAAGTGTACAGTCATGTCTTAACTTTAGTGTCTTATTTAAAGTGCTGCATTCTAGTGTGATTTTCAATCATCCTTTTTGGTGTTATTTAATCCTGCTACCCATCCACTGCAGGTCCTCTTGTAAAAAGTATTGCAGGGGAATCCTTCATTTCCTTCTGTATTTGGGCTTACATGGAGCTTATACCAAATCTGATGCTATGGGTACTTTGCTTACCTTCGAGTTGTCAAAATAGGGCAAACATGTGACATGTTTAAACACAGTCTTTCTCCCACTTATAAACCCACAATGAGAAACCACCAATCAGCAAATAAGTACACACTGAATAGCAGTGTTAGTTGTTTGTTAAATTAAGGCTTACCTCATATCAGATACAGAAAACAAGAAAATAAACTGAACTGTGTGCTTCCACCGGGACTGCAGTGATATAAAATCTCTCATAGGAATAAGGCACTGTCATAGAAGATAAGTAATGTAGGCATATGCAATACATACATGTATGTGTGTTGTGTTTAACAGCTCAGTGCACTTAAGATTTTACTGTTACACTGTCTCTGTCTCATGCTGCCTTGTGCTATAATAGAAAATATGATGACAACTTTATTGCTCCACAGGCTTCCAGGACTTATGGCACAGCCTTCTGCTGTGTAACTGGACAGTGATTGATGACAGGACTGATAGAATAGTGGCAGGACCAGAGACCTCAGGGTGTCCTGATGTCTGGGGGCCCACTGATCTATAGTAAACTCCTATGTATGTGGCAGCCTTAAACCTCTCAAAAGCCAAGTTTATACTACACAGTAACACATGAAAATACATGGACATGAGTATACAGTGTAGCGTGATATAAACATCTAAATATACGATCTGTAAGAGCTTGTAATCTGTGGTTAATTAGAATTAGATAGATAGACAGATAGATAGATAGATAGATAGATAGATAGATAGATAGATAGATAGATAGATAGATAGATAGATAGATAGATAGATAGATAGATAGATAGATAGATGTACTTTATTGATCCCAAACTGGGAAATTACAGCGTAACAGCAGCATGACAGTTGACAACCAAACAACAGAAACACACACATGACAGACAAAGGGATTACCCATGGAAAGTAAAAACTAACACAACTATAAAACCTATATACATCATAGCTTAATATATGATGACCCATATAAACACATGAATCATCCCATTGCACAAAGAAGGACTATCAGGAGCAGAGTGAAAATGTGATGTACCAGTTAGTCTGTAAGGTGCAGTGTGGCAGCATAGCTATGCCAGAATACAACATCATAGTGAGTTATTGTACAGTGAAATTGCATGTGGCAGGAAAGATTTCCTGTACCTGGCCGTTCGACAACGAAGCTGTAGTAGTCTACTGGAGAAAGTGCTTCGCTGTCTATCTAGTGTGTGGTGGAGGGGGTGATCGGGATTGTCCATGATGGATCGCAGTTTATTTAGTGTTCTCCTCTCCATCACTGTCTCAAAGGTCTCCAGTCTGAGACCAGTTACAGAGCCAGCCCTCTTGATAATCTTGTCAAGTCTGTTGGTATCTCTGGCCCTGATACTGCTATCCCAACAGACAGCAGCAAAGAAGATGGCGCTGGCGACAACGGTCTGGTAGAAAAGCTCTAGCATCCTGCTGCACACGTTGAAGGATCTCAGCTTTCTCAGAAAGTAGAGTCTGCTCATCCCCTTCTTGTGCACAGCATTGGTGTTGGATCTCCAGTCCAACCCACTGCTGATCCTGACACCCAGATATTTGTAGTCCTCAACCACTCTCGGTTGGGTGATACTGTCATATTTTTAAATATAGATATATGGTTAAGCAATATTACACAATAGGGAGTGTGTACTGGCAAAGACACTGACATTTGTGCTGCAGCCAATTTGGCAACACCACACACTTTTGTTCAGTTCTGCTGCTTGGATGTGATGGCCCCTTTAGCGGCGCGTTGTGTTCCTTCAGCCAGTTCCTCCCTGTCTCAGCCACAGGTTTCCAGTTCCGGTTCTTGGTCTGCTTGGCAGGGTACTTTTATAGGTCCCTTGCTTTTGTTTGTGCTTGTACATTCCAAAAACACTTCATTATGATTATAATTTCTGTTTCCCACGTGAGAAGAACTCGGTACCACACGCTGTCTTCAGAACTGTGCTCTGTGCAGAGGAACCATAGAATTGTGGGGTGTTATTTGATGGGGTTATATGGGTGGAGCCTATGCCATCAAATACTGTATCCTTGGGGAACACAGATAATATGCATCACCAGATGTGACACTGTCAATAAGAGCATTCCTACTTGGTTGCCAAGTGGGTCAATGCTCTTGCCCAGACAAGTGGTGTGCCAGGCTCCAGTTGCTAGCTCGAACCCTCATTTGGATGCCACCAGTTTGGCTTCACTGCCTTCCCCTTGGTCACACAGCCATTTTTGACAAAGATTTCAGAGCAATTGCAAAATTTATGTGGTGTTTTCACCTTAGAAAGAGTCTATAAAAACAGGATCTAAGGCTCCACAGATCCCAACAATTAAAATGGGCTTAATATGTCTGGTTATACTGTTGTTTATCCTTATTTCAAATAAAAGATCAGCTTTTGCTTAAATTATGTCAATAAACACCAAGCTTTGGGATTTGCTTTGAGCAGTTTACTCCATGATATGTGGATAATTTTGGAAAGTACAGGAGGGGAAGCCATCTGTAGTGGCCAGTGCAGAGGCAATGAGCTCTCCCTGTAATGAGTCTGCATTGGTCAACTGCTACATAAGTAGAACCTCAAGTGTATGCCCCCTCCTATTTGTTGCTTGGGTTTACAGCAATATATAGAAAGATGGACAAAATGTCAAAATATGAAACTCATCAATTTGTGGAGCCATGGTATCGTATGGTCAATCTTAATTAATCTAAAACAAAGTAGCACCTGTAAAGTTCACATTTTATTTCATTTCAGTGAACCTGTAACCATGTGAGTATGCTCCTCGGGTCAGAAACATTATACCAAATTAATCACACCTGTGGATGCACACCTTATATATATTGTATCTCTTGCATCCACCTATTCTTCCTCTTTCTATCCTCCTAGTCGGTAAGAGCTTAAACCAGCCTGTTTGGACATTACGTTTTCTGTGCTGTATTGGGCTGCCTTACTTTTGGTACCCCATCGCTGCGTCATACTTGTTGTGTTTTCTGCTGAGTGAGAGAAGGCTTGCAGTGGCTGTGTGCAGCATGATGTGCACTATCCATATCTGCTTAGAGGTATGTGATATATATTGCCCCTCTTCTTCAGCTGGAACTGTTTACCAGTTTAACTGCATGAGGTATGTACTACCCTTATCTGCTTAAAGGTATGTGATATATTTTTGCCTTCTCTTCAGTAGGGGTGTAACGGTACGCTAAAATCACGGTTTAGTACGTACCTTGGTTTTAAGGCCACGGTTTGGTTCATTTTTGGTACAGTTAGGAAACAAAATGCAAAACATAAAACTGCTTATCTTTTTGTCATAAATTTCCTTGTCAGGGCTGAATAAAGGCTCCAAACGCCGGCTGTGAGTTTGCAAATTTTAATAGAGAAAAATGCACAAAAGAACAAACAATACTAAACCAAAAACTGGCAGAAACAAGAGACACAGGTAAGCCAAAAATATCAAAAGCTAAGGCAAGGGGAGTCGCTGACTAAACTTGGAAATACTAGCAGTGGAGCACACGTTAGGAGAAAAAACAAGAGAAGTTTCAAAGACACTTACATGTGTAGATGATAGTTGATAGTAGGGTACTGCACCCAACAATGGCACACAGCCACTTCAGTAAGGCTACAAACAAACTAAAATATGTGGCAATAGGTGTGGGCAATCTGAGCGGAAAGGAGAAAATAAAGATACAACTCGGACCAGCTGAGAATAATGAGGGAATCATCGGAGCTGACAGCTGACAGGGCCAAGAGAAAGAACATAACAGAATACAAATAATGATAAGGCAAAAAATGAAGACAGGCAAACTCGAAAATACAATAAACAAACTATAACAAAATGGGAAAGCAAACATCCCCCGCACTCAGAACGTGACAGAGCCCCCCCCCAAGGGGTGGACCCAGACACCCCAGGGTAACATCAAAAGAAAAAGAACCCTCCCACACAGAAATCCCACCCCACAAGAAAACAACACCACCCCGGGTAGGAGGAAAGGGACCCAGGCACGGACAGACTGAACCAAGCCAAAAGGAACAAGAAAAAACCTTAGGGTAGCTTCCCAGCAAGGCCCATACTGAAGGGAAACAGAATAAAATCCCGCTGGGCCCCCCTACACCAAAGAACAATGCAGTTCTGGTGGTTGGCCAAAGTCCCAGACCTGACAGACGGCGAGGTGGTAAGAGTCGGGTGGTCTGCCGGAGAATGCAAACCACCCAATGGCAACGCCTGTCAGGCAGTCGGCCAGAGTTAATAATCCACCGCCACAGATATGGTGGTCCAGTGGGCGGCTGCCCAACTGGGATGACCAAACAATGAGGCACCACGATGACGACTGGCAGAGGAAGGGAACCATGATGGCATCAGGCAGAGGATGGGGGACCACGACGGCATCTGGCAGAGGAAGGGGAACCAGGACGGTACCAGGCAGAGGAATGGGGACCACGACGGCATCAGGTAGAGGATGAGGGACCACGATGGTGTCTGGCAAGGGAGAGGGGACCACAACACCCACGGACTGGCTAGCAGCACCCTTGAAGGTCCCGGACTGGGACAGGGCTGCACCCACGGTGGCTCTGGACTGGAGTGAGGCTGCACCCTCGGTGGATCCTGGCAGGAGCGGAGCCGCACCCTCGGTGGCTCCAGGCTGGAGCGGAGCTGTACCCTTGGTGGCTCTGGGCAGAAGCAGAGCCGCACTCTCAGTGGCTACGGGTAGGAGCAGAGCTGTGCCCTCAGTGGGCCCCGACTGGACCAAGGCTGCGCCCCTGGTGGATCCAGACTGCACCAAGGCTGCACCCTCGGAGGATCCAGGCTGGAATGGAGCACCCGTGATGACCTTCACTGGAAGGGAAGCAGCATCCTTGCGGACCTCAGCCGGAGGGGGAGCAGCGCCCATGGAGGTCCCGGGATAGGACAGAGTGCTCGCGACGACCTCAGCGGGAGGGGCTGGACTCATGATAATCTTGGGAGGAGGAGGTGGATGACCAACCGTAGACCCAGATGAGGACTCGGGCAAAGGATAGAAAACACACGCCGGGTTATTACTGCCGGCAGCAGTGGAGCCCGATGGAGAGAGACCAGAAGCAGTTGCCCGCTGCAACTGGCTCTCCCCACCGCGAACAGGACCAGAAATCTCTAGCTCTGATGAGATGATGATAGGATAGAGCACTTGCCTTGTCTTGGGCTCCACCACCATCCAGGACTCCGGCAATCCAGGTGGGATGACTCCATCCCTCTGAGTGCTCTGTCTCGGCATGGTCACCTTGGGGAGAATACACAAAGAAAATGCCAGAGAAGAATCACTGAAAGCAGCGGGCTTCTGCACCTGACTTCCCCCACCGCGAGTCAGACAAGATTTTCCTGAATCTGCAAAAGAAGGAACAGAACAGGGTACTTGCCTGAACTCAAGCTCCGCCACCATCCAGGATTCCGATGAACCTGCTGCGGTGACCTCAGCAGCTGGTGTGATGGTGGTTGCAGTTCCCAGGCCTCCAAATGAAACACCCAGTGCAGATGGCTTGTTGGGTGTGGTAGCTGGAAGTCGTCTCAGGGTTGGCACCAACTCCTGCGCAGCTGAAGCCAGGGGATGCTCAGTCATCGGCGCAGGTTTCATATTTCTGGCAGCGTTCTCCCCTCGTCCAACCTGTGGCTGCGGGACTGGGACCAGGTTGTCTAGGGCCGCGGGCTCCTCCCTTGTCTGGTGGCATGATCCTGGGGCCGGCAGGCACTTGAGGAAGATAGGAGGAGACACGAGGGTAGCAGGTGTGGGGATAATTGTCTGCAGCAGGTGTTGAAAATTCAGTGAGCTGTAGGGACTGGTTTTCATCATCGGGAACCAGGCAAGAATATTCATTTTTAAGTAATGGAGAACGAGAGTTCACTTGCCTGTACTCCCAGGGCATGGTGGTCCTTGTTGCAGCAGGCCCAGGGTCATCCCTCTCAGTGGCTGCAGTGATTGTGGATTCCCCAGAGGAACATGGAGATGCTGCGCCTACAGGCACGATGACAGGTGGAGACTCAGGCTTCTGGCAAAGTGGGCGAGGCATCGGAGTCAGGGTGCGCTTGGACGTTGGCACCGACTTCAGCATGAATAGGCCCCCAGCCCTGAGAAGAGGAGCCAGAGAATGCCTCACCGACAGTGCTGGATCCTATGATGCCAAAATCAGGGGGTACTCATTTGTCGACACCAGCTTTGGGACACAGCTGGCGCTCCTCTCCTTTGCTGGGTGTGGTGGTGGCACTGAACCAAGGGTCCCAGAATCCACTGACCCTTCTGTCATCTGGCGGTTTCCTCCCAGGACCGGCAGACATTTTGGAGAGACAGGAGAAGAAGGTGAAGAAGTGGCAACAGCAGCCAATGGTGAGGACCCAGTGGACTGTGATACCTGGGTCTCACCACCAGGAATTAGGCAAGTGGTTTCAGTAGAGAGAGAGATAGAGAGAGAGAGAATGAGAACTTTCCTGAATTCCCAGGGGGTGATGGAGTCAGCTGCTGTTCCAGGGTCAGGCTTTGTCCCTCCAGGAGCTCTAAGGGCCGTCTGGCAGGAGGATGATGGCACGGGCTTGAGGTGAGGGTGGCAAGCCCTCTGCTCCCAGAACCGTTTCTTCGTCAGTCCAGGTTGCACTGAAGGAGAATCCTTCACCAGCTCCCCAAGTCGTAGTCAAGAGTCGATCACCATGGTGAGAAGAGGAGTCAGACCCGGGTAGCTCCAGAGATTGGGGCACGTCTCAATCAACCCGGCTGCGTTGTCCATGATCCCAAAACAATCTTGGGAGTGTGGGTGGCTTGAGCCTTAGAGGCAAAATCCATAACACGTTCCGCCACCGCACACTCCTCCTCACTCAATTCAAAGACCCTAAAGTCCATGGTGGCAATTACACTCTAAACCTCCAGGCGAAAAACAGAAAACAAGGAGAAAAAAAAAGGGCAAACACAGCTGTTGGAGCCCACACTGGCAGCACCCTTCCGTCATAAATTCCCTTGTCAGGGCTGAATAAAGGCTCCAAACACCGGCTGTGAGTTTGAAAATTTTAATAGAGAAAAATGCACAAAAGAACAAACAATACTAAACCAAAAACTGGAAGAAATAAGAGACACAGGTAAGCCAAAAATAGCGAAAGCTAAGGCGAGGGGACTCACCGGCTAAACCTAGAAATGCTAGGAGTGGAGCACATGCTAGGAGGAAAAACAAGAGAAGATTCAAAAAAACTTCCATGTGTAGATGATAGTTGATAGTAGGGTACTGCGCCCAACAATGGTGCACAGCCCCTTAGACAAGGCTACAAGCAAACTAAAATAAGTGGCAACAGGTGTGGGCAATCTGAGCAGGCAGGAGAAAATAAAGATAGACATAAAGAATATATAAAGAATAATAACACAATAAAGAAGACACTTAAAAACTTTTATCAGTATGTCTCCTGCCCAACCAGGCAAAAAAAGACATTGGACCTGTGCTATGGATCCATAGAGAGGGCCTATAAATCTATTCCCCTTCCTCCTTTAGGACCCTCAGATCACAACTGTGTACATTTGCTGCCCACATATAAAACTGCTCTCAGAAGAGGCAAGGCGAAGACCAGAGACATAAACGTGTGGACAGAGGATTCAGTGCACTGCCTCCAGGAATGCTTTAACTGTACGGACTGGGAGGTGTTCATACTGTCCTGCCAGCATGATTTGGACTCTTTGGTGGACGTCACATGCTCATACATGACTTTCTGCAGAGATTTGATCGTTCCACGTAAACGTGTTAAAATATATCCCAACAACAAGCCATGGGTTACAAAATCAGATAAATCCTGCTTACAGAGGAAAGCACTTGCCTTTAAACAGGGGGTTGTTTCCAAGCTACAGGTTGCCACAAAAGAGCTGAAGTCCGAAATTTTAAGAGCAAAACAGAATTATAAATCAGAGTTGGAAAGCAAGATGGCAACAAAGAAACTTGGTTCAGCCTGGGCCAGTATGAAAACTATTGCAGGCCTTCAGAGCACAGAGCACAGTAATCGTGTGTTTTTAGATGGTTTTAGTTCAGACACAGAGCTGGCTAATGCTCTTAATTGCTTTTATGGTCATTTTGATTCCTTTGATTTTAGCACAGAAACCCAATATTTGAAACAGAAACTCAAAGACAATCAGCACTTTAATATTGAGGTGCAGGATACAGTGATCCCTGACTTATCGCGGTTAATGGGTTCCAGAACCGACCGCGAAAAGTGAAAAACCGCGAAGTAGCGTCACCCCTAATGACGTCATCCATAAATAATACGTACGTTCATTCTCTCACTCTCTCTCTCTCATATGATACGTGTGTGTGTGTGTGTACGTGTACATACATACGTAGATGTAAATAAAGTGTACATAAATATGTTTTTAGAACTCTTTTATTCTTATAACAAGATACGTAACTCAAGATGAAGATGATTTACTTCACAGGTTAATGAGAGCTTTACTGCTCCTCAGGTGACGCCTCATCGTCAGGTGCTAGAAGCGCAGGATCATCGAGGGCAGCTTCCGATAGAGCTGGAGAAGCTGCAGGAGGCGGCGTAGTGGCTCGACGGGAAGACTATTTCGCACAAAATGGCACAAGAGAACAGCAAAAAGTTCCACGCTGCGAGACTACGTAACACGAGCGATAAAGAGCAATGAATGCGGTCTTCCTTCCCTTCATGGGCGCTCGGCAGGGAGAGGAGGTGGGTGAAACGTCTCGGCCAATCAGCTTGCGGGGTGGAACGTCTCGGCCAATCAGCTTGCGAGATTTCCGAGCCGAGCCAACACGAGAACAGCGAACAGAGAGGTGGATTTTTTGAGTTGTGCGGCTCTCCGTGTTGATACCTGATGGTCTAATGTAGTCTCCCTGCCTTCTGCTAGCGCCCGCCCATTATTTCTCAATTTTGAATTTTTGATGAATATTTCTGAAAAATCCGCGATGCACTGAGGGCGCGAAAGGTGAAGCGCGAAGTAGCGAGGGATCACTGTATTAAAATGGCGTTCTGTGCTGTAAAAGTGAACAAAAGTCAGGGCCCTGATAATATATGTGGGCGATTGGTAAAGTCCTGTGCACATGAATTGAGTCCTGTATTTCACGACATTTTCAATAAGTCCTTACAGACACAACATGTGCCTAAGATCTGGAAAGATGCTGTGGTTGTCCCCGTTCCAAAATCCAGCTGTCCTAAAATGGTAAATGACTTTAGACCAGATGCTTTGACTTCAATTTTAATGAAACTTTTTGAAAAACTGGTCAGATTTGAGGTCCTAAAGGAGACTGAGCATGCATTGGATCCTCTGCAGTTTGCCTATAGGCCTCACAGAGGAGTGGAGGATGCCACTCTCACTCTGTTTAACATGCTTTTTAAACATCTGGATTTTAATGGGACACATGCCAGGCTTTTATTTGTGGACTTTTCTTCTGCCTTTAATACGATCCAACCTCATATTTTAGTTGAAAGGCTCCTGCAACAATTTGATTTGAGCAATAATCTGGTGGGTTGGATTCTGGATTTTTTAACCAACAGGACACAGAGAGTAAGGGTCAATGGTGCACAAAAGTGCTCTTCTACTGGCTCTCCTCAGGGGTGTGTGTTGTCACCACTACTCTTCATCCTGTACACAAACATGTGTCGGAGCAGACATGACAACAGACACATTATAAAGTATGCTGATGATTCAGTTGTTGTCAGTCTCCTCCAGGATGGTGAGAGTGGCCACGGCCGAGTAGTTGATGATTTTGTTCACTGGTGTAAGGATTCCTACCTGCAGCTGAATACGACAAAAACTAAAGATATGATTATTGACTTTAGGAGGAAAACTCCCAGGCCCGAAGTCACTGTACTAAAAGGCCAGACCCCTGAATGTGTGCAATCCTACAAATATCTTGGGACGATTATTGATAGTAATTTAAACTTTGAAGAGAACTATGAAAGGGTGTGCAAAAAGGGTCAGCAACATTTGCATTGTTTAAGGAAACTTGCACGCTTCCAAATTGACCGAAACATAATGATAATGTTTTATCGGGCTTTTATTGAATCTGTTTATCCTTTTCTTTAGTGTCATGGTTTGGTCAGATAAAACTGAAACAGAGGAAATCCTTGGATCAGGTAGTTAGATGGTCCAGTCGTTTGCTTGGTGAGTCACAGCTGAGCCTGACATCCCTGTACACCAGACAGGTACAGAGGATTGCTACCGCCATTTTAAATGATGACTCCCACCCTTTGCACTGCCACTTTCACCTTCTTCCCTCCAGACGAAGGTTTGCTGTCCCAAAAAGTAAAACCCAGAGCTACAAAAACAGCTTTGTTCCTGCTGCTGTTAAAGAGTTGAACAAGATGTAACAATATATTGCACATAATTTAGTTACCTATTTATTAATTTTATTTTATATTTACTTATTTTTGTAAGTTTTTTATTTGGGTTCTAAATCTTTTATTGGGTTTTAGACTTTTGAGTTTTTAACCTCTTTGACTAGTCTTTAACTTTTTAATATGACCCTTCTCTCTTATCTCACTGTTTTTTCTCTCATCTCTTTGTCTTATGTCCTGATTGATGGAGCCTTGAGTATTTTTATTATGTTTATAGTCAGCTTCATGTGTGCCTGTGTTTGTGTTTATGTTGAATGTAATTGTGGTTTGTAAATATGGATGTCACCTGACTGCAAAACAAATCTACCTACGGGTACAAATAAAGTAACCTGAGATACAACTCAGACCAGCTGAGAATAATGAGGGAATCATTGGAGCTGACCGCTGACAGGGCCAAGCCCACACAGAGCAAAACCCCATCAAGCCTCTGACAGCTGTCAACCCCGAGAAAAAGAACGTAACAGAATACAAAAAATGATAAGGCAAAAAATGAAGACAGGCAAACTCGAAAATACAATAAACAAACTATAACAAAACAGGACAGTAAACCATCCAGAGAAACAATATAGGATACATGACAAAAATAGCAACACAGTACAAATATGAAGAGAAAAAAGGCAGACAACCTGAGCCCGGTGGAATGCCCCGGTGCCCAGAACGTGACACTGTTGTATAAACGGGAACAGCTTTGACAAAAAAAAAACCTGCAATCTGCCAGCAGTCAATTCTCAAATAAATAAACTGTCCGCCCCATCTTCTCCACCTAGGGCTTCGACTTGGGACAGAGGTCCTGCAACCCAGAGGTAGGTTCCCTTGCCAGTTTATCCTGACTTTGTGGAACATCTGCAGAAGTCTTGAGCTTGTACAAAGGAGGCTGCTGCTCCTTGATCTGCACTCAGTATTTTGAGTGGTGCTTCAGCAGGGCTTAGATGGTGCGCTGAAGATTGGCCCTACCTTTGCATTGCTGGCTGGGGCTCCCCCTACAGGCAGCAAGTCTATCCGCCATCCTAACAAGAAGTGTCGTGCCACTGATGATATAGCGGCTATGGCCTACCAATCTGTGACTATGGCCTCTAGGCTGGCAAATACTAATACACTTCTTTTAGTGTACTTAGAATGTCTGATAAGGGACCGAGAGTCAAAAAGTGGAGCTGACCTTCTACTGGAATTGGTAAGGGTTGTGGACATTGTAATTGTGCCCTTCAGAGGTAAAGTGGGCTATCCCACAAAACCATTATTTTGAGAAAATGAGCTCTAAAGTTGAAATATTCTCAAAAAATCAGTGTGCCTATATCATTAAAAAGTTACCCCTACAAAGTCAAAGAGGCGAGGCTTTTATATATATATATATGTATATATATAGACACATAGTGCGGAGCATTGTAGCTGAATTGAATAAATATACGAGTATATAAACACAGTGCGGAGCATTGTAGCAAGATGGAATAAATATGTAGATATATAAACACACACAATGCGGAGCATTGTAGCTAGATGGAATAATATGTAGATATATAAACACACACAGTACGGAGCATTGTAGCTAGATGGAATAAATATGTAGATATATAAACACACCCAGTGCGGAGCATTGTAGCTAGATGGAATAAATATGTAAATATATAAACACACAGTGCAGAGCATTGTTGCTAGATGGGATGAAACAGCACAACCGTCTACTTAGTTATCCTACATGGTATGATTATGTACCCATACATATTCTCACCCTCCATAGCGACCGGTATTTTCCTAGTTGTATGCCGGAGGGGACCATTGTATAAGTCTATTGCGTCTTTTGCATTCAAAACTATTAGGTTGTCACGTCTTTTTGCTATCTCT
Source organism: Pholidichthys leucotaenia (assembly GCA_020510985.1). Classification (NCBI taxonomy): domain Eukaryota; kingdom Metazoa; phylum Chordata; class Actinopteri; order Cichliformes; family Pholidichthyidae; genus Pholidichthys; species Pholidichthys leucotaenia. Next base: position 153,064,316 of record CM035839.1, on the reverse strand, counting down.
GCGAGCAGCCCTGCTTAGGTTGTACAGTCTGACAGCTGTTGGTAGGAAGGACCTGCGAAACCTCTCGGTTGTGCACCTAGGATGATGTAGTCTGCTGCTAAATGAGCTCCTCAGTGCATTCAGTATGTCCTGCATAGGGTGGAACTCGGACTCCAGCAGAGATGACAGTTTAGCCACCGTCCTTCTCTCTCCTATCTCCTCCACTGGGTCAAGGCGCTGCCCCAGGACAGAGCTAGCTTTCTTGATCACTTTGTTCAGTCTCTTCCTATCGGCTGCCGTAATGCCACTGCCCCAGCAGACCACTCCAAAAGTGATGGCTGATGCCACCACCGTGTCATAGAATGTCTTCAGCAGCGCCCCTTGTACACCAAAAGACCTGAGTCTCCTCAGCAGGAACAGCCTGCGCTGTCCCTTCTTGTAGAGTGCATCAGTATTGTGTGACCAGTCTAGTTTATTGTTCAGATGAACACCCAGGTACTTATAGGATGTCACCATCTCGATGTCTGTTCCCTGTATATTTACTGGTGCTGTGAGGGGTTGTCCTTGCCTGCGGCAGTCCACCACCTGCTCCTTAGTTTTCCTCGCATTGATCTGGAGGCAGTTCCGATGGCACCAGTCCACGAAGTCCTGGATAAGCCCTCTGTACTCAGCTTCATCTCCACTGGAGATGAGGCCAACGATCGCAGAGTCATCAGAGAACTTCTGTAGATGGCAGTGTGTTGTGTTGTGTGAGAAGTCCGCAGTATAAAGGATGAACAGGAAGGGAGCCAAAACCGTTCCCTGGGGGGCCCCCGTGCTACCGATGATCGTGTCGGACAAACAGTCCCGGGTTCTCACAAACTGAGGCCGGTTAGTGAGGTAGTCCAGGATCCATGATGACAGGGGCTGGTCCACCCCTGCGCACAGCAGCTTGTCCTTCAGGATCATCGGTTGGATGGTGTTGAAAGCACTGGAGAAGTCAAAGAACATGATCCTCACCGCATTCCCGGGCTTCTCCAGGTAGGACAGAGAACGGTGAAGGAGGAAGATCACCACATCCTCCACCCCAATGCCATGCTGGTAGGCGAACTGGAGTGGATCCATCACTGGTTCCACCAGGGGGCGGAGGTGAGCAAGGAGCAGTCTCTCCAGGGTCTTCATCATGTGGGACGTCAAGGCCACTGGTCTGTAGCTGTTCAGGTCTTTGGGGTGGAAAGTCTTTGGTACAGGTACCACACAAGATGTTTTCCACAGCTGTGGTACCCTCCCCAGCTTCAGGCTCAGATTGAAGATGTACTCCACAATCCCACACAGCTGGTCTGCACAGGACTTGAGGAGCTTTGCGCTGATGCCGTCCGGTCCCGACGCCTTCCTCGCCTTGATCTTCCTCAGCTCCGTCCTCACCTGGGTCTTAGTCAGGGTCAGGTTGGGGGGTGGAGTGGAGAGTGGGCAGCAGGTCTTGATGTCTTTAGAGGCAGCAGTGGTTGTTGTGCAGTCAGGGGGGAGGGCGGTTGGTCAAACCTATTGAAAAACAGATTCAGATTGTTCGCCCACTCCCTGCCCCCCGTGGCCTGGGGGGAGGTATTCTGGAGCCCAGAGATGGTTTTAAGGTTTCTCCAGACCCCGCTGATGTCGCTCTGTTGCAGCTTGTCCTCCATCTTCTTCCTGAAGCTGTCCTTGCCTTCTCTGATCTTTCTCCTCAGCTCCCTCTGTACAGACTTCAGCATCTCCCTGTTCCCCGACCTGAAGATCCTCTTCTTCTCTTTCAGAAGTGTTTTTATCTCAGGGTTGATCCAGGGTTTGTTGTTTGAGCAACACCGTATGGTCTTGGTGGGAACGGTGTTGTCCACACAGAAGCTGATGTAGTCCGTGATGGTGTGAGTGAGGCCATCAATGTCCTCACCATGTGGATCATAGAGCTGCTCCCAGGCAGAGGTTTCAAAACAGCCCTTTAGAGTGTCCATTGCCTCCTCAGACCATAACTTCACTGTGTGCATGGCCGGAGGTTGTCTGTGCACTAGGGGTTTGTACACCAGCCGGAGATGAACCAAGTTGTGATCCCATCTCCCGAGTGGGGGGAGTTGTAATGAGGTGTACGCCTCCTTAGTGTTTGCGTAGAATAAGTCCAGTATTTTATTGTCTCTAGTGTGGCATGTGACATACTGGGTAAACGTGGGATAGTGTTCAATATCGTCGTCGGGAGACAGCGGAGTCAGCCTGGGCTCCCGGTGCACCTGCGTTGTCCTCGGCTGCACCTGCAGCAGTGGCTCCTCCTGCGGGCCAACCCGACTGGCCGTCACCCTGGAGACTTCCCCTGAAGCGTCGTTGTCACTGTTGCGTTCAGCCCAGCTCTCATACTCCTCTCTCAACTCCATCACCTGTGTTTGCATCTGGAGAAACTGATACTGCATAGTCTGCCATCTTTGCTCCCGAAGAGAGGCTGCTTCCTCTAACTGATGATCTCTGGATGTATGCAAACACACCAAGGACTTCACCAAGCTCGTTAATTCCTCCAGCTTGTCCAGTCCACTGGCCTCATGCTCCTCAGTTACCATACCTGCTTCATAGTCCTCTAATTGTTCCTGTTGCTTCTTCATATTTCTTTTGGCCATCTCTCCTTCTGTCCAGTGTTGTCACTCCTTAACTTTAACAACACTTTCTTTTGACCAATGCCACCATCAGTGTGTGAATGTTTGTGTGAATGGGTGGATAGCAGGATCTGTAAAGCGCTTTGGTCATCAAGAGATGAGAATAAAAGCGCTATATAAGTGAATGCCATTTACCATTTACCATTTTACCATACATCACATAGTCCGCTTTACTTCTGACACCATCGTCATACCTTCCGCTTTCTCTTCTCAGTACCTGCGGTGGGAATGGAAGACTTCTGACACCACTCGTCAGACTGCACTTATCTTCTTAGCAACGGCAGTGGGAACGGACCACTTCTGATGCCATTTGTCAGACTGCGTTTATCTTCTTAGCAACGGCAGTGGGAACGGATCACTTCTGATGCCATTTGTCAGTAACTTGCCAAGAGGTCAAGGTACATCACAGAAGAGCGAGACTCCTCAAAGTTTACAACAAGCATTTTCCCATTTATTACAGACACCGTGCAGGCCACAACTGATGTTAGAACATCCGACACCCAACCCTCAACCAAATGAAAAATACCTGTTAATATACTTAGCAAGATAATAAGTCCAATTGGAACATACCAATGCCCCAGGTAAGACAATAAATATTCACATTCCCACACATACCCAGTAGTATCTAAAAAGAAACTCATAAATACATAAATAGTTCCCACAATATTTACAAAGTACACATAATAAATAAAGACCATAAATAATACAATAAATAGTATAAACCCCTATTTACATAATAAATCCACCAATCTTCCCCCTCTACTCAACCATTACATACTTCCTCCTCCTGGCATCCTTTAAAGGGCACTCAAACCCCTGGGGAATCTTTTGCCCGGGCACCACCAGGAAGTATGCCGGCAAAGGTAAGTGGTTCTTAGATTATTCATTTGCCTCACCCAGTTAACATAATTAACATTAGCATTTTATCTCTCACAAGTGGACTTCAATTCATCTAAACAGATCTCAAACTATATGTGCATTTTATACATTACGATACATGTTAACATTTAAAATTATAAATCCTTTTACACATATAATATAGTACTTAATTAAAGAGGTCCATAGCAGTGGCGACACTCCGTCGTCTCAGCCCCCTTCCTGATTTCTTATTTTTTTGTATGTTTGTCACACTTAAATGTTTCAGATCATAAAACAAATTTAAATATTAGACAAAGATAACACAAGTAAGTACAAAATGCAGTTTTTAAATGAAAGTGTTTATTATTATTATTATCACAGGGACTCCACTTCCAGCTATAGAGGACGTCTACAGGAAAAGATGTCTGCGCCGGGCATGCAGCATTCTTAGGGACTCCAACCATCCTGCTCATGGACTGTTCCAGCTTCTCCCCTCCAGAAGACGTTTCAGAAGCCTTCGGACTAGAACCAGCAGGTTTAGGAACAGTTTCTTTCCAACAGCTGTCACGTTATTGAACTTAGTTCCCCGCTGACTCTCTTACAATCATCTTTTACCATCCTCACCTGTACATAACTGCATAACTACATAACTACATCTAACTTATTGCACATTATTTGCACATAACAGAACTTTTAACTTTCTGCACTGCTGCATATATTTGCTTAAATTGCACATACTGTTAATTACCGTATATACTGCACTGCTGTCCTTTGCACTTCTGATTGGATGCTAAACTGTGTTTCGTTACCTTGTATTCATACATGTGTAATGACAATAAAGTTGAATCTAATCTAATCTAATCTAATCTATTAAGGGGAAAAAAATCCAAACCTACATGGCCCTGTGTGAAAAAGTGATTGCCTCCTAAACCTAATAACTGGTTGGGCCACCCTTAGCAGCAACAACTGCAATCAAGTGTTTGCAATAACTGGCAATAAGTCTTTTACAGTGCTGTGGAGGAATTTTGGCCCACTCATCTTTGCAGAATTTTTGTAATTCAGCCACATTGGAGGGTTTTCCAGCATGAACCGCCTTTTTAACGTCATGCCACAGCATCTCAATCAGACTCAGGTCAGGACTTTGACTAGGCCACTCCAAAGTCTTCATTTTGTTTTTCTTAAGCCATTCACAGGTGGACTTGCTGGTGTATTTTGGATCATTGTCTTGCTGCTGAACCCAAGCGCACTTCAGCTCGAGGTCACAAACAGATGGCCAGACATTTTCCTTCAGGATTTTTTGGTAGACAGCAGAATTCATTGTTCCATTTACTACAGCAAGTCTTCCAGGTTCTGAAGCAGCAAAACAGCCCCAGATCATCACACTACCACCGCCATATTTTACTGGTGGTATGATGTTCCTTTTCTGAAATGTTGTGTTACTTTTTCGCCAGATGTAATGGGACAAACATCTTTCAAAAAGTTCAACTTGTCATAAACTCCCCCGTGCGCCCTTCATTGCGCATGGTGGAGAGAACGAAGACTGAGGATTTAAACGCTGGAATTCACCACACATACGTTTATTGACAGTCAGTGTAAAGATATAGGTGACAAATGAACAGTGGTATAAAATGGCTGCGCTCGGGAGAGCAGGGAAGACAGCGGGTAGTTCAACAAACTAGCAGGGAACGTAAACTGGGCACAGCCTAAGCGTAACAATTGTGCTGCAGAGAGGAAGCGCTGCCAGAAGCAAAAGGGGACTCAATCGAGAAAGAACGCTTCTGGGACAGCGTAGAGGCGACACAAAAGAATCACTGACAGTTTACTCACAAGTTGGAGCAGTCCCAAAAAGTCCAGCAATCCAAGCAAGCGAAAACAATAATCCTTCTTGATGTGGCAATCACCCCGTGGAGAGCAGGAGTGACTCAATCAATGACCCAATGGCATCATATAATAAGCGTCTAACCCGTACAATGGTCCAGCGGTGTTTATCTAGCGAAATGCTGCTTAAGTCCAAACGCCGCTGGTCGCACAAATTGGGAGCACCTGAGGCGCGGGAAAGATAATTACCGGGGCTGAGACAGCTGGTGGAATATGGAGAGCAAGGGGGCGTGGCAGGGCCAACAGACTGTCAGGAGCATGAGAAAAAGATCAGAAGCTGACTAACAGCTGCCGATCAGGCAGTGGCTAGGAAGATGGAAAAAATGCACATAAACAGTGAAGCCAGAACCCACAGAGAGATCAGGGCCGAGCCAAGGAAAACCAAGCCAGCTTGGTTCATGACACAACTTTTGTCTAGTCAGTCCACAAAATATTTTCCCAAAAGTCTTGGGGATTGTCAAGATGTTTTCTGGCAAAACTGAGACGAGCCTTTATCTTCTTTTTTCTCAGCAGTGGTTTTCGTCTTGGAACTCTGTCATGCAGGCCATTTTTGGTCTCTTTCTTTCTCTTTCTTATGGTGGTGTCATGAACACTGACCTTAACTGAGGCAAGTGAGGCCTGCAGTTCTTTGGATGTTATGGGGTCTTGCGACCCCTTGGATGAGTCGTTGCTGCACTCTTGGGGTAATTTTGGTCGGCCGGCCACTCCTGGGAAGGTTCATCACTGTTCCATATTTTCGTCATTTGTGGATAATGGCTCTCACTGTGGTTTGCTGGAGTCCCAAAGCTTTAGAAAGGGCTTTATAACATTTTCCAGACTGATAGATCTCAATTACTTTGTTTCTCATTTGTTCATGAATTTTTTGGGATCACAGCATGATGTCTAGGATCATTTGAGGATCTTTTGGTCTACTTCACTTTGTCAGGCAGGTCCTATTTAAGTGATTTCTTGACTGAGCACAGTTGTGGCAGTAATCAGGCCTGAGTGTGGCTATAGAAATTGAACTCAGCTTTCCAAAGATGTGATAAACCAGTAAATTTATGTTTTAACAGGGGGACAATCACTTTTTCACACAGGGCCATGTAGGTTTGGATTTTTTTTACCCTTAGTAATGAACACCTTCATTTAAAAACTGAATTTTGTGTTTACTTGTGTTATCTTTGTCTAATATTTAAATTTGTTTGATGATCTGAAATATTTAAGTGTGACAAACACAAAAAAATGAGAAATCAGGAAGGGGGCAAACACTTTTTCATACCACTGTATGCTCTCACAGGCACAGGGCAGGATTTGGCATTCGAATCCGCAGCTCCTGAGGCTTCATGTATGGTCCTTGAATGGAAGCAATTGTGTAAACATGGCTTAGAGAAGGAGGTTATAGACACTGTGCAGGCTTCATGGGCCCCATCTACCCAACTGCAATACAGTGTGAAGTGGAGAGTGTTTTTGAACTGGTGTCGGACCAAGGGTGAGAATCCCTTGACATGTCACCTGTCATCTTGTTTTTCCTTCAGTACCTCTTCGCCCGAGATTCGGTGGAGTCAATTATCAGGGGCTACCTGGCAGCAGTGTCAATTGCCCATGAAAAATGTGATGTCTTGTTGCCTGGGGCACATCCCTTGGCTAAGCATTTTTTAAGAGGCATGAGAGGAAACCGCCCATCTCTGCATCCTTTGCTGCCCACTTGGGATCTCCAAACAGTTCTCAAGGCTCTATGCTTGCCCCCTTTTCAGCCACTCTCCATTGCTGACCTTCGTCTGATCTCTAGGAAGACTGCTTTTCTCTTGGCAATCGTCTCAGCCAAGATGGTCGGTGAACTGAATGCGATCTCTGTGGACGCAGCATGTCTTCAGTTTGGTGGTGATCGGTTGGCCCACCTGCAGCCCAACCCTGCTTTTCAACCAAAAGTGCTGACTAGTGGGCTTGTTTCCTGCCCTTTTGTGCTTGAAGCCTTTTACCCTTCCCCACACACTTCTTCATAGGGTGAGAGGCTCCATAGTTTGTGCCCGGTAGGAGCCCTTAAAGTTTATGTTGACCGTACGAGGTCTGTCTGCACTACAGACAAGCTTTTTGTGTTCTATGGGGAATCCACAATGGGCAGACCCTTCTCTAGGCAGCACCTGTCCCATTGTCCCATAGTCGACCTGATTGCCTTCATATGTACAGGCTGGATCGGAACCACCAGCTTGGCTGGTGCCCGTACCCATGCAGTGGCCACGGGAATGGCCACTGCATGGGTATGGGTACTTCAATATTTACCCGCTTCTATAAGCTTAGCTTGGCCTCATCAATCATCCCCTCATCTGTTCTGGGGGTTGCAGCAGATTCTTAAGTTGCATCTTAGTTTTGTTTCCATCATTTAAGCTGGCATGTTGCCTTGTGCTCGAAAATGTTTTTGTTTCATCTCTGGTTACCTGGAGGAACCGGCTTATCTTGTACACACTCAGATAAGTACAATAAGCAGCTGAACTCATCTGGTTGTGTTCTGTGCTTAATGGCGTGATTGGAGCATTGTGCTTCCTCGGCTTGTGGGTGACACCACCTCCATTCTCCTCAGGACTCATTTGGAATACTGTTGTTACATGGTTACAGGTTCATTGAAAGGAAATAAAACGAACGTTGAACATGGTTTTATGAATGAAAGTGAACCTGTAACCATTCATCGTCCTTCGTCGGTGGAGGCTGGCTCCTCCCAGTCATTAGAAAGATGAAGAATGGGTGGATGCAAGAGGTGTGTATATATATACTGCTCAAAAAAATTAAAGGAACACTTTGAAAACACATCAGATTTTAATGGGAAAAAATAAGCTGGATATCTACACTGATATGGACTGGATAATGTGTTAAGAATGAAAAGATGCCACGTCTTTTGATGGAAATGAAAACACTCCAAAACTTAAAGTGAAGAAATTGTGGCAGGCTAGTCCAGCTTACTCAGATTAAAAAGTGTTCCTTTAATTTTTTTGAGCAGTATATTTATATGAGGTGTGCATCCACAGGTGTGATTAATTTGGTATAATGCTCCTGACCAGAGGATTATAGTCACATGGTTACAGGTTCACTTTCATTCATAAAACGGTGTTTACATATGTAAACGTTCATTTTACTGAAAGGTTTACTAAAGCTCATGCTATATAATCATAGCAGTACGTTTCCACTGGGCTGCAGTGAATCATTCAGTCCAGCTGGATGCTTTTTTTTTCTAACTTAATACAAAAAAAGCCCCAAACATGTATTTTTCACTCCAGCAATGAGCAAGTTTGAGCAACTGGTTGAGCTGTGCATAGTGCTGCAGTCAAAGTCATACCTAGACCAGACTGAAACCAGAGTGTACCAAGGCTTTAAGGGATCGAAACCAAGTTAAGATCAAAACAAGTAGGTAAGTTGAGACCAGGACCACTATGTATGCATGTCTCGGTCTTGACTTGGGCTTGCCTTTTTCAGGTTTTTCAATTGGGTTGTACAGGTTATCAGTCACATTAATGGTGGAAAAAGTTTTGAAATAATTTATCTTGGTCTCATTTTTTTACATCACAAAAACCTGGCATTTGAACAGGGGTGCATAGACTTTTTATATCCACTGTACATATTTCCCGAGCCCGCTGGAAGAACAATGATATCAACACTGACTTCTGTCACGAGCTGAGCTGGCTTGGCTTTCCCCGGCTCGGCCCTGATCGCTCAGTGGCTTTTGGTTTTACTGTTTATGTGCATTTTGAGTATTTCTGTACTTTTTCCATATCCATAGCCACTGCCTGACCGGCAGCTGTTAGTTAGCATCAGTGACCTTCTTTGTCCCACGCTGCTGACGAGCAGCGGTGTTTGTATTTAAGCGGCTCTTCGCTAGACAAACACCGCTGGACCATTGTATGGGTTAGACGCTTATTCTCCACTGTCTAACCGTCACGTCCCAAAGGATCTTTTTGTGTTTGTGCTCGTTGTCTGCCTTGGACGACTCGGACTGCTCCTGCATGGTGAGTAAGAGCTTCTCTGCGTTTCTGTTTGAGGTTGTGCTGCTACGCTTGTCTGTAGCGTTTTCTCCTTGCAGCACAACTGCTACGCTCGGGCACTGCTGCCCGGCTCTTCTCCCCTGCCAGTTGAGTCTCCTTGAGTACTCCAAATTCACACAAGCATTTTTGTCTTGTCAGTTTTTGTGGCCACGGTGCACAGTGATCTGCCTGCTGTATGCTACTAGTGTCAGCCTTTATGTGCACATCTGCTTCATTTTTGTATGTCGTTGCTTTTTGAACTGTTGATGTCAATAAATGTGTGTTTGGTGTAACCCTGCGTGTAATTCCTCATCCCTCCTTCTCTTCCTCCATGCGCTGTGGATAAGCGCACTGGGAAGTTTATGACAGAATGGTCCAGCCCAATAAGAGGATTTAGCGGGTTACACCCACACAAATAATTTTTTCCTATTTTTTGGACTGTCCCGTTTTTCACCCACCTGTTTTCCGGGCACGATGGCTGCGCTGCTAGAGAGAGAGCTGCAGTCGCTATGTCTACTGGAGGACATACTATCGCGGATGCTGGAGCTTGGTTCGTCCGAAACAGCTCGATGGGCCGGGGACACGGCAGTAAAAGTTATGAATCGGGATAGCCTGTGAGACTATCGGGAGGCGACCAAGATTCTCTGGGATATCTTCGTCGTGCCATGCGAGGGGTCGGGCGTGGAGCTCCCAGCACTCGAGCCCCCCACGGCTACACCACCTTCGGTTCCTGATATTCCGGAGCTTATTGGCCTTGATTACTTGTAGCCGGGTGATGTGATCCGGATCCCGGACTATCTGGTGCTTGAACCGCCCGCGAGCAGAAGGAAGCCTCGCCGGAAGAAGGCCCCCTCTTCTGCGATGGCCGTCATGGCTTCAGTCGCCGAGAGGTCCTCCGAGATTGTCCCGGCTACGTCCACCTCCACGTCATCGGAGCTGGCTCCTCCACAATCCTTGGAGGGGGTCAGTGACACAAAGAGGGGTGATTGCCAACTGTCTGCAGCTGTCAACATCGGGAACCGGGATGACAGGCAAGTCTTTTTTCACTCCACTCGGTCTAATCACAAACCTTGTCTGTCTCCCGAGGGAGAGGCCCAGTTTAAGCAGTCCTCTGGGTCCTCTCCTCCAGCTGCAAAAATTAATTCATTTCTCCCCCTCTCCGTGTCTCCTCCCATTTTCCCTGAGGGCCTGCCGGTCCAAGAACCGGGCCACCTGACGATAGAGGAGGTTGAGGCCCTGGATAATCCTGCCCAGAAGCCCACACAGAGGCATTTCCCCGCAGTCACACCGGTGGACGAGGAGTGGGCTAATCTGCTCGCCTTAGTCAACTGCCGGGTCGAGGAGGAGTGCCGTGAGACGGAGGTCCAAGGTCGCACTTCCCCGGCTGTGAGGGTTCCACCTCCTTCGCCTGCTCAGCCCCCGGATTTGCCTTCAGACAAGGAGTGAGCTAATCTGCTCGCTGTAGTCAACGGCCGGGTCGAAGAGGAGCGTCAGAGGACCAGGACAGCAACCACCATCACGTCTGTTGCGGGGACCGCCGCAGCAGAGTCATCCCCGGGTCCAGACCCCCAGCTGACGGGAACTAGATCGTCATCGTCGACAGCGGCAGAGTCCTGGACGGTGGTAGAGCTCAAGCACAGGCAAGTTATCTCTCCTGTAGTTCAATTGCCTATGATTGAGAGATCTTGTCTGGCTCTTGAGGAGGAGAGTCGGGTGCGGCTCTTGGCCGAACCTGGGCTCCCCTCGCTGGGCTCTGCCGCTGCCAGTGACCCTATACTTTCCATCTCTCCCGTGCCTGTCGAGCCCCTCACTAGGGTTGATGGAGAGGAGTCGCCATCACCAGGGTTGCCTACTGACAATGATGGGAGGTTGGCGGTCCCAGAGGAGGTCGACAGGGGCACAGCACCGGGGGCGACAACAAAGCTACGCACCCCAAAACACCAGAGTCCTGGATGGCGGTGAAGCCCAAGTTCAGGCAAGTGTGCTCCATTGTGTCAATTCTGCATATGTCAAAGTCACACTGCCCGACTCATGGCGAGGAGGGCCTGGGGCAGCTCGTAGTAGCCCTCGGGGCTGCCTCACTGGGCTCTGCTGCTGCCGGCGACCCTGACCCGGTCTTTTTTTCTCTCCCCTGCCAGGGTAGCCGGAGAGCAGCTGGCCTCACTGGAAGCAGCCGAGGATCAGGATGCTGCACCAGGTGATGTTAGGAGCACCACCTCCCTCGCTGGGGAGGCCACTGCAGGAGCAATGAGGCCCCCGATGTGGGTCACTGCTGGTGCAATGGTGCTCCAACGGTGCTCATTGCAGGTGTAGCCACGTCCCAGACCGGGACCGTCGTGGGTGCAGCGCTGGCCCAATTGGGGCCCACTGTGGGTGCTGCGGAGCCTCAGCCAGAGGTCACCACAGGTGCTGCGGAGCCTTTGTGTTGTTTGTTGTTGTTGCTCCTGTTGGGGCGGGGGGTCTTCTTGATGTTACCTTGGGTGTCTGGGTATCCATCCCTTAAAGGGGGGGGATCTGTCACGAGTCGAACCAGCTTGGCTTTCCCCGGCTCGGCCCTGATCTCTCAGTGGGTTTTGGTTTAACTGTTTATGTGCATTTTGTGTATTTCTGTACTTTTTCCATATCCATAGACACTGCCTGACCGGCAGCTGTTAGTTAGCATCAGTGACCTACTTTCTCCCACGCTGCTGACAGTCTGTCAGTCCAGCCACGCCCCCTTGCTCTCCCTTTGTATTCCATCAGCTGTTCCCAGCCCCAGTAATTATCTTACCCGCGCCTCGCCCAGGTGTGCCCAATTTGTGTGGCCAGCGGTGTTTGTATTTAAGCGGCTCTTTGCTAGACAAACACCACTGGACCATTGTACGGGTTAGACGCTTATTCTCCGCCGTCTAACCGTCACGTCCCGAAGGATCTTTTTGTGTTTGTGCTCGTTGTCTGCCTTGGACGACTCAGACTGCTCCTGCACAGTGAGTAAGAGCTTCTCTGCGTTTCTGTTTGCAGTTGTGCTGCTACGCTTGTCTGTAGCGTTTTCTCCTTGCAGCACAACTACTACGCTCGGGCACTGCTGTCCGGCTCTTCTCCCATGCCAATCAAGCATCCTTGAGTACTCCAAATTCACACAAGCATTTTTGTCTTGTCAGTTTTTGTTGCCACGGTGCACAGTGGTCTGCCTGCTGTATGCTACTAGTGTCAGGTTTTATGTGCACATCTGCTTCATTTTTGTATGTCGTTGCTTTTTGAACTGTTGATGTCAATAAATGTGTGTTTGGTGTAACCCTGCGCGTAATTCCTCATTCCTCCTTCTCTTCCTCCGTGCGCTGTGAATAAGTGCACGGGGAAGTTTATGACAGATTTCAAAATGATAATTGCTACTTATTGTATAACATAAAGTGTCAGGAGGGAATTACAGTTGAAAGTTACAACAGATCAATGTATTCTGTCAAAATGACAGTTGGCCTTCAGATTTTTCTGCTATGGCTGCATCTTATTTTGGAGTCCAACTTGAGAGAATATAATATAAAAATGACTGCTATAGCAATTCATACTCTTTGACAAACCAGTGTGAACTGTGGGCAAAAAGTAGAGACCCATAGATTCTGTGGCAGTATCTACGTATTTCTGCAACTGCCATTGCTGTACATTGCACAGAGAAATTGGAAGAAATTATTCCATGAATTCCTTCATATTCAGCAAATTATTCTCAAGTATTAAATCTAGTCATGACTGTGTGTTGTACAGTAGGGTTTTGGCCATCCTTCATATAACCTGTCATAACTATAATATTCATGTGGTGAACAAAAAGTATGGACAAAGAAGATCAAAGGTCAAGATAATTGTTAAATCACCTCCTCTTTCTCCTCCCCAACTGCTCAGGCTTTGACTAGCTTAGTGCCAGGCAGCACAGACTGATTATGTTGCATGCAATGCATGCATTTTCACTTAGTCAATGATTTGATTTTTTTTTGATTTTGTATACTTTATTGATCCCCAGAGGGGAAATTGAGGGCATCCACCTGGATGGATGAAGCAGCCACAGTACAGCGCTATCCCTTAACCATTCACACACACATTCACACCTAGGGCCACTTTAGAGTCTCCAATTAACCTAACCTGCATGTTTTTGGCCTGTGGGAGGAAACCAGAGAATGAGCATGTCAACCTTTTGAGTGTGAAACCAATGAGCCCCCACAAGTAAAAGCAATCATTAGTGGTGGGTGGATCGATCCAAATATCAATAATATTGATACCAGCGTTGGTACTGATATTGATCAATACCAGTGTAATGAGATCAATACTCTGTGTTTGTGTTGCTGCTCCCATCTCAGCATAGAGTAGACACACTTTGCTCCTCTTCTTCTGATTGTTGTGGTTTTACTGTGGTTGACAACCAGCATTTAGGTGCATTACCACTGCTCCTTACTTCCTCCTCCTCCCTCTTGCACCATGACGTGACACAGCAGCGCCAGGTAAACAAGCTAGCAAGTAGCAGCCGCTGCCAGCTGCCAGTATGCAGGCACTGTGCACACACAACATGGAGACAGAGCAGAATGGCAGAGAGGAAGAGGAGTGCTGTGTGGCTATATTTTCAGGCCAAAAATGAGACAACGTCAAGCTATACAATTTAAGGCTTTGAAATACATTGGTAACACAACTAGTTTATACAAGTATATGAAAAATCATCCAAAGGACAATGCCAAGCTACAGAAACAGAGAGAGGAAGAGAAATCCCCCACCCCCTGGCACCGACAGACCCCCAATCCAGAGATGGAGATCATTTGAAGAGCCCTTTCAGTATGGCAGAGAATATCCAGATAGATATTAGTGGTGAAAGTAATATTTTAGCCATCATCGGAATTAGTTAATATTAATTTTCAAAGTGCAACTGGTCATTTGTTACTTTAGCCCTCTCAAAAAGTATAAATTAGGTGGTGTGTCCACCAAATGCGTTTTTTGTCGCCCGACCGCCCTGAACGTCTTTTTTTCAGCGGTTGTGTGCTGCGCTCTGGAAAATAAAGGTCTGTGCCCGGTATCTTAGCAACAGCTTCACTCACAGCTCAGCACTTCTGTTTTTCCTATGGTCAGACTTTCTACTTATTTTTTAAATAACAATGGATACGAAACATATTCTGGCATTGGTAGCAGCTCTGGATGCAAAATATGATGAGATGGAAAAGAAAACAGGAGTCTGGGTGCAGACTGCACCAGTGTTCTATGTCCCGCCCTTCCTTAACCTGTTGAACTCCGGGATTCCGCGGGCGGTCACGTCTCTGCATCATAGTGCATCTCAGTGCGCACTGAAAAAAAAAAGCTGCATTTCCATTCTTCCAATACAGACACAGCCGCGAACAGAAAGCCAAAGGAGTGTTTTGATTGGTTTAGATTTGATTGACCTCTCATTCGACTAATAAGAGCCTTGAATTGGGTTTCTGAAACCTTGAAGAACCAATGACTGAAAACCTAGCAAGAAGGACCTGCCTACCAACGACCGCGAATACAACGAGCCAATTGAAGCAGAGAAGTTTGACAATTGAAACACGTGTGTCGCCGTGCGTAAAATCTTTTTTGTCTAAGCCGCTGGGTGACACACATTGAGACCTGTGTGTAATGGTAGTGTTAGCCACTCTCAGCCATTAGCCAGTCTTTATTTCATTACTAGCGTTCTTATTTGTTTTGAAAAATGGTTCCCAAAAACCGCAATCATGGAAGCGGAGATGGTTTGACCGGGTCGGGTGACCAGAACCACGAGTCCGTAACAACCAGACCAGCTTCATGTTCATCTGACAATGAGGAACAGATGTTCGCCAACGACACTGCTGTTGTGGACAGGTAAATGTTATAAGCTAAATTATTCTTTATCAAAGAAAATAGTAATAAAAATGACTTTTGACCCATCGATAATTACAACGGTCCATCATGGCCACAAGTTTTTTGTGCGTCGAGCTCCTCTGTAGCGGAAGGGGGGGGTGTTATCTTTTACATTGCAGATATTTTAGTATAATTTTTATTGCACTGTAGGTTATTTTT
Organism: Pholidichthys leucotaenia; assembly: GCA_020510985.1. Lineage (NCBI taxonomy): Eukaryota > Metazoa > Chordata > Actinopteri > Cichliformes > Pholidichthyidae > Pholidichthys > Pholidichthys leucotaenia. The sequence continues at coordinate 153,048,940 of CM035839.1, read as the reverse complement.
TCATGTAAAAAAAGGCCACACATTTTTTACGTGGCATGTTTCTTTGTGTGTGCGGGGCTTGTTTGTTCATTCATTCATTCATGAATGAACAAACAAGCCCCCCCACACACACACAGCCTTGAGTGTCACCTTTCATTAGAGCCCAAGATGAAGCTTCTATGTTGAAGCATTCAAAAGTTATAGACGTTTTTCCAAACTGTGCCAAATTCAGCCAAGATGGTCGGTGAACTGAATGCGCTCTCTGTGGATGCAGCATGTCTTCGGTTTGGTGGTGATCGGTTGGCCCACCTGCAGCCCAACCCTGCTTTTCAACCAAAAGTGCTGACTAGTGGGTTTGTTTCCCACCCTTTTGTGCTTGAAGCCTTTTACCCTTCCCCACACACTTCTTCATAGGCTGAGAGGCTCCATAGTTTGTGTCCAGTAGGAGCCCTTAAAGTTTATGTTGACCGTACGAGGTCTGTCTGCACTACAGACAAGCTTTTTGTGTTCTATGAGGAATCCACAATGGGCAGACCCGTCTCTAGGCAGCACCTGTCCCATTGTCCCATTGTCGACCTGATTGCCTTCATATGTACAGGCTGGAGCGGAACCACCAGCTTGGCTGGTGCCCGTACCCACGCAGTGGCCACGGGAATGGCCACTGCATGGGCACTGTTTGGGGCGAACCCCTGGAGGATGTATGAGCAGCCGCTGGCTGGGCTTCTTCCTCAATATTTACCCGGTTCTATAAGCTCAGCTTGGCCTCATCAATCATCCCCTCATCTGTTCTGGGGGTTGCAGCAGATTCTTAAGTTGCATCTTAGTTTTGTTTCCGTCATTTAAGCTGGCATGTGTGCCTTGTGCTCGAAAATGTTTTTGTTTCATCTCTGGTTACCTGGAGGAACCGGCTTATCTTGTACACACTCAGTTAAGTACAATAAGCAGCTGAACTCATCTGGTTGTGTTCTGTGCTTAATGGTCGTGATTGGAGCATTGTGCTTCCTCGGCTTGTGGGTGACACCACCTCCATTCTCCTCAGGACTCATTTGGAATACTGTTGTTACATGGTTACAGGTTCATTGAAAGGAAATAAAACGAACGTTTACATATGTAAACATGGTTTTATGATTGAAAGTGAACCTGTAACCATTCATCGTCCTTCGTCGGTGGAGGCTGGCTCCTCCCAGTCGTTAGAAAGATGAAGAATGGGTGGATGCAAGAGGTGTGTATATATATATATATATATATATATATATATATATACTGCTCAAAAAAATTAAAGGAACACTTTGAAAACACATCAGATTTTAATGGGAAAAAATAAGCTGGATATCTACACTGATATGGACTGGATAATGTGTTAAGAATGAAAAGATGCCACGTCTTTTGATGGAAATGAAAACACTCCAAAACTTAAAGTGAAGAAATTGTGGCAGGCTGGTCCAGCTTACTCAGATTAAAAAGTGTTCCTTTAATTTTTTTGAGCAGTATATTTATATGAGGTGTGCATCCACAGGTATGATTAATTTGGTATAATGCTCCTGACCAGAGGATTATAGTCACATGGTTACAGGTTCACTTTCATTCATAAAACGGTGTTTACATACGTAAACGTTCATTTTACTGAAAGGTTTACTAAAGCTCATGCTATATAATCATAGCAGTACATTTCCACTGGGCTGCAGTGAATCATTCAGTCCAGCTGGATGCTTTTTTTCTAACTTAATACAAAAAAAGCCTCAAACATGTATTTTTCACTCCAGCAATGAGCAAGTTTGAGCAACTGGTGTTGAGCTGTGCATAGTGCTGTAGTCAAAGTCATACCTAGACCAGACTGAAACCAGAGTGTACCAAGGCTTAAGGGATCGAAACCAAGTTAAGATCAAGACAAGTATTTAAGTTGAGACCAGGACCACTATGTATGCATGTCTCGGTCTTGACTTGGGCTTGCCTTTTTCAGGTTTTTCAGTTGGGTTGTACAGGTTATCAGTCACATTAATGGTGGAAAAAGTTTTGAAACAATTTATCTTGGTCTCATTTTTTTACATCACAAAGACCTGGCATTTGAACAGGGGTGCATAGACTTTTTATATCCACTGTACATATTTCCCGAGCCAGCTGGAAGAACAATGATATCAACACTGATTTCTGTCACGAGTCGAGCTGGCTTGGCTTTCACTGAATATAATATGGCTCAGATTTGACTGAATATAATTACACATATTGATATTGCTAGCTCTGTCCTGGGGCAGCACCTTGACCCAGTGGAGGAGATAGGAGAGAGAAGGACGGTGGCTAAACTGTCATCTCTGCTGGAGTCCAAGTTCCACCCTATGCAGGACATACTGAATGCACTGAGGAGCTCATTTAGCAGCAGACTACATCATCCCAGGTGCACAACCGAGAGGTTTCGCAGGTCCTTCCTACCAACGGCTGTCAGACTGTACAACCTAAGCAGGGCTGCTCGCAGAGATAGCAAAAAGACGTAACAACCTAATAGTTTTGAATGCAAAAGATGCAATAGACTTACACAATGGTCCCTGTGGTGTAAGCTAGAGCATTACAGGGTTTATGTGCGCTACCACTAGAGGGCAGACCATGCCTAAGTGTTGTCTGGAACTGCACGGGGGACACGCTATTATGGCAGAGTTCGTATGTTAATGTTGTTGCAGCCAGTTAATAAAGGAGGCTCTGTGAACACCCAAAGCAGCAGTCTTTATTCATAAAAGAACCCAACACAGCATGGTGTCAGAAGCTGGTGTGCTTTGAGGTGAGAAAAGTCAGCTTTGCAACCAGCTAGTGGCTATGCCGGACGAAGCACAAAGGGCTGCAGCCGCGCCGACTGGTCCTGTAATGGTGGCGGCTACTCCAGCGGCAACCTTCACCATCAAACCACCGGAGCCCTTCGACTTTGCGAAACCCCAAGAGTGGGAAAAGTGATAAGACGTTTTGAGCGTTTTAGACTGGCAAGTAACCTGAATAACTCATCTGAGGCGAACCAAGTAAATACGCTGGTTTATTGCATGGGAGATGAGGCTGACGATGTGCTAAGAGGGCTCGAGCTAATGAGTGTGCAGCGTCAGCAGTACGATGCTGTTAAAACAGCCTTTGATAGACATTTCGTTCCCAGAAAGAACGTGATTTACGAACGAGCAAAATTCAACAAGCGAATGCAACAGCTGGCAGAACCAGTAGACTCGTTCATAACAGCACTCTATGCACTGGCAGAAAACTGTGAGTACGGTGCACTTCATGATGACCTTTTGAGAGACAGGCTTGTAGTGGGTCTAAAAGATTTGTCGCTGTCAGAAAGAATGCAGCTTGACAAAGATCTTACCCTAGCTAAAGCTATAACAATGGCAAGACAATCTGAAGAAATAAAACGACAACAAACTGACCTAAGAGGTGAAACTAGCGTTAACAGAACAGCCGTGGATGCGGTACACATCAGAAAAGCCAAGCCAAACAAGTTCATAATCAAGGAACAAAAACAGATTAAGTCCTCAAGGCCTCAGCAGACAAAACAAGACAGTAAAGCTTGTTCCAAGTGTGGCAAAGCACCAGCACACGCAGCAGTACAGTGCCCAGCTAAAAACACGGAATGCCATAACTGCAGAAAACGTGGACACTATAGTAGAGTCTGTAGGTCCAACCCAACTGTGAATGAGGTTGCTGACAATGCAGACGGACTTTTTCTGGGTGAAGTGGATCTAGGAGAGGATCCGTGGCTGGCAGACATAAATGTGAGAGGAAATAAAGTGACTTTCAAGTTAGATTCCGGAGCAGACGTCACAGCAGTTTCTGAACAAACATTTGAAACCTTCAAGAAGAAAAATGAACAGTTGGAAAAGGCACAAAAACCACTCTACGGACCGGGTGGAACTGCACTAACCGTGCTGGGGTCTATGACAGAGACTATTACATACGGTGACAAGAGCACTACTGAGAAAATCTATATTGTCAAAAATCTGCGCATGGCACTACTGAGTAGAACAGCTTCCGTGAGACTGAAACTAATTGCCAGAGTTGAAACTATAGACCAAGAGACAGTGAGAAAAGCGTACCCCAAGTTATGCGATGGACTTGGGCTTGTTCAAAAGCCATACACAATTAAACTGAAACCTGATGCTAAGCCCTTTTCGCTCAAGGTGCCAAGGCATGTGCCACTGCCGCTCATGGGTAAAGTGAAAGAAGAGCTCGAGAGGATGGAAAAGTTGGGAGTTATCAGTCGCGTGTAGCAGCCAACAGATTGGTGCTGTGGCATGGTTGTAGCTCCCAAAAAGGACAAAGAAAAGGTGCGTATCTGTGTGGACATGACACCTTTAAACGAGTCAGTGTGTCGCGAAAGATACATCCTCCCGTCTGTGAACCAAACGCTAGGCATGCTCACAGGTGCTCAGTACTTTTCAAAGCTCGATGCAAATATGGGATTTTGGCAAATACCACTGTCTAAAGAGTCGGCCTTTCTCACCACATTCATTACGCCATTTGGCAGATACCACTTCAACCGTTTGCCATTTGGTATTTCCAGTGCACCTGAACATTTCCAAAACATGATGGTGACAGAGGTTACAGCGGGTCTCGACGAAGTCGTCTGTCACATGGACGATATCCTGGTCTGGGGATCCACCAAGGAGCAGCACGACGCAAGACTGCACGCTGTCTTGGAGCGCGCGGAGAAAGCGGGCGTTACGTTGAATATGTCAAAATGCGAGTTTGGCAAAAGAGAGGTCAAATTTCTTGGGTTTATTGTTTCAGCAGAAGGAATGAGGCCAGATCCAGACAAAACCCAAGCTGTTCAGGATATGAAAGAGCCAAGCAACGTGAGTGAGCTCAGGAGCTTTCTCGGAATGGTGAACCAGCTGGGGAAGTTCATTCCGAACCTTTCTGAAAAGGACAAACCATTGAGAGACTTGCTTTCAACAAAGAACATGTGGTACTGGGGACATGAACAACAAAATGCGTTTTGTAACCTCAGACAAGAACTGTCCTCTGCTCCTGTACTGCAGCTCTATGACCCAAACAAACCACAGAAAATATCTGCAGATGCCTCTTCATACGGATTGGGGGCAGTCATGCTACAGAAGGAGAGAGATGTGTGGTCACCAGTTGCTTACGCTTCCCGATCATTGACACCTACAGAGCAGCGCTACGCCCAGCTGGAAAAAGAAGCGCTGGCTCTCACGTGGGCCTGCGAAAGATTCAATGACTTTATCCTGGGTCTGCACTTTGAACTAGAAACTGATCATAAGCCACTAGTGAGTCTACTGGGAGGACAAGCTTTGGATGCGCTTCCACCGCGTATACAGAGATTTTGTATGCACCTAATGAGGTACTCATACACTGTAAAGCGCATCCCTGGCAAAAGTCTCACCACTACCGACACACTCTCACGCTTACTGCTCACAAACAGTGTTACTCACGCAGACACAGATCTTGTGGAGGACACTAACATTTATGTTGACTCTGTGCTAGAGGGACTCCCTACAAGCAGCAAATGTCTTGCTGATCTCCAAGAGCAACTGCAGTCCGACAGCGTCTGTTCACAAGTCATGAAATACTGCACAGAAGGCTGGCCGGATCGTAACCAGCTACAGGGAGCAGTGAAGCACTACTGGTCTGAGAGAGCCGTTTTGAGTGTGCATAACAGACTACTACTGAGAGGCACGAGGTTAGTTATCCCCGCTAACATGAGAAATGCAGTTTTGGACAAGATACATGAGGGCCACCAGGGGGTGGTTAAATGCAGAGAGCGCGCCCGTCAGGCTGTATGGTGGCCAGGTTTAAGCAACCAGATCAGTGAAGTTGTACTCAAATGCAGACAGTGCATACAGGAAAGAGTTAATGTGAGAGAGCCTTTAATGCCCACAGATTTACCAGAAAGGCCATGGCAGAAGTTGGGAGCTGATTTGTTCACGCTACAAGACAAAAACTATCTGTTATTAGTGGACTACTTCTCTAGGTATATAGAGATTGCCCAGCTCAGCCCAACTCGCTCTGCCAATGTCATTGTGCATTTAAAGTCAATGTTTGCACGTCACGGAATACCGGAAATACTGATCACGGATAACGGCCCGCAGTTCGCAAGTCAGGAAATGGAAGACTTTGCAAAGGAGTACTGTTTTGAGCACATGACCAGTAGTCCCAGGTACCCCCAAAGTAACGGTGAGGCAGAAAGAGCTGTCTGGACAGTCAAAAACCTTATCAAGAAAGCCAGTGATCCATACCGAGCACTGTTAGCCTACAGAACCACAGTGTTGGCAAATGGCTACAGCCCAGCACAGCTTTTCATGGGGCGTAGGCTTCGTACCACCCTGCCAATGCTTCCAGAGGCCTTGCAGCCATGCGTGCCGAATCTGCAACAAATTCGTCACGTGGAAAAGGAGAGACGGATGAGGCAAACAGAATGTTTTAACAAAAGACACAGAACGAGAGATTTGGACAAACTGTTACCCGGAAACTCTGTTTGGATTGCAGATGCGAAAGCACAGGGCACAGTGACATCAATCCACAAAACTCCACGGTCCTATGTCATCAGTGGACCACAAGGGACAATCAGGAGGAACCGCACTCATCTTGTGCCTATGTCGATACCAAAGACTGAGATGGAACCACAACGGACCCAGTCAAATGGAAAAGGCACTCCTACAGAAAGTGCTTCTGAGCCCAATGCACAGGAAACACCAGGTGTTGTTCGAACCAGGTCTGGTAGGGAAGTGGTTAAACCAAAGAGACTGGATCTGTAGAAGTTACATGTTAATATTTGTGAAAGCAGAGTTGAGTTCTAAAAATGCCTTCCTTAAATAAAATATAAGAGGCCTTTGCATAATATGTTCTATACATGGCAACAGTGTTGGAAAACAAAAAGAAATGTTATAGATTTGTTAAAAGTGGAAATGTGTTAAATTTATGCTGACATAGTTAGTTGACCAAAAGAAAAAGAATGTATTGTGTGTTTACAGCTTAGATTGGTCTACATAACTTTAGTAAGGGGGATGTGGTGTAAGCTAGAGCATTACAGGGTTTATGTGCGCTACCACTAGAGGGCAGACCATGCCTAAGTGTTGTCTGGAACTGCACGGGGGACACGCTATTATGGCAGAGTTCGTGTGTTAATGTTGTTGCAGCCAGTTAATAAAGGAGGTTCCGTGAACACCCAAAGCAGCAGTCTTTATTCATAAAAGAACCCAACACAACAGTCCCCTCCGGCATACAACTAGGAAAATATCGGTTGCTATGGAGGGTGAGAATATGTATGGGTACATAATCATACCATGTAGGATAACTAAGTAGACGATTGTGCTGTTTCATCCCATCTAGCAACAATGCTCTGCACTGTGTGTGTTTATATATTTACATATTTATTCCATCTAGCTACAATGCTCCGCACTGGGTGTGTTTATATATCTATATATTTATTCCATCTAGCTACAATGCTCCATACTGTGTGTTTATATACTTATATATTTATTCCATCCAGCTACAATGCCCTGCACTGTGTGTCTGTGTATATATATATATAGCTGAGCTGCTCTTGTTTTTTGTTTTTTCTTGCCTTCTGATTGTTGCTCTGAGTGTTGTTATTCCTGTGCTGTTGCAATCCTGGAATTTCCCCATTGTGGGACTAATAAAGGCTTATCTTATCTTATGTATTTACCTATAAACTTTGCCCAAATTCTGTTCTGGGCTTTAACTAATTAATAATCCAAAGAAAAAATCAGAAAACACTTAAATGTCATGACAATTCATTCAGATTTAGTAATTTGATGATGCATCCACCTTAATTATTAAAAAAGTATCAATATTCAGGTTCAGGTTCAGGTTCAGGTTACTTTATTTGTACCCGTAGGTAGATTTGTTTTGCAGTTGGTGACATCCATATTTACAAGCCACTAATTACATTCAACATAGACACAAACACAGGCACACATCTTACAAAATAGGTAAATATAAAATATGTACAATATAATTTTTATAGCTTGTTCAACTCTTTGACAGCAGCAGGGACAAAGCTGTTTTTGTAGCGCTGGGTTCTACTTTTTGGGACAGCAAACCTCCGTCTGGAGGGAAGAAGCTGAAAGTTGCAGTGTAAAGGGTGGGAGTCATCATTTAAAATCGAGTCGGCCATCCTCTGTACTTGTCTGGTGTACAGGGATGTCAGGCTCAGCTGTGACTCACCAAGCAAACGACTGGACCATCTGACTACCTGATCCAAGGATTTCCTCTGTTTCAGTTTTATCTGACCAAACCATGACATTAAAGAAAAGGATAAAACAGATTCAATAAAAGCCCGATAGAACATAGTCATTATGGTTCGGTCAATTTGGAAGCGTGCAAGTTTCCTCAAACAATGCAAATTTTGCTGACCCTTTTTGCACACCCTTCCACAGTTCACCTCAAAGTTCAATCCACTATCAATAATCGTCCCAAGATATTTGTACGATTGTACACATTCGGTGGTCTGGCCTTTTAGTATGGTGACTTTGTGCCTGGGAGTTTTCCTCCTAAAGTCAATAATCATATCTTTCGTTTTTGTTGTATTCAGCTGCAGGTAGGAATCCTCACACCAGTGAACAAAGTCATCAACTACTGGGCCGTGGCCACTCTCACCATCCTGGAGGAGACTGACAATGACTGAGTCATCAGCATACTTTATAATGTGTCTGTTGTCATGTCTGCTCCGACACATGTTTGTGTACAGGATGAAGAGTAGTGGTGACAACACACACCCCTGAGGAGAGCCAATAGATGAGCACTTTAGGTCAGACAATGTGCCATTGACCCTTACTCTCTGCGTCCTGTTGGTTAAGAAATCCAGAATCCAACCCACCAGATTATTGCTTAAATCAAATTGTTGCAGGAGCCTTTCAACTAAAATATGAGGTTGGATTGTATTAAAGGCAGAAGAAAAGTCCACAAATAAAAGCCTGGCGTGTGTCCCATTAAAATCCAGATGTTTAAAAAGCATGTCAAACAGAGTGACAGTGGCATCCTCCACTCCTCTGTGAGGCCTATAGGCAAACTGCAGAGGATCCAATGCATGTTCAGTCTGCCTTAGGACCTCACATCTGACCAGTTTTTCAAAAATTTTCATTAAAATTGAAGTCAAAGCAACTGGTCTAAAGTCATTTACCGTTTTAGGACAGCTGGATTTTGGAACGGGAACAACCACGGCATCTTTCCAGATCTTAGGCACATGTTGTGTCTGTAAGGACTTATTGAAAATATAATGAAATATAGGACTCAGTTCATGTGCACAGGACTTTACCAGGCGTCCACATATATTATCAGGGCCCTGACTTTTGTTCACTTTTACAGCGCAGAACTCCCTTTTAACATCCTGCATCTCAATATTAAAGTGCTGATTGTCTTTGAGTTTCTGTTTCAAATCTTGGATTTCTGTGCTAAAATCAAAGGAGTCAAAACGACCATAAAAACAGTTAAGAGCATTAGCCAGCTCTGTGTCTGAACTAAAACCATCTAAAAACACACGATTACTGCGCTCTGTGCTCTGAAGGCCTGCAATAGTTTTCATACTGGCCCAGGCTGAACCAAGTTTATTTGCTGCCATCTTGCTTTCCAATTCTGATTTATAATTCTGTTTTGCTCTTAAAATTTCGGCCTTCAGCTCCTTGGTGGCAACCTGTAGCTCAGAAACAGACCCCTGTTTAAATGCAAGAGCTTTCCTCTGTAAGCAGGATTTAACTGATTTAGTTACCCATGGTTTGTTGTTGGGGTATATTTTGACACGTTTACGTGGAACAATCTTATTTTGACAGTAAGCCATGTATGAGCATGTGAGCTCAGCCAGAGAGTCCAAGTCATCCCCGCAGGCCATTATGAACATCTTCCAGTCTGTACAGTCAAAGCATTCCTGGAGGCTGTGCTCTGAATCTTCTGTCCACACATCAATGTCTCTCATCTCCACCTTGCCTCTTCTGAGAGCAGTTTTATGTGGGCAGCAAATGAACACAGTTGTGATCTGAGGATCCTAAAGGAGGAAGGGGGAGTGATTTATAGGCCCTCTCAATGGATCCATAGCACAGGTCCAATGTCTTTTTTCGCCTGGTTGGGCAGGAGACATACTGATGAAAGTTTTTAAGTGTCTTCTTTAAAGAAACATGGTTAAAATCCCCAAGAATGAAGTTTGGCGCCTCTGGAGAAATTAACTGCAGCCGCTGCACCACATCAGAGATGGTGCTGGAGGCGGAGTCAGCGTCTGCCCTCGGATGAATGTACACAACTGTGATGAAAAGTTGGGGAAACTCTCGAGGCAAATAAAAGGGGCGAAGCGACACAGACAGCAGCTCCACATCGGGTGTACAGATGCGCTCTCTGACCGTGACAGATGTGCAGTACTGCTTATTAATGTATAAACATACGCCGCCCCCCTGACGCTTCCCCATTACCTCTTCCTGCCGATCCGAGCGCAGCGGAGCTCCAAAGCCGTCAGTCCACAGGTCTGCATCTCGATCATGCGCAGTAAGCCAAGATTCAGTGAAAGCCATGACGCAGCAGTTCTTAAAATCCTTCTGGTAACGTACGTTGCCTTGAATTTCCTCCACCTTGTTTCTCACAGACTGTGCATTCCCAAAAATGATCGAAGGAAGAGGAATGTTACCAAACTGACGTCTTCTAAGGCGCAATTTCACACCTCCACGTCTTCCACGCTTCCTCCTGCCGCTTCTTTTTTCACCGCTGTGTCCGTCTCTCAAAATAAAGTCCAGCAGTTCAAGTTTGGGCTCAATCAGAGACGCTGCATCAGCTGTGTTAAAGCGTAGCAACACGTCCCTGGAATATTGTATTCTGCCCGCTATTCTGCTCGCCATGGAGCCGAACGCGTTTACCTCAGAGACAAAGAGCCACAGCACAGAAAGCAGCAGTGCGAGAGAGGAGAGGAAATCCATGTTGCGGATACCAGGGAGCTCTTCGCCATATATTCCACAAACGCTCCAGGGCAGAAACGACACAGAGGATTTTCTAAAAATGTAAAAAAGTACAAAAAACACACACACGCACACACGCACTATATCATCAAGCTGCTGGTCGCTGCGTGCGCATGCGCCCTCGTATCGTATCGGTATCGGCGATACTGGCCCTGTATTTGCTTGGTATCAGATCGATACCAAATCTTGCAGTATCACACACCACTGATCATAATAGCAATCTGCATTAGACCATGTGTGCCTGCCTGTTCAAGGTGAGGGGACAACCATTTTGATTGGGTTATTGCACATTACACCCAAGTATGGGGGGGGGGCTGATAAGTTCATAGGCTGGCTAACAAGGAGTTATGCTCGTAGGTGCTGAGCCAGAAGTATTTGTGCTTCAGTAGCCGAGGAACAAGAGGGCAGAGCAGAGCTGAGAGTGAGACTCTGTACCCATACTGTTGACTATCAAGAGTATGGGTACAATAAACCACATTTGGTCAAATTTCACCACTGTATCATGGTCAGCCTATTAACTTTTCAGCCCCCACCCCTCCCCTGTCCCCCTCCTAAGTTGACAATCATCAATTTATGAGGCTGACTAGTTTGAACATATTACCACACTGGCCAACCATAGTTAATAATGCTGTACACAACCACATAGAGTTGCCCATGCTTTAGCTTTAGTCTCTAATCCTCTAAACGTTTTTGCCCAATGGTTTAAAAAAAATGCAAGACATGAACTGTAGTTCTAGAATTTGGGGGGCTTTTCTCCATTTCATTTCACAGCTTCACTTTAAAAAACCTTTCGTCTCTTTCTCGTAGACCTGGACCATGGGTAGCAGAGAGAAGCAGTGGGCCAGCTAATCATTTGTGGAATGTGGCGTGGATATAAGATAGGGCCAGATTGGGAATGCACAGAGCCAGAGGAATGGTAATTACTGGGGGAATCAAACACCGTCAATTGCAAGGTTTTTCAACATTTCATAGTGTTCCTCTTTCCTTTTCCCCTCCAAAACCCCTTTCCCCATGAGTTCCAACTAAAACGACCCTCACTGCCACTCCCTTAGGCCCTTGACCTTCCCTCCTGCTCTTCTGATTTTTTGCACTATTTTCCACCCTGCTCCACTCTTTTACTCCTTGTTTCTTTATCCTCCCATTATTTTCCTTTAATTTTCTCTACTTCACTCCACCCTCTTACTTTATCTATCCTCACTTTGTTTATCCTGTCTTTTTCTTGACTCCCATTTTGACGTAAATGGTCTTCATGTCCCATAGTGTGTGCTCCACTCCTGCTCATTTGTGCAGACACATGTATACAGGCACTTACACAAATGACCATATAATGCAAGTGTCTATCATCGTTGTATCTCCAGAAACAAGTGCTGCGAAACCATGCCAAAATGTTTTTACTTTAGGGTCTCCTGTCTAGCAAAAAAGCACTAGAAAAGGAAAAAAACAAAAAACAAAAATTGACCATACATTTGTCTTAAGATTTATTCATTATAAAAAAGGTCTAAATATTTTTTTTTACCTCACTGACTTGTTGATCATACAAGGAATTAATAATAATAATACACATTTGTGTGACTTTAAAAGAGTTGGAGGATTGTGAGGCGATGGTAGATTACCGTCAAGTTGTACTACTGCATGACAACCACTTTGTGGTTGTGGGCAAGGGCGTAACTTTGTTTCAGACAATGGGGGGTTTGAAATCTCTGCCCGTATAAGGATTTTTTTTAATCTTTTTATTATAGGACTGTCAGCACATAAGTACAGGCATTTGTCACCAATGTCCTCTTTTTCATTTTTCAAGGAAAAGGATTTTTTAAGCAAAAAATGACAGTATACAGTATATATCCTAGTGTGGAGGAAGAACACAAAATCATTAACTTTGATTAAAGGACAAGGCTAATTTACCTCTTTATTTTGGCATTCCCATATTAGTAACAGGTGTAAAAATTATTTCCCTGATTTACCAAATATATATTCAGCCTTGTAATAGACTATGCCACTACAAAGCAGCAGGCCTATTTAATAACTATTATGTGTTAAGAATTTCAACACTAGCAGAAATCAAGTTTTGATTATTGTTACCTGGTCATGTGTGCCTCCTCTCTCTCTCTAGTCATCAGCACTGTCTCTCTCTCCCTCTGGACGCCTGTGCTGATTCTCTGGTTACCTTAATCTACTCTCTCCTCTCCTTCTTGGTTCACCCTACTGCTGCCACGTTCTTGCTCCTAATATTTAAAAAAAAAAAGCTCAGTTAATGTTCAAATGGTTTAAAAGAGGTACTTCATGGACAATTTTTGAGGATGTAATTCATGCTAGATTTTTCAATGCCAAAAACTTGGAAAGATGTAAAATATTCTTTACCCCTTCTTCCCTCTTAATAGCATCTTAACAGTGCAATCACTATTAACCGAGGTTAATGTCACCGCTGAATGAGGCTTAATCACCATTATTCTTAACTCATTCTTTAATTTTGTTGTTAATCAGTTGCAGTGATTAACTCACTTATTCTGACAGGACTAATGGTTTTTTTTTTCATTAATTTATGATGTCACCACTTGCCATCATGTGGCTGTTTCTTACCAAGCAGATGAACTAAGGACACTACTGTGATTTAGTCAGCTAGACAATGACAAAAGTAACAGTTATCCTTCCTGCAGAGGCATTATGAACACAGCACACCACACCTTAGGTGTGCTATGTTTCATTTCATTTCATTCTAGGCAACTGTGGCGCAGGTGTAGTGTGACCAACACTGATTGGAGGATCAGGGGTTCAATTCCCACTCTGTCTGCATGTCGAAGTGTCCTTGAGCAGGACACTGAACCTCCAGTTCCACATTTAATTTTTTACAATGACATTCAGCTTTCAAATTTAGTATGCAAGTAACCCCCCCCCCCCACACACACACACACACATACACACCAAAAAAAGGTAAATAATAAATTTACCTTTACCAAGTTTACCAGTAAAAAAGCATGCAGATTTAGGAGAAAATAGTATAAATTCACAAGGAAAAAGTAGCAAATTAAAAAAAAAACAGAAATTTTAATAATTTTGAAAATATGTAAGGAAAGGGGCTTATTTCCCATGGCAAAAATTGCAAATGTGAGAAAAATGCTATATTTTTGTGAGAAACTGTGAATTTAGGGGGAAAGCAACATGAGGGAAATACTGCATATTTACACAAAAAGTTGGCAAATTTACAAGAAAAAAAATGTCTCTGATTTACAAGAAAAGCTGTAAAACTATGACAAAAAAGTTACACACATGAAGAAGTGACATTAGAAACTTCGCAGTGCTATATAAAACACTGATGAAGTTTATTAAAGGAGAAAAAAGATTGGTCAGAATATTTGAAGCCCCAAAAGTTGGTAGTGAGTGTGATGGTTGTTTATTGTGAAGTGCAGTGTGATGACGCCACCTTCCAGTTGCATCATCACACTGCCCTATAATACGGGGCATCCACCATTGGGGCTTCCTCTTTGCCCAGCATGACTCCACAGGCTGTACGTTTCCTGTAGTGCAACCATTGTATTAATAAGGTGTAGTTCCAGTGCAACCTCCTCGTCTGTCTCCTTTTATACCAGGTTTGTGGACATAACGTTTGTTGACGGATGATTAAACCATGGAAGCACGACACCACTACAGCCATTTCTGGACTACCCAGGGGAACCAGCGCTCCTGTGGCCTCATTGGCTGGACGTGTTCAAGACCTACACTGCACCGTTGGGCCTGGGCAAACTCGACACAGTAAGGAAACAAGTACTTCTTCACAAACTTGCTATAGAAGGTCAGAGAATTCTTCACGTTAGGACCAACGGAGTCGTATGAGCATGCTGTCGAACTTCTTGCTAGTTACTTCGCTGAACTCACACATAGCACGAAGCTGTGGGTTAAGCTGTTAATGGCTCCCAACAACACAATGTTAGCTAGCATGGTGGAGCTAGTGTCCCAGCTGGAGGCAACGGAGGAGTTAGCCACGGAGCTAAACGGGCACCAAGCACAGAGGTTATTCGGACAGACAGCGTTAGCTAACACGGTGAACACGGCAGAGGAGTGTGAGCACGAGCATGCTGAGAGTTCCAAGGCATAGCAACAGCGTCCAAGTACAGACATGGCGCGTGATGTGGCACAGCGGAGCACCTCGAACGGCGGGGACTGTTTCTGTATCCTCGCTCGGCAAACTACGGAGGTTATGACCGAGCTGATGGGTGAAGAGTCCGCTTCAACAAGTGGCACCGGAGAGGCTCCGGACACCTTCTATACCCACAATGAACCTCAGCTGAGGACGGAGACATAGGGTGAAGGGTCCGCAGCGACAACGTGACAACGGTATTGCCACAGCACGACGGAGGTCCCAGGCTGAGTGAGCACACAGAGCCTCCGGGAGCACAACGACAACACAGGAAAGAAAGTAAGGCGCTGCTCCATGTCTTGGACTGGGTTTGGGTTCGCGCCGGAGGGAGACCAGGACGGCGACTGATCGGGCTGCAGCCAGCGAAACAACGGATGCCGTTGAGGATCATGGTGAAGCTGAGGACAACGTGCTTGTGGTTGATGGACGATTCGGTTTGGCACACGACCAGACTACAGCGTGTCCAGGTGGCGGCTCCAGACGGCAGGGCTCTGCAGGAGTCGGCTGCCACAGTGTGGGACCCGGGCCTAGGCGTCATGAAGATTGGCTCCGGGGGTCCAACACCTCCGGGGAGGTGGCTCCCATGAGCCTGTTTCAAAGCTCCAGAGAGGAGGCCACCACAGGGCTGCCTCAAACCCTATCAGGCAGAACTGTTTCCCCGATCCGACCCACCATTGCCGTGGGGGACTGTTCGAAAAAAACTGAAAATTGTTTAGTTAGGAGCACGGCTGTTCTGCAAGTGGCAGAATAAACCACTTTGCTGTGCGGGCCATGTGGCAGTCTACTCACCGTTCCTAGACCTAGTTTGTTTTAGTGTTCTTTGTGATTTTATGTTTGCCTTTACTTTATTGTTTTTGCTTGGGGTTTGTGTTCCAAATTTGGGTGAGTTTAATTGGATGTATTTTCTTATTTTGTAAAGGGGGGGGAATGTGATGAGTGTTTATTGTGAAATGCGGTGTGATGGCACTGCCTTCCGGTTGCATTATCACACCACCCTATAATACTGGGCGTCCGCCACTGGGGCTTCCTCTTTGCCCAGGATGTTTCCGCAGGCTGTACGTTTCCTGTAGTGCAACCATCGTATTAATAAAGTGTAGTTCCAGTGCAGCCTCTATGTCCGTCTTCTTTTATACCAGGTTTGTGGACACCACAGTGAGGACAGCTCTAACTTTAAATGGGTTTATAATACTGTATGCTTTAAGTTGCTATATAATATGTATATGGGGGGGGGGGGCTGAAAAGTTCATAGTGGTCAAATTTGACCAAATGTGGTTTATTTTTCAACCATAGGGATCCACGTGTTGCAACACTGATGGAAGAAGTGTGTGAACCGAAGGGGAGCATATGTTGAAAAATAAACCACATTTGGCCAAATTCAACCACTATGAACTTTTCAGCCGCCCCTCGTATATACACAAACATATTCAGTACTGAAGTGACCACACAGGAAAACCAACAGGCTGGAGGAGATGACAAATGCTGCCAAAAAAAAAAAAAACTGGAAGAAGCATTGCAACATTTAATTTATCAATTTATTTATATTTTTAGTGCTCCCTTTATTGCAAATGGACCCTTAAACACCAAGAAACTCAAAAGGTACAATGTTATGGTGATGAATCTTGTTATACCAGGTGCTACAGTGATGATACAGTAATGGTACATGACATTGATCACTGCCTAATTTGTGTAGTGCTGTCTCGTGATTAAATAAAATGGGAACAGAACACTAGAAATGTGATTTTAAGCTCAATAATTAAATTCCAAATAAATCAGTGATGCTATATTGTAGTGCTTTTGAACTCATTTTAACACATTATGTATATGGATAAAATTTAGAGTGCTGTATTTTCCTTAATGAGATATGTTACAAACTTTAGGAATATAAAATGCATCTCTTCTTTCATTCATCTGTTTGGTGTTTATTTCTTATATATTCATTTAGATACTCTTGTGTGCAGTTGTGGTATTTTAACAGAGGATAGAAGATCTGAAAATGATCTGCAGGGGAAAAAATCAATTTCTTTTAACATGGATATTTAAGAATAGCCTTCAGAGTGACTTAGTCTATAATTGAAAGTGGTAAAACTTGCCTTTTAATTGAATTTTATAATTATCAAAATCATTACTTTTAAAAATACAGAACAGTTTAAGGTTAATTTGAATTTTGTGGGGATGACAAACAATATTTAAAGGCATTTATATTTAAGGACCGGTGGTCGGAGTAGATTTTGTTTGTACTTGATAAATGTTCGGAGCTGCTAACGTTTTGGTGAATGTTGAAACATAAATTTCACTCTAACAGTTGACAAACAAATCCATTCTGATCACATTTGATGAATGATTAATACAATGTAAAGACCAAATTTGCATGAGAAAAGCTAATCATTTCTCAGATCAGCTAAATCCTGTCAGGCAGCACATTTATTCTGTGGTGTACAGCTTTAACTCATGTTAGCAAACTATCAACCAGCTAGCTTCAGACAACAATTCTCCAGCTAAATCAATAATATGATATTTTCCTCTTTTTGGACAGAGGGGTTTGTCCTTTTATTTGATAACCAACAATTTAAAATGGTTTGTTGCCCTTGTGGAGCTCTTTTCATTCTGTCTCACTTGTGAGCTGAATGCATTCTAGACTTAGACAACCATTCTCGCCTGACACCCCTACAAATGACTCTGAGTATTGACCAGAGAAGGTGCAAGGGCCAGATGGGCAATACCAAGTCCGCAGCAGGGGGGATGCAATGTCTGATTATTAGAAATGTTACTTTTTATTGCTTGCTAATGGAATTAAATCAATAAAAGCCATCACTTCTTCATACTTGCTTGTATATATTTTTTATTAATTATAATTATGTGATTATTGGGGGGTTATATTGGCTGGACCGGAGTGGGGGACTAAGTGGTAGAGCATCTGCCCCACAACCGGGAGATCGTGGGCTCAAACACTGGTCAGGTCATACCAAAGACCATATAAAAATGGTACTTTCCGTCGTCTAGCTTGGTGCTCACCATAATAGAACGGGGAAAGGAAAGTTAACACACAGAGCTACCAAAGGATTGACACCCCCCCCCCCCACACACACACACACACACACTGTAGCTTTCACTACTCATAGTAGCTGTGTGGCCTAGGGTCAGTGAAATGGAGATAGGCGCCGCCCCAAACACCACATGGTGTCCCACATGCTGTGGAGGGGATTAATTTACTTAACATATTGGTTGGATTTGATTTTTTTGGTGTTTTACAACCCCTCCATCCCCTTATAAATTACACCTATGGTTGTGGGAGTGGGTTTAAATATCAAAGTATTGTCATTTATTCCATCATTAATCATTCCTTTGTAACAAAGAGCAAATGTGAATTAGACAAATGGGCTTCTGCCAGGGTTTGACTCACTGCGATTAGAAAGAAGGGGGCCTTTGGGAGGGAGCTAACAGTCAGGGCCCACATTTCATATATCTTTTGATACCTGTAATCAGTAATAGCAGCCTCTTTAAACATGATGCCTTTATTTAATGTTGGGATTAGCAGCAGAGCTTGGCAAACTAGTCATGAAATGCTTTCATGAGTATGTCACGACTGCTACACTAATTTCCAAAAATCAGACAGCCATCTGTGAGAAAATGAAGAAATAGAATAACCATAACATTAAGGAGGCATTAAAACTTACACACTTGGACATACACACATGCCTCTGCACATTTAAGGGCGACCCAGACAGCAACAACACTCTTGCCAAGTGGGCAGTGTTTGAATACAGCATTCACGTTGCATTTTAGCAACAAACACTTCCTGTTTCCTGTTCATGCTGTGCAGTGAGACAATCTGAGGAAATAAATTTTTCTGCAATAATGTAGGCAGAACAGAAGATAAGCATGCACATTCACATATACATGAGTGTAATAGTACACAAAACATAATTAGGAAATCCAGTATTAACACTGTGTTAATGAACTATTTGAACTGGCTTTATATCAAAATTAAATTGTTTTTATTAATAATAATAGAAATATATGGAATAATTAAAAATTTCAACACAGCCAACTTTATGTAAATCCAACGTTTGGCCAAAAAGGAGTGGGGGGGGATCTTTCACCACATTTAATGGATCCAGCATCCACATTTCATCACTTGGAGTAATCAGTTGTACCATAAGAAATGAATTTGCATACAATAACATCAGAGGAATTGTTGCAGTCTAAATAAATCAGAATCAAAATAAACTGCACTGCTGCTTGGGTTAAAACGCTTCCTGTTTATGAAAGCATGCTTATCATTATATCTGAAGCTCAAGCACAACCAGGAGATTGGACATTACAAACATTTCAAAGTCAGAGCTGACCCTAAGAGAACAGTGATCTTACTGGTCAAGTTAAATCACAGCTTTCCAATGAAAATGTTCTAACATAGTATGTATCCTGTAGACACAATGAACAAGAGCACCACGCGTGGTTCATTATGTGCCTGTCTATAACCATTATTAACAGTGCAAAAGTTAAACAAAAAATCAATTATAAATTCAAAATCAAATATACTCACAATTAACATGTAGGTTTAGGGCGCTCGCGCACGCAGCGACCAGCAGCCGGTGGCTTGTCACCAGACTGCAAACCAAGTCTACCTACGGGTACAAATAAGTAACAAAAAAAAAAACAAAACAAAAAAATTATTAAAACTAATAACCATATCATTGTAAGGAGTTAGATATGATTGAGACTGATTGATAAAAACTTTAAAGTTGACACTTGGAATGCAATGGTTTAAAGGACATCAACTATTCCTTAAAAATTTAATTAGCTTGGAAAAACTTCACAGCAACGTGTTGAAATAAATGAAGCTCTCAAGGACAATCTCTACAAATTCCTACAAAGGACCAAATTCCTTTTATAAAGGAGTGAGCATCACCAAGAAAGGTAGTTGGCAGGGTAAAACTACATACAGTGGATATAAAAAGTCTACACACCCCTGTTCAAATGCCAGGTTTTTGTGATGTAAAAAAAATTAGACCAAGATTGTCATGATCCTGGGCACGGCTGAGCGCCGTGCCCAGTCCTCAGTTAAGTTTAGATTTTTTCTGTTTCTTTGTTTCTTTGTTTATCCTGTCCAAATATTGGGTTATTTTGTATTTGTAGTAATGTGTACATTTTTGGGGTTGTGTTGTTGTTGTTTCATTATGGTTTCCGGTTTGTGTTTTATTTTGACAGCGCTGTGCAGCTTCTGGTTGTCAAATTGTTCGGAGCTGCACAGCTGTCAATCATTCTGTTATTTTCTCCACTCATGTATCCAGACCAGTTACCCATCAAGGGGTAAGGGCATTAAGGGCACGACAACCTTTCCTCGTTGTTGTGCCCTACTGTGACATCCTCAGATGAAGAATCTGAGTGTGTCGTCGGCCATTGCCGTTGAGGAGATTGCGCTGAGCTCCGACCAGGTAATTTGTCTTTTCCCCTCGATTCCCTCAGCCGTGAGCCCCGCTGTTCCTCGGGTGTGCTCTGGCTGCAATTGTTTCCATTCCCCGACGTCCCTGAGCGCCTCAGCCGCTATTTTCCCGGGCTGTTCTGCCTCTCCCTGGTCGTGAGCTCCGCTCTCCTCCGGCCTGTGTTTTTCCTCCTTTATTTATAAGTGTTGTGTTTCATTTCTTTTTCGTCTTTACTTTAATAAATGTCGCAAACTCACAGAAGGCAGTTGATGTCCTGTTCTGCCAATGAAACAGGCAATTTAAAACAAACATAAATCATTTCAAAACTTTTTCCACCATTAATGTGACCTATAACCTTCCATCCATCCATCCCTCATTCTTCTACTGCTTTTCCGGAGGTCCAGGTCGCTGAGGCAGCAGTTCAAGCAGAGAAGCCAGGACTTCACTCTCCCCTGCCACCTGCTCCAGCTCTTCAGAGAGGATACCAAGGCATTCCCAGACCAGCTGGGAGACATAGTATCTCCACCGAGTCCTGGGTCTGCCCCGGGGTCTCCTCCCAGTGGGACGTGCCCGAAACACCTCAAGTGGGAGGCGTCCAGGAGGCATCCTAATCAGATGTCCACCTGCAGGAGGGATCATGGGGGTCCAGTGCTATGTGGATTAGGTGGCAGTCAAAGGCGGAGACCTTGGCAAACTGATCCCAAGTGACCTATAACCTGTACAACCCAACTGAAAAAACAAACTGAAATCATTTAAGGGGAAAAATAAAAGATAAAAACTTACAATAACCTGGTTGCATAAATATGCACACCCTCTTATAACTGGGAATGTGGTTGTATTCAGAATTAACCAGTCACATTCAAACTCATGTTAAATGGGAGTCAGCACACACCTGCCACCATTTAAAGTGCCTCTGATTAACCCCAGATAAAGTTCAGCTGTTCTAGTAGGCTTTTCCTCACATTATTGTAGTCACATCTTACAGCACAAGCCATGGTCTGTAGAGAGCTTCCAAAGTATCAGAGGGATCTCATTGTTCAAAGGTATCAGTCAGGAGAAGGTTACAAAAAAATTTGCAAGGCATTAAATATACCATGGAACACAGTAAAAACAGTCATCATCAAGTGGAGAAAATATGGCACAACAGTGGCATTACCAAGAACTGGCTGTCCCTCCAAAATTGATGATGAATCCAAGCTTGAATTTTTTGGCCATAATTCCAAAAGGTATATTTGGCACAAACACAACACTGCTCATCACCAAAAGAACACTATACCTACAGTGAAGCATGGTGGTGGCAGCATCATGCTTTGGGGCTGTTTTCTTCAGCTAGAACTGGGGCTTTAGTCAAGGTGGAGGGAATTATAAACAGTTCTAAATACCAGTAAGTGTTGGTACAAAACCTTCAGGCTTCTGCTAGAAAGATGAAGATGAAGAGGAACGTCATCTTTCAGCATGACAATGACCCAAAGCACACATCCAAATCAGCAAAAGAATGGCTTCACCAGAAGAAGATTAAGGTTTTGGAATTGCCCAGCCAGAGTTCAGACCTGAATCTGATCAAACATCTGTGGGGTGATCTGAAGAGGGCTGTGCACAGGAGATGCCCTCGCGATCTGACAGATTTGGAGCATTTTTGCAAAGAAGAGTGTGCAAATATTGCCACATCAAGATGTGCCATGCTGATAGACTCCTACCCAAAAAGACTGAGTGCTGTAATAAAAGCCAAAGGTGCTGCAACAAAGTATTAATTTAAGGGTGTGCATATTTATGCAACCAGGTTATAAGTTTTTTATTTTTTTATTTTTCCCCTTAAAAGATTTCAGTTTGGTTTTTAATTGGGTTGTACAGATTATAGGTCACATTAATGGTGGAAAAAGTTTTCAAATGATTTATCTTTGTCTCATCTTTTTTATATCACAAAAACCTGGCATTTGAACGGGGTTGCGTAGACTTTTTATATCCACTGTACATAACAAAAGGATTTTTAAAAAAACAAGACTATCATGGGAAGACATATGTCCAAACATGTCCTACTCATCAAGCTGTTTTCCTTCAGTTGTCATTATTGTTACTCTTCCCTCGCCTTAGTTACGGTTCTTTCTGTATATTATCATTATTATTATCACCCTTATCCTGTCCTACTCATCATTTTGAGTTTACTTATGGTGACAGCACTCTCAGTTTACTTCTGCTCCTCATTATTGGTCCTTTTGTGTTGTGATTATCCACGGCTGTTTCTGATTGTGTTGATCACCGGCTACCCTTTATATCCAGCTCTCGCCTCACTCCCTGTTTGGCATTCTACTGTTTAGTTGACTGTTTAGTTCATCACTTCATTCGCACAACATACTGCTTTGTTTTCCAAGCTCATCATGGTTTAGATTTGTTTCCCATTAAATCCTGCTGTGTAGTCGAGTTATTTGTTCCAGTCCTTGTGCTGCTTTATGTTATTTCTTCAATAAATTGTGTTTTCTTCTCGCTACGTGATTGGGTCCTCTCCTTCGCCCCGGAGGGGCACACATGACAGAAGATCACCACCAACACTGGACCCAACAAGCGGAAGAGACAGGAGAAGGAGAAGCCAAAAGGGCAAAGGGAGGTCAGTAGCTGGCGGTCCCAGTGTGGATGAGCTTTGGGCAGCCCAGTTTATCCAGGACTTTGTCTCAGAATCTTGCACCTCCTACACTCTGGAGGAAGCCCTGGAGAGCCTGGATGCAGCAACTGGGATAGTGGAGGTGCATCCCAGTCTGCGGAATTACCCCATGCTGGTGGGACTACTGGCCATCGTCTCCAACCTCCTTAGGACATATCGCGGGTTGGTGTGGAATTTAATTGACACACCAGAGTTTGTGCCAGCAATAGAGCATCCCCTGGCTCTGCCTGCCACTGTGCCTCTTCGCCACTCACCCAGTCTCAGCACCCCGGAAGCTTGTGCCGATGATTCAATGTCCCCTGGCTTCCACAAATTCCACACACCCCTCCTCTGCTCCAACACCAACTTCACATGTCATCAAGCCTGCAGCCTTGCTTGTGATTAAGCCTGCAGTTCAGCCAGTGAAAGAGTCTGCAACCTCGCCCATCATCCCACCTGTAGTGCCGGCTCCACCACTTTGAATGATAAATGGCACTCACTTATATAGCGCTTTTTCTCATCTCTAGATGACCAAAGCACTTTACAGATCCTGCTATACCTGCTAACAGAGCCACCCATTCACATACACAATCACACACTGATGGCGGCGGCGCTGCCATACACAGGCGCTGACCTGACCCACCAGGAGCAACTAGGGGTTCAGTGTCTTGCTCAATGACACAGACAGAGCGAGAATTCAATCCCTGACCCTCCGATCACTAGTCGGCCACACTACACCTGCACCACAGCTGCCACAGCTTTCTTCATTAGTGCCCTCGTCCGCAGCTTTTTCCTCATTGGGACCCCCAGGGGTAGCTTCAGAAGCAGCACAGCAGGTCAGGCAAGTACCTTCCTTTTATTTCACCTACTGGGGAGGGGCCTTGCCTAGTGTTAGGCGGGGGTTCACAGTGGCAGTCATCAATCACTGTTGAGCCTTCGCCGCCTGTCTCTGCTGTCATTTTTCCTGGTGTTGGCGTGACACCCACCTGTATTTCTCCTTCTCCATCTGAGGTGCACGCCACAGCTCCAGCTGACTCCAAGGTGCACGCCACAGCTCCAGTGCCTGCTCCATGGCACCACCCAGCTCCAGTGCCTGCTGCACGGCGCCACCCAGCTCCAGTAATTGCTCCAGTAATTGCTCCACGGCACCTACCTGCTCCAGCTGCTCGCGGTGTGTGTATAACAGCTCCAGCCATCCACGAGGTGAACCCAACAGCTTCAGCCGTCCCTGAGGTGCGCACAATGGCTCCCGCTGTCCCTGAGGCACACGCCACAGCTCCAGCTATTGCTGTACCTGTTCTGTCTGAGGTGCATGCTGCAGTTCATCTGGCTCATCCAGAGGCGGTCACCCCAGTAGCAGTGGACCAGGAGCTCAGGCAAGTACTTTTCTTTACTTTTTAACATCAATATTAGTTAAGTCTTGCCTAGCTCCTGGTGATTTGGTGACGCCTTACTCACCCCTTGCCTTTCTTCCCTGTCCAAGGTGGCTGTGTCAGGGAAGGCGTCACAGGAGGACCATGCTCCAACCGTTATCTCAGAAGTCAGTGGACCTCCACCCATCATCTTAGAAGTTGGTGGACCTCCACCCGTCATCCCAGGGGTCAGCACTCCCCAGCTGTCCCATCCGGAGGCCAGCATGCACAAATCGTTGGTTTCTGGGGTTGGCACACCTCAGTCATTAGTTTTTGAGTAGAAGACTCTAATGTTATTACCCCCAGAGCTGAAGGCTCCTATGTTATATCCTGGGTTTGGAGCATCTATATTATCTTCTGAGTTTAAGGGTTCTGTGTTAACACCTGTGTTTAAGGGTTCTTTGTTTTTAACTCCTCAGTTTAAAATTTTCCTGTCACCTTCACCTGAGCTTAAAGTGCCTCTGCAGTTATCTGTGGACCCGTACTGCTCTCTGGTCTGGTGGTCCAGGGACTCTGGGAGACCACCCAACTGGTTATGTTTTGAGATCTGAAGGCCCATGAACTGGGTTGGGCCCTCTGACCTGCTTTGCTCTCCAGTCTGGTGGTCTAGGGACTCTGGTAGACCACCCGACACACTCTGTGCTCTGGTCTGGGGCCCCATGGACTTGGATAGGCCCGCTGACCTGCCTTGCTCTCCGGTCTGGTGGTTCTGGGACTCCGAAAGACCACCTGACCCATTTTGTGTTGGGCTTTGCTTGGGGAGGGAGTTTGTTTTGGCCCACCTTGCCTTTTACCCCACCACCCACCCTGGGAGGGTCATTTTGTGTTTGTTTGGGGTCGCCTGGAATCTGCCCTTAAGGGATGGGGAGGCACTATCATGGGGGAGACATGTGTGCAAACATGTCTCATTCGTTAAGCTATGATTCTCTTCAGTTGTCATTATTGTTACTCTGCCCTTGCCTTTAGTTACGGTTCTTTCTGTATATTATTATTATCACCCTTATCCTGTCCTACTCATCATTTTGGGTTTACTTATGGTGACAGCACTCTCAGTTTACCTCTGCTCCTCAATATTGGTCCTTTTGTGTTGTGATTATCCACAGCTGTTTCTGATTGTGTTGATCACCAGCTACCCTTTATATCCAGCTCTCGCCTCACTCCTCGTGCGGCAATCTACTGTTTAGTTGACTGTTTAGTTCATCACTTCATTCGCACAGCATACTGCTTTGTTTTCCAAGCTCATCACGGTTTAGGTTCGTTTCCCATTAAATCCTGCCGTGTAGTTGAGTTGTTTGTTCCAGCCCTCGTGCTGCTTTGTTATTTCTTCAATAAATTGTTTTCTTCTTGCTACATGATTGGGTCCTCTCCTTCACCCCAGAGGGGCACACATGACAAAGACAGCACTATCATGAGTGAGAATTCTAAATTAAATTAGGTGTTGTATCCATATGTGGGTATGGTATATTAAAAGTTATCTAGAGTCCATGGATGAGTGCAAGGTAAGCTTAACATACAAGATATCGTGGTTTATTCAAAATTGGTGGGAAAAGTCTCAGTTTGTCTAAATGAATACTGATAGAAAATTATTGTAAAACATTAATTTCTTGATATGTTTTTTCATTATGCATTTCTTTCAGTAATTACACATTGCTTACAGTATATCCGAGTTCATTTGAGTTCAAGATGTGCTGACCTTGAGATTCGGCTTCAAACAATTCCATTTAGTCTCCATGCATCTCGCTCTCGCTCTTTCTATATACGATCTCATTATTCATATAAAAGATCTGCAATGTTTTGTCAGAGTTCAGAGCTCTCTCTGAATAAAGAACTAATCAATCACCTCAGCTTTTCTGAGCCTCCTTATTTAATTCTGACACATACTGTACCAAACATGAATGCAGCTTAAACGCAAAGATACCTTGGATAATCACACAGCAAAATGTGAAAAATTAAGTATAACAACTAAAACACATCAGTCATGTTTTCATCAAGGTAATCTTGTGGCCTTGAACTTTGATCTTTTGACCTTTGAGTTTTTTCTTTGTCCAGATGGTATTGCTACTTCCATGTACTAGTGAAAACCAGCCATCAATAAACACCATCACCTGTACCGTAACATTTTGCCGACACTGCCTCCAGCTCAGGCACAAATGGCAGGATGAACACATAAGGTCGCCTCTGGGTCTGGAGCAGACTTTAAGATAACAAGAGCACTGCTGATATGAGGTAGCAATGTGGCTGGATGATGATAAGAACCAAAGATAGCTGGAGAAACACTATACACTTTATATAAGAACTATTTGGAAGGACAACGAACAGAAAGACAATGAGATACCGAACAAGTCAACTTAACTATGAAGACAGGAAAGGAGGGAAAATGTAAAGGACTACATAGTAGACAAAACCAACATAAAACAGGAAACACATTAACATGGACTCTGGGACACAGACAGAGGAACACAAGATGATCATAAGGAAACTTACAGCAATAGCATACAGTATATATCAGTAAACCTGGTCAAAACTCTACAGTGCTCAAATCTATCCTGTGGCACTATTTTGTGCACCATTTGTACTTGTAATGGATAAAATGGGGCAAGAAAACCAAGGTATGTACTCAAAAGAAAACACATGAATTAACTCCAAAACAAAATACAGAAAATCATGCACTCAGGGTGTAAAACTGTTGAGCCAGAAAGCCCCATTATCCAACAACAACTATCGAAAACAAGGGACTTTTGTGTGTTTGCATGGGCCGGCCAAATTCTCCAAAATAATTGTCTAATCAGCCAAGTAGCTGCTACATTTTTTCACATTTTGCTACGAAACACTTACAAATGAAAACAGTTCCATGTTCTGCTGTAAAGCTGCTATCATTGTAAAGATATGTTAACAAATACAAATTATTGAGAAAAACCCGCAACACATGAGTAACAAAAATCATCTGCGTTTATAGGGAACACAAACAGACTCCTCTTTTCTATTTCTTCATATAATAAATATTTATACCTGCATACAGAGAGAAAACACACGCAAGACAACAATCACCTGGCTCAGCACACACAGGCCTTGATGCCTGCCAAAGACTCCAGGTTTTCATGAGAATTCAAAGGCTCCATTGTGTATGAACTGTTCTCTAAACGATATCGTCATCTGTGGTCTGATCCTGGAGCTAAAAATAAGACTGCAATGTGTAGTTTTTATATACAGGCCCTATTTACACCTTTCATTAAAGGTGACCCAGACAAAATTCCAACCTCCTGGCAAGTAGGTGTTGCACTTACTCTTGTCCCAACTGTTTGTAGAGACAAAAATGAACATGCAGCGCACTACGAGCTCAGGTCTTTGGTGATTACGAGCCAGATACAATAAGACAAGTGAGGACTCTTGTGGTATTAAATTAATATGGTGCTGATGAAATGTGACATTAACCTAGTTAGGCTGTTGGCTATGACACCCTTACTGGCCACCATAGTATCATCATCCACGTGGTCAGATTTAAATATTGTTTCAAACCCATAAAAAATTTTTAACTTTTACATAGAAGTATCTTTTTCATCAATTTATATGTTTTTTGAAGAAAATAAAGGCTTTAATTCTGCCCCTTTCTAAATATTTTGTTGTTGTATTATTACCTCCGCCAAGGAGGTAATGTTTTTACTGGGGTTTGTCTGTCTGTCTGTCTGTCTGTTACCAACATAACTCAAAAAGTTATGAACGGATTTTGATGAAATTTTCAGGAAAGGTGTGTAATGGCACAGGGAACAGATGATTAGATTTTGGTGATGATCTGAGAGTGCATACCTCTACCAAGGGCTTTGTTTGCATTTGTGCAGCAGGGTTACACAAAAACTACTGGATCAAAAACTACTGGATGGATTTGGATGAAATTTTCACCAGAGGTGGTTCTTGGGCTAGAGGGGAACCCATTATATTTTGGTGATGATTTGAGAATGCATACCTCAGCCAAGGCTCTTATCTTCTCACAGTGTGTTAGCAACAACACTCCAAAACTGATGGACAGACTTTGATGCAATTTTCACCACAAGTGCCTATAGGCCTACACACAAACCCATTACATTTTGGAGGTGATCTATGACAAACGAAAGGAGCCTTGGCGGAGGTATGCGCTCTATGAGTGCTTTTCTAGTTTTAAAAAGCAATTTGTTTTCATGAAAATACTATCTAGTACACCTTTGAAATGAATTTTTTGTGATTGGATTGCAATCATATAGTGCTTGACTACACATATTTACATTTGGTATTAACATGAGTCTAAAGCAGGCATATTCAATTAGCGGCCCGCGGGCCACATGTGGCCCAAAACCAACCTCAGAGTGGCCCAAGCCCAGACCACGCCAAAGAAATATTAATTTAAGAAAAAATATGAAGGGACGACGGTCCACAAGCGCGCATACAAACAACACGCATGACCGTCATCCTTGCGGAGTTCAGAAGCGCCCCGCCTGCGTGACTGTTTCAGTCAGCAGGCAGAGTGTCTCGCTAGTGTCACTGTCTGAGAGAAGTGTGAGCTTATTAAAGTATTTTAAATGCAGAAAAAAAGCAGAAAAGGTATGTAAGCAGTGGAGCCATTTATGGTGGTTTTAACCCGCTGGTAACGGAAACAATAATGAAGAGTCACTTAGCAAACAGGTGTGGTTAGGCTTCATATGCAGGGAAAGGCAAGAGTGACTGATGAATTGCTAAAAATTTACTTCATCAACCACTACAATATTAACTAATAACTTATGTTCATTATTATGTACCTGGAAAGTTAAGATGACCGAAATTCACGAAGTCAATGACTTTTAGCTGTCAGCAGCCTTCAGACAAACTAAATGTGCCAACATTTGGATTTCGAAATAAGGGAGGTTTTTCCTGCTGTCTGGGTGGTGAGGAGAGTTCTAAAAAAGCTATAAATATATAGAAATATTTTAACAGAAATAATTGCATCTTTGGTAATTTAATTTATTTCATTAAATATAATTTTATTAATATTTTTTTCTTTGAAATCAGAGTTAAATTATTGTTCTGTTCTGGTTCTGCAAAATTATGGTCAAAAGTGTAAACTGATTAAAGAAAGAAAGTCAAAATTTTACCACAATTTGTTTCAAATTTATTTTTTTAAAAAAGGAATTTTATTTTAAAAAAAATAGCAAAAAATTAGCCATAAAATAATCCACAAATTTATAATAAAGTCTCAAATGTACAAGAAAAGTCAATTTTACAAGAGGGAATTACAAATTTGAGGAAAATTGTTTCAAATTTAGATAAATTTACAGAGAAAAGTAGAAAACTATAAGAAAATTGTTGTAAATTTTGGGGGAAAAACCTCAAACCTTCAAGACTGAAGTCATTACACAAGGTTTTGGGTGCTTTTTACATCCTTAACTCTACTAGAAATTTTTGGTTGACTGATGTGTGTGTAATGGAATGTGTAGTTATAAAAAGAGCTTCCTACTCACATATGTGGTGATTTAAAACAAAACAAACCACAATGGTGGATGTGCAATATTTGTTAATGTTGCCAATCCTTTCTTGGGGGGGGTTGTGCACTGAAGTGTTTGACAGTTCATTTTTTATTCAGCCAAATGCACTTTGTGATGTTCCAAGGTCAGTTATGACCAGGATGTAGTATATTTTATTTCAAAAGGGAAACAAACAACTAACACCTGCTACTAACAGTGCACATTGAGTTTTTATGCACTTTGAGATATGCCTGAGGAAGATGTGACCAAAATAGTTACTTTACAGAATTTTATTTTTTTTTTCATCCTATTCATTTAATTGTTGGTCAAAAGGAAAAATATTTCTACTACTTCAAGCTCTTCTCAACCCCAGCACTGTTATTGTGTTTTTATGCACTTTTGATGTGCCTTTGTCATGTGCCAGGTGCATATTTAAAACCAAGACAATGAATATAAAGTGCATATTTTTTGTCATATTGATCTGTGTTGGTTTGAAATTTGTCATATTCAACAGATCGCTGAACATGTGCGGCCCAGTTACATGTCTTGATTTCTGATTGTGGCCCAACTGATTTTGTAATTGAATACTCCTGGTCTAAAGTGTCCAGCAGGCAACTGTTTCACATCCCTAGACTGTATATAAAGAAGAAAGCTCGGTCACCACTTCTTTTGTAGATGTAGGCCACTGTGGTCCTGCACTTTTGGAACCAGACTCTGTGAAAGGCAGGGCTTAAAGTAACTAGCATTCAGAGTGACTGAAATGGGCGGCTTCATTTTTACAGCGCTCTCACGCCATCCATCTTTATATATAGTCTATGATCTCATAATTTTCTATTCTTCATACCACATGAATAACAAGAAAAGCTGAAGAGAGAGATGTTAACTGCCCATGAAGTCATGCTGTTATATGGACTCCTACTTACTATTCAAAGTAGGCAAGAAGCCATCTATCTATAAATTCACAAAATCTCTGTCTGTGTGTGTGTTTGTGTGTTTATGTGTTTGTCTGGCTTTTCCACACATATCTCTCGAGCAATTTGTCAGACTGGCCTCCGATTTTAAACGTGGTTTCCTGAGGTTACGAGGGTGTGCATCCCCGAATGTAGAGTCGTTCAGTCAAAATATATAATTTTTATCAGTAAAAGTTTAGCCACAGCTCTGTAACCGCTCTCTGTGTCCTGGCTTCAAGAAGTGCGGGCAGGGTGCTTCACTCCATGCTCACTGGATAATATGTCGCATCACGGCCATGCTGATTGGACAATATGTGGCATCACGACCTGTCAGTCAGTTCCCCGGACAAAACAAGGAAGTGAAAAATGACAAATTTCACTAGAAAAAGATTATACTGAAGATTTAATGCTTAAAAAAATTATACTATAAAATTGCTGTGATTGTGTAGAGCTAAAGGATAATTTGGCATATGTGGAGAACATGAGGTGCACAAGCAGACTGGGCGGAGCGTCAGTAGGGACTAGGTCTGACAAAGAATACCGGTGTATCAACACAGAACATGCTGGGAGAAGTAGCAGCCTCACCGGGCGGACCATGGTCCTTTGCGGGGAGGAAAGCCCAGCCTGCCCCAGTCAGCAGTACACGGGAGTCCCTTTGCAGGACCACGACTCGCCATCGCTGGTGGCGCTGCTCTTGGTGTGCTCGCACAATTATTAAAAGTTAATAATTGTGGAGCAGAATGCCCAGATCAACTGCATATCATATGCAGCCATATGCACAGTTTGACTGAACAACAACCGTCACCAAACTGGACACAAAAACACTCAATAACTCATAAAGGATCACACAAATAAGTGATCTGACAAAAAAAAAGTAAGCAAGCAGTTCTTAAACAGTGGCTAATATTTTATGTCCCATTCATTTTCAATTATTCTGTAATTAATATTCACACTGTGGAAGATGGAAGCAGACGAGGCAGCAAGCTGAACAACACACAAACTTTATTCCACTTCCAACATAAAAACAGAAACTCTCAGACCTGAGTGCCTGAGCAAACTCCTTTATACACTTTAATTCCCACCTCCGGCACTCAGGGTAAACACATTGACATTCAGACTGCAAGACATGCACACACATTAACATAACATTGACCCACACATCACAGAGCAGGTCTTGCTACAATACATTCACACCGCTGCATCCTCAGGTGTCAGCCTGGCGCGGCAGGGGGCGAAAGGCACATCTTTGTTTGGTTGGCTCCTCTCAGCTTTCCCCATTAACATCCCTAACTATCTTCTCCCCGACCAACCCCCTTGTCCTGGGTGGAGTGCCATGTGTATTGTGTCCACCATACAGCCCCCCCCCCCCCCCCCCGGCCAATAGCCAGAAGGGACTCTAACCCTCTGGCACCTTGGGTTTGAGCCGGTGCCCGTAACGGCTGTAACGTGGACTGGCCGAAGTGGCTTGCTGTTGAGGAGGACAGGAAACAAACTAGGTCTCCGGCGCACAGTACTGTGGAAGGGGAAAGGGTGGGGAGGGGAAAGACCTAGTCTGCTGCCAACAGTTCTCTGTAGGGGGAACACAACTTGCGGAGCCACTGAAGGTGGGCGCCCACGCCGGGGAACTTGAGCCAACACCACCTGTTCATCTGCCAACACAAAAGCGGGCTTAAGCCTGTCAGTGCAGACGGTTTCCTTATGCCCCCCCCCAAGTCTAACACAAAATGCTTTGCCCCGGTTTCTAGTACTCTGAATGGTCCATCATACGGTGGGCACAGCAGGGTTTTGTGTGTGTTGTGTCTAACAAAAACAAACTTGGCACTCTGTAAGCTCTTTGGGACGAAGATGTGGGGAAAAATAAAGGTGCGCCGGACCTGGTACGTTAGCAGCCCCTGTACTGTAAAATAATTGCATGGGCGGGTCGGTCCTGGGTGCGGGGTTTTCCGGTAAAAATTCCCCAGGGGTCTGTAACGGCTGAGAAAAAACAAGTTATGCCGGGGAGGATGCCACATCCTCCTTAGGCACAGAGCGCAACCCCAATAGGACCCAGGGCAGGCAGTCAATTTGCATCCATGAGTGAGGCTCTGAGCGCCGCTTTCAGCAACCCATGAAAGTGTTTGCAAAACCCGTTAGCCTGGGGGTTGTACGCAGTGGTGCGGTGGATTTTGACCCCCAGGCTCTGGGCCATCACAGACCAGCGTTCCGAAACTAATTGCGGACCCCATGTTAGAAGTGATGTTTGATAGGGATCCAAACCGTGCAACCCAAGCAAGCAAAAAAGCACAAGCCACTTCAGTGGATGTGGTGGAAGCTAGCGGGACCACTTCAGGCCAACGTGTGGTGCGGTCCACGATTGTCAAAAGGTGCATGAACCCTTGCGACGGTGGGAGGGGGTCCACCAAACCCACGTGGACATTGTCGAACCTCCTGGCTGGAATTTGAAACGGCTCAAGGGGGGCTTTGGTGTGCTTGTGCACTTTGACCTGCTGGCACTCAACGCATGCTGCAGCCCACTCTTTCATGTCCTTGCATAAATGAGGCCAGACAAATTTCGCCCCCACCAGTTTAACCAAGGCACGCACACCGGGATGCAAAAGGGAGTGGACAGACTCAAAAACGCGGCGGTGCCAAGCACTCGGAACCACCGGGTGTGGGAGACTGGCAGAGACGACGCAGAGCAAGGGGGGACACCCTTCTTGCACCACCCTGTTCTCCAGTTTTAACCCAGTAGGCGTGGACTGGAGCACACAAATGTCCGCGTCCCTGGTTTGCTCCACAGTATAGTGGGGAAATCTATTCCCATGTAGACCAGGGAGACTAACGTGCAAGACAAGCAGTCGGCCACAACATTAAGCTTACTGGCTACGTGTAGAATGTCAATCATGAACTCCAAGATCGAGGCCAAATGCCATTGCTGTCGGGCCGACCACGGTTCCGAGACTTTGGACATTGCATACATTACTGGCTTATGATCAACGAACATGGTGAACTTTGCCCTTACAGCCAAAATTGGAAATGGCACATTGCCAGGTGGAGGGCCAACAACTCTCTGTCAAATGTACTGTATTTGCGTTCGCTGTCGCGCAACGTGCACCTGAAAAATGCAAGCGGCTGCCACGCACCAGAAACATACTGCTCCACCACTGTCCCTATGGCAACCTTCAGACGCGTCAATGGTGAGTGCTATCCGCACTGACGGGACAGGGTGGGCTAGCAAAGCGGCGTTAGCAAGTACTGTTTTGGCATTTGCGAAAGACTGGACTTGCTCAGGGGTCCAGTCGATGCTTTCTGCAGGTTTCTTTTTCTTGAGCGGGGCATACAACGGCTGCACCAGCTGGGCCGCTTGGGGGAGGAAACGGTTGTAAAAGTTGACCATGCCAAAAAATTCCTGCAGGGCCTTCACAGTCTTCTGGTGCAGAAAATCCAACACGGCACGCACCTTAACAGGCAACAGAATCACGCCCTCTGGCGAAATGCGGTGACCCAAAAAATCAATCACTGGCACACCGAACTGGCACTTTGCCAGGTTCACGATAAGCCTGTGCACTTCCAATCTCTGGAAAACTAGTTTGAGATGGGTGAGGTGCTCCTCCTCAGACGCACTAGCCACCAGAATGTCATCTAAGTAGACAAAAACGAAGGGCAGGTCACGGAGCACCGTGTCCATCATTGTTTAGAAGGTTTGCACTGTGCCCTTTAACCCGAACGGCATGCGTAAAAACTCGAAAAGTCCAAAAGGAGTTATTACTGCTGTTTTAGGAACGTCCTCTGCGCGCACCGGGACCTGGTGGTACCCGCGGACCAGATCCACTTTCGAAAAAGCACACGTCCCGGCCAGATGCACGGAAAAATCCTGGATGTGCAAGATGGGATACCGATCGTGTTCCGTGGCGTTGTTCAAGTGCCGGAAATTGGCGCATGATCACCATGACACATCGGCCTAAGGCACCATGTGTAGTGGGGATGCCCACGGGCTGTTGGAGCACCTAACGATGCCAAGCTGCTCTAAGTTGGTAAACTCCTTGCACGTGCTGGCTAGTTTAACCATATCCAGGCGCAGAGGCCGCGCGAACACCGACGGGCCTTTTGTGGTTATGAAATGTTCGACCCTGTGTTTGGTTACTGTAGCAGAAAACATCAGAACCGTGAATGCTGGGAACTGTGGAAGTAAATGCTGGTATTTACCCCCTGGAGCTATAATGCTATCTTGTGTTGTTTGGCCCAACTCCCTGAGCTGTGCAGGGCATGGAGGTAAAAGAGACAGCATCCACTAAACATCTGTTGTCAACATCGACTAACAACCCACAAGCACATAAAAAATCTGCGCCTAAAATGGGGACAGAACATGCCGCCACCACAAAATCCCATTGGTAATTGCATCCGTGTAAGCACACCGTCAACGTCCGTTCACCAAACATCCTGATGTTGGATCCTTTGGCGGCCGTGAGCTCGGGACCCTTGCCTCCTGTCGATTTGTCTGCGCTGACCGGTAGAATGAGGTTCTTCTGGGAGCCGGAGTCCACTAAGAAACGTCTCCCCGAATGTGTGTCTGTGATGAACAGCAGCTTGTTCCTGTGACCAGCAGTCACAGCTGCAACTGACTGCTGGCTGTGCCGTTTCCCTGGCTTCTTGAATTGGCATGGTGGCAGACAGCGTTGGGCATCTGAGCCAAAGTGGTGGTGATAGACAGAGAGCATCCCGTTCCTGCGTGTCTTGGCATCCGTCCCAGCCACCAACAATGGCTCCTTGACCTCACTGTAGTCCTTCCCGGATGCCGGTGTCGTTGCATGCAAGGTGAGAGTTCTGGTCGCTAGGATGATGCAGTCCACTTCCTGCGCCAGAACGCGGTAGTTCCTGGTTACCAACAGCAGCAAGTTGGCCAGGATCACCCTCGCTGTAGCAGGTAGGTTCCTGAGGAAGAGGTGTGCGAAAAGGAAGGATTCATCGTTCTTCCCCCTCAGTACTAACATGCTTTCCATCAGCTCCACAGCTGATTTGTCACCTAACTCCGAGCGTGTTAGAAGTCTCTCTCTACTCTCTCACTGTCCGACAGGGTATACCGCTGAATCAGCATCTGCTTGAGCGCTTCGTATTTCCCCTGGGCCGGCGGTTCCTGGAGCAGGCTTGTCACTTGTTGCATGGCGTGCATATCCAGTGCAGCGACCACATGATAATATCTGGTGTCATCCATTGTGATCCAGCAGAGTACAAATTGGGCTTCAACATGTAGAAACCAAGCGGTCGGATTGTGAAGCCAGAAGTCTGGGAGCTTGACTGTGACAGCACATGCCACGCTGGTGTTCTCCCTCTGGGTTATCTCCGGGGCGGTGCTTGGCTCGTTCTCCATTGCACATCCTAGGGTCACCAATGCGGAAGATGGAAGCAGACAAGGCAGCGAGCTGAACAACACAAACTTTATTCCGCTTCCAACATAAACACAGGAACTCTCAGACCTGAGTGCCTGGGCGAACTCCTTTATACACATTCCCGCCTCCGGCACTCAGGGTAAACACATTAACATTCAGACTGCAAGACATGCACACACATTAACATAACATTGACCCACACATCACAGAGCAGGTCTTGCTACAATACATTCACACCTCTGTGTCCTCAGGTGTCAGCCTGGCGCGGCAGGGGGCGAAAGGCACATCTTTGTTTGGTTGGCTCCTCTCAGCTTTCCCCATTAACATCCCTAACAATCTTCTCCCCCACCAACCCCCTTGTCCTGGGTGGAGTGCCCTGTGTATTGTGTCCACCACAACACAATCAAATAAATATCACTTCAGTCCTTTTCATATTTGTCAAAGTCTAACATGTGATTGCCTACATATAGGCTACACTTCTGTATTCCACTTTCAAATACGACTTACACAGCCTGGCTCAAAGGCATGCTAACTGATGGCAATAAAAAAGTTATTTTCAATAAAGTGAAAAAAGATAATGCATGGAGTGTGGTTTTGGCCTGAGGCTGATTTATCATGGAAAACAGCTGAGCTCTGTGGTTCCAGCGATCAGCTGTTTGGATCTTCCTCCTCCGGTGTTCTGACATTTTGGCATATCTATCATATCTATCCACCTTTTCCTTTACCAAAGGTAAAAAACAAAAAAAACATGGGGGGAAGGCCCTACAACCTTTGTGCCACGAATGCGGGACATATCAACCATAGGCTGGATAAATTTTCAGCATGGGGCACATATGTTTTCCAGTTTATAAAATCTTTCACCAGGTCTGAGGTGTGTGTGGAAAAAAAATGCATTTTGGATAATGTTTGGAGGGTCAAAAATACAATTGTTTAGGTGAAATCATAATAATAATAATAATAATAATAATAAATAATCTTCTCGCATCAATAACAAGTGCTTACAGCAGAACTGCAGCGCTCACATTGTGAGTCTTTGCCAGTCACGCCCTCAAGGTTCAGATCATTGGCCTCAGTATCGCCCCAGCATGACGATATAAGCACCGCCTCAATCTTAGCATTAAAGTTTTAAAAAACCTTTTAATAACAAAATATTGCTAAAATATAAACTGATGCACTACAATGGGTCTCAAATATTTCTAAACGTGTCCTGTAATAGTACTGCATGAGTTTATTGATGATACACAGAAGAAATTCAATATTTCACTGAACAGTGATATAAACTAAAATAATTATACAGCACGCTGGCGCAGTGGTTAGCACAGTGGCAGCACAGCAAGAAGGTCATGGGATCGATTCCACCCTTGACCATCGTGGGTTCGATCCCTCCCCCAGACCATTGGTGACCCTTCTGTGTGGAGTTTGCATGTTGTCTGCGTGGGTTTACTCCGGGTACTCCGGTTTCCTCCCACATGCCAAAGACATGCAGGTTAGGTTAACTGGCATCAACTGGGGATTCTAAATTGTCCTTTAGGTGTGGATGTGAGCGTGAATGGTTGTCTGTCTCTCTGTGTTGGCCCTGCGATGGACTGGCGATCCGTCCAGGGTGTACCCTGCCTCTCGCCCAAAGATGCTGGGATAGGCTCCACCCCCCCCACAACCCGAAAGGATGAAGTGGTAGAAGATGGATGGATGGATGGATCAAATTATAATGACTGAACAATTCCTACTCCCCAAAGTGAAGATCGACTATTATGAATATAAGTGATGACAGATCAGACAAATAAGTGATCTGAGAAACAAATAAACGAGGGCTCTCAAACAGTCGCTAAAATTGGATGTCCCATTCCCTTTCAATATTTAGGTATTCTGTAATTAATATTAACACAATCAAATAAATCTTAGTGCCATTTACTTCCTTTTATATTTGTCAAAATCTAACATGTGATTGCCTACATATAAGCTACACCTCTTTACTTTCAAACACAGCCTACATTTGGGCCTGGAAAGCCTGATTGGGATACTTGTTTTAGACAGGAATATTTGGTTCTACGGACATGCACTAATCTTCTTTGACAAGCAGAAAGTGTTGCCAGATTTTGTGCAACAAACAAGCAACTATGCGCGGAAAATCATTGACAATCTGTGGTGAAAACAAATAACTATGACTTGCAAAGAGATTTGTTATGCCACTGGTTTTATGTTTTTACTTCTTCAGCTTATACCAGGGGTGTCCAACCATGTGCCATGGAGAGCCAAGACCCTGCAGGTTTTCTCTTCTACCCAGTCTCTTCAGCAGGTGTTTTCACTTATCAGCAATCAGTGGGAAGAAGTTCACAGAAATCTGCTGTTGAAGACACTGGTTGGAGGTAAAACCTGCAGGGTCTTGGCTCTCCATGGCACATGGTTGGACACCCCTGGCTTATACCATCACCACAGATTTGTTGTTAGTGGATTAAAGATGCCTTTACATTTACATTTGTGTTCACAGTGGCCACGGTGCATCTCTTTCCACCTTCAGAAGTGGTTTGGAAAATCAGATCACAATCCATCCTCAGTGAGTTTTGAATGTATTTGCACCTGTTCTTTTCTGATTGCAGTCCCATACATAAAAGCATTTTAATAAGTGGTGTAAATAGGGTAATTGGCTATTGATTACCTAATAAACCTTATTTTTTGAAGGCCATGAAATAGTATAGGACGTTTAGAGGTGTCTGAAATGATAAAGACATTTCCTACACCCATGTTCTTCATGTACACCTCCCTGTGCACACACAAATAAATAAAAATATACTGTAATTATGACTGTAGTCAGAAATAGCCTTAATACATACAGAAGAAGACATCAATTAATTCTGTGATTCATTCATCTAGATGTTGGTATTGCTGGGTTATAAAGCATATATAAACACACACCTTTCTCCATGCACAGACACAGACATGCTGAAAACCAAACAGTGCAGACATAGCCTGAAGGAGTGTTCAGCTGCAGTGCATACGTGCTGCATAGGGTGGATAGATCAAACACAACATATACACATAGACATATTCACATACATACTTGCACGCAATTACTTGCCATTACAGATGAAGGGGGAAGGTAAGGGAAGGGGCAACAGGCAAGTATCACAACCATAACATTCTTCAACCAGGTAAGACTGTGAGACTTTGAGATTGAATAGAAAACAAAAGAAAGAAAGATTGTTTAAAAACAGCTGCAGGGTCAGGAAGAAAGAGTCAGAGGAAGTTGGAATAAAAGTGGAAAGGAGTGAAGATGGCAGAAAATGGAAATGAGACTTCACCATACTGTTCTGATTATGAGTTGGTGCCATTAACATCTTAAAATGAGAAATCAATGTGTTGATCCAAGAAAAGTGGCATAGAGGCATTCAAGGGGGCATACTGTAAGTGTTCTGCACTGTTGGCAGCATAGCAACCCAGTTCACAGACAGCACAACATTTGCACAGTTAAACAACCCACTCACCCCCATTTGACGTTCTTTTTGGGCAAGGTGAATGTGCATCTTATTTTTAAATAAACAACCAAGAAAGACCAGCTGTCCCTTCAAACAACAAACAGAACAAAAATGATTTCAACCTTCAATCATGTTTAATCAAGCCTTGTCTAGAGGTCATTTCTAAAGGTTGCATTCAGTTTTTGAAACTAAAGCTTCTTTAACTAATTTGTTTTGTTTTTGTCCTCTCAATTCACCCCCAATAAACAGGTAACTGAGATTAGGCACATACTCTCATCTTGAAGCAATCAGAGCAAAGTAGTCTCTAAATTTGTTCCTAATAGGAGCCAGGGTCTATGCAGACCATTACAGGCCCTGTTTCTGATCTCAAAGAAAACAAAACAAAAAAATTCCACACAACTCTAAAAGGAAAGAAGTCCACAGTATTCAAAACAAGACCACCAGCATCATGTGGATAGACAGGAAATCAATGTGTGTGTGTGCCACAACAATTTTTTAAATAGAGACACACAATGCCTCATAAAGCATAAGTGATCATTTCAAAAGTCATCTCCTTTCAGATTAAAGAATCTTTCTATACAAATAAAAAATTAATAGTTATGAGTCATCCAAAGAGATCCAAGTATACTGTAAGTCACTTCATTCCAGTCTCAAACTCATCTGTAGACGGATGGCAACAGGAACCAATGAAAACACAAAGTCACCACACACGTTTGGATTGACCCTACTGTCCCGCATATTCATAATCACTCCTGGAAGCTTCTTTGCTTGTCTGTTTCCCATTTCAAACCTCAGCGAATCCCATTCTCATCCTTTAAAAGCACACAGATGCACACTCACTCACACACACATCGGGGCCTGAAGAGATGGTTACACTCTCCATTGGATCAGTGGAAAATTTCAGAACCACAAAAACAAAAGCTAATGGTTGAACAGAACTTGTGACACCAATCATCTATAACTTGCTAAGTTGCTATGTATATAACTTGCTGTGTTTCTCAAGCAGTTTTTGAGCAGTGGTGGGGCACAGAGGGTTGACTCTTCTTTCTGGCATGCTTGATGTAATTGGGCATTTATTGAAAACTAATAGTGGAATCCGTGCACTTGTTAAAGGAACGCTCATGTGTTCCTTGCAGAACATTTCTTTGTAACAAGATGATCAACAATATTTGAATCTGGTAGCTGGAACTAGAAGTTATGCTACATGTAGTCCAATAAGTCAATTTCAGATACAATTTCAGATACAATATGTTGATGTATTATGAACCTATAGGCAGGGATAACATACATATGAAAGAAAAAAAAATTACAAATAGCTTAGTTTTCATGATGATAAAGATTGTAAATGTGAAGTTTATGTTTTAAGACACAGTTATTCAGTCCTTAAGTGCTCTACTCTTTCCTTTTCCATTCTGTATGTTGCAGAAAGGAAAGCATGTTTCAAAGTTGGTGCATTCACTCTCATGTGCTTGTTTCAAAAAGGGTCTTGGCCAGAAAACTGTGTTTCCAATGTGGGTTCAGAGGATCAAAATGGAAACATATTGAAACATCGGTACAGATCCGGCTTTCTTTGAGTTGTGTACATTCTTCATGAGGAGCGCTGCTGAATCAGAAAGTGTTACATAAGAGTCTCAGAACAACCAAATGATCCTGGTTGTCTTATCTGTGCAACAGTGAGTCTGGCTTCGGACTTTGCAAAAATATTCTTATTGCTTTCACTTCTGATAAATCTCTTGCATATTTCTAACAGTTAATTACAACCATCTTTGCAGATAGTGTTTAAGGAGTTAGATAGAATCAAGGTGTGGAAAAGGCATGTGCTGCCAGTTCACAGCCATAGTTGGATAACTACCATATCTTCTTCTGTTTCCATGGCAATGGTGGAAGTTATCAAATCATCAGTGTTCTCAATATTTACAATTTAGTTCAAAAGAAGAGGGCAAATTGGCTACAGACATAACCCAAAAGGGGAATAGCATACAAGCATATCTACTGCCATGTGTTAAAATGAAACCATAAAGCACAAATATTTTTTGTCATTTTACCCATTGTTGCTTTATTTTCAGTCATGCACACAATCTTGAGATTGTTTTGGCGGTGTGCTGGTCTGTCTACCACTCTGATCAAAACTTGTTTTTCAGTCACTAAACGTTGAGTCCTTTTAAATATTCATGGTCCACAAGTAAGTTACTGTTTTTAGTGATTATCTATTTTCCCCCTATCAAAACTAGCATAATGAACAGCTCAGAATTTTCACTTAAGGAATTCCCATTCTCCTATTGTGTACATGTGTACTCCATGTGTAATACACTTGGAGAAATATCCACTAAGTGACCACTGATTTACCATTAATTTTAATACCCTCTATTCCGGATGATTTGTAATAAATTTAACAATACCAAATCCCCTTTCCTACAGGGCTAACACCAACACAAAAGTTTAAATTGTACTTCGGTTTTACTTGCAATGTTGTTAAGGTCCCCACTTCAGCTAGAAATACATTGAATGATTTGCTCGGGCTAAGCACAGCTCGCTGCCGGCCTTGACAGCTGTGGGTGGTATTCTGGCCTCTCCGGGCTCTTATTGTGAAGGCGCTCGGTGGGGCTTCCGCCTGTCAAGGTTGGTCAGCTGTTTGTCATTACTGCTCGTTAGTGTTCGCCTTTATAAAGCGGGCACTAGCGGCAGTTAAATCGCAGGAGTATCGTCAAACCTCATCAAACTATCCTCGTCAAAGCGTTGTCAGACCTTCATGTCAGGTTCGTGTTTCATGTCATGTCAAGGTTTAGCTCGTAGTGGCCGGGGTTAGCCCTATGAGCCCTTGTATTGCTTAATGTGTGTTTTTGCCCTGAGCAGCTCATAGTCCTGTCTTGTCTTGTTATATTAATAAATCACCATCATTGCAAACTCACCGGTGGACTCTTGGCATCTTATGGTGATCCGCGAGGGTCACTGCATGACAGTATACTCCTGCCAGACGTCTAAACTGAGACGCCACACCGAGACAACTTTTTCACCGTGAGTTTTTGCCTTTTTTGGACGTTTGTTCTTCTTCTGTCTGGGTACGGTGTGCTGAAGGAATGCCGTCGCGGAGGGGCCGCGCTCGGGGTCCGAGCCACGAGCTGGCGAACGTCCTTGAATAGGTGGATGAAACGCTCATCTCTGCTTCCCTCCTCGACTACGACAGCGAGGTACGCTGGTACCTGGACTGTGCTGAGGATGTGCTGAATCATCTTTCTCCCCGCTACGCTGACCACCCTGAAGTCGGAGCGAGGAGGGCTGACATCACCGCACAGCGCGAGATACTCCGTATGGTGGAGGAGGACTACGGCAGAAAGCAGCGGAGGAGGCATCCTCGCTCCCCGTGCTGGGATCCCGCTCCTGCCCTTGACCCGGTCCAGGAGTTCGCGCCATCTGGGGGCCGACAACGACGTCAGCGCCGCGGCCCAGGCGATCCTCAGCAGAATCCCCGGCTGGACTCGCTGCCGGTGAAACCCGTCAGCAAACTTCGGAGAGCAGCTCCACCACGTCCTTCCAGGGGGCCCTCTGCCGCCATCCAGCGGGGAGAAGGAGAAACAACGTCCCCTACAGCAGAAACTACCTCTTCTCTGGGAGAAAGGCAAGTGCGTGTTTATTTATTACATCATAATTGTAACCCGCCTTGTCTGACTCCTGGGGGCGGAGTTCGGGGTTCGCAGCCCCCCGAGCTCCCTCCACCTGCTGTAGAGATAACGATTAAACCTGCTGCCTCTGTGTCCCCCCCTGTTGAGCAGTCCGCAATGCCAGGCCAACGTCGTCGGATGAAGAGGGGGCCTGCAGTGCTGGAAAGCCTGGATCCGGCCCTGCAGCCACGTCGTGGACGGAGGAGAAGAGTGGACTGCGGCCCGGAGCCTGAGCCGATGATGAAGCGTCCCCGGGTCTCCGAGCCGGAATGGTCCGAGCCAGTGGGTCGAGGGTCCCCTGCCCCCACACCATACGGGTCATCGGCGTGGGCAGCAGTGCGGGAGGAACCTCAGGCTGCAGATGACATCTTGCCAGCTGCGGAGCCCGACGCAGCTGAGTTGGAGACTGCGGACGAGAGTCACCGCCCTGAACCTGGATCGTCGAAGTCCTGGGTGGCAACAGAACCCGAGTGCAGGCAAGTGTTCCCTCTTGTATCTCTGCCCCCTGTTTTGGAGCATTTTTGCCTGCCTCTCGGGGTGGCGAGTGAGGAGCAGCCACCTGCTGCGCCCGAGCTCGTCTCGCTGGGTTCTGTTGCTACCAGTGATTCTGATCCCGGTTTCCTTCTTGTTTGCGAGCCTCGTTGCAGTGTCGCCGGCATGGAACCAGTCGGAGTCACTGGGTTGGAGGTCCCAGGTTCGGGGGTGGAGATCGTCAGCGGAGCTGCACCGACCCAGTCGGGGTCCGTCGTGGGGGCTGCTGTGGCCCAATCGGGGTCCGACGTGGGTGCACCAGAGGCCCAATCGGGGTCCACCGCAGGTGTGGTTCTGGCCCAGTCGGGGTCCGACGTGGGTGCGCCAGAGGCCCAATTGGGGTCCGACGTGGGTGCACCAGAGGCCCAATCGGGGTCCACCGCAGGGGCAGTTCAGGCCCAATCGGGGTCCGACGTGGGTGCACCAGAGGCCCAATCGGGGTCCACCGCAGGGGCGGTTCTGGCCCAATCGGGGCCCGACGTGGGTGCAGCTAGGACCCAATCGGGGTCCAGCGGAGGTGCAGCGTCAGTGTGGTCCGCGGACGGGGGAGGAGCTGCAGACCTTTCGCCGTCGGATGGATGACGGGCTCATCCTTGCCTTCTTTCCTCTCCACTGAGTCACCGCCCCTGCGCGTCATCGCCGCGGGCCGTGGGGGTTCCTGTTCACTTGCCCCGACTCTTCCGAGTTTTGTCCTCGTCAGGGAGGCCGCCGTAGGCTGTTTTTCCCCGGGACTGGTGGCTGAGGGACACGGGTCGGCTGCCTGAGGAACTGCTTCGCCGGTTCTGCACCCCGGGTCAGCCACCCAACGTGTTGTGTGTTTCATTGGGCAACCTGGTTCGACCACCTGAGGAGCGGACGTGCTGGGCGTTGGACTGTGGTGAGCCGCCTGGTCATGTTCCACCTCCCATGACCACCCGCCGGCCGTTGGACGTGGGGAGACCACCTGAACTGTTCCTATGGCGTCTGGTCTCCGCCGGTTGGCATAAACTGTCGGGGGGGTAGTGGTCATTTTTCTGG
Organism: Pholidichthys leucotaenia; assembly: GCA_020510985.1. Classification (NCBI taxonomy): domain Eukaryota; kingdom Metazoa; phylum Chordata; class Actinopteri; order Cichliformes; family Pholidichthyidae; genus Pholidichthys; species Pholidichthys leucotaenia. The sequence goes on along the minus strand of CM035839.1, from coordinate 153,003,949 downwards.
TGTTGATCTGTCCCAGTGATCTGTTTTTTTTTTCCTTGCTATCCTGTGTGCTTTGTGTTATGGTTATGTCTTGCAGTTGCCTTAGTTTGTATTGTGTGTAGTCAGGTATGAGCCAGTAAGTTCTCTGTTTTCTGTAATTGGTTTTTTGAAAACTCTCATGAGAATTCACACAGTGGGGAAGTCATTTTCTTGTGTAACATGTGGGCCAAGATTTAATTTTCTCATGCTGTTCTGTATTTAGTTTTTCTGACCCAGTGATTCTGTTTTTTTTTTTTGTTTTGTTTTGTCCGTGTTATCCTGTGCAATTTTTTGTGATTGTTAGTCGAACATTTGATTTAATCTGAGTAGTTGGTATTCTTGTCACTGTCCTGTACTTAATTGTTCTTGTCGGGTTTTGATTGTTTCTGGGTTTGGTCTCTCTCCCTCCACACCTACCTCCAGCCACCCACCCTGGGGGGTGGGGGTGGGGGCAGGGTGGTCCTTGGGTGTTCTGAGCCCACGCTTGGAGAGAGGGTACTGTTACGACCTGAGCGCTGGGTTCTGTCCGCGCTCGGGCTAAGTACAGCTCGCTGCCGGCCTTGACAGCTGTGGGTGGTATTCTGGCCTCACCGGGCTCTTATTGTGAAGGCACTCGGTGGGGCTTCCGCCTGTCAAGGTTGGTCAGCTGTTTGTCATTACTGCTCGTTAGTGTTCGCCTTTATAAAGCGGGCACTAGCGGCAGTTAAATTGCAGGAGTATCGTCAAACCTCGTCAAACTATCCTCGTCAAAGCGTCGTCAGACCTTCATGTCAGGTTTGTGTCTCATGTCATGTCAAGGTTTAGCTCGTAGTGGCCGGGGTTAGCCCTACGAGCCCTTGTATTGCTTAATCTGTGTTTTTGCCCTGAGCAGCTCATAGTCTTGTCTTGTCTTGTTATATTAATAAATCACCATCATTGCAAACTCACCGGTGGACTCTTGGCGTCTTATGGTGATCCGCGAGGGTCACCGCATGACAAAAACAGGCTAATGTTGCACACACACTGCTGTACCTGTCACAGTCACCAACCCTACGAGTGCAACGAGTGAACTATAGGCTTTCTTAAGAAGCACTTGATTGGAATTCTCAAGGATCAAGAAGAAGAGGACAACCCTTGAAGAGCATACCTAAAGGATGACTTGGGCAAGATGAAGTGAGCACAAGAGGATGCACGAAATCCTTAAGGACTGAAAAGAATATAGGCTTTCAGTCTAGAGGCATCCGAAAGGTAGTCCCATATTTATTTCTAAGAGTGACCATGCCACTGCCAGTCCCTCAGACTTCAGTTTCATGCTGCATACATGCTATAACTCAGTCATGACTTGGACAGTAAACGCTCCACATCTCTGGGTCCAAGTAGATTTATTTACTGGCACTGGGCCTCCGATTTTCTTGGCAACTAGAACTGTCAGGGTTAGCAGCCAGCTTCCTTCTTTAGCAGATCAGGTATCAGTTTTACAAATCAACTGGACAAACAAATCATGCTCATAATAAGAGAAAATATTTCTTCTTGCAAGCTCTCTGTCACTTTCATACAAGTTACTCTCACTTAGCTGTCTATTAGCCTTTACTGTTGCTTTGGCGCCTCCACCTATGACCATGTGGTTTACTTGACCCTTTTCCCTACTTCATCTTCCTACTTAACTTCCTTTTCTTACTATGGAACCAATCAAAGCTCTTTGTGATCACAGACAATCCAATCCCCTTGTACATAGGTTCAGGTTCAGGTTCAGGTTACTTTATTTGTACCCGTAGGTAGATTTGTTTTGCAGTCTGGTGACATCCATATTTACAAGCCACTAATTACATTCAACATAGACACAAACACAGGCACACATGAAGCTGACTATAAACATGATAAAAATACTCAAGGATCCATCAAACAGGGTATAAAAAGACAAAGAGATGAGGGAGAAACCAGAGGTAAGAGAGAAGGGTCATATTAAAGTTAAAAGTTAAAAACTAGTCAGAGGTTAAAAAACTCAAAGGTCTAAAACCCAATAAAATATTTAGAACCCAAGTGACATCATACAAAATAAGTAAATATAAAATATGTACAATATATTTTTATAGCTTGTTCAACTCTTTGACAGCAGCAGGGACAAAGCTGTTTTTGTAGTGCTGGGTTTTACTTTTTGGGACAGCAAACCTCCGTCTGGAGGGAAGAAGCTGAAAGTTGCAGTGCAAAGGGTGGGAGTCATCATTTAAAATGGAGGTAGCAATCCTCTGTACTTGTCTGGTGTACAGGGATGTCAGGCTCAGCTGTGACTCACCAAGCAAACGACTGGACCATCTAACTACCTGATCCTTTAGTGTTAAATACGTAACACTAAAGTCTGTTCAAACTGATAAACTACTGTTTTTGTTTTGTTTTTTGTTTGTTTGTTTTGTTGTTGTTGTTTTTTTGCGTTTTTCAAAAATTCACTCATTTAGAACTTGATGCCTGCAACACTTTTCAAAAAATCTGGGACAGGGGCATGTTTACGACTGTGCTACATCTTTTTTTCCTTTTAACAACACTCAATAAGCATTTAGGAACTGAAGACACTAATTGTTGAGGCTTTGTTGGTGGAATTCTTTCCATTCTTGCTTGATGTACGTCTTCAGTTGCTCAACATTTCAGGGTCCCCATTGGCATATTTTGTACTTCATAATGTGCCACACATTTTCAATGGGGGACAGGTCTGGACTGCAGTCTAATACCCGCACTCTTTTACTGCAAAGCCACACTGTTCTAACGTGCAGAATGTGGCTTGGCATTGTCTTGCTGAAATAAGCAGGGACATTTCTGAAAAAGACTTTGCTTGGATGGCAGCATATGTTGCTCCAAAAACCTGTATGTACCATTCAGCATTAATGGTGTTTTCACAGATGTGCACGTTACCCGTGCCATGGGCACTAACACACCCCAATACCATCACAGATGCTGGCTTATAAACTTTGCACTGACAACAATGTGGATGCTGCTTTTCCTCTTTAGCCCAGAAGACATGACAGCCATGATTTCCAAAACAATGTGAAATGTGGACTCGTCAGAACACAGCACACTTTTCCTCTTTGCGTCAGATGAGCTCGGGCTCAGAACAACCGGTGACATTTATGGGTGTTGTTGATATATGGCTTTGCTTTGCATGGTAAAATTTTAACACTTGTACATGTAACGACAAACTGCGTTAACTGACAGTGGTTTTCTGAAATGTTCCTGAGTCCACCTCATAATATCCTTTACAGAATGATGTCAGTTTTTAAAGCAGTGCCACCTGAGGGTCATGGTCACGGGCATTCAAATGTTGGTTTTTGGCCTTGCTGCTTACGTGCAGCTATTTCTCCAGATTCTCTGAAATTTTTGATGATATTATGGACTGTAAATGATGAAATTACTAAATTCCTTGAATTGTATGTTGAGAAATGTTCTTAAACTGTTAGACTATTTGCCCACACAGTTGTTCACAAAGTGGTGACCCTCGCCCCATCCTTGCTTGTGAATGACTGAACCTTTGTGGGATGCTTCTTTTATACCCAATCATGACACTCATCAGTTTCCAATTAACCTGTTCACCTGTGGAATGTTCCAGAAAGGTGCTGTTTGAACAATCATCAACTTTTCCAGTCTTTTCTTGACACTGTCACAGCTTTTTTTTTAATGTGTTGCAGGCATCAAATTCAAAATGAGTGAAAGTTTGCAGCAAAACAATAAAGTTTGTCTGTTTGATCATTAAATATCTTGTCTTTGTAGTGTATTCTGTTGAACATAGGTTGAAAAGGATTTGCAAATCATTGTAGTCTGCTTTTATTTATGTTTTACATAATGTCCGAACTTCACTGGAATTAAGGTTTGTACAATGTGCTCATTATAAACAACCATGAGCGCTTTTGTATTGGATATCAAATATTGGATATTTTTATTAAAAAAAAAAGTTGTTTTTTTTTTTTTTTTGGAATGACTGACTGTTGACAAAGTGTACCATAATGGCTGTTGGGAAATAGCTAAGGCATGCTTAATAGTAAGCACAAAGTCATACAAATCTCCATTCATCCATCCAGCCATCCAGCTTCTACCGCTTTTCCGGAGGTCCGGGTCACGGAGGCAGCAGTTCAAGCAGAGAAGCCCAGACTTCCCTCTCCCAGCCACCTGCTCCAGCTCTTCAGAGAGGATACCAAGGCATTCCCAGACCACCTGGGAGACATAGTCTCTCCACCAAGTCCTAGGTCTGCCCCGGGGTCTCCTCCCAGTGGGACATGCCCGAAACACCTCAAGTGGGAGGCGTCCAGGAGGCATCCTAATCAGATGCCCATACCACCTCAACTGACTCCTTTCAATGTGGAGGAGCAGCAGTTCTACTCTGAGCCTCTCCCGGATGACTGAGCCCCTCACCCTATCTCTGAGGGTGAGTCCAGCAATCCTGCAGAGAAAGCTCATTCCCCTCATGGATAGCCACCTTATCATGGTGGGGGGGGTTTGCATGCCCCAGTGATCCCAGGAGCTATGTTGTCCGGGGCAATTTGCCCCTGATAGGGTCACCCAAGACAAACTGGTCCTGGGTGAAGGGCCAGACTAAGAACAATCCAACTCTCATGATAAATTCTAGATCAAGGATTCAGTGTACCCCGCCCGGTATGGGGTTACCAGGGCCCCACCCTGGAGCCAGGCCTGGGGGAGGGGCTCAGTGGCTAGCGTCTGGTGGCCAGGTTTCCACCCATGGGACCCAGCCGGGCTCAGCCCGAAGGAGTTACATGGGTCTGCCCTCCAGTGGGCTCACCACCTGCAGGAGGGATCATGGGGGTCCGGTGCTATGCGGATTAGGTGGCGGTCAAAGGCGGACACCTTGGCGGACTGATCATACAAATCTTTGTTGCAATAAATTGTAATAATAATAATAATAATTCACAGATTTTTCTTCAAGGCTATTTTTATGGTTGTGCTTATCATTCTATACTTCTCAAGTGTGGGGATCTATCCAAGCAAAACCAACTGAAATTGTAGACATAATGTCAGAAAGAACAAAATGGTAACATGGTGGAAATTTTGTCTGGCTACATGTTTTCATCTATGACCAACAAGGGATCCCAGACAAATATCAGTGAAACTGCCTTTTATTATTGTAGTGTATATTTAAGGACATGACTGTTCTTTATCATGCACAATGGTCAGGAAACAATTATAAAAAAATTTTAATCCAAAATAAAAGATTAAATCAACCTGCAGACCAAAAGAAACATTTGATATCAGATTTGTATACAAGTGGTTTAGAAAATGAATGGAAGGGGGGTGGTTTTTCAGTATTTGATTAGGAGCAATCCAAATTAATGCTTACAATTGAAAAGTAGAATCTACAAAACATATCTGCTCTTAGAGAAAAAAAAGATGTAAGATGTTAGTGCAAAAATACACTCTTGTCAATTAGAAAATAGGGAGCACATGTATTACAAAAAGGTCGTCGGTGTTTTGTCTGTGCATAAGAGTTTCAGACTTTAAGAAAAGAACCTCCCATGACTTTCAAGCCTCATATTACTACACATGTAACCGGAGTGGTGGCTCAGTTGGTAGAGCATCCACCACACACCCAGGAGGCAGGGGTTCAAATCCAGGCCGGGTCATGCCGAAGACCATATAAAAGTAGAACTTCCTGCCATCCAGCTTGGTGCTCAGCAATAATGGAATGGAGGAGGGAAATTTGTGCCGGCACATTGCATGGCAGTGGCCCTCTGATTCTGCATTTGGGGTGTGTGTGATTAACACAGTAGATAGGTAAAGCACAATCTTGTTCTACTGTACATGATTGGTTGTACAGTTGAATGACAATAAAGGGTGATTTAATTTAATGTACTGAAGTAAGAAAATTCACGGGTTTTTATACTTCCACAACATACAGACAAATACCCCCAGTATTTGCATCCTGTCGGAAACTATTGTCAGCAGCAGGCCAGGATCTCCTAGTTAAGCAGATGGGCAAATTCTCTTTAAGGGCCTGCCGGTGAAATCTCCAGGACTTTGCAGCGCGTCATTGGCCGAGCACTTCAAAACATTTCCAAAATTCTGAAGATCACCCTGAAAAGGAACATCTGTGGACTTAGGCAAGATGCAGATGAGACTAGATTCCGTGTGTGCATGCGTGCGTGCGTGTGTGCGTGCGTGCGTGCATGTAGAATCCTATCGTCAGTCACTGGAGCATGTAAAACTGTTAGAGGTATATAATTTTGTGTAAAGATCACACATGTATAGAGATGAACAAAAAAGGAGTTAAATGTGAAATGTATCTTTAATGGACAAGTGACCACTTAAGTCATTTCAAGTAACAATCATGCTTCTAAAAAATTCATGTTATAGACCAAACACCCTTTTATGGTCTGATGACACAATTTTGACTTTATCTAATTTTGCAACACATAATTTCAATATGACGAAATAGGTTGGTCTGTGCAATTCTAAGTCAAACAGGCTTTTTTTCACACGAATATCTGACGTTTTCATGAGCGCTACGTCACAAATTGCGTCAGTGGCTGGGAAAACCCCCGACCATGTTGTGATGTCAGCGACAGAACACAGTGCTTGGCTGCCCATTGTACACGCAGGATGGAAGCGGCAGAAAACATCAGTGATGGTTCCAGCACATGTAGTCTGGAATTGTTTTGTGCTGTCCAATTTTCAGAAGATTATAGTTCAGAAGAATGGGATGACAATGAAGAATCTGGGGGCATCAGACCTTATAGGTTTGAGTCATATCAAGCAGACAACGTGCCTAGCGAGTCAGACTCAGAGAGTGACGGTGGTGAGGCACACATGGCCGGCGCAGCAGCAGCGACAAACACATGGCAGGGGAACACCGATCTGTATGCTTTTGTAACAGATATTGCAACAAATTATTTGTTCATAAATATAATTTATTTAAACCCGATTTTTCAATAAAATCATAGCAGTGTATTTATAATAAAATTGAAGCATCTACCTGATACTTTCAACGCCCCCCCCCCAAGTAAACAAATCAAAAGATACTATTTTTTATTTTTGCAGGTTCCAGTGTGGTCTCTGTGTGATCATGACAGAGGAGGAGAATATTTGCTGTCAAGAGCAGGAGAAGGTGAAGCAGAAAATTCCGGACAGTGCTATAAAGTGTATCACTGGTCATCACAACTTCCACGCGGTGTGTCTGAACGACAATGTGTTGGAAGTGGCCTACTTCACCTATAAACAATATGTGAATGTGGATTATGGGAACAATTGGAAGTGCTATACAGCTTACAGACAGTTCATCCGATGGTGCTACTACTACCTTGGTAAGAAAGTCCCTGTGCCAATACCTGCCTGTGTCGTTCACAAGATCAGACAGACCTTTCCACTACAAGAGGGACAATATGTTGGTTTTAGTTATGCTGACTAACTACCTTTATGTTTTCAGGGTATTGTTTTTCATTCAATAAATGTTTATCTGACCACAGCTGTTGTCAATTATTGCAAGAAAATTAAATTACTAAATATTTTTTAGTGTGATACTTGAATATCTCATAGCTGTTGTCATCATTTGGACGTTGTATGCAATCCTGGGTATTTGAACAAGAGAGAGAATTTTTTTTTTTATTTTGAAAATATAATATAAATTTTTTTTAGTAAATTACAGTACACTCGTGGCCATAAATTATCATTTTAAAGTTCAATTATCTGTAAAACCCCTTTATTTTAATTAAAATTATTCTCTGTGTTACTGGTGGCAATATACTTAAAAATAATGTATTCCCTATTATTTATGTCTCATAAAAAAATGCAGTTTTGTTTGTTATCATTGTTTATTAACTGCTTTTGTCTTGTATCAACTGGCATGTTATTTTCATCAACAATAAGAAAATAGAAGCAACTGATAGTCGTCATTTTTTCTAGAGTTTGGTCACAAGAAAAACAATACTCATAACTGGTACAGCACACATGTATTATAACTATCAAAAATATTAAATTAATTATTATAACAGGAAAAAGTCCAAATTAGTAGCAATGAATACAATATAGTCTGTTGGTGTCACAAACCGAGCCCATGTTATCCTGTAGGCTCGGTTCTGACTGTTCTCTGTGACTCAGGCATCGGGTTTATTATGTATTATCTTTTGAGTTCTTGTTGTTTTTATGTCTGTGTTCCTTTTCTTTTCCATGCCTGTAGCTGCCGCTCTGGCAGGCGGTTATTGGGCAGCCGTTTTGACCCACTTTCAGGTGGGCGCTGTCCAACATTCGCCGGTCCGACCATGCGCCCTCTCCATTTGACAGTCAGCTGTTTCGCCGCTGTAATTAGCTTTCCTGCGCCTCGCCCAGGTGTGTCCAACTTGTCACACAAGCAGTGTTTGTACTTAGGCGGCTCTTGCCAGTCAAACACTGCTGGACCATTCTATATGTGGTGAATCCTGCGCGTAAATCCATTCATCCTTCTCCTCATCGTGCGCTCCTCCTGTGTAAAAGCATACAAGGAGCACACGAGGAGGCTTATGACAGTTGGAGCTGAAGCGTGTGATGTGGTCTTTCACGGCCTGCTGTTTATCTAAGCCTGCGACACAACGTGAAGGCACTGCCGTAAAACTAAAACAAGAAACCAGAGAAACTGTGTGCTACAAAGCTGCTGGCATTCCAGTCAACAGCACTGGCGTCCGTTTTGTCGCTAACGTCATTTCAGCCTCCTCCTTCATTCGGTGGGCAGCACCACAGTCCAGTCAGCGGCTGCGGTTTATTGATGATAACTATGTTATGCAAGTGCGGTTGTAAATATTATATTGATCATCAACAATGACTTTTGGGTTTACACAACATGCTAAAAAATGTCAAAATCGTGTCATCAGACCTTTAACTTAACAATGGTGGCATTTTCAGTGCGTAAATATCCTTTAGGCTAGAGACAAATGGTTTTAAAATGTTCAGATATTAGGTAGGATTACAACAACTGCTGCTTTATAAAGTATAATGACTTGCAGGAAAACGGTAAACAAGGCCACAGTACACGCTTGCACAGCAAGAGTGAGCACTAAAAACAAGTCCATTTCACAGACTTCATGAGAGTTGTACAAACATACATGCTGAATGCTCAACTTACACAATCCGTGTGTTCCAGAAGGACCCACACATGCTATGACCACACTTCACACAAACTGACAATCACAACACAAACACATGTCAGTACACTGTAGAGCCACACATTCTGCATGACTCTGGCTGACGGCTTAAGCAGATGCGATCTATCTGTTCCCATCAGGTGTGATGAGTGGCTGTCTTAGGGGTTAAACTCAAAATCCACTCTAAACATAGAAGGGGCGTGTATTTAAACAGGTCACTCCTAGCTAGCCAAGAAAAGCAGGACTTTGCAGCCACCTCAGCAAACTGCTCGATTAAAAGGATTTACCATTGATTTCTTGGTTAAAGTTACAGTGGAAATATTTGGAGAAAGGGCTACTATCAGCATGAATTAGCTCTGACATGTTTGCACGTTTCAAACAGAACAAAGGAAAGAATGCTGAACCTAAGTATTTCTTTTTAAAATGAAAGAAAAAATTAGGGAAACACAGGAAGCAAAGAACGTCACTGTGAAGATGAAAGTACGGTGCTGATTTTATGAGGGGGGCCCATGAGATTCTCTGATAAGCCTTTCTTGGTGGGACACACGTAGGCCGAGTACGCTTCACTATGTGGTTCTTCCCAAGGCTAAGCATAACCAGCCTGCCCCATCCCTTTCTCATAGACACACAGTTACACACAACTCAGAAGGAGGGAGAGTTGGGGTTTTCCTGTTCATATGGAAAAAAGAAGGATAGAAGAATGAGTGGAGGTAACCCTAGCCGCTGTGGTGGCCCTCTACCAGGGCCCAAATTCTACTATTCGCTTTCCTGAATGTCTCAGACTCGCTCAATTTCATAGACACATACAAGACTGAAGGCATGGGGTGAGGGACCATGTACACAAATTCATTAGAAGGGTGGGCTTTGGACGCTGCTAAAGAAAAAGTCCTTGTTTTTGACCACAGTTATGCTATATGCCAGTGGGTGCCTGTGTAAGAAAATAAAGTCATGTATTAGCCTTGGTCAGGGTTATATATAAAGCATATGTCCCAAAATCCAGAAAACCAAGCTACAAAGGGATTAATGTAGCAGAGCTGTTTGGTTCTACCTCACTGTAAAATGGAGGCCCTTTAATCCACGCTGATTAGCTCATTCCCAAATTGTTTGCAAACAGCAAATAAAGAATAGCAAGCAGTGCAGCTCTGTCTAAATCTGCTATCCTTCTTCTCATGCGACTGTTATTATCCTTGTCTTTGCTCCTCCTCCCCATCACATCTTTATCATCTTGTTTTTTAATTGAAGATATTACACAGGCAGTCCTCCGTATCACTACACAGCGCCCCCACCAAAAAAAGGTTAGATATCGATTCCATTTGTTAGTCCTATAAAAGTCTGATGATCTACATTCAACACCTGGATAAAGATTATCTTAGCATTATTGGTGGTGAGTGACATTCTTTACTGTAAAGTGACACTCCACCAAAAATTAAGTTTTTCTATTACTAACATGTCTTTAGCATGTTTTTTTTATGACTTCCAAGACATATTAAGAACCAAATCAGTCCAAAGTCCCAAGTCTGTGTTTTTCTGCTGTGAATGTCCAGTTAAGCTCCTCCCCCCCACCCCTGAAAAAGGGCAACTTTGGACAGAGCGTTTCTACCTGCATAAGCATTCATGCTTAGCCTGATTGGTTATGACATTAACCAATCAGTCTAAGCACTGGGCATGACTAAACACCTGAGTTCACCCCCCAAGGGAAGAGGGAGGAGCCAATGTGGGTCCGCGGATGGAGGCTCAAAGTCTACCTAACACTGACCACACTGACAGTCAGCATCCCTTCCCGGGAATGGCGCAAAATTGACCGCGGCCGCTCGAAGTTTTCCACCGCTGGGGCTATGGTATTCCAGAACCACGTAGCACATGTGGGGCGCGGTCAGCTGGGAAACCGGAGTCCACTAGCTGCCGCACCTGGACAAATCTCAGAGGCACACGGTTGGAAGGCCAAACCAGAGAGAGACAAGGGATGAAAGTGTAACCCAGCTGAGAAAATTACCCTTTTTCTCAGATTTCATTTGTATTAATGAAAGTGTGTGATTTTATTTTGAAAACCAACTATCTTGGGGAAGAGGAAGTGCGATCCTCGTCATCCAACTTTTGAATTTCCGGTTCATGGTCACGTTGGGTGATCTGGGTCTTTCTATTCGTTAAGAGCAAGATTAGCACCGCCTTCCGAGCAAAGTGCTGAGGCGCTATGCTGGAAATCGGTCTTTTAACGATACGAGCGCGGGAGGTTGTGAAGCGATTCACACTGACACCTCTTCTTGGTAAGCTAATTCAGATAAATACTATAAATGGATCTAAACACTCTCATTCAGATAAATACTATAAATGGATCTAAACACTCTCCCAACGCTAATTTGCAACCTTTATTATCCTAAGTTGATGGGAGCACGAGCTTGAGAGACCGTGAAGCGGTGACTTCTGCTGTGTTCACCCTGAATCTCATCTTTGGTGAGTGAGATGCATGCTAACATTAGCGCTATGCTAATGCTAGTTGCGAGTGGATTTTTTTCTGTTTAAAAGCAATGGAAAAGGCTGTCTTTGTGTCTGTATGGTTTTCCTAAATGTGATTTCAGTTCCCAACAGTATGCTGAAGTACTTTTAGTTCCTATGCACTATTTCTGTCAAATGAAATGTGTAGGTTGATGCTAAAAGCACATGGTGTTAAGTCCCCTATGTAAAAGCATAGGTTTTGCTAAACCCAGTAGCTCAGACCGGGTTTTTTCTGATTTTTGAGAGGGAATATTGGAAGTTATGGGACAGTATATTGATGAGATTCAGAGTGAACACAGCAGAAGTCACCGCTTCACGGCCTCTCAAGCTCGTGCTCCCATCAACTTAGGATAATAAAGGTTGCAAATTAGCGTTGGGAGAGTGTTTAGATCCATTTATAGTATTTATCTGAATTAGCTTACCAAAGAAGAGGTGTCAGTGTGAATCGCTTCACAACCTCCCTCACCTGCGCTCATATTGTTAAAAGACCGATTTCCAGCATAGCGCCTCAGCACTTTGCTCGGAAGGCGGGGCTAATCTTGCTCTTAACGAATAGAAAGACCCAGATCACCCAACGTGACCATGAACCGGAAATTCAAAAGTTGGATGACGAGGATCGCACTTCCTCTTCCCCAAGATAGTCGGTTTTCACAATAAAATCACACACTTTCATTAATACAAATGAAATCTGAGAAAAAGGGTCATTTTCTCAGCTGGGTTACAAAAGCACCAAGACCGCCACCCATCCGTTTTGCATTCATTTGATTCAGTTTGGTGAAGGAGTTTTCGGGGTGAGGGGGCACATACCCCCCCCCCCCCCCGGGTGCTCCATTCAGTCCCCACCAGGGAAGATTGAGGAGGATAAATTAAACCCTCCATTCCCTCCGGAGGAGTTGGGTAACTGGGGAGGCACATGGTGCAACGGCTGGGACAAGGCCGTGCGTGCAACTCTGAGGTTGTGGTTCTATGGCAGTGGGCGAGTGCACCGGATCACTGGTCCCCAGTGAGATACCCTGCGGGCACCTGTCAGCCCCAAGGTGGGACCGCCGAGACCAGTTCACTTTGGCGGGGGTCAGCGATGTATACATATACGGTTAAATCACTCCATTGTTTTGACTAGCCATTGTTGTTTAGCGAAGCAGTCTTTGGTGTTCTCAGATCAGAGGAGAGGGGAGGGTTGGCCTTGCAGCATACACTACTGGTGGGCAGGAGTATGGGTGGAGCTAATTAGAATAATCATAATCCGCACATACTTAAGTAGGTAGAAGATGTAAAAGCTCTTTCCAAGCAATTCTAAGGCAATGAAAGTTTTTATGTGGATAAAAGCCCACAATATATTATTTTGGCCAATACACATTTGTTTTTGAGGTGGTTTTAGAGCGGCTGGAGTGCATCTTTAAGGTTTTTGTTGCAACACATGGGCGAGTGCACTGGATCACTGCTCCCCAGCGAGATGCCCAGCGGGCTCCTGTCAACCCCCAGGTGGGACCGCCGATACCAGTTCGCTTTGGCGAGGGTCGGCAATGTATACATATACAGCTAAATCACGCCATTGTTTTGACTAGCCATTGTTGTTTAGCGAAGTAGTCTTCAGTGTTCTCAGGTCAGAGGAGAGGGGAGGGCTGGCCTTGCAGCATCCACTACTGGTGGGCAGGAGTATGGGTGGAGCTAATTAGAATATTTATAATCCGCACATACTTAAGTAGGTAGAAGATGTAAAAGCTCTTTCCAAGCAATTCTAAGGCAATAAAAGTTTTTATGTGGATAAAAACCCACAATATACTATTTTGGGCAATACACATTTGTTTTTGATGTGGTTTTAGAGCCGCTGGAGTGCATCTTTAAGGTTTCTGTTGCAACACAGTTGTGGCCAATTAATCACAATAGCGATGGCAAATGTTTGGGGATTTTTTTTTCTTTCAAAATTTTCTTTTCAATTTTTTTAAATTCTATTAATTTCTAAAATTACATTTTTTACCAAAAAAAAAAAAAACTTTGGTTGACTTTAATTTTAGAATTGTAGAGTTACACCTAATTATTAAAACAAAATTTACGAAATGAGCATCATGTTGTATATTTCATAGCAGCTTAGACCACCAATTCATCAAGCATGAGGTATGACCTAAGTATGGCACAAACTATTTTATTAGATATATACAACAAAATTTGATCAGTGCCTGAGGGTTTGTGACTGTGACCTTCACCACCCCTCTTTAAAAGTCTAGTTGTCATGGGCAACGAGAGCACGCCCCTCCAGTCCCGTCTCACCTTCACAAATTCATTACTGCACCTGAGGCAGAAGACGCACCTGCTCCCGCTCATCAGCCAGCGTTCTTAAGGAGGCTCTCTTCAAGCATTCAGCACTGGCTCATCTGGGTATACTGCCCCATAAAGGACTAGCAAGTGTAGCTTTGCAAACTTAGACACGTCGTCTAACTTTGTCTTCCTCTCTTCCTCAGATTGCTGCCACCGTGCAGGTGTGTCTCTGGGACTGCGCGCGCTTCCCTGCCATATCTCCACCATCCCACGGCTTCCAACCTCCACCCGGTCAGGCACCATCAGCTCTTCCCCTTCACCCTACTGGTTCATTTATTCCCCGCTGGGTCCCTGCCGGTTCTCCCTTGGAACCCAATAAGTGGCAGTTTGGCTCACCCATTTCCCCTTACTCCGTTCCTCCTCTCACAGCTCTCATCTTCTCTCCACAGGTTGATTCATCTGGCGAGTGACTGTTTCCTTAGCTGTGTGTTTATTTTGAAATTTAATAAACTGTCAAACGTGCCTCTTCGTGTGGTTGTTCTCCTGTTGCTGTTGCATGGCACACGTGAGCTGTCAGCTTATTTAAACCATGACTGAACGAGCCAGCCCGGACCACAGCTCAGCCAGGTCAGCGGCACCGGAGCTCACCGCCATGGATCACTTAGCAGCGACCGAGCACCAGCTGGCCGTGTTGACTCAACAAATCCAGAACACAATGCGGCTTTGGCCCAATGCGCCTCCTCAGGCTCCTCCTCCTCAGCCTGCTCCCCGCACTATGGTGCGTCGAACCACCTCCGTTCCCACGTCCACCCATATGTGGGGGAGGTGGGGAAATGCAAGGAGTTCTTTATTCAAGTACATATGTATTTGGAACAGGTCGAGCGGGAGCGCCCAGGGGACGTGGCTAAAATTCAGTTTTTCACCCTTTTGCTCAAAGACCAAGCCCTTGATTGGGCATAGTCCACCACTGATAACCCCAAGGGACGGCAGTACACGTTTGAGCAATTCGTGGACGCTTTCTGTTGCACGTTTAGCAGTACGGAGAGTCAGGGCAACGTAATGAGCCACCTGATGACGTTCCACCAGGGCACTCGGTCAGCAGCCAAGTACTCGGTGGAGTTCTGAGTTGAAGCGGCTGACTTGGGGTGGAACAAGGTTGCTTTACACAGCGTGTTCCTCCACGGGTTAAATGCTTATCTTCATGACGATCTGGCAGTTCACCCTGTTCCCCGAGACTCTCGATGGCCTCATAGATCAGGCTGTAGGATTAGACAACTGGTACCATGCGCGTGCGAAGGAGCACGAGTCCTCCTCTCGCCCGCTCGCCGAGCGCACGCCTGCTGTGGTTAGTAACATTGGCAGCGCCAGCTCCCCAACCAAACCGATGGAGCTCTCTCAGCACTTGACCAATGATTAGCGCCGGTGAAGGTGAAGGGCTGGCGCGTGCGTGCGCATACTGCGGTTTGCTGAACCACAGTTGGGACGAATGCCGCCAGTGGCCAAAAGACGCAACCCATCAGTAGCCATGGGGGGTCTGGTGGGCGGGACCAAAAATTCTTCCCCCTGTAATTTTTCAATCTCGGCCCTTATGCAATTGCCGGGGGTCGAGAGGAGGACTATGGCGTTGGTTGATTCGGGGTCTGAGGGTAGTTTCGTCTCTGCCCAGTTCGTTCGGCAGGTGGGTATTCCCACATGCAAATTACCCCATAATCAGAGAATCACCACCATTTCTGGCCGGGAGGTTGTGGTGGTTCCCGAGAGCACAGTGCCAATCTCCATCCTCCTTTCCAGGAACCACCAGGAGGAACTCTCATTCCTGGTTCTCCCTATTTCATCTTCCCCGGTGGTTCTTGGCTACCCATGGCTCCGGAGGTATAATCCAGTAATTAACTGGAGACAAAATACTATCTCCTCCTGGAGCCCCTTTTGCATGGCTAATTGTATGCATTCAGCGGCGTGCTCCCCATCTCTATCTGTCTCGCTCCCCCTGGTCAAGCCGCTGGACCTCAGCCTCGTTCCCCGGGCGTACCACGATTTGGGGGAGGTCTTTAGCAAATCGAGAGCATTGTTGGTACCGCCTCATCGTTCTTACAATTGCGCTATAGACCTCATCCCGGGGGCGAAACTGCCGTCCAGTCGGCTATATAGCACTTCTGGTTCGGAGAGGGAGGTGATGGAGAAATACATCAAGGAATCGTTGAACGCCGGCCTTAGTCGGCCATCTTCGGCTCCGCTCTGAGCCGGGTTCTTCTTTGTCAGAAAGAAGGATTGCTCGTTGCGCTCATGCATCGACTACCGGGATCTCAATGCAATTACCACCAAAGACAAGTACCTTCTGCCTTTGATTAATTCCACGTTTGAGCTCCTTCAGTGCTCATGGGTTTTCACCAAGTTAGATTTAAGAAATGCGTACCATTTGATCCGCATTCATGAAGGTGACGAATGGAACCCACCAGGGGCAATTTAAATATTTGGTGATGCCATTTGGGCTCACCAACGCCCCCGCCATCTTCCAGCGGCTAATCAATGACGTCCTTCACGATATGCTCTATCAATTCGTCTTTTTCTACTTGGATGATATTTTGATTTTCTCCCACTAGCCAGAGGAACACGAAGCCCATGTCAGAGCCATCCTGCAACGGCTCTTGGAGAACCAGCTCTACGTCAAGGCCGAGAAGTGTGAGTTCTCCACAACATCTACCACCTTCTTGGGCTTCATAGTGGCTGAAGGGAGACTGATTGCTGACCCAGCCAAGGTGAGGGCAGTGCTTGATTGGCCAACTCCCCACTCCCGTAAGAAGCTTCAGCGCTTCCTCGGGTTTGCAAACTTTTATCGCTGGTTCATCAGGAACTATAGTGGGGTGGGACTGCCTTGACTCAGCTGACCTTCATTAAGGTCCCCTTTCGCTGGACCGAGGCAGCTGAACAGGCGTTTGTGAAATTAAAGCACCTGTTCACAGAAACACCAATCTTGGCCCAGGTCGACACGCAGCTCCAGTTCATCCTCAAGGTGAACGCATCTGATTCAGGGGTAGGCGCTGTGCTGTTGCAGCGCACACCCTCCGATCAGAAGCTCCGACCAGAAACTCCACCCGTGGGCGTATTTTTCTCGTCAGCTTACGCGGACCGAGAGAAATTACGATGTAGGGGACAGAGAGCTGCTTGCCATTAAGTTGGCATTGGAGGAATGGAAGCACTGGCTAGAGGGGGCTATTCACCCCATTGTCGTGTAGACGGTGCACAGAAACATTGAGTATTTGCGATCGGCCCGCCGACCTAACGCCAGGCTGGCTTGTTGGGCTCTGTTTTTTCAGAGGTTCAACTTTTCCATTACATACCGGCCTGGTGCTCGGAACACCAAACCAGACGTGCTATCACACCAGTTTGATTCCAAGGAGGTAGCGCCCCCCCCCCAAAAAACAACAAAAAAAAAACATCATACCGCCTTCTCGCATCCTCGGAGCCCTTACTTGGGATATCAAGCGGAGGGTCCTCCAGGCCCAGTCCCAGGAGCCTGTGCCAGTAGGGTGCCCCCGGAACTGTCTGTACATCCTGGCCGCCCTCTGCAGCAATGTCATCCAGTGGGGTCACACCAGTCGCTTCGCATGCCATCCTGGAATCACTCGGACTGTGGATGTTGTCCGGCGAGCGTTCTGGTGGCCCACACTGCGGTGGGACATACGGGAATACGTCAAGGCCTGTCAGACCTGCGTCCAGGGAAAGTCAGACTCCTCTCCCCCATCTGGTCTCCTCCACACACACACCCCCCCCCCCCCACCGGTCGTCCGTCGTCCCACATTGCCATGGATTTCATTACCGGACTTCCCCCCTCCCGTGGTAGGATGGTAATCCTCACCATAGTGGATCACTTCTCTAAGGCTGTGCATCTGGGTGCCCTCCCAAAGCTCCCCTCAGCCTTGGAGATGGCGGTCCTCCTCACCAACCATGTTATCAGGATCCACAGCATCCCCATGGACATTGTGTCTGACCGGGGTCCACAGTTTACATCCCAGGTCTGGAGGGCATTTTGCTGGACTCTGGGCACGACTGTGAGTCTCTCTTCGGGTTACCATCCCCAGACCAACGGGCAGGCAGAGTGTGCCAACCAATCCTTGGAGGCCACCCTGCAGTGCGTAGCAGCCAACAACCCGTCTTCTTGGAGCTCACACCTGACCTGGGTGGAATACTCGTTAAACTCGGCCGTCTCCACCGCCACCGGACTCACCCCGTTTGAGGCATCCCTGGGGTACATGCCGCTACTCCATGACCAAGAGGGAGGTTGCAGTTCCATCCGTGGGGGTCCATGCCTGTCACTGCCGGCGCGTCTGGAGAGCCACCTGGATTGCCCTCACCCGCTCCACTGAATGCACTCGGGCTGCAGCTGACAGGAAGCGGGTGCCCACCCCCAAGTACATCGTGGGTCAGCAGGTCTGGCTAGTGGCAAGCCAGATCCCGCTCAAGGAGAGGTCTAAGAAGCTGTCTCCCCCTGCTTTCTAGGCCCAAATGTCATCTCTCGAGTGGTCAACAACGCGTTGGTTCAGCTTAAATTGCCGCCAACCCTGCGGGTGAACCCGACTTTCCATGTCTCATACATCAAGCCCCTCTCGGTCAGCCCTCTCTGCCCTCCCCCGAAGCCCCCTCCTCTTTCCCGGATCATCGACGGTCAACCCCCTACACGGTCCGCCGGATCTTGGATGTTCGCCGTCGTGGCCGGGGCCGGCAGTACCTAGTGGATTGGGAGGGCTACGGTCCGGAGGAACGCTCCTGGGTTCCTTCTGCTCGGGTCCCGGACAAAAAAATGCTCTGGGCCTTCCACCGAGCTCACCTGGAGAAGCTCTCTGGACCGCCAGGAGGCACTCCTAGAAGGTGGGGCCCTGTCATGGGCAGCGAGAGCACGCCCCTCCCATCCCATCCCGTCTCACCTACACAAATTCATCACTGCACCTGAGGCAGAAGACACATCTGTTCCCGCTCATCAGCCAGCATTCTTAAGGAGGCTCTCTCCACGCATTCAACGCTGGCTCATCTGGGTATACTGCCCCATAAAGGACTAGCAAGTGTAGCTTTGCAAACTTAGATACGTCGTCTAACTTTGTCTTCCTCTCTTCCTCAGATTGCTGCCACCGTGCAGGTGTGTCTCTGGGACTGCGTGCGCTCCCCTGCCACATCTCCACCATCTCGCGGTTTCCAACCTCCACCCGGTCAGGCACCATCAGCTCTTCCCCTTCACCCTACTGGTTTGTCTATTCCCCGCTGGGTCCCAGCCGGTTCTCCCTTGGAACCCAAGTAATTGGCAATTTGGCCTGCCCATTTCCCCTTACTCCGTTCCTCCTCTCACAGCCCTCATCTTCTCTCCGCAGGTTGATTCCTCTGGCAAGTGACTGTTTCCTTAGCTGTGCGTTTATTTTGAAATTTAATAAACTGTCAAACATGCCTCTTCATGTGGTTGTTCTCCTGTTGCTGTTGCATAGCGCACGTGAGCTGTCAGCTTATTTAAACCATGACACTAGTGGGGTTTTTTTTGTTTATTTGGGTTTTTTTTTGTTTTGTTTGGCTTTTTTTGGGGGGGCGGGGGGTGCCACTGGTCCTATTGAACTTTAGTGCCACATAAAAATAGAACAAATGGACAAGGATGAAAAGACAACTCAAAATCAGAATTGTGATTTAGACTGTGAAGACCCCCTCTAGACCATACCAAGTGTCCTGGACCAGGATGGGGTAGTAAAACCGTCCTCCACTAGTCTATGAAGTCCCAAATAAATCCCGGATAATGGAGCTCCTCACCTTATGTCTAATGGTGAGTCCAGCCACCCTACAGAGAAAGCTCTTTTCAGCCACTTGTATCCATCATCTCATTCTTTCAGTCAGTACCCAAAGTTCATGACCATAGGTGAGGGTAGGAACATAGATTGACTGGCAAGTTGACACCTTTGTTTTAGAGTTCGGCTCACTCTTCATCGTGACAGATGGGTACAATGTCCTCATCACTGCAGACACTATTCCAATCTGTCTGTCAATCTCTTGCCCCATGCTCCCCTCCCTCGTGAATAAGACTCAAGATACTTGAACAACACCACTTGGGGCAGAAGCTCGACCCCAACCCAGAGAGGACAATAATTCATTTATCCTTTTAAATATTCATTCATTCATTCATTGACATCCATGCAAATTTAGTTTTATTTTTTATATCCTATGTAATGTTTGATTTTCTGGAGATTTTTTGGGAGAGAGTTGGTTGCTTTATGTTTTATAGGAGCAATGTACTGCTGTATGTTTTCTTTTACATTTTTTTTTGGGGGGGGGGGCTTAAAAATCCAAATATGCAAAAGAATTCTTGAAAAATAGAAAGAGAAAAACTGACATCACTGTTATGTCTTAACAAAGCGAGATGTGAGCCATGCTGTGCCGAGCAACGAACTGAACTTTATTGAGCATTTTCCTCAATAAACATACACTGGCCGTAGCCCGCCTGATGTCACCACGTCGACTGACTGGTGTCGGCTACGGCAAGCAAGCCCCAAAGGCCAAATCCCCACATAACATTTCGCCCCTCCTTTACAAAGCGTGAAAACACAAAACCAGATTACCCCCCTCCCCCTTCATTTTAGCAAGTGAACCCCTTTTTAACATACAACATTCAATAACCATACACAAAACTAATAAAACCTAAATAACTAACTAGGCATCTGGGTAGACTACCAGCATGCCCCCCATGTTAGGGTGGATTATTCTACCACCAAAGGCCAACATGGGTCAACTAAGATTAAACCTACAACAAAGTCATCAAGGTGTCTGGGCCTCTGACGCGTTCTAGCCGAGCGCCTCACAGGTGGAGGACCTGCTCCAGGCTCCATCAGCCGCACCTGAGTTTCCGCCAAAACCCCATCAGTCAAGTCCCAACCCACATCAGTCTCATCTGCTGCAGCTCCCAGACCCTGGGCTGGCAACGACTTCCTGAGGCAGCTGGAATGCCACCGTGACCCATCCGAGAGCCGGAACGTGTCTGGGCCCAGCCACTCCATGATCTGTAGTGGTCCCGTCCAGAAAGGTTGCAGCTTATGCGTACTGTTGGGATGCTTGATCCTGACCCAGTCTAGCACACCGAGTCCATGAGCCTTCACCCTGTGCTTTTTGTCAAACCATTGTTTCATTATTCGCAGCTGAGCAACAACCCGGTCTCGTGATGGTTCTGTGTACGATGGAGGAGAGGTCGTAGGGGGCCACAGCTGGTCCAGGGGCAGATGTAATTCACGCCCCAGCATGAGCTTCACCAGAGAGCACCCCGTCGTGATGTGGGCCGTCACCCTGTAGTGGAGGAGCATGTTCTGAAAGGCATCAGAGAACGTGAAGCTGTCTGCCAGATGGGCCCACAGACCATTTTTCAGTGTCTTATTGAAACTTTCTACACCCCCATTAGCTTGCAGATGATAGAACGTGGTTCTAATGTGCTCCACACCCCTTTCTCCCCAAAACTCTTCAAACCCCCCAGAGGTGAACTGCGGGTCATTGTCTGTTGTGATGGCATCCAGAACCTCCCACTTGGCGAATAGCAGTGAGAGGAAGCCAGTGACCTCGTCCATCGTGACCGATCCAGTGGGCAACACTTCCGGCCATATTGAAAACAGATCATAAGCCACCAGTAGAAAAAAGCTGTTCACTGGGGCTGTGTGCAGTTCGCCACAGATGTCCAACTGGATGTGCTTCCAAGGGCCCTTCGGGTATTGTAACGGGCGCAGAAGTGGAGGAGGTGGCACTCCCATCTTCCCACTTTCCAAACATGGTACACAGTTCTTAACCATAGTCTCAATGTAACTGTCAATACTGGGCCACCAAACCGAATCTCTGCAATGTTGTTTCACCCTGACCACCCCCAGAAGGCCCTCATGAAGCATAGCCAAGACACGCGATATCAGCGACACCGGAATCAACGTGCAGTATCCTCTCACCACGCACACGTCATTCCAATAACTCAGTTCATCACTGAACCTGTGAAAAGGTGCCAAATCACACTGCATTTTTGTGGGCCAACCCCCCTGATGAAAGAGCAAAGTTGCAACAACACTGGGTCCCGTTCTGACTCCGCCTGGACTTAGAGTCGTTGTTATCCGGTTGTGCGGTGTTGATTGTGACACGGGACAGGAGGTCCGTTACTACATTCTCTTTGCCAGGGGTAAACTGAAAAGTGAAGTTATAGGCTCGCAGCCGCTCCGTCCACCTGTGGATCCATAGGGGCCTGTGTCCTGAACCAGTCATCTCCAGCAGCGTCGTCAGCGCCCAGTGGTCCATGTGTAGGGTAAAATGGCGTCCGTAGAGGTAGATGTGTCACTGTTCACATGCCCAAACACATGCAAGCACCAAGGCGTACTTTTGGTCAGCTGATGTGAGGGACCTCAACCCAAACGCCACTGGGCATTCCGTATCATTTTGTACTTGAGATGAGACATAACTGCCCTCACTGCTGAACCAGACATGTCACAAGTAACAAAAATGGACCATTTGGAGTCAAAGTGCGACAACACTGGTGGGGAGGTGAGTTGAGATTTCAGTTTAGCAAACGCCACCGAGCAGGCCGGGGTCCATTGCCACGGAGCGTCCTGCTTCAGGAGCACTCGGAGGGGTTCATTAGTCCCTGAATAATGGGGAATGAGATGCCTGTAGAAGTTCACCATGCCCAGAAACGAGGAAATTTGCACAAGTGTTGTGGGGTTGGGGAGACGCAGGACTGCCTCCATGTTCGAGTGCAGGGGGCTCAGGCCCTCAGCCAATAGCCGGAACCCAACAAACTCAATGGATTCCCCTGCAAAGATGCACTTTTCTCCATTCGGTGTAACCTCGTGCTCCACCAGCATCTCCATTACTTGTTCCAAGCGTACATCATGTGCCATTCGTGATGCGCCGTGGACCACGATGTCATCCAGGTACACCACCACACCCCTGAGGCCAGCGAGGATCATAGACATGATTTTTTGAAAACAGCTTGGCACCAAACTCAAGCCAAAGGGTGTACCTGAAAACACCCTTGTGGCTCACGAACGCTATCAGTGCGTGGCTGGCTGGATGGAAGGGCACTTGTAGATAGCCTTGGTGGAGGTCCAGTTTTGAAAACAATGTGGAGCCACTGAAAATCGCAGTGAGTTCCTTCATCATGAGCAGTGGGTATTTGTCAGGGATGATCGCTTTATTAACCATCCTGAGGTTGATGAATGGCTGGATGCCACCTATCTTTTTCCTGGGCACAACGATGTTTGAGATCCATGGCAAGACATCCACTTTCTCGATAATGCCGGCTTTAAGCAGCTTATTTAGTTCCGCCGTCATGTCATCCCGCAGGGCAAGGGGAAGCTGCCGCAGCGGTTGGATTTTGGGCATCACACTCGGGTCGATGAGCAGACGTGGTTGAAAGCCCTCATGCAACCCAGGCCAAACAACGCTGGCCAGCAAGCATGCAACCCAGGAGAAACAGTCAACACCTTTGAGCCTGCTGGGTCCGTGATGCAGCATCCTAACTCTCCCGATAAGTCAATACCCAACAAGTCAAGCCCCATGGTGTGAAACCTGGAAGCTAAACGCTGGAAAAGTCTTTGTCCCACACACTACCAAGAAACTGACCGTGCCCACCATGCCAATTTTAGCTTGCCCGTTGCTAGATATTAAGTTGAGTGTACCAATATGACGGTGCCCTGGGTGTAGTGGGAGGTGACGCTCCGCTTTTCCAGTGGCAGTGTCACAAGGAGTTTAAGAGGCCATGGCAGAAGAGGCTCTGCATCTTTGCTGTGGACCTTTGACCTGTATGGAGCGACTCCTGTTTGGTTCCTGTTCTTAGTTAATGAAGTGTATAAACTGTCACCTCATCTTCTCCTCTTTTAAGGACACAACATTTGGCGACAAGGATTCAAGGTATGGAGCGAGCTGCTACCGCTTTTCAGACATTTCTGGAGGCTCCGGGAGAGCCGCCTGGGCCAGGTGGTATGCAGCCTTCAAGAACTACCTGGTCGCTCTTAACCTCGGTGAGCTTGAAAAGCTGCGTGCAAAGGCAATCCTGGTCCATAATCTCAGAATGGAGGGCCAGAGAATTCTTACTATGCTAGGGGGTGGCGATAATTTCGACAATGTGGTACAGCTAATGGCAGGCTATTTCCACACCCCGGAAAACATCATAGTGAGAAGAATCCAGTTTCTACAGCGACGCCAGCAGCCAAGGGAGTTGGTGCAACATTTCATTGCCGACCTGTGCCAGCAGGCTGAAGAGTGTCAATTCGGCATTTTAGAGAAAGAAATGGTCCGCAACCAGCTGGCGGAATATGTTCTCAGTTCCTCCATGAGGGCACGTCTCCTGACATTCACCGGGGAATTGACGCTGATTGCCACCATAGAGTTAGCGCAGCAGTACGAGGCAGCGGATAAGCTGGCCAAAAATCTCTGCGAAGATGAGAAGCTGTGGAGGGATGAGAAACAGTGGAAGGTGCTGTCTGCGGACCTGGACAGCGAAGACGGTGTGAGTGATGAGGAATATGTCACTACTGTCAAAGTGAGGTCCGCCCCGGGGATGCCAAGGTGTTATGACTGTGGGTCCGCTAGGCACCGATACAGGGCAAGAGACTGTCCAGCAAGGGGGAAGCACTGTGGAAAGTGCAGTCTGTTCCACCACTTTGCCAGGGCCTGAAAAAATTTTGAACAAGGGGACTGAAGACCAGAGGGGGCCCCTCCTCAAAAGAACCTAAGGTGGTTCACACAGTTTCACCAAGTACAGATGGATGAATTTATTGCAATGTTGAATTGGACGGGATCGAGATACTGTTGTTACTGGACACGGGATCGTCAATCTCCCAACTAAATTGGCCCACAGTGAAGTTTTTCCCACATTACCGGGTGAGTGAATTGGAGGCGACCTGCTACGGCTATAGCGGTAACCTATTTGACATCGTGGGCTCACTGCGTCTGTCAGCGACGTACAAATCCGCAGTGATGTGTGACGTCTATTTTGTGGTGTCCGCCGAAGGGTTGAACATTATGGGATGTGACATGTTCCATGGGCTGGGTTTCACAATAGCCAGCAGCGTATGTGAGGAGTGGTCCAGCTGCGAGCTGTGGGACCGGCCTTTTCCATCGGTGGAGGATAACAAAGTGTGGGACAGTGATTGGCCTGGGTTAAGTGAAGACGGGCCAATTCAGTCTTCCAGTGCTTTCCAGTGGTGGCATCATAGGGAGTATAAGAGGCTGTGGCAGTAGAGACTCTGCCTCTTTGCTGTGGACCCTTGACCTGTACGGAGCAACTCCTGCTTGATTCCTGTTCTAAGTTAACAAAGTCTATAAACTGTCACCTCGCCTCCTCCTCTTTTAAGGACACAACACCCGTAGCCAAACATTTTCACAGCACCCACCTTAACAGGTTTCTTTGGGAAAAGTTTTCTTACCGTGGACATGCTTAGTATGGATTTACCAGTGCCCGAATCCACCATAAGTGGCACATCAATGCCGTCAAGCTGGAACACAAACTACTTTAGCGGCCAATTCTTGGCACCTGTTACACACACCGAAGTGATGCCCATGAGTCCCGAGTCCATCAGCTTGCTAGCGTTGGTGCAAACTCTAGCCAAGTGATTAGCATGACCACAGCTGTAGCACTTTTTCGCTTTAGCGGGGCAGGTGGACGAGCCCGCCCGGTGGCAAGGGGAGCCACAGCCACCACACAGTTCCCAAGTTCCCGCTCCTGCCCGTATCACGGTCCACCACCTTTTGGGGGTCCGCCCCGTGGAGTTAGCTGAGTTGCTAGCGGCCTGGTGTGGAGAGGGAGCCTGGGCGGCTAGGTTTTCCTTAGCCAGTACTTGCATAACTAGCTGGGTAGCAGACTCGATTTGGCTAGTCATCTGCATTACTTGGCTCAATGTGAAGTCATGCTTAATTAGCAGTAGCATCTCCGTTAGCAACTCGTTGCTCATGCTATATGCTAACTTGTCACAGATTAGCTCTTCTTCAACAGGCCCGAAAGCGCACGTGCTCGCTAGGTTACGGAGCTCCATGAGAAAGTGCTGAGTGGACTCACCAGGTCGTTGACGCGGTCGAAGAATCTATATCTCCGTGCCGTGATGTTACACTGATCAACAAAAAAATCATCCATCCTGCCCAAACACTCGTCCAAAGAGCCCGTGCTACCCAGCGCACGAAACACATGTTGACCTTCTTTGTCAAGGCAGTGGATTAGCATGCTATTCCGTCTGTTCTCGTTGGTGCCACCCAAGCCAGCCGCGACGATGTAGGCATCAAACACCTTCAACCAGTGGCGCCACGGTGTAGCTGGCACACCCGGTGACTCCAGGAACAGAGGAGGTGGTCTTGCGCATACCCCCATGGTTTAATCCGATGTCGCCAAATGTTATGTCTTAACAAAGTGAGATGTGAGCCATGCTGTGCCGAGCAACAAACTGAACTTTATTGAGCATTTTCCTCAGTAAACATACACTGGCCGTAGCCCGCCTGATGTCACCACGTCGACTGACTGACGTCGGCTACAGCAAGCCCCAAAGGCCAAATCCCACACATCAATCACCTAATGAGAGTCCTTGGTTACTGTCCATGGGTACTAAAAGAACTGCAAAAGAAGCATGTGACAGTTTTGGCCTGAGAAATCTTTCTCCCCACATGGAATGACTTAAATTCAATTTGAGTGTGAGAATGCTTTACATTTTGAAGTACAGCCATAGATGTGTGTTTTTAGGATTTTTATGATAAATTTCTTAACTGTGATGCATACGCTTAATAACTTAATGACTACAGGGAACACTGCAGGCCAGAAAAAGGTATCAATAGATTTATATTATATTTGAGGGAAATATAATTTATCTTCAGATGCAATAGTCTTGTTGCAGCTGCCTTAAAGTCAATCCAATTCTTTTCATGATATCTTAGATGAAGTCAACAGATTTATATCTAAATTCAATTTGATAAATACAATTGTACTTAGTTTAATCACACAACCCCTCAAATATGTTAATTTTAATAGACTTTGGCAGCTTAGAACAGAAAATGCTCAGGTTACTGCAGCTGCACTCTGCACAGATCAATTTAGGAAAACAATCTAGCAGAATAGATCCAAGACAGAGACGGGATCCAGTGGACTTGATGCGACCTGGACTTCTTCAGCCAGTACAATCTGACAGTGATGGAGAAGAAAAACAAAGGGCCAGAGGGAGAGAGAGGGATTACTGAGGAAATGAATATCTTACAGTAACACATGGTGTAAAAGAAGAAATGTCTCTCTTGCTGACCTCCTTGTGTTTTTCATTCCTCCTGGTCCCCTCACCCCCACCCCGTTGGCCTTCCTCCTCCACCCCTTGCTTCTGCTTTTTGCTGATTGAAATATGCAAGCAAAATAGTCTGGAAAATAGGATCAAAAAGTTGATGGAGCAAAATGTGTTGGGGCCGGACCTGCAATGTGGTAGCAAGTCATGTCAAAACCAGCAAAAATATTAATTGGTACCCATAAGAGTACAAAAAGAGAAGACAAGAGAGCACATAAGGTTATGAAAACAAGAAAAATAATCAATATTTTTCACATAGGAATGACATGAGTTTCAAACTTAAAACTTAAAAAAAGTTAGTATTCATGGTCACAACTGCTCTTTCTCATATATATATAAGTTGTGAATTCACGACACAATAACTGATTCTTGAATAGGCTAAATCAGACATCACATGAATTAGGGAGCAAGCAGAATAAAGGGCCCATTTATACCTGGCATTAGAATAGTTTTCTGTGATTGGATAGCAAAAGTATAATGGCTGACTACATACACTTACAATGGTATGGAGACCCTAACCCTGGATTTACCCTAGATTTACACTGACTCCGGATGCAATACATTACAGCTGCAATCTGGCCTCTGCAGCAAATAGCTTTCATTCTTGTCAGTTTTCTAATACCTACCTGGTCCACACCACTGTGGAATGAATCATTGCTCGTCAAATTCGGTTTGCTAATGAAATGCCGCAAGTCTATTTTTGACAGACGCCAGATCCAATCAGCAAAGAAATCCCACGGTATTTTGCGGTATTTAATAGCTGTTTGTTCATTAAAAATGATTTAAGGATCGTCCGTTATTTTCTGAGGTCTACTCCTCCACCGCTGTGTCAGAGAAGGTAAAAACTTGACTCAACATACAAACACTTCATAGAATTAAAATTAACGGGCTACTTACATTTTATATAGAGCCCAAAAATCCAGGTGGGAAGCCACTACATCACACTTCCTTGTTGTTATTACATGATCACAATCAGTTCACCTCAGCCACTCTTGGGTCTTTCTCAAGATCTGGCATTATTTTGCATAACTCTCGTGATCTTGTATTTTAAATTCTGTTCTCATCCATGCCACTGCAAAACACAAACGGAGCTGGTAGGGATGGACGCAAGGGGTCATCCACACTGCATGTGCAACGGACTGCATCCGGAGTCAGTGTAAATCCTGGGTTAGTCCCACCCCCTCTACTTCCACATATGGGACTTAACTTTGGGGAAAAAAATCTCCATTGAAGTGAATGGAAGGAGAACCAGACCATCAATGGCAGAGTAGTTCATTTTGGCCTGATGAAATCACCCCAGAAGTGTTCAGATCTCCTAACCTTTGACCTTGACCTCAAGCACTGCCTAGATACAGACCCATCTAGGATGTGCCTAAAGTCAAGATCAATGGCCTAGGAGGACTAATGTTTTTCGTGAGATCATAAATGCCCAGATCTTCTGACCTTTGATCATGAGCTTGACTTTAACTTGGATGCAGACCTGCCTGAGGATTATTGTTAGTGAGTTTCCTGAGAACTGAGGTAATTGCCTAGGAAGAGTAGTGATTTTTCTCTAAAAAGTGCCCAGATCCCCTGACCTTTGATCTTGACATTGACCTTGAGCCAACCTGGACGGAGACCCTCCTGAGGATCCTTGTGAGTGAGCTTAGTGACCAGTGGGGCAATTGCCTAGAAGGAGTAGCAATTTTTATGAAATCCCCTAAGAGCACAGGTCTTTTGACCTTTGACCTTGATCACAACTTGGATACAGATCCATGTGACAATCATTGTGAGTGAGTTTGGTGAGCATCAGTACAAATACCTAGGAGGAGTTGTGAATCCCATGAAATGTGGACAGACGGACGGACGGACAGACAACGGATGTCACATCATCACATTATTTTTTTCAGATTTGTTTCAAATAATTTTTTTATCCTGATCAAATTTTGCCACGAGTTACACAAATGATGTTTGTCAATTTAAAAATCATTTTCTATATAAATAATGCTGTAGGTTGTCATCTGTTAAAATATAAGGTTGTGAAAATACATAAACTAAAAAACTACAAACTCAGACATACTGTATGTAAGATACATCATCGGTTTCAAAGAGAGCCCAGGGGGAGTAACTAACTGTCATTTGAATTAGCTGCAGCTCTCAAAGTGCAATTCGGTGTGTTTATATTGTATTTCTTCTCTTTAGAAGCTTCTTTCATTTATCAGAAAAAAAGAAGGAGAATGATGACAGGGTAACTGCCATAATCATGTTTGGTGACATGTCTGCTCCAAGACAAGGAGTGGTAGTCCACTAAGCATCATTTTTCAAAAAACAAAATATTACTCTTTTATTACACAAAAACTTACTACTTTATTTATGTGGAAATTTTTTAAATTGACAAACGGCTGCACGGTGGCGCAGTGGTTTAGCACTGTGGCAGCACAGTTTTACCCTCGGCCGGGGGACTGCGGGGATCATGAGATCGTGGGTTCGATCCCAGCCCCCGACCAACAGTGAGCTGTGTGGAGTTTGCATGTTCTCCCCGTGTTGCGCGGGTTTACTCCGGGATTTCTCCGGTTTCCTCCCGCACACCAAAAACATGTAGGTTTAGGGCGCTCGCGCACGCAGCAACCAGCAGCCGGTGGCTTGTCACCAGATTGCAAACCAAGTCTACCTATGGGTACAAATAAGTAACAAAAAAAAAAAAAAAATCATATGTGTAACTTGTGGCAAAATTCGATCGGAATGGAAAAATAATTTCTCCCTTACCATAGACTTCAATACAGAATTTTTCTGAAGTTACGTCCCATATATGGAAGTAGAGGGGTCTGACTTAGGGTGCGTTTCACACCTAAATTTGTTTACTTTGGTCTGAATCTGTTGATAAGTTTGTTACTTTGTATCATTTTCTCCTTGGTTCGGTTCCCTTTCACACAGGCAAAAATTCAAGCAGACCAAATTCCGTCACGTTAAATCCCACGTGACTTACATCAGAGAGGCACCCTGCCCCCACTTTGGACAGTCAGATCACATCTCCTTGTTTATGTACCTGGCCTACAGACAAAAGCTGAAATAAACAAACCCTGTTATTAAACAAATTAAACACTGCACTCCAGAGGCTGAAAGCACCCTGCAAGACTGTTTTGCCTGTACAGACTGGGATGTGTTTAAAGCTGCAGCCACCCGGGAGGACTCTTCTGTAAACATACAGGACTATGCTGAGTATGTGACTGGGTACATCAGCACGTGTGTTGATACCATCATACCCACCATACAAGTCAAGAAGTTCCCCAACCAGAAGCCCTGGATCAGCAGTCAGGTACGTCAGATGCTGCATGCTCACTCTCTAGCATTTAAATCAGGCAATGAGGTTGAGTACAAAGCTGCAAAGTATGGACTGAGGAAGGCTATAACAACAGCCAAGAGGCAGTACAGACAAAAGCTGGACAGCCTCTACTCCACTCCTGACCCGGGGCGCATGTGGCAAGGCCTGCAACACATCACAGACTACAAGAGGACCAACAGCAACACCACCGGCTCCACAGACAGCCTGCCGGATGACCTCAACGTCTTTTACACCCGCTTTGAGACCTCCACTCCAGCCACAGTGCAGAGAGGAGATACACACACACACACACACCTTCTCCCCACTTAAAGTCTCATCAGGCCAGGTAAACAAAGCACTGAGGAATATCAGCCCCCACAAGGCAGCAGGACCAGACAACAACCCTGGGTTGGCCTCAGACCCTGTGCTGCCGAGCTGACTGACGTTCTCACATCCATCTTCAACCTCTCCCTCAATCAGAACATAGTCCCCTCCTGCTTCAAAACCACAAGCATTGTCCCCCTCCCCAAAAACAGCTTGCCAACCTGTCTGAATGATTACAGACCGGTAGTACTCACTTCAGTCATCATGAAGTGCTTTGAGAGAGTGGTGCTGGCCCTCATTCAGGACAGCATACTGGATATCCTGGACCCCCTACAGTATTCCTATCGGCCCAACAGGTCCACCTCAGACGCCATTGCTGCAGCTCTCCATTATTCTCCCTCCCACCTGGAAGATAAAGACTCCTACATTAGGATGCTCTTTGTTGACTACAGCTTCACCTTCAACACGGTCATCCCCCACAAACTCACCAACAAACTGCCTTCACTTGGCTTGCATCCCACCCTCTGTGACTGGCCACTGGACTTTCTGACTGGCAGGCCCCAGTCTGTCAGGATGGGTAACAGGACCTCAGCCAGCATCATCACGAACACAGGCATCCCACAGGGTTGTGTTCTCAGCCCCATCCTCTACAGCCTATTCACCCATGACTGTGTTGCATCCCACAAAGACAATATCATCTTAAAGTTTGCGGATGACACAGCAGTGATAGGATGCACCTCCCTCTAGGAGGAAGGTGGCCATCCTGGTGTCATGGTGTAAGGACAACAACCTCACCCTCAACACGGACAAGATGAAGGACATGATAGTGGACATGAAGAAGGTAAGGAGGAGGCCCCATCAACCGCTGTTCATCCGGGATCTTGAGGTGGAGAGGATGAGGAGCTTTAAATACCTGGGCATCCACATCAGCGAGGACCTTACGTCGGCACTTAACACCACAGAGCTGGTTAAGAGAGCTCAACAGCGGCTGTACTTTCTGAGGAGGCTGAAGAAGTTTGGCATGTCCCCCAAGATCCTCAACAATTTCTACAGCTGCATCATCAAGAGCATCTTGACCAACTGCATCACTGCGTGGTATGGCAGCACTACTTCCCTGGACCGCAAACGCCTGCAGAGAGTGGCGAAAACAGCTGAGAAGATCATCAGGACTCCACTCCCCTCTCTGCAGAGAATCTACCACCGCAGAGTCCAAAGGAGAGCTGCCGCCATCCTCCAGGACCCCACCCACCCCCAGCACAGAATGTTCACACTTCTACCCTCAGGCTGGAGGTACAGAAGCGTAAAATGCAGGACATCCAGACTAAAAAACTCCTTCGTTGCCACTACCATCAGACTCCTGAATAAATAACAACTCCAGACACAGCTTTGTAAATAGGAATTCACATACTGGTTGCTAAATTTGCACATTTCTCACTTGCACAGTGTACGTAGTCTCACCCCGTCTCGTGTAGTCTCACCCCGTCTCATGTCCATATCATCTCTGCTGCTAAATTTTCATTGTACAGTCTACTGGGTATTATCATTACAGAGAAATTCTCACACTGGGTGCTAATTTCCACATTGCTCATTTGCACATTGTACATAGGCTTATGCCATCTCAGGTTCATATCATCTCTGATATTAATATACCATTGTCCACTATAGTCATCCAGTGAATTTTCAATTTTCATTCTTCTTGTTTGCTCTAGTTTTACTGCTTTAACTGTTCTAATTGCCTAATGTGTGTTTAATGTGTGTTATTAGTATTCATTAGTATTAGGTGTGTTATTACCTTGTTAGTATTGATGTGTATCGATTACCTTGGCATTCGTTCGGAAGCGTAAGAATTTTATTGCTCAGGAAATGATGCATTTCTTAATTGTGCACATGATAATAAAGCCTCTGAATCTTTGAATCTTGAATCAGAACGTTCTCTGTTCTTATTGGTCAGATTTTTTTGTCGCAAGAACAGGAAGGGTAAATACAGGAAGTGGGATGACTACTATGCATTTATGCATTTCTGGGGAGAAAATAATACATATTGTAGCATAATCTACAGGAGATTTTCATCGCCCTTGTTATTGTTTATTACATTACTTGCATATGCCACTTTCAGCAAATCGTACAGTTTGATAATGAAGTGCTGCTACAGAAGGAAAATAACATGTTAACGTTCATTAATCCTCCAGAACCTTGACATGTTTAGCACAGATATTTTCAAAGATCCATCAGTTATGTACAGAGGTATAAAATGTTTTACCGTTTGCCGCTGGTTCTGTTTTAGTGTGGTCCCTTTCTCACCTGCAGGACTGCACCAGAGTTCACCAGTTGATTCCAATCAAGACCACCTTTTTCAGGTGGTCTCGGCACGGTTGTTTTGGTGTGCACCTGAGTGCAATTACCATGTTCTCACCAAACAAAACAAATCGCACTAGCAGAGAAAATTAACTCGAGTTCGATTAAAATGAACTAAAGCCTGTAGGTGTGAAAGCACCCTTAGGTTCTCCATAATTTTGTGTCTCTGTCCACAAGAGATCCAACTACTATCCAATCATACTCCCTCCCACTGTGCACTGGACAACAAATGAAAAACTCATTAAAAATATAATGTGTGTTCATGTGGGGAATAATGTATTGAATTGCTTAATGGGACAAAAAAAAGGAATATCTCTGACTGAATGGCAGCTGGTGGGAACATTTGATCAGTTAGATGAGTCTTGGTCAATTTTGTAAGATTCATAAGAGAATAAGACAAATAACCCCACATATGTTGTAAGCAGAGTTTTTTAAAGCATAGTGGTGCTACATGGAAAGCAATCAATGACAGCTAAAAGTCATTAATTCTTTTCCTAAATATTTCAGCCTGTAAACAATTACATACAATAATGGGTCGAGTGCGTCCATACTACTATGTTCAACATGTCATCAAATCAACTCCAGGTTCAAGACAAACAGTCAGCAAAACTCATTCACCTGGCTATAACCTCAGGAAAACAATGGGCAGCTGCCTACCTTGTCATACTTTTTGTGACACCTACATTAAAGCATAAATCCTCCACAGCATCCCTATCAGTTCCAACTCAAAAGTGGCTTTGATAATTTGGGCAGGGGAGGTGATAGTTGTCCCCCTCTTCTGCAGGGAAGCATTGTCTGCCTTCACTCATGCAGAGGAATAACATAACTCCATTATCTTGCACCAGTGGCTTCATAATTACTTTGAATTTACTATTAAAGAGATCAGTGTAGCAGATTATTCCCCACCAAAACTTGTAAGAAGTTGTCAATCAGATCCCTAAATTAAATTTGAATGATTAACTTAAAGGCACTTTCAAACCACTGTCAAACCTATGGAGAAAAAAAAACTCAAAATTAAATCAAAAAAGAGTTTTAGGGGTAAATATAATCCTGAACAAAGACAACTGCTTTTGTAAATAGTATTGTCACCCTTTATGGTCTACACAAGGTTATAGGTTTATGTGTGAACTTTAAATTCCTTAATCAGTAATTAATTAATACAGACTCACTTTAAAGAATCAAAATTTATGAAAACAGTCCAGTTTGTACAAAGTGGGGGGAAAAGGAGACAGACTGACCTAACTTGGCCCCAGTTGACGATTCCCATTTCCTACGCCCAGTGGACAGGTCACAAAAGTGCATCCTACTTCCCTTTCCTACAGTGTCCTCATCTGCCATCTGGGAGAGGCATCCAAATAAATCCATCTCTGGGTGCCCTACAACGGAAACATCAGACAGGAAGCAGTCTGCTGTGCTTATAACTTATTGTGATATATAGCAGCTATTGCAGACATGAAGCTGGATTTTCATTTAGCTCCTGGGCTCTAAATCAGTTACAGTAAGTATTAGCATTTAGAACACCAGTAGCAAGCTTGGTCGAAAGGTGGAGAAAATGTGCCACTGATAACATTTGTGACCCCACTACGTCATTACCACGTCACTCACTTCACATCAGTGTCCAAAATGTGAAAATGGACATTTCAGATGCAGTTTTCCAACTGTGGTACTTTTCACTTGTTTTTTTGAGGTAAATTGGCCTTTTTCAAATGAGGGACATGCCTATAAAGAGGTGCTAATGCATGGCTCAGTCTTTATGAAATCTTCCAGTGCTCCTGTCATTCTTTCCTTCACAGTCCACACTTTATACCACTAACTACTGAGTACGGTAATGTCACGCCGCGCCATTCATCAGCGGCGCCACCTGCTCACGCACCTGACAATCATCAGCGGCGAGGGATAAAGGCCGTCTCGCCCGGAGGCTCGGCCTGAAGCCGTCAGACTTCGTCCCTCACCGTTGTGAGCATACTTCCCTTCAGCGTCACCATTTTTGGTAAGAAGATCGCTTACCTCTTTTCTTCAGTCTTCTCCCCTGTGCACAGGTGGATTCCCCAGCGGCGGACATCTCCACTCCATCGCCCAATCCTCGCTGCTGTACGGAGCTCTCCAGGTGGCTGTCTTCCGGGCTTCGCCCCCTTGTTGTGCCAGCTGTCCTGACCCACCAAGTAAGTCCTTCTCTCGCCATAAATCCCTCCTGTGTTGGTGTATGCCCGTCACCCTCTCCCTGTGCTCTCTCCATAGGGTTGCTCGGCTGTACGGTCACCTGCCTCTGTGCCTGGAGCAGACACCATCACCAACACATTTACTTCCCGCAGACACGCACTCATTCACTCCTGCTGTTAATAAACTCTTTGAACTACTCTAAGCCTGTGTGTGTGCGTCTCCTGAGCCGTGCGTTATGTCAGTACGGCTTCAGCAGAGCGGCTCGGCGGACGGCGGGCTCGCACACCGGTTTTCCACTCTCGAGGCTAGAGTGGATCAAATAGCTTATCAACAACAGGTGATCTTTAATCAATTATTGAATTTAACTAACCGGTTGGGCCGCTTGGATCCTCAACAGCCGTTCCCCCCGGCTCGTCAGGGTGGCGCGGTTCCTGCTGTTCCAGCGGCCGTCCAGCCGGCTCCGGTGGCACCGGTTCGGCTCACACCGATTCCGACCCCCGCCCGCTTTAGCGGTAAGCTCGGCGGAGCGCGGGGGTTCATTATGCAGTGTGAGTCCGTGTTCCACCGTGTGCCCGGAGATTTTCCCTCGGATCACAGTCGGATTGGTTACATAGGGAATCTTCTGGAGGGGCGTGCGTTAACTTGGACCTACGCCGTAATGGCGAGACCCAGTTATGCCACCCTCACCTATGACCAGTTCGTGAGGCGCTTTCTGGAGGTCTTTGACCATTCTCAAACCGAGACGGTCCAGGTCGATCGGCTCCTCGCTCTCCAGCAGGGAGGCCGGTCGGCAGCGGACTACTCGGTCGACTTCCGGGTAGCGGCGGAGGAATTGGGCTGGGAGGAACGCTCCCTCTGTGGCCTGTTCCTCCGCAGCCTCAATAGTGATCTGAGGGATGAACTGGCTGGACGGGATATCCCTGGGACGCTAGCGGAGCTGACATCCTTAGCGATAAGTTTGGATAACAGGCTGCGCGAGCGCTCCTCGGGGCGGAAGTCTTCTTCTTCTCGCCCTCGTGGAGTCTCGCCGCACCTGTTCCAAGCTCGCCCCCTGGCGGCGCCGCCAGCATTGTGCCCCGAGGAGTCGGAGCCGATGGTGACGGGCTGGACCAAGCTTTCCCCTGCGGAGAAACAACGCCGCCGTGAGTTGGGCCTCTGCATGTATTGCGGAGGTGACCAACACACTGTGGAGCGTTGCCCGCGGAAAGCCAGTCGGCGGGGTCCGCGAATCGCTGTAGGGAGCCTCGCGGATCCCAACCGGTTAGACTCTCTCACTCAATTAAAGCTGCCCATCCGTTTTTGCCACAATCCCACTGGGCACCTCACCCACGCACTGGTGGATTCGGGCGCAGAGGGCAGCTTCATTTCACAAGGCCTGGCAACCCGATTGGGCATCCGCTGTCAGGCATTAAAACACCCCATCTCCCTGGTCCATCTCTCCCGTGCCTCCCTTGGGAGAGTTTCTCACCAAACCATGCCTGTCCCAGTCATCATCTCAGGGAACCACCGGGAGGAGATGGTATTTTACGTCCTGCCCAACTCTGTGTCGCCCGTCATCCTGGGGTATCCCTGGCTACGCCTCCACAACCCTGTCCTGGACTGGAGGTCCGGTGGGGTATCGGCATGGAGTACCTTCTGTATGGGCACCTGCCTTCAGTCCGCTGCCTGCTCCCCATCCGCGGCTCCCCCTGTGGCGGATACAGCACCTCCGGACCTGTCACTGGTGCCTCCAGAATTTCACGACCTGGGTATGGTATTTAGCAAATCGAAAGCTATGTCTCTTCCCCCGCATCGACCATATGACTGTGCCATCAACCTCCGCCAGGGGGCTCCCCTGCCATCTGGTCGGCTCTACAGCCTGTCGGCGCCGGAGAAGGAGACCATGAATACATACCTGAAGGAATCTCTGAGCGCTGGGATTATTCGCCCATCGTCGTCACCCGTGGGGGCAGGGTTTTTCTTTGTCGGGAAAAAGGACGGATCCCTCCGCCCCTGCATAGACTACCGAGCGCTGAATGACATCACTGAGAGGGACCGTTACACCCTGCCCCTCATGGACACTGCCTTTCACTCCCTCCAGGGGGCGACCTGGTTTACCAAGCTGGATTTACGCAGCGCTTACCACCTCGTCCGGATCCGGGAGGGAGATGAATGGAAGACAGCCTTCCGTACCCCGAACGGCCACTTTGAGTATCTCGTCATGCCGTTCGGGCTGACCAACGCTCCTGCCGTCTTTCAGCGCCTCATTAATGACGTCCTCCGGGATTTCATCGGCCTTTTTGTGTTCGTCTACCTGGATGACATCCTTATCTTCTCCAGGTCCAGGGACGAGCACCAGGTCCATGTGAGGCGGGTCCTCCAAAGACTGCTGGAGAATCGGCTCTACGTGAAGGCTGAAAAATGCGAATTCTACGCTAGGACCACATCCTTCTTGGGATTCATCATCGCTCAAGATCAGGTGCTCCCAGACCCAGAGAAGGTGAAGGCGGTGGTGGAGTGGCCTACTCCCGCATCCCGGAAGCAGGTGCAACAGTTTGTTGGCTTCGCCAATTTTTACCGCCGCTTTGTCCCAAATTTCAGCTCGATCGTCGGACCGCTGACCCGCCTCACGTCCCCGAAGGTCCCGTTCCGGTGGACTGAAGAGGTCGCTGCTGCCTTTAGGGCGCTGAAGGCGGAGTTCTCCTCCTCCCGGGTCCTTCGCCAGGTCGACCCCGCGCTGCAGTGCATTGTGGAGGTGGACGCATCGGACACGGGAGTGGGAGCAGTGTTATCCCAGCGGTCACCTGACGATGGTGCCAAACGGCCGTGCGCCTTCTTCTCCCGGCGCCTGTCCCCGGCGGAGAGGAACTACGATGTGGGGGACAGAGAGCTCCTGGCCATTAAACTCGCCTTGCAGGAGTGGCGCCACTGGCTAGAGGGGGCGGACCTGCCGTTTGTGGTCCTGACGGACCACAAGAACTTAGAGTATTTACGATCTGCCAAGCGCCTGAATGCCCGCCAGGCGCGCTGGTCTTTGTTCTTCGCCAGGTTCCGCTTCTCGATCACCTTCAGGCCGGGCTCCAAAAACGGCCTGCCTGACGCCCTCTCTAGGCAGTTCACCCCCGTGGAGGCTGAGGAGACGCCCCACACTATCCTGCCCAGGTCGTGCGTCCTCGGTGCCATCTCTTGGGACATTGAAGACAAGATCCGGAAGGCGCAGGAGGTGGAACCTGATCCTGGCGGCGGACCGGAGGGAAGACTGTTCGTCCCATCTGCGGTCCGAGGAGAGGTCATCCACTGGCTCCACACCTCCCGGCTCACCTGTCATCCCGGCACCTCTCGGATGATCAGCCTCCTCCAACGGTCCTTTTGGTGGCCAGGCCTGCGGAGGGATGCAGCCCGCTACGCCCGGGCTTGCCCAATCTGTGCCACCAGCAAGTCGGGAAATGCCCCCCCAGCGGGTCTGCTCCAGCCTCTGCCCGTCCCCGGCAGGCCCTGGTCGCACATCGCACTGGACTTCGTCACCGGACTCCCCGTTTCCAACTCCTTTGACACCGTCCTGACCATTGTGGACCGTTTCTCCAAGGCTGCGCACTTCATTCCCCTGCGAGGTCTCCCTACTGCCCTGGAGACGGCGGGCCTCCTCGTCCAACACGTGGTCAGGCTGCACGGGATTCCGGTGGACGTGGTCTCGGACCGGGGTCCCCAATTTTCATCCGAGGTTTGGAGATCCTTTTGTAACGCCATCGGAGCCAAGGTGAGCCTCTCCTCCGGCCATCACCCCCAGTCTAACGGGCAGTGTGAGAGGACCAATCAGGAGCTGGAGGCTGCGCTCCGCTGTGTTACTAGATCCAAGCCGACGTCCTGGAGCAACCATCTCGCCTGGGTGGAGTATGCCCACAACACCGCCCGCTCTTCTGCTACGGGGATGTCCCCCTTCAAGGCGTCCCTGGGTTACGACCCCCCGCTGTTTCCAGCGCAGGAGAACGAGGTGACTGTCCCCTCTGTTAGGGCGCACCTTAGGCAGTTCCGCTCCACCTGGGCTGCCGCGCGTCATGCGCTTTTACGCACGGCGGAGCGCAACAGGACCGTGGCGGACCGGCACAGAAGACCTGCCCCGGCGTACAGAGTTGGGCAACTCGTGTATGTGTCTACCCAGGACGTCACATTAAAAGGCGAGAGGAGGAAGCTGGCACAGCGATTCATGGGTCCCTTTCCCATCACCCGGATCATCAACCCGGTGGCTGTGCGCGTGGCTATTCCCCCCTCCCTCCGCATCCATTCCACTTTCCATGTGTCGAAGGTGAAACTGGCAGTCACT
Organism: Pholidichthys leucotaenia; assembly: GCA_020510985.1. Taxonomy (NCBI): domain Eukaryota; kingdom Metazoa; phylum Chordata; class Actinopteri; order Cichliformes; family Pholidichthyidae; genus Pholidichthys; species Pholidichthys leucotaenia. The sequence continues at coordinate 152,964,361 of CM035839.1, read as the reverse complement.
GACCCCCTTTGCCCTCCTCCTGCAGCGCAACCCGCGCCCCGGATGATTGGTGGCCATCCGGCCTGGTCCGTCTCCTCCATCCTGGACTCCCGGCGCCGAGGTCGTGGGTTGCAATACCTGGTGGACTGGGAGGGCTATGGGCCCGAGCATCGACAATGGGTGCCCCCGTCGTTTGTGTTGGACCCATCGCTCATCGCGGACTTCCACCGAGCGCACCCGGATAAGCCATCGCCAGGAGGCGCTGCTAGAGGGGGGAGTACTGTCACGCCGCGCCATTCATCAGCGGCGCCACCTGCTCACGCACCTGACAATCATCAGCGGCGAGGGATAAAGGCCGTCTCGCCCGGAGGCTCGGCCTGAAGCCGTCAGACTTCGTCCCTCACCGTTGTGAGCATACTTCCCTTCAGCGTCACCATTTTTGGTAAGAAGATCGCTTACCTCTTTTCTTCAGTCTTCTCCCCTGTGCACAGGTGGATTCCCCAGCGGCGGACATCTCCACTCCATCGCCCAATCCTCGCTGCTGTACGGAGCTCTCCAGGTGGCTGTCTTCCGGGCTTCGCCCCCTTGTTGTGCCAGCTGTCCTGACCCACCAAGTAAGTCCTTCTCTCGCCATAAATCCCTCCTGTGTTGGTGTATGCCCGTCACCCTCTCCCTGTGCTCTCTCCATAGGGTTGCTCGGCTGTACGGTCACCTGCCTCTGTGCCTGGAGCAGACACCATCACCAACACATTTACTTCCCGCAGACACGCACTCATTCACTCCTGCTGTTAATAAACTGTTTGAACTACTCTAAGCCTGTGTGTGTGCGTCTCCTGAGCCGTGCGTTATGTCAGGTAATAGTTTTTATTTTCTTGCTTTAGCTGTAATAAATATCAAAAACTCACTAGGCGCTCCTCTCGCCCCATGGGCAGTTGCAGTTTATAATTCTGAATATTATGTTTATTGCTGTAAACAGTATTCTGAAAACCCATCCATTTTTTCTAATCAGTTTTATTTAACCAACAGTCAATCATATTTGTCACACGTTTCAGATCATCAAACAAAATTTATAGACAAAGATAACAACACACACACACACACTTGTTACACCATTTATTTACTGTTTTAACCACAGTTTTTGGAAACCTGAGTTCAATTTCACTAGCCACACCCAGGCCCGGTTACTGCTAGACCTGTTGAATCAAGAAATCACTTAAAGTCTCACAAAGTGAAGTAGGCTAAAGCATCTCAAAAACCAACACATCATACTGTGATCTAAAGAAAATCAAGAAAAGATGAATGAATAAAACTCCCAGAATAATATATAAATAACGGCAGGCCTCACTTGCCTCAGTTTGGACACTTGTCCATGATTCAACAATAAGAAAGAGACTGGGCAAAAATAGCATCCATGGGAGAGTTCCAAAGTTTTTGAAAACCACTGCTGACAAAAATGAACACATAGGCTTATCTTACATTTGCCAATAAAAAACATCTTGATGAGCCCCAAAAGCATCTGCCCTACGTGGGTTCAAGTCCCGGCTAGGTCATACCAAAGACCATATAAAAATGGTATTTCCTGCCTTCTAGCTCCGTGCTCAGAAAAATAGAACTGAAGAAGTAAAGTTGGTTACCCAGCCACAGGGGGTGCACAAGCCAGTGTACTTCCTGTGCCAGTCCCAAGCCCGGATAAATGGGCAGGGTTGCATCAGAAAAGGCGTCCGGCATGAAAAAAAAAAATCCTTGCCAATCAACATACGGATCATAGCAATATAAGATGATGATACACTGTGGCTTCTGAAAAGGAGCAGCCGAAAGACAAAAAAAAAAAAAAATTATGTAGGCTGACAAAAGTTGACCTCTTTGGAAGGCCTGTGTCCCATTACATCTGGGATAAAATTAACACAGCATTTCATAAAAAGAACATTATACCAACAGTCAAACATGGTGGTGGTAGTGTAATGGTTTGCGGCTGCTTTGCTGCTTCAGGACCAGGACGACTTGCCATAATTGATGGATCCATAAATTCTGCCCTCTACCAGAAAATCCTGAAGAAGGTCCGGCCATCAGTTCATTACCTCAAGCTCAAGCCTCCAATGTGGCTGAATTAAAACAATTTTGCAAAGAAGACTGGGCCAAAATTCCTCACGATGGGATGATGTAAAAGACTCATTGTCACCTATCATAAATGCTTGATTGCAGTTATTGCCATCAAGGATGGCACAACCAGTTATTAGGTTTAGGAGGCAATTACTTTTTCACAAAGGGGCAGGTAGGTTTTGTCATGAATCGAGCTGGGGATTCGCCCGAGCCCGGCTTCATGACTGTTTCCTTAGTTATCTATGTTTTATATTATCTTTTGAGTTCCATATTGTATTTCATTGTCTAGTTAGTTCTGTTGTATTTTTGGTTCTGTGTTTATTTATTTTGTGGCTGGCAGGAGGCTTCTTTGGGTCCTGTGTGCCTCCTGTCTGTTGTTAGCCACTCCCCCCTCTCCTGTCAGTTCCTGACAGGTGATTCCAATCTGTCATTGTCTGTTCATCTCCCTGCTCAGGTTCACACACCCACTCTCACGCACACACATGCACGCATACACACACAAACTCACTCACACCTGCACTCACTCAGCTCAACACACACCCACTCATTCCTACACACTTGCACACACCCATTCTCACCGGCAATCACTCTGGTCATTATGTTTCGTGTTATTTAAGCTCTGCCTTCCCACTTGTTTTTGCCGGATTATTGCACAGTCACCTGTATCATCCACTGTGTTGTCGCTCTGGGATTATTACCACAGACTGTTCTGTTTCCGGCTTGGCGAGTACTGTTTGTTCCCCCTGTTTGCCAGTCACATCTGGAAGCGCATTGGGTCTTCTCTTTGCTCCCCTCGCTGATCAGTTTTGTCTGTAGTGCCTTGGGTATTAGATAGATAGATAGATGTACTTTATTGATCCCAAACTGGGAAATTACAGGGTATTCTCTATATGTACTCACCTGTGAGCTGAGGAGCATCCGGCGTGTAATCCCAGTGATTCCTTGCTGTACATGTTTGCCTGTGTGTTTGTTTGGACTGTCTCATCACCTTTTGTTCAATAAATACACACATCCTCCTGCGTTTAGGTTTCAGTCTCTCCTGCCTCAGAAAGGCAGGAATTCACGACAGGTTTGAATAGTTTTTTACCCTTAATAAATGAAGTCATCATTTAAAAAATGCATTTCACATTTACTCTGGTTATCTTTGTCTAGTATTAAAATTTGTCTGATGTTCTGAAACACTGATATGCAACAAATATAGAAAAATAAATGAAATCAGGAAGGGGTTGAATATTTTTTCACAGCACCATCCTCTTGGCCTTTGGTTTACATTTTGTAATAAATTAGCATGCTGCCCCAGAAGGAGGCATGCTAATGCTAACTGTGGCCGTTTATCCCATTTGGTTGAACAACAGACATGTTTATGTCTCAGACTGTTGGTGAAAGCTGGTGTCATGGGCAGAAACAAACTGAAAAAGATGCTGCTTCCCAGTGCTGCAACTATCTACACTTTTATTAGTTAGAGAGAGAGACAAAAAAGAACAAAATTATATCAATATTACAGCAAATCATTTCAGTGATGTAGAGAAATTTGTGATTCCATCAGTGCAAGTTTAATCAAGACCTTACTGTTAGTCATCTGACCAACCTTAGGTTAGATTATGTTTTATGCTGACTTTATTTTTGTATGTTGTTAAAACTTTAGCATTCTCTTATCTGACCTGCTACATAGTATAATTGAATGTCATCTGTAAGTACAGTGATGCTAACCAAAGTATGTCAGATGTCAAGGTATTACCGGACCTTAGCTTGACCAGGAAAAGGATTTGTTTTCACAAGCCTAATGGCTGAATGAATAAATGGATGAAAAGAATTACAAACTCTGTATTCATGTTGCCACTTTATGGTAGTTTAGCAACACTGTAGTTTAAAGAATAAATAGCAGTTAAATAAAATTTGTAAAAAGCACATAGTATTTCATCACAATATCTCCACAGTTTTTAGCAGCTACCATAGGTTGTTCTTCTGTAAGAAGGGGATATTGTGGTAAGGGGTATTCAGGTGCTGGAACAGTAGTTCAGTAGTTGACCTGCCTCTAAATTCCCCTGGTACCTTTCGATGAATATTTACGATCCAGTAAGTGAAGTAACAATAATAATACATTTTATTTGTATAGCGCTTTCCAAAGCACTCAGATGCTTTACATTAGAGAAAAAAAACATGCACATTTAAAATTAAAGATTAAAACCAAGTCTGAACAGGTGGGTTTTGAGTAATGATTTGAAGGAGTTTAAGTATGTGCAGTCACAGATGTGTTGGGGAGAGAGTTCCATAGGGAAGTGGTCGCGATGGAAAAGGCTTTGTTCCCCAGGTTCTGTGCTTGGTTCTGTGTGGGGGAGAGAGGAGGTTTGCATGAGAGGAACGGAGGCAGGTGGGGGGGGGGGGGTTGCTGGTGCAACAGGCCGGTGAGATAGGAAGGGGCCTGGTGATGGAGGGCTTTAAAGATGAGGAGGACTTTGAACTGTATGTGTTGTGACATTGGGAGCCAGTGGAGGTTATGGAGGACAGGGGTGATGTGGTCGTGGGAGCGGGACTGGGTAAGGAGACGGGCAGCTGAGTTCTGAATGTACTGAAGTTTCTGGAGAACTTTGGATGATGAGCCATAAAGAATGCTATTCCAATAGTCAAGTCTGGATGTGATAAATGCACGTATGAGGGTTTCTGCGGTGGAGAAGGTGAGTGAAGGACAGTCGAGCTATGTTTTTTAGGTGGAAGTAGGCAGTTTTGGTGACATGACTGTGCAGGTCAAAAGTGAAGTGGCTGTCAAAGATGACTCCAAGGTTTCGTAGCTGTGGGGACGGGGAAAGTATGAAGTTGGCAACAGTGAGGTTGAAGTTGTGGGTGGTTTTGATGAGGGATCCAGGATTTTATTTCAGAAAGACAGTTTTCAAGTATGGAGCAGGTTACTATGGTTATGCACTTAGTGGAAATGTAGATCTGAACGTCAGCGGCGTAACAATGGAAGTTAAGGCCATGTTGGCGGATGGTGTTACCAAGCGGGAGTGTATAAAGAATGAAGAGGAGAGGACAAAGAACAGAACCCTGGGGAACAACATGGGAGAGGGACGCTGTGAGGGAGGTGCAGTTGTTGATGTGGATGAATTGCAGTCTGTTGGTGAGATATGAATGGAACCAAGCTGTAAGCATGATGTTGAGGCAGGTTTCCAGATGGGAGAGGAGAATGGAGTGATTGACTGTATCGAAGGTGAGGTCGAGCATGATGAGAATGTTCAGGAGTTCAGAGTCAGCTGCAGAGACGGACTTACCATTTGGCAAAGGTAGGCAGTTGCCTTAGGCCCCGACCTGCTATGGGCCTTGATCTACTAGAAGCCCCATATACTTTTTCAAAATGTTTAGCATACTTAACGTGATGTCTGACAAAATATAGAAACATAGATAGATAGATAGATAGATAGATAGATAGATAGATAGATAGATAGATAGATAGATAGATAGATAGATAGATAGATAGATAGATAGATAGATAGATAGATAGATAGATACTTTATTTCGAACAAAAAAGTATAACAAAAACAAAACAAATGACAAATGCAATAAAGTAACAGTATACAGTGTTTGAAAGGGAGAAGGAAGAAGTGAACACTTATTAATTCCATCTCCTCTTTTCCATAAATACACCCATGTGAATTATATACAAATTGCCACATTTAAGACCCCAAGTAAACAATTAACTGTATTTTGTACATATCAACATTAACACCCATCCATCCTAGCGTACATTGATGTCCATACATCAAAACCAGCCTCAAACAACACAGATATGCACAGTGCTGTCCCACCCACCATTCCATAGTGTCCCATAGTGTCCCAGAGTGAGCATAGTGAATCGTACATATAAATACTACCCTTCTAACATATATCCTTTCAGCAAATAATGTTTGTACCTCTTTTTGAATTGATTTCTGTTTGTACATAGTTTCAGTTCCGGCTCCAGACTGTTCCACAAATCCACCCCACAGACAGATAGGCACACACTTTTCTTGGTTCTTCGTATCTTGGGTTTTGTAAAGTTTAAGTCGCCTCTCAAATTACGATCATTGTCTCTTTTTTTTAAATATTTTTTGTATATTAGTTGGGAGTTGATTATTAATTGCCCTGTACATGACTTGTGCTGTCTTAAATTTAACTAAATCGATGAACTTTATGACATGTGACTTTAAAAACAACGAATTGGTATGGTCTCTATATCCTACATTATTTATTATCCTTATAGCTTTTTTGTAATGTGCATATTGACTGTAGGTTGGTCTTGTAGGTGTTTCCCCAGACTTCTACACAGTAGTTAAGATAAGGTAGAAACAGTGAATTGTACAGTAAGACCAATGATTTATAGTCCAAGATGTGTCTTGTCTTCCCCAGTATGCCTATACATTTTGCCAACTTGGCCCGGATGTGACTTATGTGAGGTTTCCAGCAGATTTTATTGTCTAGCGTCACCCCCAGAAACTTATTTTCCTATTCTGGTATCATCTATCGTTACCATTATTTCATGATTTATTTTATAATTTCCAAACAACATAATCTTTGTATTTTTTAGATTTAGAGATAATTTATTTTTGTTGAACCACTGCATTAACTTTTTCATTTCAGTTGTGACCACCTCTAAAACCTGCTGCAAATTCTCACCAGTGCAAAGGATATTTGCGTCATCCGCAAACAAAATAAATTTCAGAATTTTTGATATTTGGCATATGTCATTTATATACAAAATAAAGAGTCTGGGTCCCAAAACTGACCCCTGGGGCACACCACAAGTGATATCCATGAAGGGTGATTTATGCTCACCAATTTGTACAAATTGTTGTCTGTTACTTAAATAACTTTCCACCCAACTCAGTCCGACCCCTCTTATCCCATACCTTTCCAGTTTCCTTAGTAGTATTCTGTGGTCAATGGTGTCAAAAGCTTTCTTTAAATCTATAAATACTCCTACAGCAAACTTTTTTTTTATCTATACAACTAGTAATTTCTTCTATAAGTTTGATCAGTGCCAAAGATGTACATTTATCTGCTCTAAAACCATACTGGCTGTCTGTAAGGAGGTTGTATTTTTCAATGAAATCATCCAGTCTCTTAGTGAAGATTTTTTCAAGTATTTTGGAGAATTGTGAGAGTAAAGAGACTGGCCTGTAATTTGTGAAACAATGACTGTCTCCTGTTTTGTATAGAGGTATTACTTTTGCTATTTTCATTTTGTTTGGAAATTTACCAGTTTGAAATGACAGGTTACAGATGTGGGTGAGTGGCTTAACAATTCCTTCAATTACTTTTTTCACTATTGTCATGTCAATTTCATTCCAGTCCGTTGATTTTTTTGTTCTTAAATTTACTCACAGTCTCAATAATTTCCTTTTCAGTAACTGCACCCAAAAAGATTGTGTTTGGATTTCTATCTTCTTTTTCACTTACAGAACCACTGTTGTTTGTTTCTGTTGCCACTATTGATTTTGTTAATTCAGGACCAACGTTTACAAAAAATTTATTGAAACCACTGACCACATCCTCCATATTATTTATCAAATTGCCATTTTCAATAAAATATTCTGGATAATTAGCATTCTTAGGTCGATTACTAATAATCCCATTGAGTACTTGTCATATTCCTCTTAAGTTATTTTTATTATCCTCTAATATCCTGTTGTAATATTCTTTCTTACAGGTCCTCATTATATTAGAAAGCTTATTTTTATATCTTCTATATTTGATCTCAGCCTCCACCATTCTGCACTTAATGAATTGTTTATATAATGTATTCTTCTTTTTGCATGCATTTATTAACCCCTTGGTGACCCAAGGAATATTTTTCTTTTGTTGTCTGTCACTGTATTGTTTTATAGGACAGTTTTTATTGTACAATGATTAAAATATTTGTAAAAATTTATCATATGCTTTATTTATATCATTTTCATCATAAACCATCTTCCAATCTTGTATTAATAATTCCTTTGTCAGTAAATAGATTCTTCGGTTCTTATTCTTTTATATTTAATATTTTTGGTATACTTTTTCTTCCTATAATCGCATTGATAGACAACAAAAATCGGCAGGTGGTCACTGATATCATTCAATAAAAGCCCACTCCTGATATTATTTTCCATAATGTTTGTGAATATGTTATTTATTAGTGTGGCACTGTGTGACGTGATTCTGCTAGGTCCGGTGATTGTTGGATGTAAGTCCATACTGTACATTGTGTTGATAAATTCTTCTGTCAAACTATGTTGTTTTGAATTCATCAGATCTATATTGAAATCCCCACAGATGAACATAACTTTATGAGTTAGTTTTGCATACATTTTTTCCATCCAGTCCTTAAATAAGTCAGTGTTTGATCCAGGTGTTCTATATACACAGCTCACTACTATATTCTTCACATTGTCCAGACAGATTTCTATTGTAATACATTCAAATAAATCATCCACAGTTACTGACAGATTTTCAACAACCTTGTATTTCAAGCTCTTGTCAACATAAATTGCAACTCCTCCTTTTTTCACTTTTCTATTTATATAATTTAATTCATAGCCATCCATGCTAAAATCTACTCCTTTCTCTTCACTGAGCCATGTCTCTGATATTGCCACCATATTGAATGGCTCTTTAAACTGATGTAAATAATCTTTAATGTTATTAAAGTTGGCATAGAGATTTCTGCTGTTGAAGTGGATCATAGAGATATTGAAATCAGATGTGACCATTGTGTTAAACTGTTCATCCGTGTAGTCTCGTCAGCCTCCGTCGGTCTATGATGACCATGGAAGAGAATCCTAAACGTCTACTCTGCTGGAACAGCACCACCTGTGGCTGAACAGGCCGATGCACGAATGGCAGGCCCTGTCACACAGGTCACACTTGTGGGTGGTCTCCGTGCTGCTGGGTCTGTGGCGGTTCTTCCTGCGGGTCCTTTTTTCATCTGCTGCAGCAGTCAGTCTCTCTTCACCCGCCTTGAGCTGTCTGGTCAGGGTGCCTCTCCATTTGGAGGGTTCTGTTGCAAGGTCCTCCCAGCGCTCTGTGTTGATCTCCAGGGCCATCATGTTTCTCTTGCAGACGTCTCTAAAGCGTAGCTGTGGGTGGCCAACGTCTCTCCTGCCAGTCGCCAGTTCTCCATAGAGGACGTCTTTGGGGATTCTGCCATCCTCCATGCTGTGAACATGGCCTAGCCAGCGGAGCCTGCGCTGCCTGAGTAGAGTGAACATTGAGGGAAGGCCGGCGCGGGACAGAACTTCTGTGGTGGGCACTTTGTCCTGCCAGGATATGTCCAGGATGTGGCGAATGCAGCGCAAGTGGAAGGAGTTCAGTCTCTTTTCCTGCCGGGCGTATGTTGTCCACGTCTCACTCCCATAGAGCAGTGTGCTGATGAAGCAGGTGTTGTACACTGCCATCTTCGTCTTGACAGAGAGTTTGGGATTCTCCCACACTCGTGTGGTGAGGCGAGCGAGTGTGAAGGCTGATTTTCCAATCCTCTTGTCGATCTCTGTATCAAGGGAGAGGTTGTTGCTGATCGTGGACCCCAGGTACGTGAACTGATTCACGACCTCCAGCTCGTAGTTGTCGATGGTGATGGTTGGTGGTGCTTCCGTGCCTTGCGCCAAGACGTTAGTCTTCTTCAGGCTGATGGTAAGCCCGAAGTCCTTGCATGCCTGGGAGAAGCGGTCCATCAGGGTTTGAAGCTCCTGCTGTGTGTGGGTTGCGACTGCAGCGTCGTCTGCGAACAGCATGTCTCTGATTAGAGCCCCGCGCACTTTGGTTCTGGCTTTCAGGTGGGCGAGGTTGAAAAGCCTGCCGTCAGATCTTGTGTGTAGGTAGATTCCCTCTGTTGCTGTGCTGAAGGCATGCCTCAGGAGCATAGCAAAGAAAATCCCAAAGAGGGTTGGCGCAAGTACACAGCCCTGTTTCACTCCACTGCGTATGCTGAATGGCTCTGAGACGTTGCCGTCGTGCTGCATCTATCCCCTGCATGTTGGTGTGAAACGATTCGATGAGGCTTTGCAACTTTGGTGGGCATCCTATCTTTGGCAGGATCTTGAAAAGGCCCTCTCTGCTGACCAGATCGAACGCTTTGGTGAGGTTGATGAAGGCGACGTACAGGGGCATGTTCTGTTCTGTGCATTTCTCCTGGAGTTGGCGGATGGAGAATATCATGTCTACCGTTGATCGCTCAGCGCGGAAGCCACACTGAGACTCGGGGTAGACACGTTCGGCAAGCTTCTGTAGACGAAAGAGAACAACTCATGCGTAGACTTTGCCAACAATGCTGAGGAGGGAGATGCCCCTGTAGTTGTTGCAGTCGCTTCTCTCCCCTTTGTTTTTGTAGAGGCTAATGATCTTGGCGTCCCTCATGTCCTGTGGTATAGCACCTTCCTTCCAGCACTGGCAGAGGACGTCATGCAATGGCAGCAGTAGGGCGGTCTTGCAGTACTTGATCAGGTCGGGGGGTATGCCGTCGTTGCCAGGTGCCTTGCCAGTGGCCAAGCTATCAATGGCCTTGCTGAGTTCATCGATGGTTGGCTTGGCGTCAAGTTCGTCCATGGATGGCAGGCAGTCGATGGCATCAAGGGCTGACGGTGTCACGGTGTTCTGTCTGGAGTAGAGGTCGGAGTAGTGTTCCACCCATCTCTCCATCTGCTTGTTCTTTTCTGTGATCATCTCCCCAGTGGAGGATTTGAGGGGGGCCGTCTTGCTCTGAGTCGGACCAAGTGCTTTCTTGATGCCATTGTACATACCACGGATGTTCCCTGTTATGGCAGCGGTTTGAATGTCTTGGCTGAACTGAGTCCAGTACTTGTTGGCACAGCGCCGAGCAGTCTGCTGAACTTTGCTTCTCACAGCCCTGAGAATCTGGAGATTCTTCTCATTTGGGTACTTCTTGTACTCAGCAAGTGCTGAGCACTTGGCTTCAATGACGGGGCTCATCTCGGTCAACTTGGCATCAAACCAGTCCTGTGACTTCGAGGTCTTCCTCCCAAAGGTAGCCAAGGCTGTGCGGTGGATGGTGTTTCACAGCTCTTCCCACTTCTGCTTTGCAGATTCTCCTTCTTGTGGTACACCAAGTTCCTTCTCAAAAGTGGAGGCAAACTGCTCAACAAGTTCTGGTTGGGCCATCTTGCTGGTGTCAATCCGTGCCTTTCCAGGCTGTCTAGCATGATGGAATTTCTTCAGCTGCAGCTTGACCTTGCAACACACCAATGAATGGTCTGTGTCGCAATCTGCACTCTGGAACGAACGGGTGATTAGCACGTTCTTCAGTGAGACTGAAGAACGTGAAGAACTCTGACTACTCAGAGTCAGAGGAAGCAGAGTCGCAGTCTTACACGCCTCTCTGCAGCTCCTCTTCATCCGCCACCCCTCAGCTTAGCCCCTGTCTTCCCCATCAGAGAATCATTGTCTGCTCCCTCCAAAGTAAATAAAAATATAATATATAAGCATCCCAAAGTGATTAAGCAAAATATTGGTAAAACTCAAATTAAACATAAAGCCTCTAAATTGAATGATTTGGCCTCTGTTCCTCCTCATAATTTAAAAATTAAATGTGGTTTATTAAATATTAGGTCTCTAACTCCCAAGTCTCTGTTAGTCCATGATCTGTTAATTGATCATCAAATTGATTTAATTTCCCTTACAGAGACTTGGTTAGGGCAAGAGGATTATGTTGGTTTAAATGAATCAACTCCCTCTGGTTATTTAAACTGTCAAAATCCCAGAAGTTCTGGTTGTGGAGGAGGAGGAGCAACAATTTACCATTCCAAATTACTAGTTAATGTAAAGCAAAAAACACGTTATAATTCCTTTGAGGGCCTGGTCCTCAGTATTGAGCACTTTAGCAATTTTAGGTTAAACCCAATTTTATTTGCCATAGTTTATCGTCCCCCATCAACCTACTCAGAATTTTTATCCGAATTTGCTGATTTCTTAGCTGATTTAGTGCTGAAATCTGATAGAATAATTATAGTAGGGGACTTTAATATACATGTGGATGTTGATAGTGACTGCCTTAATGTGGCATTTAATTCAATATTAGACTCGATTGGGTTTTCTCAGAAAGTAGGAAATTCTACTCATTATCTCCACCATACTTGGACCTTGTTCTGACATATGGCATAGAGACAGAAAATCTGGTAGTGTCTCTTCATAACCCTGTACTGTCAGACCATTGTCTGTTAACCTTTGATTTTACTATTTCTGACTATTTGGCTCCTAAAGAAAAAAATTATTACAGTAGATGCCTCTCAGATTATGCTGTTACCAAATTTATGCAGATTGTTTTCTCTATGCCATGTGTCAACACAACGGAAATAAGCTATAGACAGCTTGCCCCTTCTGTAATTGATAACATGGTGGATAGTGTTACAGCTTCTCTGCATCAGACTCTAGACTTGGTGGCCCCCTTAAAAAAGAAAAAGTCTAATCAGAGATTTCTAACTCCTTGGTTCAACACAGAAACTCGTAGCTTAAAACAGAAGACTCGTCAATTAGAAAGAAAATGGCGCTCCACTAATTTAGATGAAATATATTTAGCTTGGAGAAATCATCTTTTAATTTATAAAAAATCTCTTAGAAAAGCTAGAATGAGTTATTACTCTGCATTAATAGAAGAGAACAAGAATAATCCCAGGTTTCTTTTCAGCACTGTAGCCAGGTTGACAAAGAGTCAGGACTCTGTCAATCCTAGCATTCCCTTAGAGCTTACTAGTCAGAACTTTATGAACTTTTTCAATAATAAAATTTCTTCCATCAGAGATAAAATCAATCAGATTCTTCCCACAGTTAACTTAAATACTGTAACTACTACAACTCCTTCTATTGATGTCTGTCTTGATGAGTTTACTCCAATCGACCTTTGTGAGTTAGACAAAATAGTTTCCTCATCCAAACCTTCAACTTGTCTTTTAGACCCTATTCCTACCAGGTTATTTAAAGAAGTCTTCCCACTTATTGGTAGCTTTATTCTTCATATAATCAATTCTTCATTAACTTTAGGCCATGTACCGCAGGCTTTTAAAACGGCTGTAATTAAACCCTTACTCAAAAAGCCAACGCTAGATCCAGGAGCGTTAGCTAACTATAGACCAATCTCTAATCTCCCTTTCATTTCAAAAATCTTAGAAAGAGTTGTTGCTACGCAATTATTTGACCACTTGCAGGGAAATGGTTTACTTGAAGAGTTTCAGTCTGGGTTTAGAATCCATCATAGTACTGAAACAGCCTTAGCGAAGGTCACTAACAACCTCCTCATCGCATCTGATAATGGACTGGTTTCTGTACTTGTCCTTTTAGACCTTAGTGCAGCTTTTGATGCTATTGATCATAATACTCTACTTGATAGATTAGAACACTATGTTGGACTTCATGGAACTTTGTTGCAGTGGTTTAAATCTTATTTATCTGATAGGTTCCAGTTTGTTCATGTCAATAATGAGTTTTCTTTCAACTCAAAGCTTAGTCATGGAGTTCCACAGGGATCTGTGCTAGGCCCTACTCTTTTTAGTTTATATATGCTTCCGTTAGGCAACATTATTAGAAAGCACTTTATACATTTTCATTGTTATGCAGATGACACACAATTATACCTGTCAATGAAGCCAGATGATAGTAATCAATTAGCCAAGTTAGAAGCCTGTCTTAAGGAAATCAAAGCTTGGATGACTTGTAATTTCCTGCTATGAAATTCTGATAAGATTGAAGTCATTCTTGTTGGTCCAAAAAACCTTAGAAATACCTTTCCAAATCAAACTTTCAGTCTGGATGTGGTTACTCTTTCTCTTAACCACTTGCGCTCCGTTGTTCCGCGGGCGGGCAAGTCTCTGCGTCCTAAGACGCACGAGGGCGCACTCATGCACACTCTGACGCATAGACCAGATTGTGGTGATGTAGGTGATGATGGTGATGTAGTGGCGTCCAAGCGCCACTAAAAAAAAAAACTGCAGAGACAGCCGCGAACAGATTAGTTCATCTGATTGACCTCTCATTCGACTAATAAGAGCCTTGAATTGGGTTTCTGAAACCTTGAAGAGCCAATGAATGAAAACCTAGGAAGGAGGACCCGCCTACTGTGAATGCAGGAGCCAACTGAAGCACAGAAATTCAGGCTGGGTGAAGAGAGATTTACTGCTGCAGCAGATGAAAACAAAGGACGCTGGACGAATCTACTACAGACCCCGCAGCATGGAGAACACCCACAAGTGGGACCTGCACTCATTCCAGCAGAATAGACGTTTATGATTCTCTTCCGTCATCATAGACCGACGGAGGCCGACGACAAAGGTCGTAAATCATTCACCAAAACCGCAATAATGGAATTATGTTTTGATCGGGATCCACGAGCCGAGCAGCGTCGCGTTCGTCTTACAGTGGGGAAGAGAAGTTTGCCACTTCGCCACGACTCTGCTGCTGTGAAGAGGTAAGGTGTTATAAGCTAAATTATTATTTATCCCTGAAAACTGTAATCCAAAAATGACTTTTGACCGATCGGTAAATTACAACTGTACTGCGCACGAAGTACGAAGTGCGTGCGCCGCGATAAACGGTTCATTTGCCGTGTTCGGACCGTGAACGCCCCCCCCCCCCGCTGCAGAAGAGGAGCGGGGGGGGGGCGTTCACGGTCCGAACACCCTCGGTCCGCGGGGGGAAGCATATGAGTCTATTCCTTCATGTAGCGATGGCCGTCTTCTGCAGCGAGGGGGGGGGACAACCCCCCCCACACACACACAGTAGCGAGGGGGGGGGGCGCTGTGAAAACATGCAAGGAGTGTAATCCATCATGTAGCGAGGGCCGAACTCCGTCTTTTTTAGCGGGGGGGGGACAAGCCCCCCCCCCCACACACACAGACACAGCCCTGAGTGTGACCTTTCATTAGAGCCCAAAATGAAGATTCTACATTGAATTATTCAAAAGTTACAGATGTTTTTCCAAACTGTGCCATTTGGCACAATTTGGCACAGTTCCAAAACACCTGGGAACTACCTGAGAACAAAGCTGTGTAAAATATTCATTTTTTGTGGTATTGTTACCAGATTTGGATCTCAGCTTGATAACACTTGGTTCTACATTTCTGTTGCATTTTCCAGCCGGATCGGACAGCTGTGTGTTATTTGTAAGCATTTGTATCCAAAAAAACACTGTGTCCAAATTTATTTTCTTCAAGTTCAGTATGTTTAGATGACTGTAACTCAGTGGCCGGAGCACGTAGAGAGATTATGTTTTTTTTGCCAAAAAATTCAAAGTGAAGATGCTGCAAAGGGTTGAATAACAGCTTTCGATTTACTTTGGGCACGTTATTTTTTGGCATTTTTAGGAAAATTGCCCGGAGTGCAAGGGGTTAATAGCTCTGTGAGGAACCTTGGAATTATTTTTGATCAAGCTCTGTCCTTCAATTCACATATTAAATTTGTTTCTAAGACTGCCTTCTATCATTTGTGTAATATTGCCAAGATTAGGAGCATCTTGTCTCAGAGTGATGCTGAGAAACTGATCCACGCTTTTGTTAGCTCAAGATTAGATTATTGTAATTCTTTATTATCAGGTTGTCCTAAAACATCTTTAAAAAGTCTTCAGCTGATCCAAAATGCTGCAGCAAGAGTTTTAACAGGTACTTGAAAGAGAGATCATATCTCTCCGGTTCTGGCCTCCCTTCATTGGCTTCCCATAGAGTTTAGAATTAAGTTTAAAATCCTTCTTCTTATGTACAAAGCTCTAAACAATCAGGCTCCTTTTTATTTAAAAGATCTGATACTACCGTGTTATCCTAACAGAGCACTACGCTCCCAAAATGCAGGATTACTTGTAATACCTAGAATCTCCAAAAGTACAATGGGAGGCAGAGCCTTCAGTTATCAAGGTCCTCTCCTGTGGAACCAGCTGCCAATCTGGATTCAGGAGTCAGACTCGATCTCTGTTTTTAAGAATAGGGTTAAAACCTACCTTTTTGATATAGCCTACAATTAGGGAGGGATCATGTGTTTCTGAATCCTCCCTTAGTTATGCTGCTAATAGGTTTAGTCAGCCGGGGGACCTCCAATAATGCACTGGGCCTCACTCCTTTCTTCACTCTCAATGAAATTTTTTTTTTTGCTGGTCATTAACATCTGTTTGTTCTCTCCCATAGATTGAGTCCCCATCGTGCTGTTTGCTCTCTACATGTCTGTTCTTTTCATCTTCTCTGTCCCCTCACCCCCCAGCCAGTCGCAGCAGATGACTGCCCCTCCCTGAGCCTGGTTCTGCTGGATGTTTCTTCCTGTTAAAAGGGAGTTTTTCCTCTTCACCGTCGCCAAGTGCTTGCTCACAGGGGATAGCCTGATTGCTGGGGTCTTTCTGCAACTGTGGGGGTCCCCCCTACAGTTGAAAGTGTTATGAGATGACTGTTGTTGTGAAATGGAGCTATATAAATAAAGTTGAATTGAATTGACTTTTTATTTATTACCACTTTTGTCAGATTCAAGTTATTTCTGTGACCACTGTGGGTTTTTCTTTCTTTAACAGAGGGGTACCAACAATTTTGTCCACGTGTGTAAGACGGCAGTAATAACCCCGTTTGGTCTTTTTGAGTTTTTACACATGCCTTTCAGGATAAAAGGCGCGGTGCAGAAATTCCAACGCATGATGGATGCGGTGTTGCATGATCTGCCATTTGTGTTCGTCTACCTGGACGACATCCTGGTGGCCAGCGCGTCCGAGGACAAACACGTAGCTCACTTCAGGACAGTTTTCCAGAGGTTGGAGGAGCACGGGTTAATAATCAACCCCGCAAAGTGCCAGTTCGAGGTGACGGGAATCGATTTTTTGGGGCCACAGCATCTCATCGAAGGGCACGATACCCTTACCGGACAAAATGCATGCAGTAGCAGATTTCCCCCGGCCTCAGAAGGTCAGGGCGCTCCAGGAGTTTTTGGGGATGGCTAACTTTTACAACCGTTTCCTCCCCCACGCAGCCCAGCTCATGCAGCCGTTGTACGCCATGATTAAGAAACGGAAACCGGCGGACAGAGTCGACTGGACTCCTAAACGAGAGCAGGTGTTTTCTGAGGGTAACGCATCGGACGTGGCCATAGGGCCGTCGTGGAGCAATGCGTCACAGGTTCTTGGCAGCTGTTTGCTTTTTTTAGCAGGTCTTTGCACGACAGTGAGCGTAAATACAGCATGTTCGACAGGGAGTTACTGGCTCTTCACCTGGCCATACGCCACTTCCAGTTCTGGCTGGAAGGGCGCATCTTCACTGCATTCGTGGACCGCAAGCCGCTAACGTACGCTATGGCCAAGGTTTTGAAACCATGGTCGGGCCGGCAGCAGAGACAGCTGGCCGCGATCTCAGAGTTTACGACCGATATTCAGCATGTGGCTGGTAAACTCAATGTGGTGACAGACTGCCTCTCGCACGCATTAGTGGTCCCAGTCTACGTGGGGATAGATTACACGGCCATGGCCGCTGAGCAGAGCGGCGATGTGGATGTTTGCGCGCTCCAGTCTGGACCAACGGGGTTAAGGCTGGAGAGCAGAGTACTGCAAGACGGGCCCCCCCCCAATCTGTGACGTCTCCACGGGCCACCCACACCCGGTGGTCCCACGTGCTTGGCGCCACCGCGTTTTTGAGTCGTTCACTCCCTGGCGCACCCAGGAGTGCACGCGTCAGTCAAAATGGTGGAAGCAAAGTTTGTCTGGCCAAGCCTGCGCAAACAGGTGAAAAAGTGGACTGCAGCCTACGTAGCGTGCCAGTGAGCCAAAGTGCACAGGCACACAAAGGCCCCTTTGGAGCCATTCCATATCCCGGGTAAGAGGTTCGACCACGTTCACATGGACCACGTGGGCCCCCTCCCGCAATTGCAGGGGTTCACACACCTCCTGACAGTGGTGGACCGCACCACGCGCTGGCCCGAAGCAGTCCCGTGAGCTTCCACCGCGTCAGCAGACGTTCCACACACTTTTTTGACGACATGGGTGGCACATTTTGGCGCCCCTTCAGATATCACGTCCGATCGGGGCCCGCAGTTTGTTTCCGACCTCTGGTCCACCATGGCCCGGATCCTGGGCATCACACTTCATCGCACGACAGCATACAACCCCCAGGCCAATGGGTTATGCAAGCGTTTCCATAGGTCCCTTAAAGCAGCACTCAGGGCTTCGCTTACAGATGCAAATTGGGTGGACCGGTTGCCGTGGGTTCTATAAGGGTTGCGTTCAGCACTGAAGGAGGATTTGGCAGCCTCCCCAACAGAGCTGTTTTTTTCCCAGTCACTGTGGCTCCCAGGGGAATTTTTGCCCGACAGCCCCGCGCCGAACATCGATCCATCCCCGCTTTCACTGCATAGCGCAGTGGCAGGGACAATACCCGGTCCGGTCTACCACTGCTTTCCACGCGTTTTTGTGCCAAAGGCCTTGAAGGAAGCGGCGTTCGTATTTGTCAGACACAATGCCCACCGGATGCCCTTGCGCCCGCCCTACGATGGCCCGTTCAGTGCTGGAACCCGGGGAGAAACATTTTGTGTTAGACTTGAGGGGATGCAGGGAAACAGTCTGTATAGACAGGCTTAAGCCCGCTTTCGTTTTAGCAGACGAGTAGGTGGTGTTGGCCCAAGCTCCCCGGCGCGAACGACCCCCACTGAGAACTCCCCAGGTAAATGACTCGTCAGATCAGTCACAATGGCATGCTAAAGATGTTCCCCCCCCCAATGTCCCCCCACAGACGGACACACCCCCAAGAGCCCCCCACTGGCACAGCAGCGCCTCGGAGCCGCAGACCCCCCGTTACAGCCGCTATGGACGTAGACTGAAGCCCAAAGGACGTGAGGGTTAATGCTCAGTCTGAGTTTCTGGGGGGGCGGTGTGGAGGACCCATTCAGTATGTCAGTATGTTTCCACTCAGACGGATGGACAAGGGGAATCGTCATGGGGGGTTGGTGTGTTGATGCAAACAGTGACAACAAGAATGGGAATTGCAAAGTCTTTCATGTTACTGCAGCACCACAGGTGACTGAGCGGGTTGTAGGCTATAAAAGGAGAGGTGCCTGCGACCTGTTGTCACGTGTGGCTCTGGGGAGCTACACAATGAGAGCCAAAGGCGAGTCAGTGAGTTGAGATGTTTATTGGTGACAGGGGTAAGGGATGAGGAAAGCACAGATGCTCATACATGGTAACACTCACGAGCAGTACAGCAACAGAGTTAACAGTTGGCACCGGGCATAGGGGTAACAGCATGAGAACTCACAGCAGGTAACACTCACGGGTTAAGCAGCCAGAGAGCTGGCACCGGCATAGGACTCCAATACACAGGCACTCTTACAAGGTGACGCTCCCAAGTGATTCGGTAAGGCGAGAAGAGGGCTAGCACCGGACATGGGGGTACAGAGGCACAAATACTCCTTACAGGAAACACTTATGAGTAATGCTGGATAATGAGACAAAGGCTGGCGCCGGACGAAGGGGCTCCAGCCTAGCAGTGCTTATGTCGCAGCCCCGAGTGATCGAGGCTGCTCCTTTTTGTCCTCATTAGCAGCGCCCCAGCTGATGAGGATTAATTGGCCCCAGCCGTCCCGTGACACTGACAGCTGGGAGCCAGCTGAGACACTGCCCAATGAGCGGCAGGGATGAGAAGGGGCATGGGCTGAGCGCCGTGCCGGCGTCTCACCCCATGGTGACAGAACCTCCCCCTCACGGTCGGGCTCCGAACGAACAGGAACATCCCAGCCCCCCCCCCCCCCCGCACCACCACCACCTAGGGTGGGCAGCAGGGAGGCAGGACCGGAGGGAGAGAAGCAGAGAGGAAGAAAAAAAAAAAGAAAAACAGACCATGAACAAATACAGAGTACAAGGCAGACAAAACGAAAAACCCAAATACAACACTTTGTATCCACAGAAAATAATAACCGGGCACAGATGGGGAAAAAACTAGATGTGGTTACGGACAAAACCCACTACCCAAAACACACAAACAACGTGTAGACCGGGGCAAAGATGATGAAAAATGCTGAGTAAGGATAATAAAGAAAAACACGATACACAGCGCTATAAATATAAAGGGGGTCACCTAGAGGAATAAAGGTGACAGGATAAGAGCAGGATGATGAAGAAAATATGCTGAGTATGGTAAATAAGAAAAACAATACACAGCACTAAAAACACATATTCCCCTAAGGACAAAGAAGCCACGCCCAAGTGACCTTAATAACAACAAAAAGGTAAGAGACACCCGAGGAGATGGCAGGCAGAGTCCAAAACGGCCGAATAGTTCTGCTGATCTCCCCGCCCATTGTCTAGTGGGTAAGCCGGGGAGGAGGAAATGTTCGGACGGCCAACTCCAGACCCAGGTCCCAAGAAACCAGTCCACCGGTAGCCGTGCCAGGCCACCCAGAGGCAAATACAGTTCGTTGGGGGGTTGGACCAGATCGCCGAACGGGAAGTCTTGCAGGTCGACCCGTCGACCCGCATCACTCAGCCACCAGGACCGTTGAGACGGGTGAAGGGTCAAAGCGGACCCCGGTGGAAGAGGCTTAGGGATGAGCTGATGACGAGGTAGATGAGCGTCAGGCCGCAGGGAAACAGCCACCTCCTCACCGGACCTGGACAACACTGGTGTAGCACCCGCGTCGGACCCCGATTGGGCCTTAGGCGAACCCACGTTGGACACCGCTGGGGCAGCACCCGCGTCGGATCCCGATTGGGTCTCAGGCGAACCCACGTTGGACACCGCTGGAGCAGCACCCACAACGGACCCCGACTGGGTCGGCACCGCACCAGAACTGACCTCCAACGTTGAGCCTGGACCCTCCAGCACCACGAGAGACGGCAATTCCTTGCCGGCGACCCTAGAAACAGGCTCAGGAGAGAAAACAGAACCGGGATCAGGGTCACCGGCAGCGCCAGAACCCGGTGAGACGAGCTCGGACGCAGCAGGCGGCTGCACCCAGCTCATCTCCCCTAGAGACAGGCTAAAGTGCTCAAAGAAAAGAATAGAAAAAGGAAAAGAGAGCACTCGCCTGATCTCGGGTTCTGACGCCGTCCAGGACTACGAAGATCCAGGATCCGTCGTCAGGAGGTCGTTGTCAGCCTCCCACCCAGCTGCGTTGGGCCCCGCAGCCGGCATGATGGTCAGCGCAGCTTGAGGTTCCTCCAGCGTTGGTAACCACGCCGACGGTCCACGCGGCGTGATGTCAGGAGAACCTCGTCCCGCTGGACCAAACCGCCCCTCCGTGGAGACCCGGGGATGCTTGGTCGTCGGCGTAGACTCCACGCAGCAGTCGGTCCTCCTCCTCCGTCCACAACGTAGCTGCGGAGCCGCAGGCCCTCTCCTCGTCCCACGACATAGACCCGAAGCCGGGGACCGCTCGGCGGAGAGAGACACAGAGGGTGCAGGATTAAGGACACAGGTTACAGCAGGTGGTGGGAGTTCAGGGCGCTGCGGACCCCAAACTCCACCTCCAGGAGAGTAACAGAGCAAATCACAAAACTGATGTAAATAAGCTAGGACTTGCCTGCCCCCTGGAGGTTGGATGGCGCCTGCTGTCGTAGACATCGCTTCTTCCTCTCCCCGCCGGGCGATAACAGAGGACCCCCTGGGAAGTCATCTGGGGATCACTCATGTCGTCTCCAGAAGAGGGCTCGCCAGGTCAGGATTCCAAGCACACACAGCAGTCAGGAAGCGCGTCGAGGAGGAGGGGATAACAGCCGGGATGAGCCAGCCCGAATGC
The DNA here is from genome assembly GCA_020510985.1 of Pholidichthys leucotaenia. Lineage (NCBI taxonomy): Eukaryota > Metazoa > Chordata > Actinopteri > Cichliformes > Pholidichthyidae > Pholidichthys > Pholidichthys leucotaenia. Next base: position 152,942,587 of record CM035839.1, on the reverse strand, counting down.
CCTGGAATGACAGCGGGGGAAAGAGGCTCAGGGAACGGGGCTGTGAAATCTCCACGCTGACGAGACAAAGAGGTGACAGCTGCGTGGGGGAAAAGGTCCTGGTGGCAACCCGGAACTGGATTCGGACGAGGTTCGTGCTGAGGCGCCTGGACGTTGTGATGACGGCTATTCCCAGGGGACGAAGCGAGGGGGGAACCCAGGAATCGCCGCTCCTGATCAGAGATCGAGGCGAGGAAGGCGTCAAACACGGGAAAGCTTCGTAGCCCTGGAGTCCTCTCCACCAATCTCACTGCCACCGCCACATGCCTCAAGATGGTGAATGGATGCACAGCGGAGCTCGCGACAGCCGTTCGGTCCCGGACATAACTGCTGTCAGCTGCGGCTCCTTCAGGGGAATCCCGAGTGACGTGGTGCAGAACGGGGGAAGCCCTCTGGGTGGTGCAAACTCCCGGGCTGGAATGGAAGCAGGAACGGGATCCCGAAGCGGGGGGCAATGTCATCCACTTCGGCTTCCTGCTGGGATTTCCTTCCAACCCGCGGAGCTCCTCTCGCAGTGCGGCCATGGCGTCTCTCCTGGCACAGGCCTCAGGATGGTAAAAATGACGAGGAAGACTGTCCAGGAGACTCTCAGCACGGTCCAGATGCCAGCGTCTCGCGTTGGAGGCGTCGTGCAGGGTGAAGAGCGTCCTGTCGACAGCCCCCGGGATGGACCTCAGCTCGTCGCCCTGGCGTCGGACATGACTCCTGGGAGACGGCATGCTAACGGCGCTGACACCCGGACAGGAAGGTACGAGTCCACACCAACTCACGGCCACCGGCAACTCGTCTGGCTGTGACATACTGTCACGTGTGGCTCTGGGGAGCCACACAATGAGAGCCAAGGGCGAGTCAGTGAGTTGAGATGTTTATTGGTGACAGGGGTAAGGGATGAGGAAAGCACAGATTTCAGAACCCAGCAAAATCCACGAGCTATGCCATTTCAACCACATCATACACCACCTGACATCCCAATAACTCAGGATGAAGTCAGCCTAGCCCAGGCACTCACAAGCTCACTTACCCTAAGTCGTCTGCCCGTCTCAGAGCCAGCAGTGTTTACTGGTGACCCTTCAAAGTTTATAAACTGGAAAATATCTTTCATGGCACTAATTGGACAGAAATCCCTCCCTGTTTGTAAAGAAATGCTTTATTTCAAGAGTTATCTTGCAGGAGAGGCCTGCAAGGCTGTGGAAGGATTTTTCTACCGAAGCTCAGAGGATGCATATCAGGGTGTCTGGGCAGTCCTACAAGACAGGTATGGAAGTCCATTTATTGTCCAAAGGGCCTACAGAGACAAACTTATGAAGTGGCCCAAGAAATCTGCAAATGACCCAGCAGCACTTAAAGAGTTTGCAAACTTCCTCCAAGGGTGTGCTGAGGCTATTCCCCACGTTAAGGGCCTGGCCATTCTAAATGATTGTGAGGAAAATCACAAGCTTCTGAAAAAACTGCCTGAGTGGTTAGTGCACAGATGGAGCCATATTGTTGTGGAAGAATTAGATAAATCTGGAGACTATCCGAGTTTTGCTCATTTTACTGAGTTCATGCAAAGAGAAGCCCGAATAGCCTGTAACCCAATTGCTTCCCCACTTTTGATGAGCCATAAATCTACTGATGAAAAGTTTCCAAAAACAGCCAAAGCTATAAACACGAATGTAAAAGCAAACAACTCCACCTTGGGGACAATAGAAAACTCCAAGCCAAAACCACTTTGCTAGGTTTGCAAAAGATGAGACACATGGTGTTGCCAAGTGTCCAGCATTTGCACCAAAGACAATGGATGAGAAGAAAGCCTTCATCTCTAAACACCAACTTTGCTTTGGGTGGTTGAGAAAGGGGTATACTATCAAAGACTGTAAAAGGCATCACATTTGTGGCACATGCAGTCGTCATCATCCAACCTGCATGCACATAGAGAGATACAAAACCAGTGGAACCAACGACCACAGATTCTGCAGTCACAGAAAGACATGTAAGCCAGGAGACTCACAAATCTGATCAATTCTCTGGTGGGAGTTCTTTGTCGCTTCAGAAAAGAACTGGTTGCTGTTGTCTGCGACATAGAAAAAATGTTCCATCAATTCCATGTCTCACCTGAAGCTCATAATTACCTGAGGTTTCTATGGTGGAAAGGTGGACATTTGGAAACGGAACCACGACAGTATAGGATGACAGTTCATCTTTTTGGGGCCACCCCCTCCCCTGGTTGTGCCAATTTTGGCTTAAAGTACTTAGCACAGCAGCATAAAGCAGACTACCCCTCAGCATCAGCATTCGTGGAGAAGAACTTCTATGTAGACGATGGACTTACCCGTGTCCCAACAGTTGAAGAGGCTAAGGAGCTGATTGTTGAAGCACAGAGACTGTGCAAATCTGCAAGTCTACATCTGCACAAGTTCAACTCAAACAGAAGGGAAGTTCTCTCCTGCATAGCCCCTTCTGAAAGGACAGTAACAACTGATCCTCTGTCCCTTAACCCCGATGTAACATCAGAAGGACACATACTTGGCATTCAGTGGTCCACAGAGAGGGACACACTCAGCTTCAACAACAACACAAGGGACCACCTCCCAACCCGGTCTCTTATCAGCCGTCGCCTCTTTGTATGACCCACTTGGGTTTGTCGCTCCTTTCACTTTGGAAAGATATGTGGTCCAGTGGTCCACAGAGAGGGACACACTCAGCTTCAACAACAACACAAGGGATCACCTCCCAACCCGGTCTCTTATCAGCCGTCGCCTCTTTGTATGACCCACTTGGGTTTGTCGCTCCTTTCACTTTGGTTGGGAAATGCATCCTGCAGGAGCTGTGTTGAAAGAGCATACAATGGGATGATCCAATTCCTGAGTATTTGCAGCCACGGTGGGAGGAGTGGAAAAACAGTCTCCAAAGGCTAAAAGAGGTCAGCGTACCCAGATGTTACCTCCCTGAAAAATTTTGGTAACATTGTGAGAGTGGAAATACACCACTTCTCTGATGCCAGTAATATAGGATATGGGTCATGCTCCTATCTGAGGTACAAGAATGATGAGGGCAAGGTCCACTGCAGCCTCATAATGGCAAAGGCAAGGGTCGCACCCACAAAGATCTTAAGCATCCCAAGACTTGAACTCTCGGCTGCAGTCACAGCAGCTAAGATGAGTGTTCTGCTCAAGGCTGAGCTGGAGATGAAAATTGATGAGGAATTCTTCTGGACTGACTCACAGGTAGTGTTGGCCTACATTAACAATGAAGCACAAAAGTTTCATGTGTTTGTCGCCAACCATGTCCAACTTATTAGAGAGAGCACAGCTTTAAATCAATGGCACTATATTGATACAACACAAAATCCAGCTGATCCTGCCTCTAGAGGCCTACACATAGCAGACATATCTTCAGTTAACTAGTTTTCAGGACCCAAGTTTCTGTGGGAACCAGAAGTGCTCCCAACCCCAAAGCCATCATGTGAGCTACTCCTTGGTGACCCAGAAGTCAAGTCGATCCAAGTTCTTGCAACCCAGGTCAGCGACCACAGTGATATTCTTAGCTGTTTAAGCCGATTTTCCTCCTGGACAACACTTGTTAAGGTGGTGGCAAGAATCAAAAGACTGAGAGCTGAACCAAAGCAGCAAAGAGACCTTGTGACTGTTGAGGAACGTAGGAGAGCTATTGAGGTGGTGATTAAACTTGTACAAAGGCAAGCCTTTCCACAAGTGTTAAAGGCACTTAGTGGGAGTTCTCAACTAAACAGTCTTCCAAAGTCAAGTCCTCTTCATTGCTTCAACCCAATTCTGGATGAGGGACTTATTTGTGTTGGCAGAAAACTGAATGGCTTCACACTCAGTCATGAACTAAAGCACCCCATCATTCTCCCAAAAGATAGCCACATTACAAAAATGATCCTTTTTCACTATCATGCCAATATCTGTCATCAGGGTAGGAGCCAAACCCTCACAGAGCTCAGAGCCAATGGATTTTGGCCTATTGGTGTGAGCAAATTGGTTGCTAAATTGATACAAAAATGTGTGCAATGTAGAAAGCTCAGACGACCAGTTGAGAAGCAACAGATGTCTGAACTCCCCAAAGAACGGTGTGAGGTCTCACCTCCCTTTGCCTTCACCGGAATGGATTGTTTTGGCCCATTTGTTGTTGTCTTCTCGAGCGATTCATATCGAATTTCTTGAAGATATGTCCACGGATGCATTCATCAGTGCCCTGAGATGTTTCATTAGTCTTAGGGGAGCTTTTTGTCAACTTTGCTGTGACCAGGGCACAAACTTTGTGGGGGCTAAAAATGAGTTCAAAGAAGCCCTAAAGCAGTGTGATATTAAGGCATTGGAAGCTTTCCTAATGGACAGACAGTGTGAGTTTGTGTTCAATGCTCCATCAGCAAGTCATGCAGGTGGCATCTGGGAGTGGCAAATCTGGACCATCAGCAATGTACTAAATGTTACGATTGCTCAGTGTCCAGGCAGATTGGACAATGCCTCCCTCAGAACGCTCTTCTATGAAGCAATGGCTGTAATAAATAGTCGTCCATTAAATGTTGACACAATCAACGATCCTAAGTCTCTTGAGCCCCTAATTCCAAACCATTCTGATGAAATCCAAGGTTGTTTTACCACCTCCTGGAAAGTTTGTGAAAGCAGACATGTATGCTGCAAAAAGGTGGCACCGAGTCGATATCTAACTGAACAGTTTTAGAGTCGGTGGAAAAGAGAATACCTGTTGAACATTTCCTTAAGACAAAAATGGCACAAACTCAAGCGCAACCTAAAGGTGAATGACATAGTTATAATCCAGGAAGACACTCTTCCACGGAGTGAGTGGCAATTAGGGCGAGTGGTTGAAGCTTTAGATGCGACTGATGGTTTCATTTGTTGAGTCAAGGTGCAAGTTGGCCAGCAAAAGTCAAGTGGGAACAAAAACTGTCTCAGCAAACCCTCAGTCATTGAACACCCAATTCAGAAGTTAGTACTTCTCCTTGAAAATGAATAAATGACTTATTTTCAAAGATACACTTACAGACACAATAAGCCCACTGCTTTGCTTAAGGTGACCTATGACCTGTTTGTATGTGAGACCACGATATTTATGTCTTATCCTTTATTATAGCCTAGAAATCCTGCATGATTCACCTTTTGTTCATCTGGTTGAGCTTGTTCATCATAGCATGATTTGATGGGAGTGTAAGTGACTTTAAGGGCTGCTACTCAAAGTCCATTATTCATGTTCCCGGTGCTGGGAGCTGCGAACCCCAGAATCTGAATGGAAGATATCAGAAGTCACTGGCCTCGTTTTTCACTCACTACAGAGATGTTTTCCGTTTGTGAATTCACATGGTATGTTATTTAATCTCAATGACTGTTGCTGAAATTATATTCATTTAAACTGTTTGCACGTTCTGAGAGGTTTTGTTTGTGTTTGGTGCATCTATACAGTTCACTTCTTCAAGAACATTGAGTAGCCTGCTAGCCTAGCTACTAGCTAAATCTGGGAGTTTTGCACCCCTTTGGCAAGCGGAGCGAGGTATGTGTGATTTATAACATGCTCATATATGCAATGTAAGGCTGCACAGTACCCTTTAGTGGCTGTTTAGTGTTTTTTATGCAATATTAAGAGGCTACATGTTGTTTTGGCACCAATTCTGTCATTGTATGTACTTTTGCTTTATTTGAGCCAATTAATTCAGCTGGGGTGTTTTGTTTTTATGATTGTGCGAGTGTAAATGATGTACTTTAAGTTGTTTTGTTTTTTTTTGGGGGGGGGGTGTATTTCAATTTTTGTTTTAATGTGATTTGAGTTTATTTGCCTCTCATTTGTTTGTTATTTATCTTTCACGGTGTTCAACGAGAATGCAATAAATAAGATGGCACCCGTCAGAGACTCTCTGCAGTTATTGTATTTCTTTAGATACCAAGGGGCTGCTACAGTCCAGATTGATAAGAGCACTTGCAATCTTGAGAAGAAAGTTCAAAGAACACAAGGGTGAACTACAAAAGACCAAAGAAAGTACAAGTTTGGAAGAGAGAAAAGAAACGGAGCTGGTTGTCATTAAACTTGTTCAAGAGAAAGCTTTCGCAGAAGAGATAAAGAGTCTGAAAGCAAAGAAAACAGTTTCCAAGATAAAAGACTGTAAACTGTACAAACTAAGTCCATTTCTGGATGAAGAAGGACTCCTCAGAGTTGGCGGACGTTTGAGTCAAGCGGTGCTACACCCACCTGTGAAGCATCCAGCAATACTCTCCAAGGACAGTCATATTTCAACTTTGCTAATCAGACATTTTCATTCGAAAGTTCAGCACCAAGATTGTGGAATGACAATGCATGAACTGCAAGCCAATGGTTGGTGGATCCTTGGAAGCAGCCGTGCAATTTCATCATACATCTTCAAAAGTGTCAAGTGCTGCAAGTACAGAAGGAAAACAGAGAACCAAAGTATGGGAGATTTACCAGTAGACCGGACAGAACCTACTCCACCCTTCACTTATGTCGGAATGGATTGTTTTGGACCGATTTACGTCAAAGACGTACGAAGGGAGCTCAAGAGATATGAACTCATACTAACCTGTCTATGTTCACGAGCCATACATATCGAAGTAGTAGACGGCCTAAGTACAGACACATTCCTCAATGCTTTGCGAGCATTTATTGCAATCAGAGGGAATGTTCGTCAACTAAGATGTGACAAAGGAACCAATTTTGTTGGTGCCCAGAGAAAGTTAGCAAATCTCATGAAAGATATGGATCAAGAGAAAGTGAAAGTACTTGGATGTGAATTTCTCATGAATCCCCCAGCAGCAAGCCACATGGGTGGAGTGTGGGAAAGGCAGATAAGGACCATCCGTAGTGTTCTTTCAGCTATCCTTGACCAGTCAGCAAAGAGACTTGACAGCACATCTTTGAGAACCTTGTTGTATGAAGTTATGGCGATTGTCAACAGCAGGCCACTGTCAGTAGAACATTTGAACAATCCAACAGGTCCTAAACTGTTAGCACCTAACCACGTCCTAACTATGAAGTCAACCATTGTTCAACCTCCACCAGGAGAGTTCATGAAAGAAGACCTATATCTACAAAAGAGATGGAGAAGAGTACAATATTTGGCCAATGGGTTTTGGATCCGTTGGAGGAAAGAATATTTGCTCATCTTGCAACCAAGACAGAAATGGAATGCACACAGAAGAGATCTTAAGATAAATGATGTAGTGCTTCTACGAGAAGATCTTGCACCATGCAACGAATGGAAGCTCGCCAAAGTCACAGATGTCTATCCTGGAACAGATAACAAAGTGAGAAAGGTGCGACTTTTGGTTAGTGAAAAGACATATGACAAACATGGTAAGCTTACGACTAAAACAGTTTCACTTGTACGACCTATACACAAGGTTATTGTTTTGCTGGAAGCAGACTAAGGTTTTACAGTTATTTTTCATGTTCACACTATGTGTCAGTTTGATTTTAAGTCATAGAAATCCTACAGTAAGAGTTGTGAGATTTGGTGGGAGTTTAACTGCCACATTTTCATTTCCATTTAATTTCTGTGTATTATGTTGTTATGGTTGAGCGCCACCAGAGGGCGCTGTGGTGCAAGAGTAGGCCTTTGTATGCAGAGTTGAGGTTAATTGCATCAGAAGAAGCAATCTCTAGTGAGAAAAAGGAAGCATGATTAAAAGTATGGACACTAAGCTAAAAGTTTAAGAAGATAAAGAAGATTAAAGGAAATAAGAAAACCAAGGCTAATTCCTCTCTCGGTACTCAGCCAATGAGGTATTTTGTCTGTACTGGCGATCTGTCCAGGGTGGACCCTGCTTCTCACCCAAAGATGCTGGGATAGGCTCCAGCCCTCCCGCGACCTGAAAAGGATTAAGTGGAAGAAGATGGATGGATGGATGGATGGATTTTGTTGAAGTAGTTTTATTGTCTTTATTGATTTATCCAATTATTATTATTTTTCTTTAAGCTAATTATTGTCTTGTCTGTTTTTTAGTTTTCATGGTGTGTTTATAAGTCTATACCAAGATGGACTGAATAAATTCATCTGTTGAGGAAACCACTTGTGTCTGTCGGTACCTGGAAGAATTATATGTTGGATATTTTGATGTTTTTTGAGTGAATGACAGCAACATCACCTCCCCGGCCACCAGGACGGGGTTTGTCGATGTAGGTGAACGTGGAAGGTGTGGTCTCATTGAGTGAAAAATAGACCAGGGGTTTGTGCCATGTTTCAGTGATGCAAAGAAAATCTAGGTTATTGTCAGTGATGAAGTTGTTCAGGATAAGGCTTTTATTGTTTAGTGAGCATGTGTTGAGTAAAGCCAGTTTCAGGTGCCATTGCTTTGGGACAGGTTGAGAGGACTGAGGAATGAGGTGGAAATTGGACGGATTTACATGGGATTTACTGCGATGATGTGGAAAGTCTTGGAGGTCCAGGATGTCATATTTATTGTTAAGCTGGATGCTATGAAGGGGCACCTGAGGGGATCGTTTCTTTCTCCAGTGATGAGGAGCAACCAGGGACCAGAGCACAGGATTGTGTGGAGTGGAGCTTGCAAGTTTCTTAAACTTGGTCCCCTGCCAAGTCCAGGTGGCATCCGACTCAGTGATCAGCTGAGAAGCTGGTGGAGAGGCAGCTTCAGAGGGGGAGGGATCAGTGACAGGACTGTGGAGGATGCAAAGTTTGGTTGAGTGGAATGGATGATGATAGTGTCCATTTGAAGTTTAGCTTCATGGATCTGGTGAAGTTTGGATATTCTTGGTTCCAACTCAGGATGGTGCAGTTGATGCAGCCAGATGGAGAGGTGAGTGGAGCCATAATTGAGTGTGATAGTGGCACGGGCCCAGCAATTGGGCCCGTTGTAGAGATGAATGTAGTGAACTGGGCAGGTTTAGATGGCAGATGAGTCCTGGGAGCATCTACAGATCCTGGGAAATGTAGCACTAATGCTAACAACAAGCTAGCCAGCAAATGGCGTCTGGCTCAAGGCAGGAAAAGATGATAAAAAAATTCAAGGTTGGCAGACTCGATTGTCAAAAGTAGAGGTACCAGATAAAGAGGCATGATGGATAAAACAGTTTGCCAGAAGTGTACCAGTTGACAGTGGCTGAAATTTTTTTTAAAAAAGGCAGTTTTTGGGAGCTGATTTGACCGAGGTGACAGGGTGCCATGCATGTGCATACCAAATAAAGGTGTAGAGGAGGTTCACGGATCATCAGGAGAACTGTGTGATAAATGTGGGCAAGGTGGTTAGGGGGTCATTGGGGTGTGAAGGACATAGGAATGTGATTGACGGCTGCATGTTAGGTATAATTACACCTTATGTTGAATCCCATTTTTTTAAATTTTAGAACATATTCAACTCAGGGTTATTATTTTATGATCTTTTTCTCCCCCTCTTCTCAGTGTTGTGCGCCAATCTTAGTTATATTCTCCACTGACATGTTTTCCCAGAGCTGGTGTTATTGCTAAAATGGTTTGAGTTGGAAAACCAAACACAGCCTGACACAGCACTCCATCACCTGGCCTGATGATGTCATGATGTCATAAATACGCCACTACCACCGGGACCCCACCTTCCTCTTTGCACATGATTCTGGCTTGGAAGCCATGCACAGGGGTGTGTGTGTGTGTGTGTGTGTGTGTGTGTGTGTGTACAAATTGGTAACATTGTTTGGAGGTGGGAGGGTGACAAAAGTGTGTTTTTAAAACCCCCATCACCAGGTTGTTAAGTTGTTCCAGACTATGCTGCAACGGAGTTGGGTGTCAATGGGGTTATGTCTCGAAACAGTCCACCCTTTGAGCTTCAATTGCCAGGTTCAGCCTCTCAAGTCAGGCATTCATGGTGGAGGTGTTGCCATCAGAGTGGTTAGTGCCGCTGGTCATTGGTGTTAAGAATGTCTTTTTTTTCTGTTCATGCTGTTTCCATTACTACAATTATATTTAAATTTGGTATGTTTTGACTATAATTTATACATTGTTTTTACAGGTACCTCAAATAAAATACTAATTAAAAGTTTATTGTTTTATGTGGCTGGAAAACAAATGTTATGATAAAATGTATGACCTACGTCATTAGATAAGAGTAAATGAGTGTGCACACAGGAAAAGATCAGCACCAATGTGGGGACCAGAGATCACGGAATGCCAATGCCATTAAATAAATTGCAGTCGATAGCAGATAAAGTAATTATCCAGTTCTCAAGATTGGAGTCAAACTGTTTGTATAGGACAACTAAACCAACACTAATTTCATAAAGACTAGAATACTGGACTAAGTGTTTACTGTTGTACTAGGAGCTCTGTGATACTTTGTCCATTAACTGAGATTGTTTAATTAGCAAGGTCTTAAGCAACATATGTTGCTGTTCTTCAGGGCCCTTCTATGGCACAGGACAAATGTGGAAGGAACCATTTGGCTTTAGAAAGTGAAGCCCTGGGCTGTGGCATTAACATAGGAGAAAGCCTATATGCCATGTAATTAGGCCGACATGTGACAAGGATGAGGGCTACAGCTGCAATGTGTTTAAAGTAGACACCCTCTTTTCCTGATCCTAAACCTAAGCATTACCCTGACCTTAACCAAGAAGTTTTAGTGGCTAATCCTAACATTACTCTGATTATAGTGTGTAACCTTAAAACTGTTTCCTTAGTTGCCAAAGTAATAAACAAGTAAAGATGAAAATAAAATAAGATGGAAAACACAAGAGAAAAGGAGAAAAACAGTGCACAGATTTGTGTCCTGTATGACAGAGAATTGTTTTACACATCCCCCACCTTCCTGACATGCACTCCCAGTTTTTGAAATGTTTCCCGCCTCCCAGTAAAGAGTCGAAGGTGGTATGAGCTGATCCAATCCGCTGTATCGGTATCAGGTTCGATCCAGGCAAAATAGCGGGAGTGGTATCGGTAAGAAATAAAAGTAATTTACTGATCCAATATATTAATAATAATAAAATGAAGGCGCGATCATGTTCTCAGCCGCGCTACGCGCAGCTTCTGTACGCAAAGACAAGTGTCACATCATTGGAGCTTGTCTGTGGGACTCGCCTCAGTATGTTGCTGTGTGCTACCAGCATTTACAGTTTTACACCACCAACTTGATAAAACACTTGCAAAAGTATCACACGCAAAGGAGTATGCTGAATTATGTCAAGAACCGAGCAGAAGGACGTGTGTCGCATAGCTGCAGCTGCTGCTTTTCTAGCTCAGGAGGCTGGGTGCTAAAAGTGAAACCTAAAAAAAAAAATTAAACTGAAAGTAAAAACCAGACTGGACTGTACCTTTCAGGACAGAGTCTTACAGTTGATGAAAGGTAGGTGACAGAAACATAAATAGCAAAAACATTTTTTGTATTTTTGTATTCTGTTTGTATTTTGTATACTTTATAATCCCAGGGGGTGCAAGGCTACATAAACATGAAATGGAACAGGAATGACTTAAGTAAGAGCAAACCTAAAAACTAAGAATGGACAGAGAATAACATCATAAACACTACTAAATAAACCGAGGACAAGGAGAATACTTATGATAATAATAATAATAATAATAATAATAATAATAATAATAATAATAATAATAATGGATGACAAAAATACAACTTAAAGGGTTACTTCCTTTATTTTCAGATTGACAGCATTTTTTACCTCATGCATAGTGGCACTTTGAATTTCATCTGAATGTGTACTGAAATATTGAGCTTCAAAGTTTTGTATAAACTTGCATTTAAAACTTCAAAATGCACATTTACATGGTGCTGACCAGTGAAATGCTGCCAATGTTGCAAAATTTAAAATAAAAAATGCAACAGCGTTGCTCAACTGAGTCAAATTTGTAATATATTCTTTGACTTTTAGATTTCTGTTTTTATATGTGTACAAAATGCAACTAGTCATTAACAAAATACAGTGGGGCAAAAAAGTATTTAGTCAGCCACCAATTATGCAAGTTCTCCCACTTAAAAGATGAGAGAGGTCTCCAATTTTCATCATAGGTATACCTCAACTATGAGAGACAAAATGAGAAAAAAAAATCCAGAAAATCACATTGAAGGATTTTTAAAGAATTTATTTGCAAATTATGGTGGAAAATAAGTATTTGGTCACCTACAAACAAGCAAGATTTCTGGCTCTCATAGACCTGTAACTTCTTCTTTAAAAGGCTCCTCTGTCCTCCACTCGTTACCTGTATTAATGGCACCTGTTTGAACTCGTTATCAGTATAAAAGACACCTGTCCACAACCTCAAACAGTCAGACTCCAAACTCCACTATGGCCAAGACCAAAGAGCTGTCAAAGGACACCAGAAACAAAATTGTAGACCTGCACCAGGCTGGGAAGACTGAATCTGCAATAGGTAAGCAGCATGGTGTGAAGAAATCAACTGTGGGAGCAATTATTAGAAAATGGAAGACATATAAGACCACTGATAATCTCCCTCCATCTGGGGCTCCACGCAAGATCTCATCCCGTGGGGTCAAAATGATCACGAGAACGGTGAGCAAAAATCCCAGAACCACATGGGGGGACCTAGTGAATGACCTGCAGAGAGCTGGGGCCAAAGTAGCAAAGGCTGCCATCAGTAACACACTACACCGCCAGGGACTCAAATCCTGCAGTGCCAGACGTGTCCCCCTACTTAAGCCAGTACATGTCCAGGCCCGTCTGAAGTTTGCTAGAGAGCATTTGGTTGATCCAGAAGAGGATTGGGAGAAATGTCATATGGTCGGATGAAACCAAAATAGAACTTTTTGGTAAAAACTCAACTTGTCGTGTTTGGAGGAGAAAGAATGCTGAGTTGCATCCAAAGAACACCATACCTACTGTGAAGCATGGGGGTATAAACATCATGCTTTGGGGCTGTTTTTTTGCAACGGGACCAGGACGACTGATCCGTGTAAAGGAAAGAATGAATGGAGCCATGTATCGTGAGATTTTGAGTGAAAACCTCCTTCCATCAGCAAGGGCATTGAAGATGAAACGTGGCTGGGTCTTTCAGCATGACAATGATCCCAAACACACCGCCCGGGCAACGAAGGAGTGGCTTCGTAAGAAGCATTTCAAGGTCCTGGAGTGGCCTAGCCAGTCTCCAGATCTCAACCCCATAGAAAATCTTTGGAGGGAGTTGAAAGTCCACGTTGCCCAGCGACAGCCCCAAAACATCACTGCTCTAGAGGAGATCTGCATGGAGGAATGGGGCTAAATACCAGCAACAGTGTGTGAAAACCTTGTGAAGACTTACAGAAAACGTTTGACCTCTGTCATTGCCAACAAAGGGTATATAATAAAGTATTGAGATGAACTTTTGTTATTGACCAAATACTTATTTTCCACCATAATTTGCAAATAAATTCTTTAAAAATCAGACAATGTGATTTTCTGGAATTTTTTTTTTCTCATTTTGTCTCTCATAGTTGAGGTATACCTATGATGAAAATTGGAGACCTCTCTCATCTTTTACAGTGGGAGAACTTGCACAATTGGTGGCTGACTAAATACTTTTTTGCCCCAATGTATGTTCTGTACTTTTGTTGTTTTAAATAAGAGAGACGGTATTGGGTTTGGATCGGTATAGGCCGAAACTCAAAGTCACAGTATCGGTATCGGTCTTGAAAAAGTGGTATTGTGGGGGCATGGTGTTGGACTTCTCCACCCAGGGAACAATGGACGGAAAGAGGAGGTGTCACTGGGGGGTTTCAGAAGGGACAGTAAGGACTATGTGTCCCCCGGGAAGAGGAGTAAATGCCGGGCCGCTGGGAGAATGGTGTGAGAGTGGCACCGGCGTTATGTCATGTTAATGTGCCACACAGGCTTTGTTCTAGACATAATGTGTTATGATCGGAAGGTCTGGGTCTCGATGCATGGGAATAAGGATATAAAAGAGGGAGGCGCAGAGACCCGTTATTAGCTTTTGCGATACTGTTTGTTGGAGAAAGAATAAAGTTCTTGTGTCGTTCAGCTCGTTCCCTCGCCTGCATCCTTTCTCCACACTGGTGACCCCGACGTGATGGACAGCGAGACAAGCACCGGCCCGGAGACTACCTGGAGGGAGAGCACCAATGCCGCGTGAGCTGTTTCAGTCAAGCTCCCAGACTTCTGGCTTCACGACCCGACAGCGTGGTTTTGGCACATAGAAGCCCAGTTTGCACTCCGCAGGATAACAACACATGCCGCAAAGTACTACTATATGGTCGCTGCGCTGGACACGTGCGCCACGCAACAGGTGACAAGCCTGCTCCAGGAGCCGCCGGCCCAGGGGAAATATGAGGTGCTCAAGAGGATGCTTCTCCAGCGCTATACCCTTTCAGACAGCGAAATGGCGGACAGACTCCTAACATGTTCAGAGTTGGGGGACAGATCATCTGTAGAGCTAATGGAGATCATGTTGGCGCTGATGGGTAGAAACAACGAGTCTTTCCTGTTCGCCCACCTGTTTCTCAAGAACCTACCGGCTGCAGCGAGGGCGATTCTGGCCAACTCATCGTTGCTGGTGACAAAGGACTACCACACACTGGCGCAAGAAGCGGATCGCATCATTTTGGCGACCAGAACACTCAGCGTGAATGCAGCGGCACTGGTGTCCAGGAGGGATTCCAACGAGGTCGAGGAGCCTTTGGTGGTAGCCGGAGCAGACGCCACGAGACGCAGGAATGGGGTGATCTGCTTCTATCATCGCCATTTCGGCTCAAATGCCCAGCAATGCATGCCACCATGCCAATTCAAGAAGTCGGGAAACAGCATGGCCAGCAGTCAGTAGCAGCTGTGACCGCTGGTGACAGAAACAAGCTGCTGTATGTCACAGACGCATGTTCGGGGAGACGGTTTCTGGTGGACTCCAGCTCCCAGAAGAGCCTCATCCTGCTGGTCAATGCAGACAGGGCGGCAGGGGGCAGTGGTCCCGAGCTTACAGCTGCCAACGGATCCACCATCAGATCATTTGGTGAGTGGACACTGACAATATGCTTACACAGATGCAACTTTCAGTGGAACTTTGTGGTAGCTCCATGTTCCACCCCCATTTTAGGTGCAGATTTTTTTATGTGCTTATAGGTTATTAGTTGATGTTGCTAATAGGAGATTAGTGATGCTGTCTCTTTTGCCTCTCTGCCCTGTACAGCTCAGGGAGCGGGGTCAGCAACAC
This sequence comes from Pholidichthys leucotaenia, assembly GCA_020510985.1. Taxonomy (NCBI): domain Eukaryota; kingdom Metazoa; phylum Chordata; class Actinopteri; order Cichliformes; family Pholidichthyidae; genus Pholidichthys; species Pholidichthys leucotaenia. The sequence continues at coordinate 152,927,433 of CM035839.1, read as the reverse complement.
TGGCTAACGTTATAGCTCCAGGGAGTAAGTACCAACAGTTACTCGCACAGTTCCCAGTACTCATAGTCCCGACATTTGGCTATGATAACAAAACACGGGGTTGAACATTTCATAACTACAAAAGGGCCACTGGTATTCGCACAACCTCAGCGCCTGGACGCAGCTAAACTGGCCAGTGCGTGTGAGGAGTTTGCCAGCTTAGAACAGTTGGGCATTGTCAAGCACTCCAACAGCCCGTGGGCATCCCCGCTACACATGGTGCCTAAAGCCAACGGGTCGTGGCGACCATGCAGCGATTTCCGGTGCTTGAACAACACTACGGAACACGATCACTATCCTATTCCACACATCCAGGATTTTTTCGTGCACCTGGCTGGGGTGCGTGTTTTTTCCAAAGTGGATCTGGTCCGGGGTCAACTGGACCATGCATGGTCCGCATGCACCTGGTGCATGCAGAAGACGTTCCAAAAACAGTGGTTATAACTCCTTTTGGCCTTTTCAAGTTTTTATGCATGCCATTCGGATTAAAAGGCGCAACGCAGACCTTCCAGAGGATGATGGATGCAGTGCTTCATGGCTTGCCCTTCGTGTTTATCTACTTAGATGACATTCTGGTAGCCAACGTGTCAGAGGAGGAGCACAGTGCCCATCTCAAGACAGTTTTCCAGAGGTTGGAAGCGCACGGTTTGATAGTTAACCCGGCAAAGTGTCAGTTCGGTGTGCCAGTGATTGACTTTTTTGGCCACCGCATTTTGCCAGAGGGCGCAATCCCGTTACCAGACAAGGTGCGCGAGGTGTCGGATTTTCTGCATCCGCAGACAGTGAGGGCACTACAGGAGTTTTGGGGAATGGTTAATTTTTACAACCGTTTCCTTCCCCGAGCAGCCCAGCTGATGCAGCCTTTGTATGCTGCACTTAAAAAAAAGAAGCCTGCAGAAAACATCGACTGGACTCCCGAGCGAGACCAGGCTTTTACAAATGTCAAAACAGCGCTTGCAGATGCCATATTGCTAGCTCATCTGGATCTGTCGGCACAGATAGTGCTCACCACAGATGCATCTGATGTTGCCATAGGGGCAGTGGTGGAGCAGTGCATCTTAGGTTCGTGGCAGCCGCTCGCATTTTTCAGCAAAACTTTGCACGACAACGAATGCAAATACAGCACATTCAATAGAGAATTGCTGGCTCTCCACCTGGCGACGTGCCATTTCCAGTTCTGGCTGGAGGGGCGCGAGTTCAACGTATTCGTAGACCACAAGCCACTGATGTACGTCATGTCCAAGGTTTCCGAACCGTGGTCGTCGGCTTGGCAGCAACGGCAGTTGGCTGCAATTTCGGACTTTACGACCGACATTCAACACATTGCCGGTTAACTCAATGTCCTGGCCGATTGCCTGTCACGCACATTAATCGCTCTGGTCTACATGGGAATAGATTTCCCTGCCATGGCCACAGAGCAAGCCGGAGACCCGGACATTTGCGCTCTCCAGTCTGCACCAACAGGGTTAAGGCTGGAGAGCAGGATGGTGCAAGAAGGGTGCCCTCCCTTGCTCTGCAACGTCTCCATTGGCCGCCCACGCCCGGTGGTTCCGAGCTCTTGGTGCAGTCGCATTTTCGAGTCGGTCCACTTCCTTTCGCACCCGGGAGTGCGCGCTTCAGTGAAGCTAGTGTGGGCGAAATTCATCTGGCTGCACTTGCACGAGGATGTGAAAGAGTAGGCTGCAGCTTGCGTCGCATGCCAGTGGGCCAAAGTACACAAGCATACCAGAGTTCCCCTCGAGCCGTTCCAAATCCCAGCCAGGAGGTTTGACCACGTCCTCGTGGATTTGGTGGGACCCCTCCCACCGTCGCAAGGTTTCACTCACCTTTTGACAATCGTGGACCACACCACGCGCTGGCCTGAAGTCGTCCCACTGGCTTCTACCACGTCCGCAGAAGTGGCGCATGCTTTTTTGTTGGCTTGGGTTGCACATTTCGGATCTCCATCGGACATCACATCCGACAGGGATCCACAATTCATTTCAGAACTCTGGTCCACGATGGCCCAGAGCCTGGGGGTCAAAATTCATTGCACTACCATGTACAACCCCCAGGCTAACAGGTTATGCGAGCATTTTCATAGGTCGCTTAAAGCAGCACTCAGAGATTCGCTCACGGACACAAATTGGGTCGACCACCTGCCTTGGGTTCTTTTAGGGTTGCGCTACACACCTAAGGAGGATTTGGCAGCATCCCCAGCAGAACTCGTTTTTTCTCAGCTGCTGCGGATCCCCGTAGAGTTTTTACCGGAAAATCCTGCGTCCAAGACTGATCCGCCCACGCAATTTTTACACAGTACGGAGGCTGTGAGTGTACCAGGCCCGGCCCACCATTGTTTTCCCTGCACATTCATCCTAAAAAGCTTGCAGAATGCCAGTTTGGTTTTTGTCAGGCACAATGCGCACTGGACCCCACTGCGCCCACCGTACGACGGACCGTTCAGGGTGTTGGAACTGTGGGCGAAGCATTTTGTGTTAAGACTTGGGGGGACGTAGGGAGACCGTCTGCTTCAACAGGCTGAAGCCCCCTTTTGTGTTGGCAGATGAGCAGGTGGTGTTGGTCCAAGCTCCCCGGCGTGGACACCCACCGTTGGTGGCTCCGCAAGTTGGTGATCCCTTGGCAAGGACCTGCGCTCGTGAAGCTGATGTGTCTTCTCCCCCTCCCTTTTTCCCTCCACAGACTGACGTGCCCTCCTGTACACCCTGCCAGCAGGGCGATTCGACTGGATCGGCGACCACCCGCTACAGCTGCTATGGGCGCCAGCTCAAGCCCAAAGGATGGGGGGGGGGGGGTTAGTGCCCTTTCTGGGTGTTCGGGGGGGGGGGGTGCTGTGTGGGGGCATGGTGTTGGACTCCTCCACCCAGGGAACAATGGACTGATAGAGGATGTGTCACCGGGGGGTATTAGACAGGACAGTAAGGACTATGCACCCCCCGGGGAGAGGAGTAAATGCTGGGCCGTTGAGAGAATGATGTGAGAGCGGCACCGGCATTTTGTCATGTTAATGTGCCACACAGGCCTTGTTTTAGACATGATGTGTTATGGTCGGAAGGTCCGGGTCTCGATGCATGGGAATAAAGATATAAAAGAGGGATGCACAGAGACGCAGGATTAGCTTTTGCTATACTGTTTGTTGGAGAAAGAATAAAGTTCTTGTGTCGTTCAGCTCTTTGCGCGCCTGCATCCTTTCTCCACAGTATCAGCTCATCCCTAGTATGAAGATGTCTCCTGACAAAATGGCAACATCTTACACATCTCGAAATAGCATTGGTTTCCAATGACAACACTCAAATACAACACCTATAAGACAATGATTGGATGCAATGTTTTCACCAGCACCATGTCCGTTTGTCTGTTAGTAGGATTATGCAAAAACTACCAGACAGATTTTGAAAAAACTTTCACCAGAGGTGGCCCTTGGACTATGGATGAACCCATTAGATTTTGGAGGTGGTCCTGTCTCCCCTATCTTGCAATGTAAAAGGAAGTGGGAAAGAATCTGCATTCTGATGCAGATCACCTCTAAAATCTAATGGGTTCATCTGTAGCTTAAGGGCCACCTCAGCTAAAAATTTCAACAAAATCCATCGTGTATGTAGCACACGCAAGCTAGATTGAACTCTGCAATTCCCTCTAATGAACTTTGTTCCCTCCATTTATGAACTCATAACTGTGCTCACAGTTTCATCACCCCCACAGGATCCAAGCAGTTTCTGGGTGCATTCCAGAGATGCCTCCTCCCCTTTCTCCTTCTCAGCAACATTGAAGTCACACCTTAGTGTGAAACAGAGCACTGTCAGGACGTGGGTTGGCGTCTTGTTTGGCGTCTTGTTTCCTCTTTGTGTTGCATTTGTTGCATTTATTGCATTTACCCTTTATTCTTCTCACACAACACAACACGCTGCCATCTACAGAAGTTCTCTGACGACTCTGCGATCGTCGGCCTCATCTCCAACGGAGATGAAGCTGAGTACAGAGGACTTATCCAGGACTTCGTGGACTGGTGCCATCGGAACTGCCTCCAGATCAACGCGAGGAAAACTAAGGAGCTGGTGGTGGACTGCCGCAGGCAAGGACAACCCCTCACAGCACCAGTAAACATACAGGGAACAGACATTGAGATGATGACATCCTACAAGTACCTTGGTGTTCATCTGAACAATAAACTAGACTGGTCACACAATACCGACGCACTCTACAAGAAGGGACAGCGCAGGCTGTTCCTACTGAGGAGGCTCAGGTCTTTTGGTGTACAAGGGGCATTGCTGAAGACATTCTACGACACGGTGGTGGCATCAGCTATCACTTTTGGAGTGGTCTGCTGGGGCAACGGCATTACAGCGGCCGATAGGAAGAGACTGAACAAACTGATCAAGAAAGCTAGATCTGTCCTGGGGAAACGCCTTGACCCAGTGGAGGAGATAGGAGAGAGAAGGATAGTGGCTAAACTGTCATCTCTGCTGGAGTCCGAGTCCCACCCTATGCAGGACATACTGAACGCACTGAGGAGCTCATTTAGCAGTAGACTACATCGTCCTAGGTGCGCAACCGAGAGGTTTCGCAGGTCCTTCCTACCTACGGCTGTCAGACTGTATAACCTAAGCAGGGCTGCTCGCAGAGATAGCAAAAAAATCGTGACAACCTAATAGTATTGAATGCAAAAGACGCAACAGACTTACACAAATAGTCCCCTCCAGTATACTGTACAACTAGGACAATATCAGTTACTATGGAGGGTGACGATATGTATGGGCACATATTCATACTATTTAGGATAACTAAGTAGACGGTTATGCTGTTTATTTCATCTTGCTACAATGCTCCGCACTTTGTATATATATTTATATATTTATGTGTACGTACTGTATGTATATTCACTGCTCTTATTTTTATTTTTCTTATCTTCTTAATTATTGCTCTGAGTGTTGCTATCCCTGTGCTGTTGCAATCCTGGAATTTCCCCATTGTGTGACTAATAAAGGCTTATCTTATCTTATCTTATCTTATTTATGTTTCTTGTCACCAGGTCAAGGCCTCTAACCCACATCCTCACTTTAAGTTCATCTTCTGGGTTTTTTCTGCATTTATTATTGTTTATTTTCTTCATCCTGTTTGTTATTTTAGTTCTTATATTGTTGAATTTAATGTGTGATTATTTCTACTCTTAGTCTTGCCTGGTTTGTGTGTTATTTAGTTCTTGATTATTCACAACTGTGTTGTCTTCTGTAATTAGTTTACCTGCCTTATTTAAAGGATGCAGCCCCTCTGTGGGGTGCTGCATCATTCTCTGTTCTGTTGGCGTTTCACACACACTTTTGTCCTGTTTGAGTCCTGTCTGCCTGTGAGTTTAGTCTGCCTTGCCAAGCCCTGCCTGTTTAGCCTTTTGTGTTCAGCTTCTGAGCTGTGTTTATGTTAATTATTAAAATGATTAATGCTCGCTATGCATCTGGGTGCTGCTCTCTGCCCCGAGGGGTGATCCATGACAAGCACAGGTGCTAAAGAAGACTCCCTACTGAGACCTCGGGGGTTGTGTGACTGCAATCCTGAAGTGATGAATTGAGGGAAGATCCACATTTGACCCTGTCTACATTCCTTGTTTGTCATAAAAGTTTGTGCATGTTTTCTTAATTATGAATTCTTCTAGAGTAGACAAAATCATGTAGGAATGTTGTTGTAGATAAATATGAACATTTATTCTCGCAGGAATTATCCTTTATGGTTCCCTTCAGTTTTGTCCTCACTCGATACTCAATACTACCCCAGTGAGTCATGTGACTAGTCAAAAAGAGAGCCACTCTCATTTGCTGAGACCTCCTGAAACTCCACCACCGAGGAAAAACATAGCCTTATCACACATTGAACACTATGTTCTGCCTCTTTTTCCTTCTGGCCTCAGGAGAGGGAGCTTTGCTCACACTCTCTCCTGCTTTCACACAGCTCTTCTCTTTTTACTCAAGGTAAATGCAGTTTCTTTTTGTTCTTAAAATGTTCTCTTCACTTAAACTTTAACACTTTTTGAATCTTTCTTTAAAATTTTGTCACTTTCTTTAGAAAGCAGTGAGCGTAGTCATTTAGACAGGGCTGCAAACCCTGTCCACACTTTGTGGGGTTTTTTTTGACTCATTTGTCATGTTTTCTGTGTATCCCCTCTGTGTTTTTCCAGCCCCACCCGTCCTGTGCTGCCTGATTGCCTTTGATGGTGCTCACCTGTCTTATGTTCTCCCAATCACTGTCTCCCCATTTATACTGGCTGCGGGCACTAATCCCCACGGTGTCCTTGTGTTGACTTCACATGATCTACCACGCTGTTTGAACTTTTTGTTGCTGTTAATCACGCCACTTTGTCTGGATTATTTGCATTTAATTGTTGCCCACGTGCAGTGTTTATTTCCATTTTCTCCTGCACAATAAAGTAGGGTTTACCAGATTTGCCTGGCGAGTGGGTCCTCTCCTCCTTTGCCCAGGAGGAATAAACGCAGACATGCGTAGCATCATCTGGCTTTGGCTCATCAATAAAATTATTCTTCATCTTAAAGACATTGTTTCACCCAGGAAAAGTCTGGTCAAAGAATTACTTTTCTTCCCAGGACCACAGCTGAACCAACATTCCTTTGTTAAGCAAACCTAAGGAATGCTTTCACTGGATTAACTTACATCATAAATAAACTGGAAACTCTCTTTCTTCTGACTGTTTTATGGGTTAATAAAACGTGGACAAATAGGCATCCCATAAACTTTAAATGCATTCCCTAAGGCCCTAGGATTATCCAGCGCTTGACACTACCCCTGGTGGACGTCTCTAGAGTAGACACTCACTTTTGACTGTACACTGATGAACTGAAATTAACTCTCTTCAAGTTTCATTTCTCAGGACAATTCTAAGGACACTATTTGTTGAAGATCACTGCCTCTGTGGGACTCTGATATTCTGTGAAAAATCAATAATGAGTTTGAAATGCTTATTAAATCCTTGATTTTAAATATGTGCATGTTAAAATGTTTAAATGAATGTTTATTCTTGCATGTTAATTTAAAAACACTAGTTATAAAGTTGCATGAATCACTGAAGTAGGTTAGATTTTATGCATAAGTATATTAATGAATTTTCAATGTTATTAATATGTTTCTTATGCTATCAAAATGTTCCTGGAGTCATATGACTGGGATCTGCCAGTCTCTGCTTAGCAACAGCTCTCTCAATATTATAGGCTGTTACAAAGAACTGTTTGTTCATTGGACTAAAGTTCATAAAACCCGCCCACGAAGGAAGACTATTGGTTTAGGCTTATGTCAATCACCCTAACGGCATGAAAGTTGTCTGAAGTTATAAAGAGGGAGATCCCCTCCTGCAGAGAGCAGTCACAGAGAGTATCAGAGTTCAGTTTTGGCCATTGTGTTGTGTAACGTCTGTATATTTTAATGTTTTTTCTTTAAACGTCTGGGAATTATTTCTTTTGAGCTCACAATTCTTTCAAATGAAGTCAGACTTCGTGTTCACAGGCATTCTGTTGTTCTATCTTTTTTTTCCTGTTACACTTTCTGTAAACTCACCGTGTGTTTTTCCAAGGACCGACCATCTCCATACTGGAAGCTATTTTCAACCCTACGAAGTCGGAAGAAAAATATCTTTTAATTTTGCCATTGGGATCAGATCTTGAATTATTCTTAAATTCCCTGGGAAAGCTGCTTGCCAACGAAGAAGGAGAAGAAGAAGCATCACGTCGCCATTGTCACTGTACTGAAGAAGCCACCATCACCATCTTTATTTCGACCAAAGCTCCAACTGTGATTGAAGCAGTCAAAATCCACCCTTGTGACTGCTTGACTGTAAAGGTTGAACTGTGGACTTTGGAATATCTGTGGGCAGATACTTCCCTTATAATCCACGAAATCTTCAGCTGAGGAAGCCGCCGAAAGGGACCACCACGCAAGGAGTCTCGTGAGCTGCATTCTCTGTTCCATCTGCTGAAAGTAAATAAACGTCTGAGATTTGAGAATAATTCACATCTGATCAGATAAAAAATTAAAAGAGAAATAATATAATTTCTTATTAAAATTCAGTTTTTACTTTCTTAAGAGTAGTCCAGAATTTTCCATATAATTAGTTAATTTTCTCTATACAGTACAGTAAATTCACGTCCAATTTTATTCTGTCTTCCATTTCAACTCTTCCAAATTCATGCTAAAATTCCATGGTTACAGAAGTGTCCATATTCTGTTACTCTATCCCAGTTACAAGTAATGTGATGGTTGATGTTGATCATTTCACCTGTTTACAAGTTATTTGAATGTAAGATCAGTTAATCAGAGTTCATTTAATAAATCTATAAAATGAGAGAAGTTGTTGGGAATTTATTCCATTCTGAGTCTGTCTTCGAAGCCCCAGTATGGAATTCACTAATTTGAGACTGATTGATTGATTTATATAAATGATGATTAAACAGGTATAAAGTGGAATTAATTAATAAATCGTTCACAAGAGAGTGAGCTGGTGCCCCAAGGAGTGATAGATATGGTTTTCTGGTGTGTATGGGTGAACTGGGAGGTAAATTCCCATTCCCGCATACCCTTCCAAGTTTAAATTAAATAATCGTTATACCTGATCATAATTATAAATTAAATATTGCTACACATGACAGTGAGTAGTTGGAGTTAATCCTCAAATCTTCTTTTTCTCTAAGCCACCCAAGTTTTGATTTTTCTCCACAATCTTAATTTGTCTGCAAACTCAAGCATATCTAAAGTGTATCTACACACTTTAGACTCTAAAATGTGTAGATACACTACACACTACACACATACGATAGGTATGCTCTAAAGTTTAGAGCATACCTAGTTAATCCTGACAAGGATACTGGCTTACACCCAAACACAAAAAGGAAGGGGGTGGTAAGTATAGTAACAATAATCTTTATTTACAATAATTGTGCAGATTAGCTAGTAAGGATCTGGCAACCCTATAGTGGGAGAGCAGAGATTGGATTGAGTAATATGAAATGGCAAGGGTGAGAATGTAATCCTGAATTATGCTTACAGGCTCTTCCAAGGAGAACAGCTGGGGCAGTAGTGAAGGTTCTCCAGACAGAGGAGCCGGCTGTCAGCAGGGATGAGTGCAGAGGTGCTGCAGGAAGAGTGCGGGGGAGCAGGCAGGCTGGCCAGGCCTGGGGGTAGGGGAGATGGTGCAGGGAGCAGTGATATACAAATGGTGGTAAGTTGACTTACTTGTGGGGAAGTGATAATATGCACAAATCCAAGGGTATCCAAGTCCGTAAGGTGAGATGCAAGATCCAAATCCAGACAGAGGTCCAAACATGGCAGAAGTCCAACAGACAAACAGAAGTGCCAGGGCGAGAGGCAGGTAGCTGGGTCTAGGGCAAGCAGAGGTCAAACACAAACAGGCGAGACAGAATGCAATGATAAGATAAGATAAGATAAGATAAGATAAGCCTTTATTAGTCCCACAACGGGGAAATTCCAGGATTGCAGACAGATACAGATAGAGCTGATACAGACAGAGCTGGGTTACAGGCAGGTTCAGAGTCTGACGCGACCAGACAGAGCAGTGGGAAAGCCTCCCTTATAAAGGGTTTCTCTGATTAGCCACATTTGATGATCAAGGCTGCAGGGAGAGTGCTAATCAGCAGGGGGAAAGAAAGACAGACAGAGCAGGTAGAGACCCTTACAGTACTCCCCCCTCACGAATGCCTCCTGGCATAACATGAGGCTTATCAGGATGGCATTGGTAGAACTCCGTGATGAGAGAGTTGTCGATAATGAAAGACGTTTGGATCCAAGAGCTTTCCTCTGGCCCATACCCCTGCTAATCAACCAGGAACTGGATGCCATGCCCCCTGTGGCGGGCATCCAAGATGCGGGATACGGTGTAAACTAGGCCCCCATCAACCATCTTGGGCAGAAGTAGTGGTTTGGAGGGCAAAAAGAGGAAGCTGGAGAAGACGGGCTTGATCTTGGATACATGGAAGGATGGGTTGATCTTGAGGGAGGTGGGGAGGTCAAGCCTCATTGAGGCGGGATTGATGATGGCCAAGATGGTAAAAGGGCCCACAAACCAGCTTTCTGGGGCCAGCTTTCTGGAGTCAGTCTTGAGAGTTAAATGCTTGGTGGATAGCCAAACCACTCTCACCAACTTTATACACTGGGGCAGGGCACCTCCTCCTGTTAGCCCACCTGCCATTCTCCTCCAAGGAGCAGAGCAGCACAGCCTTGGTCCCTCCAGAAGTGTCTCCACCAGGCCAAATGGGCCAAGATGGATGGGACAGCGATCTCCTCTTCTGGAAATGGAAAGGAGCGGGGGGAGGGGGGGAGAAGGGAGAGAAGCCCGTGGTGGTGGAGGTGGATGAGTTGTGAGCATACTCCCTTAATGTTTGCTCTCTTTATGTCTGTTCTTTTCATCTTCTCTATCCCCTCATCCTCCAGCCAGTCCCAGCAGATGACTGCCCCTCCCTGAGCCTGGTTCTGCTAGAGGTTTCTTCCTGTTAAATGGGAGTTTTTCCCTCTCCACTGTCGCTAAGTGCTTGCTCAAAGGGGATCGTCTGATTGCTGGGGTCTTTCTGCAATTGTGGGGTTTTCCCTAAATTTGAAAGTGCTATGAAATGACTGTTGTTATGATATGGCGCTATATAAATAAAGTTGAATTGAATTGACAGGGAGAAAGGTGCTCCAGAAGGCACAGATCAAGATCTGTGCTTTAATTCTCATATTAAACTTGTTTCTCAGATTGCCTTCTATCATTTGCATAATATTGCCAAGATTAGGAGCATCTTGTCTCACAGTGATGCTGAGAAACTAATCCCATGCTTTTGTTAGTGCTAGATTAGATTATTGTAACTCTTTATTGTCAGGCTGTTCTAAAACATCTTTAAAAAGTCTTCAGCTGATCCAAAATGCTGCAGCAAGAGTTTTAACAGGTACTAGAAAGAGAGATCACATCTCTTCGGTTCTGGCCTCCCTTCATTGGCTTCCCATAGAATTTAGAATTAAGTTTAAAATCCTTCTTCTCACTTACAAAGCTCTAAATAATCTGGCGCCTTTTTATTTAATAGATCTGATACTACCCTATCATCCTAACAGAGCACTACGCTCCCAAAATGCAGGATTACTTATAATACCTAGAATCTCCAAAAGTACAATGGGAGGCAGAGCCTTCAATTATCAAGCTCCTCTCCTTTGGAACCAGGCGCCAATCTGGATTTGGGAGCCAGACTCTATTGCTGTTTTTTAAGGATAGGGTTAAAACGTTCCTTTTTGATATAGCCTATAGTTAGGGTGGGATCAGGTGCCCCTGAACCCTCCCTTAGTTATGCTGATAATAGGTTTAGACAGCCAGAGGACCTCCAACAATGCATTGTGCTTCACTCCTTCTTCACTCTCAATGAAATATTTTTGCTGATCATTAACATCTGTTTGTTCTCTCCCATAGATTGAGTCCTCGTCATGCTGTTTGCTTTCTACATGTCTGTTTTTGTTCTTCTTCTTCTCTATCCCCTCACCCCCCAGCCAGTCGCAGCAGATGACTGCCCCTCCCTGAGCCTGGTTCTGCTGGAGGTTTCTTCCTGCTAAAAGGGAATACTTCGTCTCCACCGTCGCCAAGTGCTTGCTCACAGGGGATTGCCTAATTGCTGGGGTCTTTCTGCAATTGTGGGGGTTTCCCCTACAATTTAAAGTGCTATGAGATGACTGTTGTTGTGAAATGGCGCTATACAAATAAAACTGAATTGAGTACGGGTCTGTAAGGTTTTTGACACTCAAACACCTTCCTTTAGGATGAAAACAGCTTGGCTTGAAATGTGTACCCTGATAGAATGAGCACAGGGTCAGCCAACAGTTTGCAGAGCTCTGATTTCCTTTAATAACAAACTTGAGGATATTTAAATGCAACTTACACCAGACACAGGAGTAATTCCAGCCCTCCCAGAATAAAGAACACCATTCCATTCACTCTATATGTACAATAGGATCCCTAAAACCATGGGTGAAGGCACAAATCTATTTATTATATCTACAAAATATATATCACAATCCTATGACAATAGATCATGATATAAATGATATAAACAAACTTCAAAAGAAATGGACTATCAACTGAGAAATACGCCATAAACTAATTAAACAAAAACCCAAACAAATCATCTCCCCCCTCATCTCTATCTACAATGGTAAAGTCCAATAAACCAATTGAGACCAGAAGTAATTGGCTGCAATCCATGTGCACGCTTCATGGAAACACCAAGGTGGTGACCTCGGGAGAGAGGAAGTTAGTAGATGTCAAAGTAAAGAAAACAACATCATAAATAAACCGAAAATACTACTAATGATATAAAATAATATACATTAAATTAGGTTCTATGATTAACATTAACTAAAGCATAATCAAGTGTTACGAGAAATAAATTACCCACATAGTGTCGAGCAGGCATCACAGCTCCTTCACCCCCCCCCCCACCCAAGGCGATTCTCCATCCATACTGTGAGACAGGAAGTCCGCCACAACATTCTTCTTCCCTGGGAAGTAGTGGATGGAGAAACAATAGGGCTGAAGAGACAAAAACCACCTGGTGATACGGCTATTTGTGTCCTTCATGGTCTCCAACCATTTGAGTGCCCTATGGTCAGTTTCCAGTGTAAATTCCCTTCCCAGCAGGTAATACTTGAAGCTGTCAATAGTCCACTTGATGGCCAAGCACTCTAGTTCCACAGCTGAGTACTTGGTCTCCCTTGGAAATAACTTCCTGCTGATAAACACCACTTGTTGCTTCTCTTCACCCTGCAGAAGAACTCCAATCCCACGATGGGACGCATCAGTCTGAATGGTAAATGGATCTTGACAGAGTGCCTCCGCTCCCAAAATGATCTTTCTTGGTCTTCTCCCCATATGATCTTTATTTCGGAGGAGCTTGTAAGGTCAGAAAAAGGGGCTGCTCTGGCTGAAAAGTCTCTAATAAAACGAAGATACCAACCAACAAGGCCTAGGAAAGATTTTATCTGCCTCTTTGTTTTCGGCCTCTCATTTGCACGGATTGCTTCCACCTTGTCCTTTACCGGTTTAATGACACCCCCACTCAGAACATAGCCCAAGTACTGGGTCTCTTGCTTCGCCAAAGAACATTTACCAGGATTAACTGTTAAACCAGCATCTTTGATCCTCCAAAAGACCTCCTCCAGGTGAGTCAGATGTTCCTGCCATGTCTTACTGTAAATAACAATGTCATCCAACCAAGCAGCACAGAATGAATCCATACCTGACAAAACCTTGTTCATCAGTCTCTGGAATGTAGCTGGCGCCCCATGGAGTCCAAAAGGCATCTTGGTGAACTGCCACAACCCCTGGGGTGTCCTGAAAGCAGTGATAAGATAAGCCTTTATTAGTCCCACAATGGGGAAATTCCAGGATTGCAACAGCACAGGGATAGCGACACTCAGAGCAATAATTTAGAAGATAAGAGAATAAGAGCAGTGAATATACGTATGTACACATAAATATATATACACAGTGAGGAGCATTGCAGCTAGATGGAATAAACAGCATAACCATCTATTTACAGTAGTTACCCCACATAGTATGAATATGTACCCATATTGTCACCCTCCGTAGCGATATTGTCCTAGTTGTATACTGGAGGGGACCATTTTGTGCAAGTCTGTTGCGTCCTTTGCATTCAATACTATTAGGTCATCACGTTTTTTTGCTATCTCTGCACGCAACCCTGCTTAGGTTATAAAGTCTGATAGCTGTAGGCAGGAAGGACCTGCGAAACCTCTCGGTCGTGCACCTAGGATGATGTAGCCTACTGCTAAATGAGCTCCTCAGTGCATTCAGCATGTCCTGCATAGGGTGGGACTCGGACTCCAGCAGAGATGACAGCTTAGCCACCATCCTTCTCTCACCTATCTCCTCTACTGGGTCAAGGCGCTGCCTCAGGACAGAGCTAGCCTTCTTGATAGCCTAGGCTTTGCTCCTTCAGAAAGAGGAACCTGCCAATAGCCCTTGCAAAGATCTATTGTACTAATAAGCTTTGCTTGGCCTACCCTTTCAATAAGGTCATCCAGTCTGGGCAAAGGATATGCATCAAATTCAGATTGTGCATTTACCTTCCTGAAGTCAATGCAGAAGCAGGCATCTCCATCCCTTTTAATCACCAGCACAATAGGATTGCTCCACTCACTCGTAGATGTCTCTATGATTCCCATTTCCAACATCACTGACAGCTCCTTCTGCAGCACAGGAACTAACCTTTCAGAGATGCGCTACGTCCTCTGTCTTATAAGTATACTGTCCTTCAACCAATATCATGCTCCATAAGGCTGGTAGCCCCTGGCTTCTCCTGCAGTATTCCAGGTGGGATGACATTCTCCAACTCCTGCTGCTGCTTTACAGAAAGATGAACAATATTAAGTGCAGTAAGAACATGGCTATTAGGACTGAACTCACCCACTACATCATCCTCTTCTTGTATAACCCGAGCAAACAACTGCTGACTGAGTGGGATTGCCCAGGATTTTCACTCCCTCAGCAGATTGATATGAAATGTTTGTTTTGGGTTCTGTCGCTCTGGCATCTCCACTTCATAAGTTGTCGGGCTTAGTTTCTGGACCACTGAGTAAGGGCCTTGCCACTTTGCCAACAACTTATTTTCTGTAGTGGGAAGTAGTAACAGTCCCTTCTGACCTGGTTCGAGGGACCGTTCTCTTGCAGATTTGTTATACCATGCCTGCTGTCATCTCTGAACCTTCTCCATTTTTTTTTCTCACCAGCTTGGTTGTTTGGGCTATCTTCTCCCTCGTTTGTAACACATAGGCACATTTGTTGCCTTTCCCCCTGGGTTTCCACACCAGGATGCTTGTAACACATCCAGTGGACCTCTAACCTGCCCTCCATACAGGAGTTCAAATGGTGAAAATCCTGTGGATGTTTGGGGCACCTCCCAGTAAGCAAAAAGCAGATAAGGAAGCTATCTGTCCCAGTCTTCTCCATTGGCTGAGATGAATTTCCTTAATATGCTTTTGAAAGTTCAATTATATCTCTCCACCAAGCCATCAGTCTGAAGATGGTAGGGAGTGGTTCGAATACTCTTTTTCCCCAATAGCCTATACACCTGCCTAAGAGTATTTGACAGGAAATTGGTACACTGATCTGTCAGAATCTCAGAGGGAATCCCCACCCTAGAAAACAACTGCAATAAAGCATAGGCTATCTGTTTAGCTGTAATATCCCTTAGTG
Source organism: Pholidichthys leucotaenia (assembly GCA_020510985.1). Classification (NCBI taxonomy): domain Eukaryota; kingdom Metazoa; phylum Chordata; class Actinopteri; order Cichliformes; family Pholidichthyidae; genus Pholidichthys; species Pholidichthys leucotaenia. The sequence continues at coordinate 152,912,156 of CM035839.1, read as the reverse complement.
GAAAAGCTTCAGGATACCAAGTGCTGTAATCACAAACCACCAAAATATACTTATTGCCTGCCTGTGTCCTTTCCAAAGGGCCGACAATATCCATAGCAACCCTTTTAAAAGGGATGTCTATTATGGGCAATGGCTGTAATGGAAATTTAAGCACATTCTTTTCTCCTGAAACCTGACATTCAGGATATGACTGACAATAAGCTTTAGTGTCACCATGAATGCCTGGCCAGTAAAACCTACTAGAAATACGATCATAGGTTTTCTGAAAGCATAAATGCTCTGTCCAGGGAATGCTATAGCCCAGCTTTAGCACCTGCTCCCAAGAAGATTTAGGCACCACCAATCTTTCAAAATCTTCACTTATATTTTTACAATACAGCAAATTGGCCCTGAGGATATACCCCTGCCCAGCAGACTGGCCTGGCTGCACCACAGTTGCTTGTACAAATGCCTCCTGCAATGATCCATCCTCTTTCTGAAACTGCCTAAAACTACAAGGCAAAAGTGTGCCACTAACTTCAGGGTCTGGTTGGCTTCCTGACATAAACTGAACCATGCCAGACATCTTTTCTCGCCTTTTCTGGCTCTTACTCTTCTTCTCCTTAACTATACTACTAGTGGGAACAATACCAAAATAAGGCAACTCTGACAAACAGTTCAGCTTTTCCTCAGCTGCCTCCTCAGGACTCTGCTTTTGTTCCTGACACTTATATTGAACTTTAGTTGGTAAAGAGGGCACTAGCTTCTGATCATAAACCTTATTCTCTGGCTTCTCCAGATCTTTTTCAGCCTGATCTCTCAGCAATACATCTTGCAATTGCTTTTGAGACCTCGTAACAACATTTACTGAGCAGATTGCACTAGCTCCTGTAAAATGAAAATATCCTGACCCAGCATAACCTGATGAACTAGATTATCCACAACACCCACTGACAGCAAAAATGTCTGGCCTGCAATCTCAATATAGACTGCTGTTGTTGGATAAAGCCAATGATCCCCATGAGTACATGAGATGTCTACCACTGGCTCTCCTTTGCTACAGTTGTCTGTTAGCAATGATGGATGTACCAGAGTCTGAACACTACTTGTATCCAAAAGAGCTTGTGCAGGCTTTTTTTTTTTTTTTTTTTTTTTTTTGTTACTTATTTGTACCCGTAGGTAGACTTGGTTTGCAGTCTGGTGACAAGCCACCGGCTGCTGGTCGCTGCGTGCGCGAGCGCCCTAAACCTACATGTTTTTGTTTTTTTTTTTGGTATGCGGGAGGAAACCGGAGAAATCCCGGAGTGAACCCACGCAACACGGGGAGAACATGCAAACTCCACACAGCTCACTGTTGGTCGGGGGCTGGGATCGAACCCACGACCTCATGATCCCCACGATCCCCCGGCCAAGGGTAAAACTGTGCTGCCACAGTGCTAAACCACTGCGCCACCGTGCAGTGGTTTAGCACTTATGCAGGCTTTGCATTAACCTTAACATCTACAGTCTGTTGCTTGCCCACATACCAATTACTGAATTCTGGTCTTGGCACTGTACACAAGAAGATGTTTTTTTCTTTCCTAGCTGGACATTCTGGCTTAATATGTCTCTTCTGTACACAGAAGTAACAAACAAGCTTTATTGTAGACCTTGGTTTAGAGGGTGCTATAATTTTTAGCTTTAGATAATTTAGGTAATCTTACTTCTAAACCACCACCACCATCCCCAGTCTCCATTGGCTTACCCCGTGAAGGTGTTGATTTCTGCTGCATTTCATGGGGGTAGTTTTTAGCTCCCCATCTTGCTGCCAAAAACGTCTCCACCAGTTGTGCTGCTTCTTGTGCAGATTATGAGTCACGTTCCTTGACCTATACTCATAATTCAGGGGATAGAGTTTGGTAAAACTGCTCCAAAATAAGGACTTCTCCAACCTGTTCCTTTGGTTTCTTCTCAGGTTGTGTCCACTTCTGGTACAGGTCTTTAAGCCAGTTGTTAAACTCTCTTGGTGTCTCATTAGGTTGAATATCTGGTTCCCGAAATCTTTGTCTAAACACCTCTTCATTAATTTTATATTTAACAAGAATGGCTTCTTTTACCTTCTTGTAATCACCAGTGTCCTCTGCTGCCATGGCAACATATGCTGCACGAAGTCTCCCAGTGAGATGTGGAACCAGCCTCACTGCCCACTCATTCTCTGGCCACTGGTAAGCAACTGCCAGTCATTCAAAGGTGGACAAGTACTGCTCTATGTCATCACCATCTTTCAGCTTTGGCAATGTAGCACGAGCCCAACTCCGACTTAAAGCATTATGTTCATCAGAAAGAAGACCAGGGGACACAGGATATTGTGGGGGGCTTACCCTCTCATGCTGCAGCTCACTTCTCTGCTGCTGTTCCAGCTCATCCCTCAAGTTATTAACTTGAACTTGAATCTGGTTCCATCTTCTGTCTTGCTTAACAGCTTCATGGTCCCATTTTTCACTCAGCTCTTTTTGAAACTGAAGGCATTGTTGCAACATAATGGAGAGCATGCTTAAATCTTCTGGCACCTTTAATTCCTCTCGAGTGCACAGTTAACGGCACCCTACCAGTTGCCCCTTCTTCTGGACCCTCTTCACTACTGTCCACAGTCTTACTTGCCTTTGACTGTTGTTAGGTCCTATGCCAGCTTCTTCAAAATGCCCTCTGTACACACTCAAAATGGAAGCATCTCATCCCACCGCTGTTACCAAATGTAAGGTTTTTGGCACTCAAACACCTTCCTTTAAGATGAAAACATCTTAGCTTGAAATGTGTACCCTGATAGAATGAGCACAGGGTCAGCCAACAGTTTGCAGAGCTCTGATTTCTTTTAATAACGAACTTTAGGATATTAAAATGCAACTTACACCAGACACAGGAGTAACTCCAGCCCTCCCAGAATAAAGAACACCATTCCACCCACTCTATATATACTATAGCATCCCTAAAACCATGGGTGAAGGCACAAATCTATTTACAATATATCTACAAAATATATATCACAATCCTATGATGGCAGCGTGGTGGCGGAGTGGTTAGCACTGCGGCAGCACAGCAACTCACCCTTGGCCGGGGGATCCTGGGTTCGATCCCAGCCCCCGACCAACAGTGATCTGTGTGGAGTTTGCATGTTCTCCCCATGTCAGGGTGTACCCTGCCTTTCGCCCAAAGATGCTGGGATAGGCTCCAGCCCCCCCGCGACCCGAAAAAGATTAAGCGGAAGAAGATGGATGGATGGATGGACAATCCTATGACAATAAATCATGGTATAAATGATATAAACAAACTTAAAAAAAATAAACTATCAACTGAGAAATACCCCATAAACTAATTAAACAAAAAACCAAACAAATCTCCCCCCTTCTCTTTGTCTACAATGGTAAAGTCCATTAAACCAATTGAGACCAGAGGTAATTGGCTGCAATCCATGTGTGCGCTTCATGGAAACACCCAGGTGGTGACCTCAGGAGAGAAGGAGGTTAGTAGATGTCAAAGTAAACATCATAAATAAACAATAAATACTACTAATGATATTAAATAATATACATTAAATTAGGTTCTATGATTAACATTAACTGAAGCATAATCAAGTCTTAAGAGAAATAAATTACCCACATAATGAAGAGCAGGCATCACAGCTCCTTCACAAGATCTAACGCGGTAACTCACCGCAGCATGGCCTCCAGCTCCTGATTAGCCTGCTCGCTTTGCCTGTTACTCTGTGGGTGGTAGCCGGAGGAGAGGCTGACTGTGGCCCTGATGAACTTACAGAAGGCTTGCCACACCTTGGAAATGAACTGGGGACCACAGTCAGACACAATGTCAGACTGGATGCCATGCAACCTGACCACATGGGTCAACAGGTGCTGGGCTGTCTCCAAGGCCAATGGGAACTTCTTAAGTGGCACTAAGTGCACCGCCTTGGAGAACCTATCGACAATGGTGAGGACAATAGTGTGCCCGCTGGAGGGGGGTAGTCCTGTAACGAAGTTCAGAGCGATGTTAGACCAAGGACGACTAGAAATAGGGAGGAGCTGAAGCAGGCTGGCGGGGGGGAGGTGGAGGTCTTGCCCGTGGCACACTGGGGACAGGCCCTGATGTACTCACGGACATCGCTGTCCATGGAGGGCCACCAAAAGGTGCAGCAGAGGGTGGAGAGGGTCCTAGCTACCCCAGAGTGGCAGCAAAACTTTGACGAGTACTGGAATGATTAGATAACCTCACAGACCTCCCCCAGAGTCCGGGTCAGTGATCTGTGTCTCCCTGATTCGGCGCTCGATGTCCCAAGAGAGAGCCCCCACAAAAACCCTCTCAGGCAGCATGGTCTCCTCCCTCGAGACTGACGGGTTAGCTGCAAACTGGCAGGAGAGGGCGTCTGGTTTCACGTTCTTGGAGCCAGGTTGATAAGTGAGGGTGAAGCAATACCTGGCGAAGAACAGGGCCCACCTGGCTTGACGGGGGTTAAGTCGTTTGGTAGACCTGATGTATTCCAGGTTTCTGTGGTCAGTCCAAACCACAAAGGGCAGGGCCGTGCCCTCGAGCCAGTGTTGCCACTCCTCCAAGGCCATCTTCACCGCAAGCATCTCCCAGTCACCGATGTCATAATTTCTCTTAGCCAGGGATAAGCGCTGAGAGAAATAGGCACAAGGGTGCAGTTTATCATCAGTGGCCAAGTGCTGTGAGAGGACAGCTCCCACTCCAATGACAGATGCGTCCACAATGAATTGGCATGCAGGGTCAGACTGGAGCAGGATGGGGGGCTCAGTGTAGCACGTCTTGAGCTGGAAGAATGCCTCATTAGCCTCTGGGGTCCAGTGAAACAGGACCTTAGTGGAGGGGAGGCTGGTGAGTGGGTGGGCGATGGAGTTGTAGTTTCTTATGAAACGTTGGTAGAAGTTGGCAAATCCGATGAATTGTTGAAGTTGTTTGCATGTTGCGGGGACAGGCCGATCCATTACCGCCTTAATCTTTTTGGGGTCGGGTTCAACCTGGCCCTTGGAGATAATGAACCTTAAAAAAGTGGTGGTTGGAGTGTGAAACTCGCATTTCTCAGCCTTCACGTAGAGCTGGTTCTCCAGGAGGTGCTGGAGGACCAGGTGAATGTGCACCCTGTGCTTAGCTGGGGACCAGGAGAAAATCAAGATGTCATCCACATAGACAAACACGAAGGAGCCCAGAAAGTCCCGTAACAATGTTGCCCATGAGGTGCTGTAAAACTGCGGGGACGTTGGTAAGACCAAAGGGTATAAGACAGTACTCAAAATGGACGCTGGGGTTGCAGAACCCTGTTTTCCATTCGTCGCCCTCCCGGAAGTGGATGAGATGGTAGGCGTTGTGGAGGTCAAGCTTGGTATAGATCATGGAACCCTGGAGTTGGTCAAATGCTGAGTTGATTAAGGGGAGCATATTCTTGTCCTTGATGGTGATGGATAGGGAGCAGGTGGCAGATCAAAGGCAAACGGATAAACAAAAAGACCTCCCTGAGTCAGCAACTTCTTTTTTTCAATCAGTGACCGGGTTGTGTAGCTTCAACCAGGGGAACCCCACCACGATGGGAGATGTGGATAAAGGGAGGACTAGGAAAGCTAAATGCTCGTGGTGGTTACCTGATGCTAACGAGGTGGGGGGGGGGGCAGTCTGTTTAGTGATCCGGCAAAGGGGCTGGCCGGAGAGGGTAATGCACTTTAATGATCGGGGCAGCTCAATGCAGGGTATTTTAAATTGGGTTGCCAGGTGCTCAGAAATAAAATTTTGTTCGGCTCCTGAGTCAACTAAGATGAAACTGACGAACTCGGCGGACTCAAGCAGCAACCGAATGGGCAAAGAAAACTGGTTGTGAAAGGGAATGGGTTGCTCACTCGCTAGGCTCCCTACTACAACTGACGGACTTAATCATTTAACGTTAGCGGACACTGAGCACGAATGTTGTCAGCTTTGCCACAATACATGCCTAATATCCCCTCTTGGCACCACTGCCATTCAGCGGGGGAGGTCTTGGAATGACCCACCGTCATTGGCTCAGGTGTGTTGAGGGGGGATGGAGCCGCGGACATGGGACGAGACGGGGTACAGAAGCCCGGCTGGTGCTCTCTCGGATGTTGGCGGATTCTATTATCAAGCTTGATCACGAGAGAGATTAGCTTGTCCAGGGAACTGGGCTTGTCTTGGAAATGGGCGAGCTTGTAGTGGAGCATAGTATTAAGACTGAAGGTGAAAACAGAGCATAACGCTGAATCATCCCACCCCGTCTCCGCGGAGAGTACCTGGAACTCCACGGAGTGTTCAGCCATGGTCCTTGTCCCCTTGTGGATGAGTATCAGTCAGGCGGGCGTGACCCCCTCCTGGTCAGAGTGATCAAATATATGCAAAAATTCACTTGTGAAGCGATCATAGGTGTAAGACTGACAAGTTCGGCCCCAGAATTATCGCCTGAGCCCAGGAAGAGGGCAAGCCCATTGAGAAGACCCGTGACAAAGCTAATCCAGCTTTCGTAGGTGGGATAATCACTGGGTCCACTATTGAAAATGAGCTGGCATTGTAACAAAAACCTATGAGCACCCCCCCCCCCCCCCACGGAGCCCCGCCATACCAAGGGGGTGTGGCAACCAGCAGAGAATGTCCCGAGCAGATAGCAGATGGCACGGCCGCCGGTGGTGAGGTGGTGGTAGCCTCAAGAGACTGTAACTTCCCTTGTAGCTTGGTAAAACACTCAGCTAGCTTAGCCAGCTCATTAAGAATTTCCTGGTTTTGATAAGCTGTCTGATCAGCACGTCGCTTGAGTACATTAAGTTCAGCAAGAATGGCTTCAATCTTAATGCTACGTGTCCACTGGCCAGGATTTTTCCAAAAGGAATCTGGATACCACAACCTGTGAGGTGCAGAAAGGGGCATGTAGCGGATAGGCGGAGTTGAGCAATGCGGGAGGAAATACTGGAATAGTCATCATTAACCATGAGCAGATTGTTTTTAATAGTGCTGGTATATTTGCTCTACAAAAGGTGACTTTGTCGTTGTCACCACCGGTTTTGGGTTCACCCAATCCTACAGACGCACACAATGCATGTAGAATTTGACCGCCTGGTTCATGAGCTTCGGCTAGATGAGGCCATATTCCACTGCTCTCCATGCCTCGTTCCTTTGTATGTTGTTACTATATGACGGCAAGGACTGGTCATATAATATCGGGTTGCCTGAAACAGCGGTTATTAATTTCTCCTTCATGTCTTCACAACAACAGGCAATGTACAGATCTGACTCTCTTCCTCCACCCCCGCCCCCTCCCTGTCAAGCGGTGGCCCTCGCGAGCCACCATAAGACGCCACACCGTCACCAGAGAGTTGTGTTAGTGTCTTTATTCACGGTGAAATCACAATAATACAAGCCGCTGAGGCTATGACACAAGCAAGTCTACACACAGGGAGGCGTAAGGCTAACAAGCTCACTCACGGGTCCACAGGATAAGATGGTCACACCACAGATGGGCAATGTAGCATAATCCATATAGTAAGGATGCAGCCGCTAGCGTCGGCTTAAGAAGCCGGCCGCTAACGACCGCAAATGCAGAACAGTTGTTCAGGTCTTGACAGCTGAGCTGAAGCCTCCCTGAGCGCTGTCACAATAAGAGCTCGGAGAGCCGGAATAATAACGCCGCTGTCAAGACCTGACAGGAATAGCCCGAGTGCAAATAACATTGGTGCTTGGGTCATAACAGTACCCATCCCTCAAAGGCGGGCTCCGAACGCCCTGTAACACCTAGCCCCCCCCCCCACCCCCACCCACAGGGTGAGTGAATGGAGGAACAGGCAAGGAGGGAGCGAAACAAACACCAACAAAGCCCCAGAAAAAAAAAGAAAAAAAAAACACATCCCCTGACATACCCATCACATTCCCACAGAAAACAATGAAACAAACAGGGCAAGAGTTACAATACACGGGCACAAACCATACAGAGCATAATTTACCAGACACAGAAGGTTTTCCCACAGTGACCACAGACAAACTGTTTAACTCCAGTATACATGACTTCATGTGGTCTTAAGGAGCTCATCTGAGTGAAGGTGCTTCCACGCAGTTCACACACAAACCCCTAAATGCCACAATGGATCAGTTTATGCTTCTAAGTACCCAAATGCATGAAACCTCTGCCGCATTCTTCACAAAAGTACCGTTTAACCCCAAAAAAAAAAAAAAATCATCCTCGAACACCAGAGTGCCTATGAAAAACCACAAAGTAACATGCAATAACCCCTCCGATAGGGGAAAAAAAAAAACAAAAAAAAACATACTACATCAACATACACATGCGGCAATCTTATTGTTCCAAATGACCCTCACACCATACAGTCCAAACAGATGATAGCAAGCAGAGACCAAACGCCCCAGGCAAAGTTCCGGCGGTCTCCCTGTGTCTGATGGCCGACGGGTGGTCACGGGAAACAGTACATGGTCGGGCGGCCTGACTCAGTCCCAGGCCCCGAGAGTCATGTCCTCCGGCGGTCGTACCAGGCCACCCAGTAACAAACACAGTTCATCGGGTGGCCGGCCCAAGGCGCTGAACAGGCAAAACAGCTCCTCGGGAGGCCGACCCGCATCCCTCAGCCACCAGAACCATGGAGAAACAGCATGCGGCAGCCTCCCCGATGAAGAAACTACATGGGAGCACCAGCCTGCAGGAAGAAAACCTCCAACGGCTCCCAGCGCTGACGAACCCAGCTGGTGGCTCCTGAGAGGGGAATAATCGTGATGATGAGCCCACATCACATCAGGCGGCGAAGGGTCTGCGGCTACTCCACCGACTTCGATCCACACCGATGCGACCGTTGAAGCTCCACCTGCATCGGATCCCGATTGGGTCACAGCTGCCCCCGCGTTGGACCCCGATTGGGTCACAGCAGCACCTGCGTTGGACCCCCACTGGACCTCGTCGGACCCTGATTGGATCACAGTTGCACCCACGTCGGACCCCGATTGGGTCACAGCAGCACCTGCGTCAGACCCCGATTGGACCTCGTCGGACCCAGATTGGGTCACAGCAGCACCTGCGTCAGACCCCTATTGGACCTCGTCGGACCCCGATTGGGTCACAGCTGCACCTGCGTCGGACCCCCGCTGGGTAACAGCTGCCCCCGCATTGGACCCCGACTGGGCCTCGTCGGACCCCGACTGGGTCGGCACTGCATCGGCGACAACCTCCACCCCCAAACTTGGGACCTCCTGCACCGCGACCTCGACAGATTCCAAGCTGGCGACACTGTGAAGAGGCTCAGAGGAACAGAGAGGACCGGGATCAGTATCCCCGGCAGCGCCAGAGCCCAGCGAGACGAGTTCAGGCGCAGCAGACGGCTGCCCCTCGCTCGCCTCCCCGCGAGGCAGGCAAAAATGCTCTAACACACCACAAAGGAAAACAAAGAAGAGCACTTGCCTGCACTCGGGCTCTGGAGCCATCCAGGACTCCGTCGATCCAGGTTCGGGTAGAAGCTCATCGTCGGGCTCCCAATCAGCTGCGTCGGGCTCCGCAGCTGGCATGATAGTCTCTGCAGCCGGATCCTCACGCGCTGATGTCCACACCAATAACCCGCACGGCGTGGCGGCAGGGGACCCTCGACCCGCTGGCTCGGGCTGCTCCTCCGTGGAGACCCGGGGACGCTTCCTCGTCGGCTCAGGCTCCACACCGCAGTCCGCTCTTCTCCTCTGTCCAAAACGTGGCTGCAGGGCCGGGATTATTCCCTGAGCCGCAGGCCTCCTCCTCGTTCGACGACGTAGACCTAATGCTGAGGACCGCTCAGCGGAGGAAAACACAGAGGCAGCAGGTTCAGTAAAGATGACTACAGCTGGTGGTGGGAGCTCGGGGGGCTGCAAAACCCGAACTCCACCCCCAGGAGTCAGACAAGACAGATCACTATTATCAGTAGGGGAGTGAACTTGAACTTGCCTGTCTCCCAGAGGGAGGGTGGTGCCAGCTGTAGGGGGCATTGCTCCTTCCTTCACCCGCTGGATGGTAATAGAGGGCCCCCCAAGAGGACCAAGGGGAGCCACTCTCAAGGACCCATGGACGGGGCTCGCCGAAGCAGGACTCTTGTCACACACAGCAGCTGGCTGGTTGATTGGGTCACTCCGGCGGCCCGGAACTGGATCCGGAACAGGAGCTTGCTGGGGCTGCCCTTGGCCACAGCACCGATGTCTACGACGACCCCTGGATGGTGCGAACTCCTGGAGTGGATTGAGGACAGGAACGGGATCCCAAAGCGAGGAGTGTGAACACCTCCTCCTCTGCTTCTTGCCGTATTCCTCCTCCACCATACGGAGTATCTCGTGTTGCGCGGCGATGTCATCCCTCCTCGCGGCGACTTCTGGGTGGTCGGCGTAGCGGGGAGAAAGATGATTGAGCAAGTCCTCAGCACAGTCCAGGTACCAGAGTACGCTGTGGTCGTAGTCGAGGAGGGAAGCAGAGATGAGTGTCTCATCCACATATTCCAGGACATCAGCCAGCTCGTGGCTCGGACTCCGAGCGCGGCCCCTCCCGACGGCATTCCTCCAGCACACCGTACCCAGACAAGAAAAGAGCAATGGCCAATTAACACAACCTCACTGGCAAAAGGTGTCTCGGGTTGGCATCACCGTAAAAACGTCGTTTTTGGCAGCAGTGTACTGTCAAGCGGTGGCCCTCGCGAGCCACCATAAGACGCCACACCGTCACCAGAGAGTTGTGTTATTGTCTTTATTCACGGTGAAATCACAATAATACAAGCCGCTGAGGCTATGACACAAGCAAGTCTACACACAGGGAGGCGTAAGGCTAACAAGCTCACTCACGGGTCCACAGGATAAGATGGTCACACCACAGACGGGCAATGTAGCATAATCCATATAGTACGATCGCTCCGACGATCAGCGACGGGCACTGCTGCAAGGATGCAGCCGCTAGCATCGGCTTAAGAAGCCGGCCGCTAACGACTGCAAATGCAGAACAGCTGTTCAGGTCTTGACAGCTGAGCTGAAGCCTCCCCGAGCGCTGTCACAATAAGAGCTCGGAGAGCCGGAATAATAACGCCGCTTTCAAGACCTGACAGGAATAGCCCAAGCGCAAATAACATTGGTGCTCGGGTCATAACACTCCCCTCCTCTAGCTGGCTGGTTTATTGGAATGGTCAATGGATCTGGCTGTGGGCGGTCTTCAGCGCTTCGCCGCTGCCAGACAATATGGCATCCTTGGTCTCCATGGCTTTAAAACAAACCAGTGAAAAGTGTTTCTAACATCATTTCGTGGGAGAAATAGTAGGTTCAGTTAATGAATCCGTCATTATTTGACATCAAAAAACCACTGGTTTAAAAGTTTGGGATGAGAGTGCTGCCTCCGGTTCATGACCGTACAGAAAAAATCATGACCGATCGTCCCAAGTATGCAAATGAGCTGTAGGGGATGCACGGGAGATTCTGCACACCACACTACGGTTTTCGACCACTCCGCACCCAAATGCTGTCCCCTGCATTTCCGATACACAATGAATGGGAAGTGGAAAAACGACAGAACCAGTGGACACGTACCATAATCGCTGGGTCTAACTGCTGGTCGCATGCTGAGAAGGATACTGGCTTAGACCTAAATGCAATAAGGAAGGAGGTGGTAAGTGTTATGTATGAATAGTACGAGACAGGAGCCGTGCTGAACTGAACAGCGAACTACCCACTTACATCCCATACAAACCACCCATACAGAATTATATACACCAGTGGCTGTGCCCGCCTGACGTCACCCTGTGGGCAGGTACACTACACTCACAACACCACATTTCCCCTTCCCCTAACAAAATGCAAGACCACACACACAATCAAGACCTTCCCCAATTTAGGACTCGAATCATGCACTAAGAAAACAGGGGAACAATTAACTGTAATAAAATAACCTACCCCATTCACACAACACAACTAAAATTGGACTAAGTCTCTAAAATACGTAAAATAAACCCATAACACACCACATACATACTCTCATGTACACTAGCACTATGTACATGTATTTACATTAAAATTTTTATGTTACTACACAGTCCCTGGACAGTCATGAACAAAACTGGCTTGGAGGCCCAGGGCAACCCCATGGCATGTGTACCCTTGGCCGCCGTCTACCCCCAGGATCGAAGCCACCCTCCCTGGCGAAAATGTCTCCTCTCACTATCAACTGCTTCTCCTCTCTGGCCCCACAGTGTTGCTGTCTGGCACGCCATCCCACCGTGCCCAACAGCCTGCTCTCGACCACCTTCAACACCGCCGTCATTGCTCCAAATACTCCGGCCCCCTGTGGCCGCACTCCGGGGAAAACCAAAGCCCACTCGTCGGCGCTGCTTGCTGCCTCGGGCGCCTCGCTGTACCGCCCAGCGCCCTCGTCCAAGGCACATGGAGCTCTGGCAATGAGACGCTGCCCGATCTCTGTAGCGCACGGCTGCTGCTGCTCACTCCCGGGGTCCACAGCATCGCTGTCGTTGGCGTCGTTCTCCGACCCAGGAGCTGCATCGCTGCTCTCAGCACCCTCATCCCAGGCGCTCCACTGCATCGTCTCCATGCCCGGCTGTTGCTGCTCTTCCCTGGGGCTCTCACCCTCCATGGTCCCACTCACTCGCTGCCTAGCCTTAAGCTGCAGGGATGACTCCTGCTGCTCTCCCTCCCCACTGTCGTCACACACCGTGCCGTCCAACTCATCAGCGTTCCGGTCCTCTACTTTCCTGCGGTTCGCGGCTGGCCCGCAGTTTTCAGTGACCGGGGACTCTCCCTCTCACAGTCCCGGTCCCACCACACAGTCTAGTTGGCAGCTTGGAGCTCTCTTTTGGTGTGCAGGTAGTGTCATGGCTAGCCCGTCCATAGACACTGTGCCGTTAGCTTCTCCCAGCTAACTAGCTTAGCCTCGTTTGGCACCAACACTCCCACCACCCACAGCGTCGTGGTCCTCATCTGCCTGGCGAAAAAGTCGGCCAACCACTCAACAGCATCCTCATAGCGCTCCATCTCTTCCAACATACCAAGAATTCTTCGGCCCTCCGCACTGAGATGATGGGCCAGGAGCGCTCGTCGCCTTCTCCCGTCGAGTCTACCTAGGCCCAGCGCCCTGATGTCATCCTCAAACATGGCCGTCCACTTCGGCCACAGGATCACTGGCTCTCCCATGTACTCCAGAAAGGGCACTAGGGGTTGAGGTAGCCTATATGCTGCCATAATTATTCTCGTCACCAATATGTTATGTATGAATAGTACGAGACAGGAGCCGTGCTGAACTGAACAGCAAACCACCCACTTTATTATCATAACACAGAATTACATACACCAGTGGCCGTGCCCGCCTGATGTCCCCCTGTGGGCGGGTACGGCATCACACACACACTACACTCATGACACCACAGTAAGTATAGTGACAATAATCTTTATTTACAATAACTGTGCAATAATTGTGCAGATTAGCTAGAGAGGATCTGGCAACCCTGTAAGGGGAGAGCAGAGACAGGAGTGAGTAACATTAAATGGCGAGGGTGAGAATGTAATACTGAATTATGCTTACAGCCTCTTCCAAGGAGAACAGCTGGGGCAGTAGTGAAGGTTCTCCAGGCAGAGGAGCCGACTGTCAGCAGGAATGAGTGCAGAGGTGCTGCAGGAATGCTGCAGGAAGAGTGCTGGGGAGTAGGCTGGCCAGGTCTGGGGGTAGAAGAGATGGTGCAGGAAGCAGTGATATACAAACGGTGGTAAATTGACTTACTTGTGGGGAAGTGATAATGTGCACAATTCCAAAGGTGTCCAAATCCAAGTCCATGAGGTGAGATGCAAGATCCAAATCCAGACATAGGTCCAAACACGGCAGAAGTCCAACAAATGGAGGTGCCAGTACGAGAGGCAAGTTGCTGGGTCTAGGGCAAGCAGAGGTCAAACACAAACAGGCGAGACAGAATGCAATGATACAGACAGAGCTGGGTTACAGGCAGGTTCAGAGTCTGACGTGACCAGACAGAGCAGTGGGAGAGCCTCCCTTAAAAAGGGTTTCTCTGATTAGCCACAGGTGATGATAAAGGCTGCAGGGAGAGTGCTAATCAGCAGGGGGAGAGGAAGACAGACAGAGCAGGTAGAGATCCTTACAAATCCATTTAAGGCTTTCCTTCTGGGCTGTCCTCCAATGCCAAATGCTGTCCTCGCGGGAAATCCACTGTTCCAAGAAGGCGTCAGCAGACTCAAGTTTTGGGCCCCAAAGCTGGACCCTCACCTCTGAGAAGATTCCCAAGTCAAGACCTCTGGGCACAGAACCACAGAGAGGACTACTGCCACCAAGGCCACATCTCCAACCCAGGCTGGGAAAAGCTGGGCTACCAGAAGCCCAATCCTCCAGCATCTGTGACCCAATGAGACTTGACCATTGTACTCTGTTTCGATCTGAGTCTCTTGTGAACCCAGCCACTCCAAGAAAGTAAGGCAGCCAACAGCATTAGTTTCAAGGACAGACTTTTGTCCACGCTCAGCCATAACCTTTTATGTAACAACCATTCCTTTTTGAGCATAATGGAAAGTTAATTTGTTTTTCTTTTTCATAACACTTTCCAAATTCATTTTTCATTAGCTTTGTGTTATACTTAATTTGTCACTCTTGTCATTTCACCAATTCTTTCATCAATTCTTTCAGCCACACGATCACATTTCAGCCTTATTTCACATATGCAAGACCTGTAAATATGCAAATATTGCACTTTCTTCATACATGCAAAATTGCTACTGTTAATGCTACCTTTGGTTAGCTCTCCATTTTACAAGCTATACAGATGTCTATTGTTACTTTGGTTCTCTTTATTAAAACTACTAACCTGAGTACAGGCTTTCTTTGTCCAGACTCCAGAATCACTGTGTCAAGAACTGACACAAAGATTAAGAGACTGATCAAATGATGGTCTACTAAGTGATTAATTAATACTTGGCTTATTATTTGCCAAATTCTTAAGTACATGGTTTCTTAACAGAGTTGTAACTACTCTTAAAACAGTGAGTGGTGCCCCATCTAGTGTTATTACGAGGTAATGCAATTATTATTAATTATTATTTCCAGTTATTAGTTATTAATAATCATATTCATATAATTGTACTGTTAACACTACAAGTAGTTTTTCTGTAATCCTGCTCACAGACAGGCAGACAGCTGGACCTTGGCAGAGGTATGTTCTCTCTGAGTGCCCTCCAGTTAAATCATAGTGGATTGAAATTTGAGGTGCTTTTGAAAGAAAAAACCCTCAAAATTTGCTGAAGTGTTGAAAGCACTTATTTGTAATAATGGGTGGGTGGTTAAGTACAATTGTGCATTTACTGGATTTACTGCAGTTTGGGTTACTTATTTTGAATTATGACAGATAAGTTTCCTATTTAAAAGACATGTCATCACATTCATCCTACTTGATGCATGTCCTAATTTTCTGTCTACACAATCTATTCATTCATTAGCATCTGCCAAGAAATACATAAACAAAAGGAGGCTGCAAAAGAAGAAGAAAAAAAGAATCAAAATGTGAATTTTGGATGCTCCTTCGCAGTTCATGTCATGCTTTTGTTTTCCAAAGCACATCTCTGATGACCTCTAGGTCTCATTCATTCAGCTCTGCCAGCTTCTATGTCCTCTAAAATGATTCTATGATGTATGCTGCATACCGGCCACAAAAGGAACCAAATGTGGCCAGTTTCTTTTCATTGAAAACAGATTGTTTTCAATTATTATGTTCTTCTTTGTTTTTTGTGCAACATTTTTTTTTGTTGAAATTATTATGGTTATGCTTCTCAATCTTAGAATTTGAAAAGGAAGCAAAGTAGGAAATAATTATATGGTCTCTTAACATATTAGCAAAATCAGTTCATAGTTACAATGGAGCATAAAACTTCAGTGTACTGTGGGAAAACACAGAGCAAATCCCGATTGCTGACAATTAGCTGCCCACTGTTTACTGAGAACAAGAGAACTCTCAGTTTACATGAGGCTTCTGTTCTCTCTGTGGGGTTGTTTGATGCTTCATGTGTGGTTTTAACATGGCCACAGACATCTGAATCTGTCTAACATTTTAAATTTTCTCTTACATTGTTGTTGTGCGTTAAATCAACCATGCCCTTAATTCCATGCCATGTGATCGTAGATGCGTAGACATCCCATTGTGCAGCCAGTGCCCTAGGAATGATGTCTTCCATCTTCGATAACTATTGACTTTTCCTTTTTCCCCATTCTATTATGCTGAGCACCAAGATAGACAGTGGAAAATATCATTTTTATGTGGTCTTTGGTATGACCCGGCCCGGCAGTGAACCCACAATCTCCCAGCTGTGGGATGGATGCTTTACCACTAAGCCACCACTCCAGTTCTCCTATATAAAATCACACAATGTTCTCTGAACTCAGTAACTGATGTTAATGCAGACAGAGAGCAATAAGCTGATCGGCAGCATGAAAAGTCCGGAAACCATCCAACATGCTACACATCTTAAGAAACTTCTTCAATCTTCCTCTCTTCATCTGTCCCTTTGGACAGGACAGTATGGGTGTTTTGCCTGAGTCAGATTTACAGTAGATCTATGAGCCACTAAATCCATCTTGGACATCTAACTGGAAAAAGGTTTGTACATTATGAGGCCCACAGAGAGTGCTTTCAGCACCTCTACATTGAATAAATAACAAAATCACACACAGGAAGGGAGGCGCAAAAGTAAAGCAGATGTCAGTATATCCTCTACATTATTAATGAACATAGACACAAAATCATCACGTTTTGGGAAAAAAAAGCCTGAACTTTTGGCTTGAGGGTCACATTAGGGATAGGGAATGACATGAACAAGGAAATGAGAGATTTGAACCTTCAACTACACAAACGGCACAAACACTGACATCTAAGAATACTTGACATACATCCCAAATATATTGTATTTATGCGTTATATTTGAAAAGCAACAAAGACATACAACATATGCATATACCAGTATACAAAACGTCTCACTTTCTCAGATGCATACAAAATAAATTAATGTCAAATAAACTCTTTTGTCCCAGCTCAAGAACACCCATTGTCAATAACTGGCTCTATATCTCTTCTAGTAAGACTGAACATGGAACATAATTCACCAGCACCAGTTTGATGAGAGGAAATCAGACTATCCTGTATGAATGCAAGAGCGTCACATATTTTTGATTTTAACTTTGATTTTGGTGTAACTCAAATATAATTTCATCTATGATCCCCATTGTGGATCAGAAAAAAAGCAGCCTCCACTCATATTGGGCTCCAAATTAAATATGGGCTATGATTGCAAACTTTCCTCACCTTAAGAACTTTGGGTCGCCATCCAGCAGGTGATCAAATTGTTTTGAACTTGGCAACAATGCACAGAGTTTAAAGATGCACTCCAGTAGGCATAAATCCCCTATAAAAACAAATGTTCATTGTTTAAAATGGTATCTTATGCCCTTTTTTTTTTTTTTTTACAAAAAAAAAAAACTTCCATTGTCTTATAGTTTTGTGTCAGAATCTTTTCACTTTTCATCCCCCTTCAAATGCCAGGATCTGTGAACAGGCCCACCCACATCCCATAAGGCTAATGGTGGCAAGTGCTACATTAAACAGAATAAATTCTGTGATAAAAAAGACTTATCAGTTGAAGGACATGCCCAGTTGTTTACACGGTGGCCCAGGATAACGATTGAAACTGCATCAGTCCTTAAAAGCTGTTTAATGGTGAAACCCATTTTAATTTGGGTCAAGGTTTCAAAGTAGGTTGTTAAAAAAAAATGCTAACTAGCCTGGAGGATAACGTCAGGCCAGAGTGTTCTGATTGGCTCAACACTACCCATGTGCCAGCAGTGTTGGGAGTGACGCGTTACTGTAATGCCACTACTTTTGTAGTAATGTGCTATGTTAAGAAATTACTGTATAAAAATTCGGTAATGCGTTACAGTTACTGAAATTTCATCAGTTACGTTACTCGTGACTCATTTTATTAATATGGATAGATATTTTTAGTGCAAATAAATGAATATACAAACTGACCCTACCGTAGCTGAGACGAGCCGTCAGTCAACATGACCTGTTGCAAAGAGCCTGAGTCTTCACTACTGAGTGGAGGAAAAGATGAAGCTACTTTGTTTTTGTGGAAATAGACAGATTATTTAAGACAAAAGCATATTGGTGGGTTGCAAACTAAGTGCCGGTTGAGACCTACTGCAATCTTCAGAAGTGCCTGAAAACAGCAACAAAGCTCCGACAAAACTAGTGCTAAGTAACAGCTAGCTATGCTAACAACTAACACTGTGTTAGTGGATCTACCGTATTCTGAACAGTCACAGCTGGATGTCAAGTGGAAATACTCTTGTCTCAACACCCACGGCTGGATTTCAAGCACAGGTATGCATCTGGACAGTTTGTGACCCAGCAAGAATTAAACCGACTGATTGCCAGATGCATCGTTACAGACTGAAGACATGAAAAGTCACTTTCCATCAGACAGCTGGACTGTGAGCCACTGAAGTTAAAACACATTTACTTGCTACCTGGATAAAGATTATTCAAAAATGGTTTTATTTCATTTCAGTGAACCTGTAACCACGTGACTATATGATCCTTGGGGCAGGAGCGTTATATCAAATTAATCACACCTGTGGATGCACACCTTATATAAACCACTTGCATCCACCCATTCTTCCTTTTTTTATTCTCCTGGTCGGTAAGAGCTTATACCAGTCTGTTTAACATTGTGTTTTTCTGTGCTGTTTTGGGCTGCCTTACCTTTGGTATCCCATCGCTGTGTCATAAAATTGTGTTTTTCTGCTGAATGAGAGGTTTGCAGCAGCTGTGTAGTGTGGCGTGCAGTGTCCATACCTGCTTAGAAGTATGTAATATACACTTGCCTTCTTTTCAGCTGGAACTGTTAACAGTTTAGCAGCATGAGGTATGTACTACCCTTACCTGCTTAAAATCTGTGATGTATTTTTGTGCCTTCTCTTCAGGCAGGAAACACTGTTTAACAGCCTAAAAGCATGCAATATGCTTTATCTGCTTGGGGTATGTGATAGACTTTGCCTTCGTTAACCAGGAATGGCTTAATTTAACAGCACCATACAATTTGCCGTTAATTCTGTATTGCTTTCTTTTTCTCGACTGACAGTTGTCTTCTTTAAAAAAAAAGTGTGTGTGGGGGGGGGGGGGGGACATCTTCTTTGTCTGGGTACTGAGCGCTCCTGTGCTTGGTGCACTCTCGCCACCTTTTGTGGAGGAGTGGTACTGCACACAGGTGGGAACTGAAATCTGATATTATGTTGTCTTCTGACTATCACGCTTGTACCTCATGAACAGCCTTTTGACCTGTTTATAATAACAATAATAATGATAATAATAATAATAATGACTGTCTTGTCTCTCCTATTGTTCTCTTGGAGGAATAATGGCTTCTGCAGGGAGTGAAGGAGGGGGAAATAGCCCAGACACTGGTATGCCATAAGCCCAGGGCTCCATCCCTCCAGGTTTAAGTGCTCCAGCTGGAACTGGGAAGGCCAGCAGGAAGCAGAAGCGGATTGAAGGGAGCCAGCTATGCGATCCAGCGGGTGGATTTCATGCGGAGCCAATTGGAGGAAATGCGTAAGACCATTGAATATATGGCTGCAAATCACCGTCACCTTTGGGTATGCCGCACCAGGCTCCCATATGTACCCTCAGACCACACCCTGATGCAGTGTCTCTCGTGGCCTCTGATGACTTGGGTAAGACCATCAGCTCTGACTGTGGTGCCATTGGGAGAGTGGATGTCTCTCTGAGGATGATGATGAAGTTGACGGTGACTCTTCGGTCGAGAAGACCTTCCTGAGCCCTATGATATATGTCAGGGCACGGCACCCTGGGCAGCATTGGCTGTGGGACTTCCTCCCTCATCTTCTCCACCTAGGGCTTCGGCTTGGGACAGAGGTCCTGCAACCCAGAGGCGGGTTCCCTTGTCAGTGTATCCTGACTGTGTGGAACATCTGCAGAAGTAGTGGGCGCATCTAAGGAGGCTACTGCCCCTTGTTCTGGACTCAGTATTTTGAGTGGTGCTGCGGAGCAGGGCTTGGATGGTGCGTTGAAGGTGACTGTACCTTTGCACTGCTGGCTGGAGCTTCCCCCACAGGCAGCAAGTCTATGCATCACCCTAACGGCAAGTGTCGTGCCACTGATGGGTGAGTGGCTAGTGCCTACCAGTCTGTGACTATGGCCTCTAGACTGGCAAATGCTAATACACTTCTGTAGTGAAATTAAAGGGTTTTATAGGTAATTTAATGTTGGTACACGTAAATGTAAATATGAATGTGAGTAGGAATGAAGATTTACTTTCATCACACTCAATTCCTCGTTAGGGCACCATCCACATTTTATAGAAGTGGAAACTCTTATGAACAAAGACTTAAGCTTAAGAATTTAGCAACTGGTAAGTTAAGCCTTAGTTAATTGTATTGAAAATATTTGATCAGTCTCATAATAAACCCTTGTGTGAGTTCTTATCTCTGATGATCAAGAAGATGGACATGAAATCAAACAATAACTCCATTATGTCTTTCAATGATTTAATAAGAAATGTCAGA
The DNA here is from genome assembly GCA_020510985.1 of Pholidichthys leucotaenia. Lineage (NCBI taxonomy): Eukaryota > Metazoa > Chordata > Actinopteri > Cichliformes > Pholidichthyidae > Pholidichthys > Pholidichthys leucotaenia. The sequence continues at coordinate 152,891,560 of CM035839.1, read as the reverse complement.
ATAGGTTAACATATGTGGATAACTTTAAAACAGAGAATTCACATGTATCATGGGCATCATAGACTGTTACTGAGTTACTTATGAATCAACCATTTGTGGAACCAAATGAAGCATAGTTTAATTTGTCAGCATACTGGAAATTGGAAAACCATAAAATAGCAATGGTTAAGAAAAAGTGAATGATATTTTATGAAGAAAATGCTAATTAACTTTATAAAAATTTAGAAAATTTGTTTTATTCTGAAAAAGAATGTAAATTAATGAAAGACAACATGTATTTTGAGATTCTGATGGGGGTTTGCATAAAATTAGGTTCAAAGAACTTACACCAGGAATATTCTGAAGACAAGTGTAAATTGCATAAAAGACCGTCAGCCGCAGAAACTTTGCATCCCTGTCGGTAGCAGGCAGTCCACTTTCTGTTCAACTGGACCAGGAGGGGTTCTTTTGGTAGGCTGGCAGACAGACTGCTTACCACTGTTATAGCCTCCTTCCAGGATCACAAAAGCTGGTCTCCAGCAGGCTGGGCGAGGTCTTCTCTGATGCACTGAAGAAGGAATTAGTTTACGGTGCAAAGTCCTATCAGAAAGTCAAATTACATCACAAACTCGTTTCTTCCGATGTTGGTGGTTTAAATGAGTTGGTTTAAGCTTTTAAAAAAAAAATAAACAAACTCTTCTTGCACGATGATTTAAAGAAAAAGAAGAATAAAATAAGAAAAATTAATTTTAAAGAAAAGAATCAGGATTTACACAGAGCATGACAGGCTCTGGGCCCTTCTTTAAAGGATAGGAGAAAAATTGGAGAGCAGAAGGGGGCTTCTTACGGCTTGACCAACGCCCCAGAGCAGACTCTGAACAAAGAGCAATAAAACTCGAGTATTCTCTAGTGTTGCAGGGTGGTCCAAAACTTCCTGAGACCTGAGTTGGCCCAATTATATTTGAGCTTTGTTCAATAAAGATAATAAACTCGACCTAAAAAGGGAAATGCAACGAAGCTTTGAACTCTATTGGCCAGTTAAGTGCAGCTATGGACTCCTGCAGAACAGAGGAGAGAGTAGGGGGAGAGAGAGAGAGACATTTGATCTGAGAGTGAGACCCCCCCCTTTAAAACACATGTTGCTGAATAAAGCATAAATTCCTTAAACTTTAGTGACTAAGATATTCCACTCAATAAAGGAGCATAAAATGCATCTGCATCTACTGTAATTAACTTGTGATATTCAGCATGCAAGAATTAATTTCTTCCTGAAAATAGCAGGACATATCACAATCATATCAAATCGAATCATATCAATAAAAGCATTTGAAACCCATATTGTCCATCCCAGAGTTCAACCATGTCTTTGTTGGCAGATACTGTCTTAAGAGAAAGAATATGAGTTAGTTCATAGTCCATAAGGTATAAATTCCACTGCAAAGGAAAAAGTTAACTATTCTTAATTCGTCCATCACATGGCACAGTTTAACTGGTTGTTTACTGGAAAGTCTTGGCTTCCAAAGTCTTGACTATGTCAATCATAAAACTGTCAGTTAGAACATTCCTTTGCCAAAGAGTCTTGGAGAAAGGGATTAACTTCCACTTTATGGCCAATGGATAGAGTTACAGCTCTAGTTCTTGGGTGAGAGAAGCAGTCTCAAAAGCCAGACTTTTGAATTGAAAAAAATTTCTTCAGCAAAGAATAATTTTATAAATTGGAACTCAAGGTCACGCTACACTTCTTTAGTGTATTTAGAAGGTCTGATAAGGGACCTAGAGTCAAAAGTGGAACTGACCTTTCAGGTGGTGGACACTGTGATTCAAGGAACTAGCTCAAAGGCTACAGCACTTGAGAACTCCCTGGCCAGCTGACCATGGCCCGGCGGCATGTGTGGTTGAGTCAGTCTGGATTGGTGAATACGGACAAGGCTGCTGTTTTGAAGGCTGCGGTAGCACCTGGTGAGGTCTTTGGGCCGGCAACAGAGGCAGTGTTGCCAGGTTTCACGAGAGAAACAAGCGACCAGCTCTATGAAAACAAGCCCCCCAAAAAGCCCAAAAGGGATCCTACCACACTGTAAAAGAGAGGCTGTGTTATGTATGGAATTACCTCCGTAATGACGAGGCCAGGTGCACAGTTGAACTCTGCTTTATTGGGATTTGACTATACAATACAGCCACCAGGCAGGGGCATCAGCAAAGAGGCCAAATAAAGATAAAGATGCCCGCTGGTATTTATAGGGCGGTGCAGTGATGGAAGAGGAAGTGGCCGCCACTACATCACACTTCACAATAAAACACAATACCACATTTTCCCCCCCTGTAGAAAGTCCAAAACCACGCATACAATTGAGACCCTCCCCAATTTAGGACCCGAATCACACACTAAAACTAGAACTGAAATCACTAAAAGGGCCTATCACATTCACACAACAAACCTAAGCTAGAGGAGACGGGTGAACTACCGTCCCACCCCACATGGAAAGGTGGTTTATTCTGCCACCTGTAAGCTGGTCCAAAAGTCCATTTGTAACTAAGAACATTGCCATGCTCCTAAAATAAAACACACCCAGAACAATAACAGTTTGTTTTTTTTGTTTGGTTTTTTAACACACACAAACATATGAACATTGGAACTTGTTGTATTATTTTTTTTCAAAACTGCACTACTGTCCTTCTGGCAGAAAGGGGTAGAACTGGCTTGTGGGGGGCCCAGGGCAGTCCCTCAGTAGACCCGCCCCTGGAAGTGGCATGTTACCAGGATCGCAGCTGACCTCATAGATGAGAGCGCCTCTTCTCTTCACCATCAACCACCTCTCTCGTCCAGACCCACCATCTGAAGCCTCCTCCCGGGCATCATTGGCGTGCCTCCATGAGCTGTCTGACAGCTGGAAGTAGGCTGTGCCCCACTCAGCCATGATGCGCTGCTGCTCTTGGTGTTCCTCTGGCTGTCATTTGGCCCACTTCTGCCGTGGACGTCCCTCCTCTCGAGCCCGGACCAGGTCAGGTCAGAGGAGCTCTGCTCGGCCTGCAGTGTTGCTGATCAGCACGCGGTCCCTCCGCGCCTGTCGGTCTGGCCCCAATTCCTTGTAAAGTTGCTGCAGCGGTCGCCGTTGTAGCTCCAGATCCTCCAACCCCCTGTGGTCAAGCTCTGGAGGAAACTGAGGCTAGCTCGTCGGCCTCACCCACCAACGCAGACGCCTCGCCGCCATGCTCAGTACCCTCTTCTGTGGTACCCTGAGCGCCAGCAGAGACCCTCCTGCATCAAACCTGAGTGAGGCTGGTCCTGCTTGATTGCCGTGGTTGCCCAGTAAATCTTTGTCCCACACAGCGTTGTCCTCCACCACCAGAACCAGATGGTTCCACTGGCCACAACCAGTCCACTCTTCCCCAGCATCGTCTTTAAGGGCGGACCCCAGTCCATAAAACAGGTCACAGTCCATGATGTTGTCACCTCGGGCCATCACGTGGAATGTGAAGTCAGCCATCACCACCTACTTGTACCGAGCCGTTAACTCCAGTGTTCCAACCGTGTGCAGCCTTCCACCTCTATAACCATAGAGTAGTGCTGGGTTACCTTTTATTCTATAGTGAGGAAAAAATTTCCTCACCGTGGCCCAATCAATAATGCTCCCTCCGGCCCCGTGTCGACCAGCAGCGACACCTCCTCGCCATCCAGCATTACCTTGCAGAACATGAACCCGTTGGTACTCGGGGACACCGCATGGGCAGTTGCTGGGGCGGGTGACGTTATTTTTCTCCATGAGCTCTCCAACTTGGGCATACGACACACCCTGTCATAATGGTTCAAACGTCCACACTTGCTACAGCGCTTCCCTCTAGCCGGGCATTTCCTAGCCTTGTATTGGTGCTTCGCGGATCCACAACCCATACACAAGGGTTTTCTCGGGGCAGACCTTTGGCTGATAGTGTTGGTTTTCGCATTGTTGTCAGTCACACTATCCTCACTGTCTGGGTCCGCTACTAATGCTGCCACGGTAGGTCCCAGCTGCCGTTGTGATTGGCACCACTTTAGCGCTGAAACTCACTTGTCTGCGGTCTTCACTTGGAGAGCTAGCTTGACAGCCTCGGACAACATCAGGTCACTTGGCGCCAGAGTAGCCTAGCTCGTAAAGCATTTCTGGTTGTGTGCTCCGCCAGTTGCTCACGTACCATTTCTCCCCCCAGTGGCCCAAAATGACACTCACTAGCTAGCTGCCTCAGGTCAGCGACGATCTGGTGGACAGACTCACTTGCCCTTTGGTGTCGCTGCTGAAACCTAATCCTCCAGATGGTGACACTGTCCAGGGTGCTGAAATGGCGCACTAGCAACTCGACCATGTCCTCATATGAGTCAGAAGCCCCTAGTGTACACAGGATACGCTGGCCCTCAAACCCGAAATTATGCACCAGAAGTGCACGTGCCCTCAGTTTATCTAGCTTACCCAGGTCGAGCACCACAATGTAGTTTTGAAAGGCGGCAAACCACCTTGGCCAGGGCACAAGCGGCTTGCCCGGGAGCTCCAGGAAGAGCCGAAGTGGTGAAACACACACCTCCATGTTTATTATGTATGGAATTACCTCCGTAATGACGAGGCCAGGTGCACAGTTGAACTCAGCTTTATTGGGGTTTGACTACACAATACAGCTACCAGGCAGGGGCATCGTCAAAGAGGCAGAATAAAGATGCCCACTGGTATTTATAGGGTGGTGCAGTGGCGGGAGAGGAAATGGCCGGATAGATTTATTTTTGTTTGCAGTGAATTGACTGTAAACACAGTCAGCATTGAATAATGGGATTTTATGAACTCTAATTAAAGGAAAATACGTATGCATTCTGCATAAGCAACAGCAAATTTATAGTAAACACAGTCAACATAAAAACTTTAAATAAAATTACATTTTTAAACTCTGATCAAAAGAAAAGACATGTACATCCTGCATAAGTACCAGCACTTAACACAATTACAGTTTAGTGATGTGGGATGATGGGAGTTGTTGTCCGCTAGTCCTTTAAACAAAAACTAAATATTACACAACAGCCGACAACTTTAATTACGTGGAAAATTATCTTTTAAATTGACAAACATCATATGTGTAACTCGTGGCAAAATTTGATCAGGATCAAAAGATAATTTTGCTCTTTCCATTCATTACAATGGACAATTTTTTTTCAATTTAAGGTCCCATTGGAATTTCCCTATTGTAGGACGAATAAAGGCTTATCTTACATGCACTGATCTGTATAAAAAAAAAAACCCTGGATATTTCACGCCCCATTAGCGAGTACAAAGCCGAGTGGAATCGGGTGGGCCGCTGATCTCTATAGAAAAACTGGATGGATCATTGGCCACCAGAAGTGAAGCCCCTGGCCGGCCACTTATACAAAACACAAACACTTTTGCTTTCACAAACCTTTCCTCCTTGGATCGTCACTTCCTTGTGGTAACGTATCGTCACTTCCTGTTTTGCTGTCTGCCTGTGTAGTTTGCTCTCCAGCCACTAGCTATGGCTACTAGCTCTCTTTCCTCTCCTCCTCTGGTGTGCTCTCTGTCAGATGTTTAGCTACACCTCTGCCTCTTTTAGTGATAACGGTAAATGTAATAAATGTTGTCTTTTTGAGGCGCTCGAGGCGAGGTTGTCTGATTTGGAATCCCGGCTCCGCTGCATTGAAACACCGTCTGCGCCAGTTAACCGTGACGGACGCCCCTTAGCTGCAGCGGAGCTAGCTAGCTTAGGCCCCCCTGTCAGCGGTCCCCCGGCTCTCCTCAGCAGCGAGGAGACTGGGTGGGTGACGGTGAGAAGGAAGCCTAGTCGCAAAGCCCCGGTACTCCACCAACCTGTTCACGTTTCTAATCGTTTTTCCCCGCTCAGCGACACACCCGCTGAGGAAAAAATTCTGATCATTGGCGACTCTGTAGTCAGAAACGTGAACCTAGAGACTCCAGCGGCCATAGTCACATGCATTCCTGGGGCCAGAGCAGCTGACATCGAGTCAAATTTGAAAATGCTGGCTAAAAGTAAGTGTAAATATTCCACAATTGTTATTCACGCCGGCATTAATGACATCTGTCTCCGGCAGTCGGAAGTCACGAAACTTAATATAGAATCGGTGTGTGACTTTGCAAAAACGATGTCTGCCACTGTAGTATTCTCTGGGCCCCTCCCCAATCTGACCAGTGATGACATGTTTAGCCACTCGCCATCCTTGAACCGCTGGCTGTCTGTGTGGTGTCCTAAAAATGACGTGGGCTACATTGACAATTGGAGCTCTTTTTGGGGAAAACCTGGTCTTATGAGACGAGACAGCATTCATCCCACTTTGGATGGTGCTTCTCATTTATCTAACAATCTGGCATCTTTTTTATCCAAATTTCCAAAATCTTGACTACTCAGAGTTGGGACCAGGAAGCAGAGTCGCAGTCTTACATGCCTCTCTGCAGCTCCTCTTCATCCGCCACCCCTCAGCTTAGCCCCTGTCTTCCCCATCAGAGAATTGTTGTCTGCTCCCTCCAAAGTAAATAAAAAATATAATGTATAAGCATCTCAAAGTGATAAAGCAAAATACTGGTAAAACTCAAATTAAACATAAAGCCTCTAAATTGAATGATTTGGCCTCTGTTCCTCCTTATAATTCAAAAATTAAATGTGGTTTATTAAATATTAGGTCTCTAACTCCCAAGTCTCTGTTAGTCCATGATCTGTTAATTGATCATCAGATTGATTTAATTTCCCTTACAGAGACTTGGTTAGGGCAAAAGGATTATGTTGGTTTAAATGAATCAACTCCCTCTGGTTATTTAAACTGTCAAAATCCCAGAAGTTCTGGTCGTGGAGGAGGAGTAGCAACAATTTACCATTCCAAATTACTAGTTAATGTAAAGCAAAAAACATGTTATAATTCCTTTGAGGGCCTGGTCCTCAGTGTTGGGCACTTTAGCAATTTCAGGTTAAACCCAATTTTATTTGCCATAGTTTATCGTCCCCCATCAACCTATTCAGAATTTTTATCCGAATTTGCTGATTTCTTAGCTGATTTAGTGCTGAAATCTGATAGAATAATTATAGTAGGGGACTTTAATATACATGTGGATGTAGATAGTGACTGCCTTAATGTGGCATTTAATTCAATATTAGACTCGATTGGGTTTTCTCAGAAAGTAGGAAATTCTACTCATTACCTCCACCATACATTGGACCTTGTTCTGACATATGGCATAGATATAGAAAATCTTGTAGTGTCTCCTCATAACCCTGTACTGTCAGACCATTGTCTGTTAACCTTTGATTTTACTATTTCTGACTATTTGGCTCCTAAAGAAAAATATTATTACAGTAGATGCCTCTCAGATTATGCTGTTACCAAATTTATGCAGATTGTTTCCTCTATGCCATGTGTCAACACAACGGAAATAAGCTATAGACAGCTTGCTCCTTCTGTAATTGATAGCATGGTAGATAGTGTTTCAGCTTCTCTGCATCAGACTCTAGACTTGGTGGCCCCCTTAAAAAAGAAAAAGTCTAATCAGAGATTTCTAACTCCTTGGTTCAACACAGAAACTCGTAGCTTAAAACAGAAGACTCGTCAATTAGAAAGAAAATGGCGCTCCACTAATTTAGATGAAATCTATTTAACTTGGAGAAATCATCTTTTAATTTATAAAAAATCTCTTAGAAAAGCTAGAACGAGTTATTACTCTGCATTAATAGAAGAGAACAAGAATAATCCCAGGTTTCTTTTCAGTACTGTAGCCAGGTTGACAAAGAGTCAGGACTCTGTCAATCCTAGCATTCCCTTAGAGCTTACTAGTCAGGACTTTATGAACTTTTTCAATAATAAAATTTCATCCATCAGAGATAAAATCAATCAGATTCTTCCCACAGTTAACTTAAATACTGTAACTACTACAACTCCTTCTATTGATGTCTGTCTTGATGAGTTTACTCCAATCGACCTTTGTGAGTTAGACAAAATAGTTTCCTCATCCAAACCTTCAACTTGTCTTTTAGACCCTATTCCTACCAGGTTATTTAAAGAAGTCTTCCCACTTATTGGTAGCTTTATTCTTCATATAATCAATTCTTCATTAACTTTACGCCATGTATCGCAGGCTTTTAAAACGGCTGTAATTAAACCCTTACTCAAAAAGCCAACGCTAGATCCAGGAGCTTTAGCTAACTATAGACCAATCTCTAATCTCCCTTTCATTTCAAAAATCTTAGAAAGAGTTGTTGTTACGCAATTATTTGACCACCTGCAGGGAAATGGTTTACTTGAAGAGTTTCAATCTGGGTTTAGAATCCATCATAGTACTGAAACAGCCTTAGCGAAGGTCACTAACGACCTCCTCATTGCATCTGATAATGGACTAGTTTCTGTACTTGTCCTTTTAGACCTTAGTGCAGCTTTTGATACTATCGATCATAATATTCTACTTGATAGATTAGAACACTATGTTGGACTTAATGGAACTTCGTTGCAGTGGTTTAGATCTTATTTATCTGATAGGTTCCAGTTTGTTCATGTAAATAATGAGTTTTCTTTCAACTCAAAGCTTAGTCATGGAGTTCCACAGGGATCTGTGCTAGGCCCTACTCTTTTTAGTTTATATATGCTTCCGTTAGGCAACATTATTAGAAAGCACTGTATACATTTTCATTGTTATGCAGATGACACACAATTCTACCTGTCAATGAAGCCAGATGATAGTAATCAATTAGCCAAGTTAGAAGCCTGTCTTAAGGAAATCAAAGCTTGGATGACTTGTAATTTCCTGCTATTAAATTCAGATAAGACTGAAGTCATTCTTGTTGGTCCAAAAAACCTTAGAAACTCCTTTCCAAATCAAACTTTCAGTTTGGATGCGGTTACTCTTTCTCTTAATAGCTCTGTGAGGAACCTTGGAGTTATTTTTGATCAGGATTTGTCCTTCAATTCACATATTAAATTTGTTTCTAAGACTGCCTTCTATCATTTGCATAATATTGCCAAGATTAGGAGCATCTTGTCTCAGAGTGATGCTGAGAAACTGATCCACGCTTTTGTTAGCTCGAGATTAGATTATTGTAATTCTTTATTATCAGGCTGTCCTAAAACATCTTTAAAAAGTCTTCAGCTGATCCAAAATGCTGCAGCAAGAGTTTTAACAGGTACTAGAAAGAAAGATCATATCTCTCCGGTTCTGGCCTCCCTTCATTGGCTTCCCATAGAGTTTAGAATTAAGTTTAAAATCCTTCTTCTTACTTACAAAGCTCTAAACAATCAGGCTCCTTTTTATTTAAAAGATCTGATACTACCGTATTATCCTAACAGAGCACTACGCTCCCAAAATGCAGGATTACTTGTAATACCTAGAATCTCCAAAAGTACAATGGGAGGCAGAGCCTTCAGTTATCAAGCTCCTCTCCTGTGGAATCAGCTGCCAATCTGGATTCGGGAGTCAGACTCGATCTCTGTTTTTAAGAATAGGGCTAAAACCTACCTTTTTGATATAGCCTACAATTAGGGAGGGATCATGTGTTTCTGAACCCTCCCTTAGTTATGCTGCTAATAGGCTTAGTCAGCCGGGGGACCTCCAGTGATGCACTGGGCCTCACTCCTTTCCTCACTCTCAATGAAATATTTTTTTTGCTAGTCATTAACATTTGTTTGTTCTCTCCCATAGATTGAGTCCCCATCGTGCTGTTTGCTCTCCACATGTCTGTTCTTTTCTTCTTCTCTATCCCCTCACCCCCCAGCCAGTCGCAGCAGATGACTGCCCCTCCCTGAGCCTGGTTCTGCTGGAGGTTTCTTCCTGTTAAAAGGGAATTTTTCCTCTCCACCGTCGCCAAGTGCTTGATCACAGGGGATCGCCTGATTGCTGGGGTCTTTCTGCAACTGTGGGGGTTCCCCCTACAGTTGATAGTGCTATGAGATTACTGTTGTTGTGAAATGGCGCTATATAAATAAATAAAGTTGAATAAATAAAATAAATAAAATAAATAAAAAAATAAAGTTATACCTCAATAACTTCCCAAAAATTAACAGATTTTGAACTTCATTGGTATGGAGACCCAGTTTACAACTTGTGCAACCAACCTGGGAGAGCTGTCACACTGACAGCAAAGCAAGCCCAAATAAGCAACTACACGTTAAAAAAACAAGCCCAAAAACCCGCAACCCACGACTGATAAGATTTGCAAGCAACTTTAGAAAAAAACAAGCCCAAAGTTGCTTATAATAAGCGAACTTGGCAATTATGAGCAGAGGTGGTGTTGGACAAGGTGCAGAAGGTGAGACTGCGCACGCAGTCCTTTTGTCGGTCAGGACTATCCAGGTTGAGCGTCCGGAGACCTCTTGAGGGGGTGAGAACCCACAAAGGCTTCATTTCACCGAGCCAGGTTCCTTTCAGAGCTTGAGTCACCTGAGGCAGAGGGCCTCTCGGCAGCAGGTGCAGGTTCAGCAGCACTCACGTCCGTGCTCTCGGAAGTGTGTAGGCCATGGTCCTGCCAAGCCCTGCCAGCGTCTCTCATGGTATGCTTCCCCTGACGTCAACTTTCTCCGCGGCGCACCTCATGAGTTGGCGTCGGTTCACTTCATGTCCTGATTGATCCACTGGAGTGTGGATACCGCCTACAGTTCAGATCTCATTCCCCAACTTCAAGGGGTTCAGGAAGCAAAGGTAAGGAGGACACCCTTTCACGGTTCTAGGCAGCGAGGCCTCTGCCCTGCTGGGAAAGAACATAATGCAGTCTCTGTCTCCAGCAGAAGAGAGGCGAGGCTTTTTACACTGCCTATTCCTTGTCTCCAAACTGTAGCTTCCGCTACTTACAGTGGCTGTGTGGCCTAAGGTCAGAGGAATGGAGATAGGCGCCGCCCTACACACCGTATGGTGTCCCACATGCTGTGGGAGGGAATTAACTAACTAAGCGAACTGGGGGTCTCCGTCCGGTTTTGGACCTGAGATGGTTAAGCAGGTATCTCAAGGTGGTCCCTTGTCCGGTGCTCAGGCTGAGGATATTATTCAGCCCATAGGGCCTGGCAATTGGTTCACAGCAACTGACCTGGGGCAGTCGAGTTCAATTATCTGGATGATTGGCTGGTTTGTGCGCCATTAGAAGCCATAGCGAGGAGCAATATGGAGACCATATTGGCTCACCTGGTGGTACTTGGGTTGCATTTGAATGTGGTGAAAGGCTGCCTGCTTCCAACCAGGGTTGTCGAATACTTGGGGCTCACCCTGGATTCAGTTGCCATGAGGGCATCCCTGACTCCAAAGAGAGGACATACTATCAGGGAATGCATCAAGAGCTGCATTTCACAAAAGACTGTATCAGTGCAGCAGTGCCAGAGGATCTTAGGCCTCTTTGCTGCAGCTGCGCAGGTGGTGCCACTGGGTCTTTTACGCGCTCATCCCCTTCAACGGTGGTTCATGCTTCAGAAGGTGGTTTTGCCCAGAGACAAAAGGAGGAGGATAGTTCTTCCAAAGGAGCCTCATGGTTCTCAGGTGGTGGAGACACTCATCAGCAGTCCGAGATGGCGTTCCCCTGGGCCAAGAGGGCTGCAGGGTGACCATTACAACCAACGCCTGCCAAGCAGGCTGGGGTACAGTCTGTGAAGGCAGGTATGTTTGGGGACACTGGGCTCCGGCACAGCAGTCTTGCATATAAACCATCCCAAGATGGAAGCAGTGCGTTTGGCTCTGGGGCTTTTTCTTCCAGTCATTCAGGGCAAAAAAAAGGATTCTGGTACAGACGGACAGCACAGCTTTGGTGTCGTACATCAACCAGCAGGACAAACTGAGGTCTCCCTCTCTCCATGCGAGGGTGCGTCATCTGCTCTTGTGGGCAAGCCTGCCAGGTCCACTAGCTACAGATGCTCTGAGCATGCCTGGCCTCCAGTGAAACTGTTTGCATTTCCACTACTGCCTCTTCTGCCAGCTTTCCTCGCAAAGGTGAGACTACTGTCTGTTCAAGTAATTTTGATGGCTCTGAATTGGCCACAAAGACCATGGATGGCGGAGATCCACGAGATGTTGGAGGGCCGTCCTTGCCTTCTCCCAATCAGACAGGATATGCTCTCACAGGCACAGGGTGGGTTTCGGTATCCAAATCCCCAGCTCCTGAGGCTTCATGTGTGGCCCTTGGATGGGAGCAATTGTGTAAATTTGGCTTAGAGAAGGAGGTTATACACCGTGCAGGCTTCACAGGCCCCATCTACCCAGCTGCAATGCAGTGTGAAGTGGAGAGTGTTTTTGAAATGGTGTCGGACCAAGGGTGAGAATCCCTTGACATGTCACATCTCTGTCGTCTTGTTTTTTTTTTCCTCCAGTACCTCTTTGCCCAAGGTTGGGTGGAGTCAACTATCAGGGGCTACCCGGCATTAGTGTCAATTGCCCAAGAAAAATATGATGGCTTGTCTCCTGAGGCACATTCCTTGGCTAGGCGATTTTTTTCAGGGTTCTATGCTTGCACCCTTTTGAGCCACTCTCCATTACTGACCTTCGTCTGATCTCTGGGGATACTGCTTTTCTCTTGGCAACTGCCTCAGCCAAGAGGGTCAGTGAACTGAATGCGGTCTCTGTGGACGCAGTATGTCTTAGGTTTGATGGTGATCAGTTGACCCACCTATGGCCCAACCCAGCTTTTCAACCCAAAGTGCTACTAGTGGGATTGTTTTCCCACCCTCTTGTGCTTTGAGCCTTTTACCCTCTTCCACACGCTTCTTCTGAGGCTGAGAGGCTCCTTAGTTTGTGCCGATAGGGCCCTTAAGGTTTATGTTGACAGTACGAGGTCTGTCCGCTATTCAGACAAGCTTTTGTGTACTATGGGGAGTCCACAATGAGCAGGCCTATCTTTTAGAAGTGCCTATCCCATTGGATAGTCAACCTGATTGCCTTCGTGTATGTACAGGTTGGCGCAGAACCATCAGATAGGCTGGTGACCCGCTCGACATGGGGATTGGCCACTATGTGGGAGTTAGGGGTGCACCCTGGAGGATGTATGCACAGCCACTGGCTGAGCTTCTTCCTCAACGTGTTCCATTCTATAGACTCAAGCTGGCCTCATCAGTCGTCCCCTCATCTGTTCTGGGGGTCGCAGCAGGTTCTTAAATTGCATCTTAGTTTTCCCTCATGTGAGCCGGCATGTGTGCCTTGTGCTCGAAAGATTTTGTTTTCAGCTCCGGTTATCTGAAGGAACCAGCTTAACTTGTACGCACTCAGTTAAGTACAATAAGGGAGCCAAACTCATCTGATTGTGTTTGTGCTAAATGGTGTGATTGGGGCATTGTGCCCCTTCGACCTGTGGGTGACGCCACCTCCATTCTCCTCAGGACTCATCTGGTATACGGTTGCCACGCGATTACAGGTTCCCTGAAATGAAATAAAACCTATGTTTACAGATGTAAACGCGGTTTTATGAATGAAAGTGAACCTGCAACCATTCATTGTCCTTCATCGGTGGAGGTAGGCGCCTCCCAGTTGTTAGAAAGAAGAAGAATGAGTGAATGCAAGGATTAATTTGGTATAATGCTCCTGCTCCGAGGAGCACATGGTTACAGGTTCACTTTCATTCATAAAACCGCGTTTACATCTGTAAACATACGATTTTGATCTCCAAAAGGAATTTGAGGGACTAGATCATGTCTCTGTCACAGTAGACATTTGGACTGTATGGATAATGGACTTTTTCTTTGGATCACTGCACATCGGATTAATCCATATCATAAAGGTATGATAAACATAGACAGCTTTATGCGGTGTCACCAACGCTCACTCTTTTGGAGATGAGTCTCACTCTTTTTCCCTCTCTCTCTCACTGCACAAACCCTATTTCTCACTCCAAAATGAGGAAATTATTGGCAATTTTTGTGTTGATTTTCTTCAGATTTTTTTCCCCACAATAAGAGCTCTTGAGGCAGAATAAAGCAGACTGAACATGTTCGAAAAGCTCTGTCTGAAACAGTCTGTTTTCAGCCTGCCTAGGCTTGCCAACTTTCTCACAGCCAAATAAGGGACAGAGGGTTTTAAGTATTGCTCTGTGCCACAATGTTGTGGACATTAGTGTTGTCATAACACTGGGATTTTTTTTTTTTTACCTTGATAATACCTTAAAAATATTGATATTCAGTGTCATGTTTGATGCAACTTTGAGTTAAAAAAACACAACTACAGTGCAAAAAGTCAAATATAAGTAAAATGAAATAAATTAAGACTGTTTATGCCCGTTTTTTTTTTGACAAGATATTTATTCTTGCTGTGCAGTTTATGTGTAAGAAAATTTAACATGCTTTCCAATAGTTTTAACTTGTTTTACACAATTTGATAAGTCAAACTTTCTTGTTCTGTTGGCAAGATAATTTAACTTAAACAAAAAAATTATGGCAATAGATAATTCTAGTTAAAATTAGAAAAAAATATCTGCCAACAAAGTAAGATTAACCTGCTTAAAACAAGTAAAAACTTTCATATAGCAAGTAAAATCTTACAGATAACTACACAACAAAAAGAAATTCTTGTCTTGTCAAAATTATCTTGTGAGGAAAAAACAAGCATAAAGCCTTGATTTAGGATATTTTATCTTACTGGGATTTCCCTTTTTACAGTGTGACAGATGCTACTGCCTTCGGCATAAAGTTACATCAGTGAAGTATTCCTGATTCAAACAATGCACAACATGGAAATAAGTTGTCATGGAACAACCTTTGGTGAGCAGGAAGGATGACTCCTTAAGGCGAATACGGCTTTAGTTGTATGAGCGATTTATTAAATACAAAATAAATGCAGCACAGGAGCTGTGAAAACACAAAAGGCCTTAGTGGCTGAGAAAACTCACATAAGATGATGACAGTAAATGTGAAGAGGAACCAAAGGGTAAATCCTGTAATGATACCACAAAGAGAAATGAAAACCGCGGGTATACGTATATAGAGACACAAATTAACACAGGACAGCTGGGTAACTAATTTGGGTCAAATGAAAACACACGAGTGGCTGGAGGAATGGAAGGATGACGGGAGAGACTAGAAAACAATAACTGAACTAAGAAACTGAGGATACTAACTAACTAACTAACCTGCACTTATATAGCGCTTTTCTAGTCACAAAGACCACTCAAAGCGCTTTCATTAATACTAACCCTCTATTCTAAGGGCCTATAGGAAACAGATATCTAGGGACAATTTAGAACAGCCAATTAACCTAACATGCATGTTTTTGGCATGTGGGAGGAAACCGGAGAAATCCCGGAGTAAACCCACACAACACGGGGGGAACATGCAAACTCCACACAGATCACTGTTGGTCGGGGGCTGGGATCGAACCCACGATCCCACGATCCCCACAATCCCCCGGCCAAGGGTAAACTGTGCTGCCGCAGTGCTAACCACTGCGCCACCGTGCAGCAGTGGATACCCCAACAAACAAATGATAACAGAGTTGTGCAAATATTTAAAAAATAACAGAAGGTGAGGACAAGATGTCCAACTCATAAGTGCTTGCACTTTATTGTGTTATCCAATTATAGAATATATATATATATATGTGTGTGTGTGTGTGTGTGTGTGTGTGTGTGTGTGTGTTTAAATGTTTTTGTAAATATTTTATTATTATTGATGACACTGATACAATGTAGTCAGTGTGCAGCTTGTATAACAGTGTAAATTTGCTGTCCCCTCAAAGTAACTCAACACACAGCCATTAATGTCTAAACCGCTGGCAACAAAAGTGAGTACACCCCAAAGTGAAAATGTCCAAATTGTGCCCAAAGTGTCAATATTTTGTGTGGCCACCATTATTTTCCAGCACTGCCTTAACTCTCTTGGGTATGGAGTTCACTAGAGCTACACAGGTTGCCACTGGAATCCTCTTCCACTCCTCAATGACGACCTCACGGAACTGGTGAGGCCTTGCGCTCCTCCATCTTCCATTTGAGGATGCCCCACAGATGCTCAATAGGGTTTAGGTCTGGAGACATGCTTGGCCAGTCCATCACCTTTAACCTCAGTTTCTTTAACAAGGCAGTGGTCGTCTTGGAGGTGTGTTTGGTGTCGTTATCATGTTGGAATACTGCCCTGCAGCCCAACTTCCAAAGGGAAGGGATCATGCTCTGCTTCAGTATGCCACAGTGCATGTTGGCATTCATGGTTCCCTCAGTGAACTGTAGCTCCCCAGTACCGGCAGCACTCATGCAGCCCTAAACCATGACACTTCCACTACCATGCTTGACTGTAGGCAAGACACACTTGTCTTTGTACTCCTCACCTGGTTGCTGCCACACACACTTGACACCATCTGAACCAAATAAGTTTATCTTGGTCTCATCGGACCACAGGACATGGTTCCAGTAATCCATGTCCTTAGTCTGCTTGTCTTCAGCAAACTGTTTGTGGGCTTTCTTGTACATTGTGGAGGTAATAGAACAGGCAAGAGGCAACGAGCTGGAAGGGCACAAGGTTTTATTCCTCCAACATACTGAAACACGCTTTGTAGCTCGTGTGTGCTACTGCGCTGCTGTGGCATGTGTAACAAGCTCCTTTATACACGTTATACAGACAGACAGAATGCATGGCACATTAGCATAGTGATTGTCATCTAATACACATCAGTCAATACATATTATTAGCATGAGATCAGCTGGCGCCCAGATGTCCGTTCTGTCCTCGGGGGGCGCAATACATAACAGTCCAGTCTGATTGCCCCCCCCCCCCCCGGGGCTCTCTGTCCATATGTCAATCGTCCTACCCTTCCTCCAGCCCTGATGGGTGTGAGATAATATCCGTCCACAGCGTGTTGGGTCACCACACAGGCACCCCCCCCCCCCCCAAGCCAAACACTCAGAAGGGGCTGTGACCCCCCCGGTCGTTTGAGTTCCAGTCGGTGCCCGTGGAGACTGCAGCGGGGGTTGCCGCTCCAGTAGAGCTGTCCTGCTGTAGAGGAGTGTCGCAGGGCATGTCAGTCTGTTGGGGGGAACGGGGGAGGGGTGAAAAACACAGTCTGCTCCGCTCCGAGTTGCAAAACGTTGAATGGCCGTGGATCGTGGGTGCACAGGGCCGGTGCGCGTCGCGCTGAAGGAATAAAGCTGGTGATCGGCAGGTCTCTGGGGCAGAGGTGCGGGCATAGCGATGTGGAGGACGAGGGGGAGGTGGGTGGGAAACAATGGAGTGCTGGCCCGGGACGTCAAAAGTGTCTGGGCCGTGCAAAAATTGCATGCAGATCAGCCATGGGTGAGGGGCTTTCCCAGTAAACCTGACGGTGATCAGCAGCGGCTGTGCAAAAAATTAAGTCTCTGACTCCTCGTGCAGCTCAGTCCTGCGAGGATGTGGGGAAGGTGAATGGCCAAATTCCCCGAGGATGCATAGCGGCTGTGAAAACTGAAGCTGTGTCAGGGAACTTGGCAGTTTTGCTTTAGGTGTCCTAAAGGCATCGGGGAAAGCAATCGGCTCCATCCTCGTCGGTGCACAGCAGCTGAGAAACCCATACAAAGTCCTGTGTGTGGGCTGCACAGCTGCTTTAGGTGTGAGGCCAGCCCTAAAGGTTCCGAGGATGGGGATTGGCCATGGACCCCGGGATGTGCAGCAGCGGAGGACGATGTACCAGTCAATGGAGCTGGTTTGTCTCTGGTGCGTGGTGTGTGCTGTGGCCACGTAGCTTCCAGCTGCGCTGTCCTCATAATCCTGCGGTGTGCGCACAGGGCTTCTGTGCGCTGAAACTCCGCTGTCTGGAGGTGAGTCAGGGTTGGGGAGCTTGATGGAAATCAATGCAGATGGCGCCGTTTTTCCCCGTTCAGGCTGTTTCCTTCAGTTCGCTTGTGTCACCGATCATGGTGCGTCTCAGTCCCAGTGCCGCCTGCTCCTGCGAGCGCGCTCAGGTGTGGATGAAGAGGGAGTCCACAGCGTGGCAACGGGGGAGATAGTCCATTTCCCATCTGGTCACCAATGTGGAGAAAATGGCATAGTCGAGACGCTCCATGCCACGTCCAGGGTCACCAATGTGGAGGGAATAGAACAGGCGAGAGGCAACGAGCTGGAAGGGCACAAGGTTTTATTCCTCCAACATATTGAAACATGCTTCGTAGCTCATGTGTGCTACTGCGCTGCTGAGGCATGTGTAACAAGCTCTTTTACACACGTTATACAGACAGAGAGAATGCATGGCACATTAGCATAGTGATTGTCATCTAATACACATCAGTCAATACATATTATTAGCATGACATCAGCTGGTGCCCAGATGTCCTTTCCGTCCTCGGGGGGCGCAATACATAACAGTCCAGTCTGATTGCCCCCCGGGGCTCTCTGTCCGTATGTCAACTGTCCTACCCTTCCTCCAGCCCTGATGGGTGTGAGATAATGTCCGTCTGCAGCGTGATGGGTCACCACAGCATCATCTTTAAAAGGAGCTTCCTTCTGGGACGACAGCCATGCAGGCCAATTTGATGCAGTGTGCGGCGTATGATCTGAGCACTGACAGGCTGACCTCCCACCCCTTCAACCTCTGCAGGAATGCTGTCAGCACTCACATGTCTATTTTAAAAAGAAAACCTCTGGATATGACGCTAAGCATGTGCACTCAACTTCTCTGTTCGGCCATGGCAAGGCCTGTTCCGAGTGGAACCTGTCCTGTTAAACCACTGTATGGTCTTGGCCACCATGCTGCAGCTCAGTTTTAGGGTGTTGGCAGTCTTCTTATAGCCTAGGCCATCTTTATCGAGAGCAACAATTCTTTTTTTCAGATCCTCAGAGTTCTTTGCCATGAGGTGCCGTGTTGAACTTCCAATGACAAGTATGAGAGAGTGTGAGAGCGATGACACCAACTTTAACACACCTGCTCCCCATTCATACCTGAGACCTTGTAACGCTAATGAGTCACATGACACCGGGGAGGGAAAATGGCTAGTTGGGCACAATTTGGACATTTTAACTTAGGGGTGTCCTCACTTTTGTTGCCAGTGGTTTAGACATTAATGACTGTGTGTTATTTTGAGGGGAGAGCAAATTTACACTGTTATACAAGCTGTACACTGACTACTTTACATTGTATCAAAGTGTCATATCTTCAGTGTTGTCCCATAAAAAGATATATTTACACAGATGTGAGGGGTGTACTTAGTTTTGTGAGATACTGTATGTATTGTATTTATATGTACATTTTATTTGTTGAATAAAATCATCATCATCATCATTAACAACAGCAGCAATGGAAAAAAAATGCACAGGTGGCTGGAAAGCATTGCAAAGAGCATGTCTTACCTTTGTAGAAGTGTTTTCTTTTGGCCTTCTTTAAAGAAAAATCCTTCATTATGTCCTTTAAGTCCAGCTCACGAATATCGTCATACTCTATGGATGCATGTTTTATCCAGTCTACTTTTTACCAAGTTCGGAGTCCACTGTCCCACGCATAGCTATCTGATGTAAGCAATCATTGCCTTTCTTCTCCCTTCACCCTTCTCCTCCAGTGAGTGCTTTAACGGCCACACTTATCTCCTCTGTGCAGCAGCTCTGCCTCCACTCAATGCTCCAGCTTAGAAAAATCATTTACGCTTCAGGATTTTTTGAGCAATTCGTTTTCCCTAAGCTCTTTTTCTGTCAATAATTTTAGGAGTGCCACTTTCAACCTTTTTTCTGGACATTTTGACTGAGCTAATTACTTCTTACCTCTCACTGGTGCTAGCATAGTCACATGTCAAAACAATTCCTCTGATAGGCTATTGTTACGTGGTACCCACATGAGGCACTTGTAAATTAGACCAATCAGCAGCCGCACATGACTATCAAGTGATGGACATAGAATGTGACAAATTAACAACGTGATCTTTTTCATTGGCTCATGATAGGCCCTGATCTTCGTAGGCCACTGGGCTTCAGCCCAGCCTAGCCTGTTCATTAAGGCTGCCTTGAAAATGGGACAACGCACATCCCGCTTTGGATAGCGGGATGTCCTGTTTGAATAAACGGGACATCCTGGCTAAAATGGGACAGTTGGCAACCCTAAGCCTTCCATTAATAAGCCTGTAATGTAATCCATTAATTAAATTATCTTGCTATGTGTGCAATATGATTTAAGTATGCATTTAAAAGCAACGTGAAAGTTACTTTTCCAAGTAACTAATTACTTTAATCATGCAGTAACTGGTAAAGTAATTCAATTACTTTTGAAAAGAAGTAACTAGTAACTGTAATTAGTTACCATTTTTAGTAACTTGCCCAACACTGTGTGCCAACACCACGAATAGTTACATCACCAAAAATGTTCCGTTCAACTCACCTTTTTGCAGGGGGTGGGGCTGAAGTGAAACTTTACAGTAAAAAAACAAAACAGATGAGACATTTGAGCAACTTTGCTCTTGATATGTCTTGTAAGTCATAAAAACATGTTACAGACATGTGAATAAGAAAAAAAAATCGATTTTGGCAGACTGTCACTTTAAGAGAATTGAGCATTTTGGTTTTGTCAATAATCACGTGACCAACAGATGCATTTCAGAAGGTTAAACCTACAAAAACACAATTATTTAGTGAAGTGGACCTTTAATAGAAAAGCATAAAATGCGATTTGAACAGTGGAGTGTAAGTCTCTTTTCTTGTCTTTTCACAAAACACTTCTCATTCACCATTTATATGCTGCTATATTGCTAATCAATTTTACAGGTGAATATGAAAACAGACACACACAAAATCACAAAATGATAAAATGTTCTGTTATCTATCATTTTATGTCTAATCACTCTGGCATTCACAATATACCACATGACAATTATTACCAGAATGGCACTCTGTGGAGTACATACTTCCACCAAGGCACAACAATCCCTCTCCTACTCCTCACAAAAGCCTATTTACAGTAAGGAAAATAAGTATTGAACATGTCAACATTTTTCTCATAAAATATATTTCTGATGGAGCCATTGACATGAGATTTTCACCAGATATCAGTGACAATCAAAGTAATCCATACATACAAAGAAATTAAGGCAACTGTGTTCACAAAACAAGTTATATTTAATAAAGTGGAATGACACAGGGAATAAGTATTGAGCACATGAAGAAAAAGAGGTGCAAAAAGGCATAAAAGCCAAGAAACCAGCTGAAAGCCATCAGAATTTAGGAAGCCATCCCATCCCCCATCAGTGCAAATTAATTTCAGCTGGTTAAGTCCTGACTGACAGCCTTTAAAAATCTGTAAATATCAGATTGTCACACCACAAGAACTCATGATGGGTAGAAGCAAAGAGCTCTGTCTAGCTCTTAGCAACCTTATTGTTGCAAAACATAATGATGGCACTGGTTACAGATGCATTTCTAAACTGCTGAATGTTCCAGTGAGCACTGTTGAAGCCATCATTCAGAAGTGGAAAGAACATCATTTTACCCTAAACCGACCATGACCAGGAGCTCCTCGCAAAATTTCTGACAGAGGGAGTCAAAAGAATTATCAGAAGAGTTATCCAAGACTCAAAGACCACTCGTGGAGAGCTGCAGAAAGACCTGGAGTTAGCAGGTATTGCTGTTTCAAAGAAAACAATAAGTAATGCACTCAACCGACATGGCCTCCATGCCCACTCACCTCACAGGACACCATTGCTGAAGAAAAAGCATTTTGAAGCGCGCTTAATGTTTGCTGCACAACATTTGGGCAAGCCAGTAAAATACTGGGAGAACATAGTCTGGTCAGATGAGACCAAAATTGAACTTTTATATTGAATCTTTATTTATTTATTTCGGATAGATTAAAAGTACAGATTAAGAAAAACTGAATAATATAACAAAGGGGGAAAGAAAATCCAACAAGGTCAAATTAGACAATAACTCCTCTGATTATACAGTTCAACATAAGTTATCCGAAATGGGTGATGGATGAAGCCGCAGCTTATATTGCCCACCCATTTTGGATGCTACAGCACACAGCATGTTTGGTGAAATGGCACCGTACGTCCCATCATGGTGTGGGGTTTTTTTTCAGCACGATAAAGGTGTCAGGATGTGGGCTGGGCCCCATGCCCTCATCCTAATTTATAATTTGCATTTTCTTGTCTTCAGGGCAGGGACCTCAGCCCACATCCTCGCTTTAAGTTTACCTTTATTATTCTCTGTGGATTATGGTTATTCTTCTTCTTCTTTGTATATTCTTTTCTCTGTTGGTTTTCTTTCTTAATTTATTATTACTATTTGCCACGGTCTTGTGCCCCCTCTGATTCGCTGTTCCTATCTGTCGTGTGTCCTCTGGTGTTAATCAGTGCAGCCCCATCCATCCTGCGTCTGTGTCTCTGATCATTCCCTGCCATCTCCATTTGCCCCGATTGTGCCCACTTGTTCTGTATTGTTTCATTACTCCTGTGTTAATATATCTTAGCCCCAATCTGTGTCCTGTATGGGTGTCTTTGTCATATCTGCATAAATAACATGCTTCTGTTTCTGCTTACCTGTTATCCTGCCAAGCAAGTTTGTGAGTTTTTTTGTTACAGCTTCCGAGCTGTTATTATTTTGTGTTTTTTTCTCAAGCTACATACGTTCAGCCAGCTCTTAATAAATCAAACCATGGACTTTAAATACTGCATTTGGGCCCAGTTTACCAACCGTAACAACAGGCAGACTTCATATAATTGAAGGAAAGATGAATGGACAAATGTACAGAGACATCCTTGATAAGAACCCGTTGCCATCTACCAAGATGCTGAAGATGAAACGAGAGTGGACATTTCAGCACAGGCAATGATCCCAAACACGCATCCAAGGAAACTCTCAACTGGCTCCAGAGAAGGAAAATAAAACTGCTAGAATGGCCCAGTCAGTCACCTGACCTGAATCCAATTGAGAATCTATGGAGTGAATTGAGGATCAGAGTTATAGAAGATACCCATGGAACCTTCAAGATTTGAAGACAGTTCGTGTGGAAGAATGGCCTAAAATCACTCCTGAACAATGCCTGCGCCTAGTTTCAGCATACAGGAGGCGTCTGGAAGTTATTACCAACAAAGGCTTTTCTACTAAATATTAAATGAATTTCACCAAGCGTGTTCAATACTTATTCCCTGTGACATTTCACTTTATTAACTATAACTTGTTTTGTGAACACAGTTGCCTTGATTTCTTTGTTTGTGTGGATTACTTGGGTTGTTACTGATATCTGGTGAAAATCTCAGGTCGGTGGTTTCATCAGAAATATGTTTAATGAGAAAAATGTTGACATGTTCAATACTTATTTTCCCCGCTGCATGTCCTTTATCAAAATTGTACTGTCAGATTTCTGGCTTTCAAGCAGATGAGGGTTGAAGGAAGGACTCATGGCACAGGCAGGATCAGGTGCAATAATGGTTTATTAAACAAACACAAAACTACAGGAACAAAGCAAAGCAGCGCATGGGCTGAAAACAAAACTAAAACTTGGCAAGAAACACAAAGCAAGGCTAGGCAAGGATAACTCACTCAAGGACACAGACATAAACCACTGCAGGAACATTAGCAGGGTGAAGACAATGACCTTTCGAATGACAAAGAACAAAGACTTACCAATATAGTGAGAAACTCATAATTACAAACTCCAGACAGGTGGGAACAATCAAGGGCTACATGGTAACACATGAGGAAGTGGCTAGAGGTATGGGAACATGTGGGACTGAGAACAACAGGTAAACAAATACACACACCAGACCCAGAACTAGACAAAGAACAAAACCAAGGGCAAGGGGAACAGAAAGACCACAATAATGACAATAAGAATAGACAAAGGATGACACATGATTAAAGACACAAGGACAATAATACTGACAGTAAAAATAAACAGGGATCACACAATATAACCAAATACAAAAAAGACAACCAGAAAACAACAACAGTGGATGACACGACAAACTAAGGACCAGGGGGAAACACAGAAAACAATAAATGCAAATAATAATAATAATAAACAATAACCAAAAAAACCAGAATGAACCTAAAGTGTAAGCATGGTCCCAGACCATGTCCAGACCATGACATGTACATGCATCCACACTAAGTTGTACACATTTATAGACACCCTAAATATGCCTGAATTGTTTTCAAGATCTACACAATATTCACTAGAAAGAGAGGAAAATTCCTGGTTTGATTCCATTATTTGGATCCTCATAGAGTCTACTTTGGGCCAGGATCCACCCTTCAAACAAATTTGGAAATCAGTTCAGTAGTTTTACTAAAATCACAGTGATCCTGACACCTTTGGCCACCAAAATCAAAGTCAACTCAAGTCAAATCAAGTGAACATTTATGCCAGATTTGAAAATATTCTGTCATGCTGCTCCAGGAATGCCATGTTTTAAACAAAGTGCGTTGTCTCACAATGTTGAAGAATTTTTCCTGGATCAACCCCTTTATATGGATCCATGGAGTCATATTTGATCTGAGACTCAAATTTTGACCAGCTTTCTTGGAAATCGGTTGAGTAGTTTTTGCATGAATTTACTATCGATCAGTGACCAGTCGGATAGGGTGAAACCTAACCTCCTTGGTGGAGACAAAAATAATACAGCCAACACACAAAAAGTCACCTTTTTTAACTTTCATATACTGGGTTTGGTTTTCACAGTAGGTTAAATAATTTGTCCAGAATTTAAGATAAAACTGACATGTTCTGACAGTGAAGCCTGCACCGGAAGAGACTCCACAGTGGAAGTCTGCAGCCAGATGTACACCTTAACAATAGATAAATTCCATCCTTATGAGGTAGTATGTATTATCACAAATGGCTGGTGTAATTACTCCGTTTTGTCACAAAATTTAACTGTAACATACACACCTGCACACACAAGGTCAGCTCATGCTTGGCAGCGGTGAATAACAATATCCCATGCAGTACAGCTGGTGTGCAGCCTCCAGGCAGTCCTGTGCTCTAGGAGGAAAACTGATTTGATTTCAGTACAAGACAAACCAGAACTTTCTCATTCCTGCTTTTCAGATGAAATTATTGGTTACTGCCTGAGAGACTCGTATAAACATGTGCTTACATATATGAATTTGCAGGAACACACGGCTCTGGAATAATGAGATTAAAGTTGAGGTGCTGTTTGCCCGTTGGGCTGGTGGGTGTGAAATTATACATGACACTTTTTTCCCCTTTTTTCTCTCCCTCGCACCCTCCTAGCTCTATCTTCAAGTGAGGCCATTCGGCGCTGGAAAGTTCTGCTGTTACATAAACGCCAGCTCAATCGGCTGTGGGGTCATGAAAAAGGGAAAAAAAAGATGGAAAAAAACAAGACAGGAGTTGAAGAGTGCTGTGAGAAAAGAAGGCCCAAAGATAAAAAAGGATCTGGAATGGGTAAAACCTGTATCATCGGGACGTCTAAAACCTCCTTCATCGGACCTTGCAGAAACAAAGGAAGAACAAAGGGGCAGGAGGAAATTGGAAGCAGAGTGAATGCAGCTTAGTAGCTACCATCCAAAAAGCCTAGAAGAAAGGGAAGAGAGAAAACTGAAAACAAGGCATTAAATGGCTCTGCAACGTCTTGGGTCCGGCTGAACTCATTCTTGAACCAGTTGGGTCATTGTTCATACCGAAATGAAACCCAGCTTTTGGCTAATTTTGGCTTGACGTGCTTCTGTTGCACAGATAACGCACAAATCTCCTGTAACACTAAAAATCCAGGGTTTTTTATTGCACGTGTGGCCTTCTTTCAATCCATGCCTGAGTTTGTCTGTTCCTGCCAATGCTAGCATAACTTCCTTATTGCTTTCTCATTTGTGATTGTGTGTTTGGCCTAAAGGCTGAGCAAAGCATGAATTATCATTTATAGGAAGTGCTCAACAGTTTGTCTGGAAATGGGTGATGATTTGAAGCCCAAATGACTTGCAGACACTGCTGCAGACCTGTGCGGGTACATGTGGTGACTGAAAATCAACTCGCAATTACCTCTGAAAACCACCACATCTGTTTATTTACTGAAGTGTTTGCACATAAACCCCAAAAAGAACATCCTCACAACCACTAATTCCCACTGAACATCGGACCGTGTTTTAGTAGACAAGTGTGACTCCTGTGACTTGCATAACTAAAGTTCTTGTGTTTGCCTGAGCATCTTTTCAGGTGTCCACACCGGAGACGGCCTCATTAAATCAAACCCACCCCTTTTCAGCCACTTTGTAGCCCAGGAACATTATTCAGTGCGTCGTGAAGTTATGGGCTGAATCACGGCATGTCAACTTCTGAGAAGGATTTCCAACACAGGCACGCGTGCATCAGAAACTTCTGGAAATGCTGGATGAGCGCCTCTGCAGTCAGGTTTTACATCACCTGAGGGACAAAGTGTTTCCCATCAGATGCAGGGCATTCCCAAAAGGTCGACTGTCACACTTCCCTTATGTAATCCAGAATTAACCAGAAAGTAAACTGAAAAAATATATATAAATATACAGAATAAATTAGAAAAGCTGAGAAAATAAAGTGGGCTTGCTAAGCGTGAGACAGTGGGTAGAAATGAATGAAGTGGAGGTAGAAGAAAGGGATGCGGTCTCTAAAAAGAGCAGGTCCATTACCAGACTGTGTGCTGGCCTTTACTGTCACAGCGTGCCTTTCTCCATTTGCTTCCCATAAAGGCCACATGGAAATGTTTAACTGGCTTAAAGCAGATCAGTGTGTGCTGTCTAAGGCCTGTAACATTTGCTACTTGTATTCCAGGTCTGTCCCAATAAAGTTTTCTGAAAAATACCAACAGCTGCATGAAATAATACTGACTGAATCAAATACTCTTTCAAACGCTGCTTTACTGCTGATTTTAGAGAGCGAACAGTCTCCACAGAGAGAGAGAGGAGATATAAATAGCATCTTCAAGGTAGTGCCCTGTGCCTCGATGATCGTTTTAACTGCTTTAACAACTTTTTGGGGGGTGTTTCACCTTGTCTTTCCATTCTGTTGCATCTGAAGTCTTTCAAGAAGAAATTCCTTAGGGACAGGTTATGAGGAGTGAAGTCATAAAGGAGTGTTAGTTTGTGGCCTTCGTATTTTCTTGTTTAACAGATAAAACTGTAAGACCAACCCAAAAACTCCCACTACCAGGTTTGCGTGCTTGGTTCTTGTAGAGTGCATTAACACCTATTCCTGTGTGCAGCAGTGGTAATAAATTCATCTTCGCTTTGGCCCCTGTGCGACCGCGCGTCTGTGCATTTGTCAAGGTAAATTCCTGCAAGCATATGGCAGAGGCATACACGTTTTCACACAAGTACACAAACCCAGCTGTGCTCCAAACCTGCCAATTCATTTACATTGAGCTTCCTCGCCTGGCTTTCAGTCCAACATCCACATGACAGGCCCACAGGGTGTGCAGATATGTGCACTGAATGTGTTGAGAGTTTGCCTAATGGTCTGTCGAGTTTATTGTTGGCCATGGTGGTGCTTCCACTCTCCACTCTAATCCCTTTAAATGAGCACTGCCCCAGACAGGAGTGGGCAGAGGCTTAAGACCGTAAATATTGAGAAAGAATCCCTCCCTCATACATCTTTTAAAGTACAACACTGCATGTTGTCACTGTTTCGCTAATCTTGAGCCAGATCAAAAAACCTACAGTCCACATACTGCCATGAGCCAACTCCGCTCAATACACTGGATTGTCTCTTCATATTCGTAACATGAAAAATACTCTGTTATTTATGTCTTCTGGCAGCTGCTGCTTCTACTCCTACAAATAAGGGAATGTGTTTCACCCACAGTATCCACCTTGGGCCAAAAATGTTAAACGTGCATCACTTAAGCCACATGCTGAGGCACAAGGCTGCTTAAATGTGAGAAAGGTAACGTGCACAGCAACCTCTGGTGGTTTTACTGAGAACTTGCATCAAGCGTCGTCTGCAGGGGTCAGCAACCTCCACTATGGAAAAGGCAAAAACTCTGCATGAAGCTACAAAGACATAGCTGTAAAGTTAAGCTGTAACAGACTGGCCTGTCAGCATAATAGGAGGGTTTTTTCCTCTTAAACTTTTCTCCCATCACCACTTGTGTTGTAATTTTGTGGGCAGTTTTCTCCAAAATTTTGGACCATTTCATGCAAGTAATTTTTTCTCACAAGTATTTGTTTCTGTTATTGTAAATGTTTTACTGCTTTTTGTGAATATGCAACATTGTTCTGACATTTGCAGCTTTCTCATAAATTTGCAACATTGATGTATTAATGTAAGTTATGTCAATATTGTAAAGTTGTCCCTTGGTGACTCACTTTTTACACTTCTTTTTATTTATTTATTTTTGGTCAAAGACACTCTGGTTATGGGAAAAAGAGCAACATGTTCCTCCAGAGATGCAGGCTGCAGACCCTTTGTCTAGTGAAACCACAAAATAACCATTGTAGGGTTTGTTCTGCAGCTAAAAAGGTAAGATGTGGAGATTTCTGAGATCCCTACCTGACATTTTCACCCTCTTAGGCAGTCTTTTTCAACCTTCCTTGATTCCTTGGAACATTCAGGTTATTTGCAATTTTTTGGACCAATTAAGAAGTGAAATTAGAAAATTTCCCGCAGAAGCCCAAGTGTTCCAGGGACCCTGGCTGAGAAGCACTGCTCAAAGGGTTTTTGGCATATGAGTGAGATTAGGATCAGTATTTTCACTTCTACACAATTACAGGTGCAATGTTTAACAATTACTAACATATAATAATAATAAGAAGAACAATAATAATAATAATTATCATTATTATAATCTGTAGTAAAATGTTCTGTTGGACATGTTACTAATATAATGTATTGATTTTCATAATAAGTTGAGGTAGATGTCCTTTTTTTTCCTTGGAGAATAAATTGTATACGTCAGTTAATCATTACTGTAAGACAAAAGCTGATATAAATAGGTGGGAAAAATATGTAGGTGCATATAAGTTAGCATCAACAAAAAATATTTTCAAAATTTTGGCTTATTGGTTATCAGCAAGAAAAAAAATTTAATATCATGCATCCCTAATAATAATATTTATTAGTAGGAATGGACCAATATAATGGCCTAATGTCGGTATTGGCAGGTATTTACCTTATTGACTGATATCGGTTTTCTGGAAATATGCTATCAGCAGAGCCAATATTTTTCTGTTGTGTCCCAGTTGTGTGGCATTGATTTTGCCCTCACACAGACAACAGTAGACTACAGCTGCAATTTCAGGAAACAGTTGGGACTGAACCATTTTAAACTATTTCAGTCCAGTTTTTTTTTTCCCCAATGATGCATATTTCTAGCTGATACCAAATCAAAAATCAGTTGGCCATTGACAAACTTGAACATGTTACTTAAAAAAAAACATGTGTTTTCATATTAAGTTGAAGTAGTTGTCTTATTTTCTTTGGGAAACGTGTCTATATGACAGCTAATCGTCACTATAAGGCAAAGAAGATGTAAATAGGTGGGAAAAAAAAATATGTGCCTATATCGGTATCGGCAAAACTATTTTCAAAATATCTACATGTGGGGACAGCTGTGGCACAGGTGTAGTGTGACCGACTACTGATCGGAGGAACAGGGGTTCGATTCCCACTCTGTCTGCATGTTGAAGTGTCCTTGAGTGAGACACTGAACCCCCAGCTGATCCTGGTGGGTCAGGCTAGTGCCTGTGTATGGCAGCTCTGCTACCATCAGTGTGTGAATGTGTGTGTGAATGGGTGGATAGCGGGATCTGTAAAGTGCTTTGGTGATGAGAAAAAACACTATATAAGTGAACGCTATTTTACGATTTACATGTCGGTTATCGGGGGAAAAAATAAATCTAATATCGTGCATCCCTATTTATTCATACAGCACCTTTCACAGATAGAAAATTATAGAATGCTTTATATATCGTAATAAAAATCATAGTAAATCAAAATAGAAAGACAGAGGATAAAATTAGTAAGATAAATATTTCACAAGATAAAATATAACTCCATTACCTATTAATAGAATTAAATGAAAAAACTGAAGTAAAACAAATAAAATCAAAATAAAAGAAAACACATGTTGTAGATGGCAACAATCTCAACTGCCCTGCCACCACGCCTTTACCTTCCAAGACCAACTGTAAACAGACAGTTGCTAACAAGTCTGAAAATTCCTCCAAACACAAGTTGGTTAACAAATCTCATGTGCGACTGGATCCTTTTTCGATACTGATGAGTACAATTTTTTTTTTCTTCTTTTGGCTGCTCCTTTTCAGGGTCACCACAGTGTATCATCACCTGATACTGCGATGATCCACATACTGATTTGGCAAGGATTTTTTATGCTGGATGCCCTTCCCACCCCATTTATCTGGGCTTGGGACCGGCACTGGGAGTACACAGGCTTGTGTTCCCCCTGTAGCTGAGTAACCAACTTTCCTTCCCCCATTCTATTACGCTGACCATCAAGCTAGAAGATAGGAAGTACCTTTTTTTATTGTCTTTGTTATGATCCGGTAGGGACTGAACCCACGACCTCCCAGTTGTTGAGGCAGATGCTCTACCACCAGGCCAGTACTGATGACTACAATAAGAGTACATATTTTATGACTGTTTGTATTTTTTATTTTTTTTTTGCTTTTTTGTACTGCAGCATTGAAACCCAAAGAGATCTCACTAGGCACACAGGGCTGTTTGTCCGTTCAGAGCTACCATAGTAAGGTGGCAGTGTGAACATGGCCACTCCATGTGTGCAGGGGTGGCGGCAGTGAGTGCCAAGACCTTGCAGGTTTTCTACCCAACCAGCCTCTTCAACAGGTTATTTCATGAAATTCATTTCCCACTCAAGAAACACCTGCTTTAGTGGCTGGCTGGACTTAAAACCTGCAGTGTCTTGGCACTCAATGGCACATGGTTGCTTATCCCTGCCTTATGGCCCTTTTCCACTAGTGTCAGGTTGGCCCAGTTTGCTTTGGTACGGTACGCTTTTTTGTAAGCTTTTCCATTAGGGACTGTAACGGTCACCGTCCTGATTTTTTGGACCCGCCGGAGAGTGGTTCTAACCGTGCTGTACCAGCCCAAAAATGTGACATAAAAGCACTGCAGGCCACTGATTGGTCTGGGCATAGCGTCATGAGAGTGACGTTTGAAGGCTGAACAGAATCTGGAGCCACCATTTGCAAAGATTTGTCCGTGAGCCAGCCGGCAAGCAAGCGTTACTATAAACAACGACAGAATGGCTTCACAGAAATCAGACCCACACAAATCAACACCGCGGTCCAGCAGAGTTTTCTGTGCCTTTCGGCTGATGAGAGAATCTAGAGACAACTAGACACAGCCACCCAAAATGAATTTGTGGTCGCGAGAGCACTCAACTTCAGCAGTTGAAAACCGTGATATTCGGATACAGAGGATAGTGAGTGATGTGATATGATGTGATATTATGCATCTTTAACATTATTTATCCCAGCAGTGCAAAGTTCACTTTGAACATACAATAACAATGTCGCTTGTGGACTTCCGGTTATGGCTGCCACGTAGGACGGACGTGTCTCGCTCTGCTCTGCTCCTGGAGAAAAAAAATCGGCAAATAACTCTCTCATTTGGGACAGAACGTATCCCAGCATTTGGGCGAGGATATGTCGGCGAAGCCTAAGGCTGGAAAACCAGGAAAAGGAAAAAGCGAGCCGCCGAAACAGTCCAAATTAACGGACTTTCAGGTCTGTGACGCAGCAAACAAAACTCCATATATGGCGGAGGAGGCTGGCAGCGGTGCGATAAATGCGGGGAATGGCGCAGATGCGCTGATGGCTGCCATGAGTTCAATGAGAGCGGACTTTTCCTCTAGATTTGATGGGATTATGACAGCGTTGGAAGGAATAAGAAAGGAATTGGGTGACTGTGTAGAACGAACGGCGCAGATGGAGCTCCGTCTCGCTAGTGCTGAAGATGACGTCACCCGTCTTCAATTAAAGGTGCGCACTTTGGAAAAAAAAAATAAATCTCTGGAAGATAATATTTTGGATTTGGAATCTCGGTCGAGACAGAATAATTTGAGGCTGGTGGGTCTTCCAGAGGAATCAGAAGGTCGGGACGTATGTTCCTTTCTGGAAAAGTGGATTCCGGAGGTGCTGGGCAGCGAGGAGTTGCAATCAGCAGTGGTTCTGGAAAAAGCACATCGTATTGGCCCACGGAGAGATAAGGGACCGCCGAGGACCTTAATTATGAAGTTTCTTAGCAACAGAGACAGGATGAAGATCTTCAACGCTGCACGTGCTAAAGGAGAGATTAAACACCAGGACCAGCAGGTGCGGTTCTACCCAGATTTGGCCACAGGAATCCAGCAATTGAGGAAGCAGTTTGATCCCGTACGTAAGGAGCTGCGCAACCTTGGGATTCGTCATGGTGTAATCTATCCTGCGAGACTGCTGACCACGTATGAGGGCAGAACCCACATCTTCAAGACCCCAGAGGAGGCGCAGGAGTTCATCAAGAAGATCAAAGAAGAAGAAGAGACTGGTGGGAGCTAAGCATGAACAAAATATAAGGTAGAATAATTAAGCATTTGCACAGGCATCTGACTGACTTGAAGTAAATAGTAAGTTTACAAAATATAGATTGTATTATATATTAAAAAAACAAAACAAAAACAAAACAAACAAAAAAAAAAACTATGATGTACAAAGTTGTTAAAAATTTTGGAGTTAAGTTGGAAAACTACAGAGGAGAGTTAATGTTACGTCATTAAAAGCAGTAGAGTTAGGGTGATTGGGAGGATGAAGAAGGAGTGGCTTAGGCTGTTCCCCGTGGGTGTGGAACGGTCGATGGCTATATCGGGAGACAGAATTTTTCTTTTGATTTTGGGGGGTTTGCCACAAGTGTGGGAAGGGGAAATTTGTTTGTGTGTAGTTTGTAGGATGAATGTTCAACCACTCATGTTTTTGCTTCTCTGTATGAGCATGTTTACACTGCAAGGTAATCCCAAACTCTCTATTGATCATGGACCAAAGTGTTAATCTTAATTTAACTTCATGGAATTGCAGAGGTCTACAAAATTTAAAAAAACTTAAACAAGTTATGAATAAAATAAAGGACATGGGTTCAAGAATTGTGTTTTTACAAGAAACTCATCTGATAGAGGAGGATGTTAAAAGAATTAGGAGTAGATGGCAGGGAAGTGTATTCACCTCTTCATTTTCATCCCGAGCCAGGGGAGTTATGACTCTCATACATAAATCAGTTCCTTTTCAAGTGAAAAATGTAATTGGAGACAAATTTGGAAGATATGTAATCATTCAAGGTTCTTTGCTATTAGAAAATATAAATCTTGTGAACTTATATGGTCCCAATATAGATGATCAGAAGTTCTTTGCTAATTTATTTCTCATCTTATCATCACTTACAGGGCAACATATAATAGCAGGGGATTTTAATTGTACATTGAATCCAGGTGTGGATAGATCAACAGGACTGGATTGTACGCACATTGGATGTAGGATGACTATTAATCATTTTATGAAAGAATTGAGATTGTTAGATATATGGAGAGAAATGAAACCACAAGTTAAAGCCTATTCTTGTTATTCCAGTACCTACAAGACATTCTCACGTATTGATTATTTTTTGATTTCCACAGAATTAAGGTCCAAGATTCAAAACTGCTTTTATGATAACATCGTGATCTCTGATCATGCACCCTGTTGTCTAATATATGTAGATAAAAAATTGACAAAGGAATCAGGTAGATGGCAATTTCAGCATAAATGGCTTCAGGATGAGGAATTTGTCAAGTATATAGAAAAACAGATAGACGAGT
This sequence comes from Pholidichthys leucotaenia, assembly GCA_020510985.1. Classification (NCBI taxonomy): domain Eukaryota; kingdom Metazoa; phylum Chordata; class Actinopteri; order Cichliformes; family Pholidichthyidae; genus Pholidichthys; species Pholidichthys leucotaenia. The sequence goes on along the minus strand of CM035839.1, from coordinate 152,857,930 downwards.
TCTTTGACATCAATACTACACAAACATCAGCATGTGTAAAGTGGGAGGCTTTCAAAGCTTTTATTAGGGGACATATTATTAGTTATACAGGATCAAAATCTAAGAAGACTCGAGAGGAGAGAGCTAAATTGGAACATAAAATAAAAAGTCTTCAGGAAAAAGTGTATGCAGGAAGTGACCCAAGGTTGGAGAATGAATTACTGATTTTGAGAGCTGAATACGACAAAAAATCAGCGAATAGAGCTGCCTCGAGTCTTCTAAGATTGAAACAATCTTTTTATGAACAAGGTGAAAAATCAGGAAAATTATTAGCATGGCAGATTAAACAATTGGAAATTAAAACACCAATTACCAGTATTATAAGTAATGGACAGGTAGTTATAGATCCTTTAGAAATTAATAGAGCCTTTAGAGATTACTATGAAAAATTATATGATACCAAAAATGAACCTGATTTAACAAAACTAAATGGGTTTTTGAACGAACTATCTATACCGTGTATACCAAATGAAAACAGGGAGATATTGGAGTCTAAAATTAGTCAAGAAGAAGTTGGGCTAGCCATTGATAATATGAAATCAGGAAAAAGTGCAGGACCAGATGGTCTTCCAGTTGACCTTTATAAAAAATTTAAGAATAAATTAATAAAACCTTTTTTGGAAATGGTTTTAGAAGCATTTCAAAATAATAATTTACCATCATACATAAATAATGCCTTAATTATACTACTGCCAAAACCAGGTAAGCCCTCTAATAAATGTGAAAATATGAGACCAATAAGCCTATTAAACGCCGACCTTAAGATAATCTGTAAAATTTTAGCAAGACGAATACAAGAAATTTTACCAAATATTATTACTCGAGATCAGAATGGCTTTATAAAGGGTAGACAAGGCTTCCATAATGTAAGAAGACTATTTAATATTATTTATTTTAATAAAGAAGCACCGGATACAGCTCTCCTATCATTGGACGCCGAAAAGGCCTTTGATAGAGTTGAATGGCCCTTTCTTTTTGAAGTCCTACAAAGGTTTGGACTTGGAAATAATTTCATAAAATGGGTTCAAATAATATACAATAATGCTACAGCAGAAATCCTAACAAATAACAATATTTCAAAACCAATAAAAATCAATAGAGGATGTCGACAAGGCTGTCCACTTTCACCTTTACTGTTTACTATGGCAATTGAACCTTTAGCGATAGCGATACGTTTACATTCACAAATATATGGAATTAAAGTTGGACCAACAGAACATAAAATCTCCCTGTACGCCGATGATATAATTTTGTTTATGTCGAATCTAAAAAAATCAATTCCAACCTTGTTGAATTTAATAAAGAATTTTGGGGAAATATCAGGATATAAAATAAATAAAACTAAATCTTCAATATTAATGCTAAATGAGACCCAGAGAAATTACCCAGCCCCTGAGGTAAATCAATTCAATGTTGTAAATCAGTTTAAATATTTAGGAATCCAAATTATGCCTAAGCTAGAATCAGTCGCCAGTGTCAACTATGAAGCCTTAATGTCAGATATCAATGAGTTAACTCAGAGATGGATGTCACTACCAATGTCGATGATCGGGAGAATCAATATACTTAAAAGTAATATTTTACCTAAAATACTTTATTTATTTCAATACATTCCCTTATCACCACCTTTAGATCTATTCTCAAGAATAAAAAAAAAGTTAGTGGAATTTATATGGAACAACAGGAGGGCTAGATTACGTTTGTCTTTATTATATTTACCATTTGATCGTGGAGGTCTGAAATGTCCAAATTTTATGTTGTATTATTGGTCGGCACAACTGAGGTCTATGACATATTATTTTTCATCAAATGATCTCCCTCACTGGACTGAAATGGAATCATACAATTTACCTTTACCTCTTCCCATATTCATATACTCAGATTCGGCAAAAAAATTACAAAAACAAGTTAAAAATCCATTTGTAAAGCATATGATCAAAATATGGTGTGAAGCTAAAAACTATTTAAAAGAACCACAGTTATTGTCACAATTTAGTCCAATATGGGGTAATCAATATTTTAAACCAGGGAGAGCGGACGCTGTATTTAAAGTATGGAATTTAAAAGGGATACAAAAGATTCAGGATTTATATTTGCCATGTGCAGACAACATAATGTCTTTTGAAGAGCTGAGGATCAAATTTAATCTCAATAGAACACATTTTTTTAAATATCTTCAACTTAGAAACTTTATTCGATCAAATCAAAATAAAGCTCTCACTCGACCTATTTATTCATCCTTGGAAAAAATGATGATGAAAGATAGTAAAAGAAAGGGTATTATTTCAGAGTTTTATAACTCATTGACACTATCTTCAAGTGAAAATTCACTGAAAAGATTAAACTACTGGAAAGAAGATCTGCAAATTGAAATTTCAGAGGAACAATGGGAATTGGCTTGTACAGAAGCTCAAACCAAATCAATAAATGCACGCCTTAAATTGATACATTTCAAATGGTTAATGCGGATGTATGTTACACCGGAGGAGTTAAATAGATATAACAAAAATATACCAGATACATGCACAAAATGCATGGAAAGTAAAGGAACCCTATTTCATTGTTTATGGGAATGTAGATTAATAAGAATGTTTTGGGAAGAGGTGAGGGTAACAATTGAAAAAAATAATCTCAAAACAAATCATATTGAATCCTAAACTGTTTTTGTTGGGTCTGTACCCAGAAAAGCATAATTTTAATAAAAGTGAAAGAACATTCATAGACCTCAGTTTGCTTAATGCCAAAAAATGTATTGCACTATTATGGAAAAAGACTCATAGACCAGATGTGACTCAGTGGTTAAGACAGATGTTAACAAACCTTCCATTAGAAAGAATAACATATATACTAAAATCAAAGGAAATTGTGTTTGAGAATATATGGAGACCTTTTATTGATTATGTAAAAAATTTAAACATAACTCTTGAAGAAGAAGGTGAATGATGTGTGTGGACCTTGTAAATTCCAAACTGGTGAACATAATATGTATACTTATGTATTGGATTGTCTAGACTAAACAGAGGAGCATTGTTGAAGACTTGATTTTGTTGGTGGTTGTTGGTGTTTTTAGTGCATTTTTTTTTTTTTGTAGTACTTTAGTGTTAGTGTTTGATTGTTTGTATCATGTTTGTTAAAAAAAAAAAAAAAGGGTTCAATAAAGATATTGTGGAAAAAAAAACAATGTCGCTTGTGTGCAGATAACGAGCAAGTTAGTTAGCCGTCAACGCTAACTCCGTGCTCTCCTTGTATTTTGCGCTTGTGTTAACAATATCTGATGAAATAAACTAGTTGTAATCCCGGTGAAAAAGGTGGGTTTTTTACATGTTGCACTTTCGTGCTCTGCATGTACTTGTGTGTATTTGCGTTCTAGAGTCCGACCAGCATCTGCTTTGACACCAGCAACGCAGCACGACACAGCAATGTGTTGAGTGGTAAGTCATATTAAAGTTGCACACCTCGTTGTTTTTAGTAGTGGTGGACAAAGTACTGAAATCCTTTGCTTTTTTAAAGTATAAAGTGCCAAAACTAAAGTAGCATAATTTCCACTTAATATGAAAGGGACTTAAGTGAGATTTATTTGACTGTGTGAATATTAATTACAGAATAATTGAAAATAAATGGGCCATCCACTGTAAAACAAACCGCTTGTTTATTCATTTATTTGTCAGATCACTTGTGTGATCCTTTGTTATATTCATAATAGTGTATCTTTCACTTTGGGGAATGGGAGTTGTTCAGTCATCATTATAATTCAGTTTATATGTGTAGTTTATAGTCTGTCGTCAATAAACTCATGTAGTATTATAATAACTAACTAACTAACTAACCTGCACTTATATAGCGCTTTTCTAGTCACAAAGACCACTCAAAGCGCTTTCACTAGTACTAACCCTCTATTCTAAGGGCCTATAGGAAACAGATATCTAGGGACAATTTAGAACAACCAATTAACCTAACATGCATGTCTTTGGATTGTGGGAGGAAACCAGAGCCCCCGGAGTAAACCCACACAGCACAGGGAGAACATGCAAACTCCACACAGAAAGGTTCCAACCCCTGCCAACCTGGGGATTTGAACCAGGAACCTTCTAGCTGTAAGGCAACAGTGCTAACCACTGCACCACCGCGCTGCCCAACTTTACAAATATTTTAGACCCATTGTAGTGCATCCTTTTATATTTTAGCAATACAAGTACAAAACACCGCCCACACGTGAAGCCAGGGCGACACAGCAGTGACAGAGCGGTGGCTAAACTTTTGATAAAAATTACATATTTTGACTGAGCGACTCCATACTTGGGGATGCACACCCTCAGTTAAAGTACTAGATTCCATTCAACTGAAGGTATCAACTCATTCTGATTGCTGAGGCCACAGTAAAAACAAATAATTTTAAACATAACCCAGCCCTTGTAAAATCTACTTTACTGAAGTGCAGCTACATGAAAATTGTGGTTAAAGACAACAACAAAGTACTTTATTGTCACATTTCACCACTGGCTTTTAGCAACAAGTTTATTTCCCAAATATGTTTCAAACTTGCTTTGATTAACCACCACCCATTTCTGTCTTGTCTAGGCAAGAGGAAAACGATCCACCCAAACCAGACCTTGCGTCACTATTTACAGAGATGCAGGCTGAAGATCTGCTGAACTGGGACCAGCTTGAGCGGCACATCCCAGCTGCTTCTCAGTGAGGCAGCGTGGCCAGCGTGTGACCCATTCTGAGTTGTTTTTTTTACAGTTTGAATTTTGCACATTCTAAATAATCTGGATTTTGCTGATGATTTTAATAAACAATTTAGTGACTTATGTGTTTGCATCATGATTTTCTATTTCGTCTGTTAAGACACCGGTGGGGAAAGAGTCAACAGTACAAACCATTTATCAGTGACTTTGAAAATAATGGCTCATTTTTTTTTAAAAAGTAACCAAAACAATTATTTTATTTACTGAAGACTGTATTGTTGGATGTGCCAGTGCAGAAGACACTGCACACTTTAGTGATAGTACCAGTATATGGAGGAATTCTGGGCCATAATAGCATCTGTACTTTATCATAATGGGTTAGGGCAGGGGTGTCCAATCATGTGCCATGGAGGACCAAGACCCTGCAGGCTTTACCTCCAATCAGTGTCTTTAACAGCAGATTCCACTGAATTTCTTCCACTGATTGCTGATCAGTGAAAACACCTGCTGAAGAGACTGGGTAGAAGAAAAAACCTGAAGAGTCTTGGCCCTCCATGGCACATGAATGGACACCCCTAGGTTAGGGTTTAATGGGATTTAACATTTTAACACAAACTACTTTATGGTTCATAATTCTGTTGGCAGACTTACACCAAACCAAAAGTGATTTCTCAAACTGCTGGATTGTTCTTAGACAGCTTTTCCAATCTTTTAGTATTTTAATTTATGTCACTTGGTGGTAACCTTCACACATAAAACAAAAGTGGAGACACATCTGCAAAAAGTACAAAGGTTTATTGTCAAAATTTCTAGTGCTATACTAAATGAATACATGTATAGTTCACTGCTGATGCACAGAATATATATTTATAGAGTACATGCAGTCAGCAATACTCGATATGATATATATCCAGTAAATCCATGTATCTCTCCATGTCACCTTGTGACTGCGTTATTTTAATTGCTTTTAATCCTAGATCCAGTTTGTTTTGGCTTAAAATGCATCATAATTGTTAAATATATCTTATTATACCTAACTCAGTACTGTATACCTGTTGAAATATATATTTTACGGCTAATATAACCCCATAACTACAATATGGCACCTGGCAATCAAGTTTTGGCAGCTGATCATGTTTTGTCACGACACCACCGGCTGGAGCAGGTAAATCCCATGACGTCTCAACAGTCTCTCCGTGATTTTCACAGAGATCAGAGCAATTCGTTGCACAGGAAGCTAAATGTTTCTACAGACATTCTGAAGCTCTATAACCAGTGTGCGTTGAAGCCGGGGTGACATCTCATCACTGGGAGCCTGTGTTGAATGCCCAGACCCACGGTTTGAAGTGGTAATTTTGCCACAAGAGCGCCATCTGAAACACACACACAGAGAATACATATTTTAGTACCTAACAGCAATAACTTGCCGACATTACAATGTAGTACGGCGGACTTAAAGCAAAGTAGCATTAGCAATCATTAGCTTACCGTCATATGTGATCTAGTTCATATCCTCATGTCTTCCACTTTATACTGCTCTATATGGTTTCCTAAACGCTCTAGTACTTTTCCAGAATGTGTCATCTCACCATCTATGGCCTTCTGCTCTTTTTCTGCCTTTACTCTGGCAAAAAAGCTTGAGACCGCAGTCGCCTCGTATCCTGCCATCTTGATTTTTGCCTGGGTCGCTTGTTTACACAATGGGAGGGTTGCGCTGCCTCCCTGTAACAAATCCCACCCATATCAAGTGGTACTCTGGTGTAATGGAAACACAAGCGGACTGAACTGACCCGTACTGTACCGGGCAAAACAGGTACTAGTGGAAAAGGGCCACAGTGGATCCATAAACAGATACAAATAGCTCACTCTAAGGGGATAAAAATATAATCCATTTAGCACAATGACTGGATGATTATCAAGTTTTTAATATTTTCAATTTTTTCCTCACACCTTTGTTTTTGTTTATACACTATACTTTGAAAACACAAACAAAATGACCAAGTAAAAAAACATAGCCCATGTCCTTATCATATCACAGCTACTTTTCCTTGTGACTGGCCACCTGTGTTAGCAGTGACTGATAGGGTGCGCTGTCAGTCTGAGGAGTAGCGCTTTTCAGGGTACAGTCATTCACAGGGGTACTACCATGTCCCGCTTAAAAAAAAAAAAAATCATATGACAGGCAGTAGGGCTGTTACCATTTTCCTTTGCAGAACAGCTGCAAAATAACTCGCAGCACCCTAAAGCAGGTGCTACCACTAAGGTGCTACTGTGCATGTAAAAACGGCTTGAGATTCCTGAGCAGACATTCAATCTCACAAAAACACAAAAAACATCAAATATGTTACTTTTTTTACTTGTCATACAGTTTACATAAATTAGCGTGCCAGATAATAGGCAGCAATACAGAAAGTGATTTCGTTAAAAAAAGCAAACAAGAAAAAATCTATATATACTATATATGGAAAATGAAAATACAACTGACTCAAGAAACAGAACATAAACATCAACTGCTCATTGTCTTTTAGGTTTTATTGTTAAAGTGTTCCCTCTTTAAATTAGTCCTTCTGCGGGTCAAAAGCATTCTCTTTGTCTCCTTCACTCGTCTCCTGCTGGGAGATTTTCCTCAATCCTTTTAATGAATTTCATGCGGATCTCTGTCACGTTGTCCCCTCTGAGTGTGTCCTGGGCAAACTTTACATCCACTGCCATCTGGACCTAAATAAAACCAAAATCAGTCTCAGATATAGACTCCATGTGTGCTGATGTTTCTGAGGCATCTAAAGAGTTTAGTTTACCATCTCCAAGGCTCCTCTGAGGACTCCACATAGCAGGTTGGAGTAGATGAGCGTACTGTGGTTATCCGGCAGCTCCACAAAGTCTACTAGCGGGTTATTCTCGAGAATGAGGGAAAATTCGTCTCCAGCTGGGCTCCAGTTGGTCACACTGGGAGTGATTCCCAGGTACATCTTAAATGCATTCTAATGGCAACAACAGCATTGTCAAGGGACAGAACAGAGGGGGGGAAACAAAGTTTACTCAAGAGTTCATGACACATCTGAAATGATCTTTCATGTGATGAGAATGTAGTCTAACTGAAAACTTTAATGTATCGCTAGATTAAGAGCTTACAAATAAATAAACATAGCTCTTGAGAGCAGAAAGCATGCAGATGACAATTATGCAACTAATTAACCAACATAGTGACTATGGGTGCTTTCTGCTTCATTACAGGAAAGGTAAAAATCAGTTCTCTTTCTGAAACCTCAGATATGTCTTAATATTGATTACAATACCTATAAAAAGTATCCCCCTTCCTTGGATGTTTCAGCCTTTTATTGCTTTATAAAATGAAATCATGGTCAAAATAATTTGGCTTTTTGACAAACATTTGCAAAATAAGCGTCTTCTATATCAAAGTGAAAACAGATTTTTACAACGTGTCAATTACAATTATATAAAGTAAAATAAATGATTGCATAAATATTCACCCCCTTTAAAGTGGAGATCACCTGAGTTAATGTGTGTCAAGTCATTGTAGTATAAAAACGCCTGTGTCTGGGAGGTCCAGTCTCTGGTTCATCAGTATTTCTGCTACAACTGCAGCATGAAGACAAAAGAACATTCCAAGCAACTCAAAGGAAAACTAGAAAAGCACTCATAGAGCGCATACCTCCGCCAAGGCTCCTTCCGTTTCTCATGGATCACCTCCAAAATGTAATGACTTTGTGTGTAGGCCTACAGCCACTTGTGGTGAAAATTGCATCAAAGTCTGTCCATCAGTTTTGGAGTATTGTTGCTAACACACTGTGAGAAGATAAGAGTCTTGGCTGAGGTATGCATTCTCAGATCATCACCAAAATGTAATGGGTTCCTCTGTAGGCCAAGAAGCACCTCTGGTGAAAATTTCATCCAAATCCATCCAGTAGTTTTTGTGTAATCCTGCTGCACAAATACAAAAAAGGCCTTGGTGGAGGTATGCACTCTCAGATCATCACCAAAATCTAATCATCTGTAGGATACCCCATTTCTGACAATGTCTGAAAATTTCATGAAAATCCGTCCATAACTTTTTGAGTTATCTTGCTAACAAACAGACAGACAGACAGACAGACAAACCAACGCTGATGAAAACATAACCTCCTTAGCGGAGGTAAAAATCATTGAAAAGTAGAAGACAGGAGATAGCTACAAGAAGATTTCCAACTCACTGGGCATCCCACTGAGTTCAGTTAAAGCCATCATTAAGAAATGGAAGCAGTATGGCACTTGTCTAAATCTGCCAAGAGCTGGTCATCCTCACAAACTGAGTGATCAAGCAAGAAGAAGACTGGTGAGGGAGACCACCAAGACCACTACAACCACTCAGAAGCAGTTGAGCGCATCAGTGGACCAGATGGGAGAGACTGTACATGCAACAACTGTTGCCCGGGTTCTTCAACAGTCCAAGCTGCATGGAGAGTGGCAAAGAGAAAGCCACTGTTGAAAAAAGCTCACGTGAAATCTCGTCTGGAATTTGACCAAAGCCAAGTGGGAGACTCCAAGGTCAACTGGAAGACGGTTCTTTGGTCTGATGAGACAAAAATTGAGCTTTTTGGCCATCAGACTAGACGCTACGTTTGGCGACCCACAAACACACCATCACCACCATGAAGCATGGTGGTGGCAACGTCATGCTCTGGGGATGCTTCTGAAGGCTAGTAAAGGTAGAGGGGGACATGAGTTCAGAAAAATATCACAAAATCCTGGAGGACAATCTGATTCAATCTGCAAGAGAACCACAACTTGTGAGAAGATTTATTTTCCAGCAAGACAACGACCCCAAGCATACAGCAAAAGCTACACAGAAATGGTTCAAAGACAACAAGCTGAATGTTCTGGAGTGGCCAAGTCAAAGCCCAGATCTCAAATTTGTGGCTGGACTTGAAAAGAGCTGCTCACACCCGATCCCCAAGCAACCTGACAGAGCTTGAGCTGTTTTGCAAGGAAGAATGGAGAAAAATTGCAGTGTCCAGATGTGCCAGCCTGATTAAGACATATCCACACAGACTCAGTGCTGTAATTGCAGCCAAAGATGCATCTAATAAATACTGTCCTGAAGGGGGTGAATACTTATGCAATCAATTACTTTACCTTATATAATCTTAACTGACAGTAGTTTGTAAAAATCTGTTTTCACTTTGACATGAAAGAAGCTTTTTTTTCCCCAAATTTTTGTCAAAAAATCCAACTTATTTTAACCATGATTTCATTTTATAAAGCAATACAGTAAAAGGTTGAAACATCCAAGGGGGTGAACACTTTTAATAAGCAGTGTATATTGAGTACTGACAGCATTTATCTGTATACAGCAGCTTTTTTAAAATAAAAATAATAAAATATTTTTTAAAATAAAATCAGAGACTAACTTTTCTTCCCACAGCCATGGACATCCCCCGCCACTTGCTACCCCCACCCTCCTCCCTTCCCCGGCACAGACTTTCCCCGCAGCTCGCCACCAAAGCGGGACTACCGAGGTCTCAGCTCCCCGCTAAGCCCTCTGGGGGGGGAGTGTATGGGGTACCCCCCCACAGCAGCCACGGACAAACACAGCGCTTGACTAGAGCAATTAACAGGACAGTGAGATGTGTGTGTTGAGATCAATAGGCAGCCTTCCTGTGCTTAGTTCAGGCACCAGCATCCTGTGGATATGTATGACGCAAATGCAAACATTCATGCTTCCTGCTCGCATTGTGGTACAAATGTCACATGTCTGAATGCATTTCCTTTGATGATAAAATGCCTTTGATGTATTGTCCGTTGCTGGGTATTTAAGTGGCTGAATTCATATGTTCACCCTCTGTTCTTCTTCTTTCCTGCTTTGAGAATGCTAGAAGCTGCGTTCTGTCAAATAAAGCTGGTTTTATGACTGAAACTCAGCCTCATTATTTGAGCATGCTTCTACACTTACACACTGTGTGTGTGTATATATATATATTTTATAGTAATACGTACATATGTTTATTAGCTGCTCTTGCTTGCTTGTTTTTTTTTCTTGCCTTCTGATTGTTGCTCTGAGTGTTGCTATCCCTGTGCTGTTGCAATCCTGGAATTTCCCCGTTGTGGGACTAATAAAGGCTTATCTTATCTTATCTTATATAGTCAAATAAGCAAAAACATACTGAAGACTTGTGGCTCTTTTTGACCAGAGAATTGACCTCTTCTCTCTAGAATCACTGAGGTGATTTTAGAGTTTAGCCAGAGGTCTGGCGACATCCTCAGGTGATTCATTCATTTCACCTTCTAAACTGCTGTCCCATAGTGATCCTCCATTTTCACATCTGACTTTTTCTCTGTGTGATCATGAGCCAGTTCCCTGAGCTACATCTGTGGAATGACTCCCCAAGCAAGCACCTTGAAAGCCGCCGGAGTACTATCGCCTTCCTGATGTTTATCCTATAAGGCCTATTTGACAGGCATGTCCTGAGTTCTACACCTCTGGACACCTCAATGTCTTGAATTCCTCATCTTAATGAGCCCCTTGATCCCTTTGAAATAAAAGCTACAAGTGCAATCTTACAAGAGCAGATTTAGTGACAAATGTAGCAGTTTCAACACTCTACAAGTCTAGATGCATGGAGTCCCATTAGAGGACAAGCACGCACTGCAGGGATCTACTCTTCAACTTGAGTTGAACAGCAATACGGATGAATCTGAAATTATTTAAACAATATTTTAAAAACAATGATGTGAGAAAAACTTAAGTCTCACAGTCTCAGACTGTCCAAACTAATTTCATGTATATTCCAAAAATGCTGCTTTTATGAAAAAAAAAAAAGCTATCAAGTCATTTTCCCACACACACACACGCAACCAAGACCAAACATCCCAGTGTTTTCCACATTTCAGTAAAAACTTTGATCCAAGTCTGGACACGATGTTTACATATGCTTAATTTCATTTGCCGCTTCCACCCGTTTCTCAAAGTATTTCTTCAGAGTTTGTTATATGCATGCAGCATGTTCCTTCCATGAACGTTTCCAAAGCACGTGAGCTGTGCGCATGTGGGCACACAACACAACAGTCTCAATTAATCATAAAACAAAGTGTCCCTGACAGGGAGTCAGGACTGTTTCAGGAGTTAAAGAACACAAGTTAGTCTAAAGGTAACAGAGACAACAATTCCTGATACATTAAACAAAATGAAAACTTTGCCAAACATGTTTTTAAAAACTTTTTTTACTAGTGTATACTCAGAGAAATCTGCTGTCAATGTGCTAACTTTGACTTCACTTATTAATGGTCCCCCAACTGCTTCCTAGTATGTCTCACAAAAACTGATTTTCTACTATGAAACTAGTGTTGGCTGCCAGTGGTACCCCTCAACCTGTTGGCATTAAGGACACTAGCTGGTGAATGTTTGTGTGAAATCTCACAAAATCAGAACTGTCCCAGGTTTATCACAGACGCAACTATGGGATCCATATGAAAAGCCTACATCATTTCATTCACAAGTTATCACATTCAAATGTTTTTTTTTCCAGAGTTGACGTCTGAACTTGACCTCAGGTCAAGGTTGCCAAAGTTTTTTATTTATTTTTTTTTAACTTTAGCTTATCACTCCCAGAGGGAAATTGCATTGCATCCACGTGGATGAATAAGGCAGCCAAGGTGCGGCACCAATCCCTTCCCCATTCACTCACACATTCACACCTAGGGCCACTTTAGAGTCTCCAATAAATCTAACTTGCATATTTTGGGCCTGTGGGAGGCAACCGGAGTACCTGGGGTAAACCCACGTAGACACAGAGAGAACATGCAATCTCCACACAGGTCACTGATGGTCAGGGGGTGGGATCGATCCTGGGACCTTCTCGCTGTGCTGCCACAGTGTTAACCACTGCACCACCGAGCTGCCCAAAAACTGCCCAAAAATTCAAAATTTTTCCAGATTTTTCAAAGATAGAACTATGGTATCAATGTGAAACATAGTATGTCATTCCCTTTTTGAGTTATCATATTTACAATGTTTTGAAATCCATCCATCCATCCATCCATCCATCTTCTACTGCTTCTCTGGAGGTCCAGGTCACGGAGGCAGCAGTCCAAGCAGAGAAGCCCAGACTTCCCTCTCCCCAGCCACCTGCTCCAGCTCTTCAGAGAGGATACCAAGGCGTTCCCAGACCAACTGGGAGGCATAGTCTCTCCAGCGTGCCCTGGGTCTGCCCCGGGGTCTCCTCTCAGTGGAACGTGCCCGAAACACTTCAAGTGGGAGGCATCTCCTGATCAGATGTCCATACTACCTCAACTGGCTCCATTCGATGTGGAGGAGCAGCAGTTCTACTCTGAGCCTCTCCCGGATGACTGAGCTCCTCACCCTATCTCGAAGGGTGAGTCCAGCAATCCTACGGAGAAAGCTAATTTCAGCTGCTTGTATCCGCAATCTCATTCTCTCAGTCATTAGACAAAGCTCATGACCATAGGTGAGGGTAGAAACATAGATTGACTGGTAAATCGACAGCTTTGCCTTAGAGCTCAGCTCCCTCTCCACCACAATGGACCGGTACAACGTCTGCATCATTGCAGATGCTGCTCCGATCCATCTGTCAATTTCTCCCTCCATCCTCCCCTCACTCGTGAATGAGACCCCGAGATACTTAAACTCCTCCAATTGGGACAGGAGCTTGTCCCCAACCCAGGGAGGACAATCCACCTTTTTCAGGTTGAGGACCATGGGCTTGGACTTAAGAGGTGCTGATTCTCATCCCAGCTGTTTCACACTCAGCAGCAAACCGTCCCAGTAAATCTGTAGGTCATTGCTAGATGAAGCCAACAGGACGACATCATCTGCAAACAGCAGGGATGAGATCCTGGGGTCACCAAGTATGACACCTTTCGTTCCTTGGCTGCGCCTAGAAATCCTGTCCATAAAAATTATGAACAGGATTGGTGACAAAGGGCAGCTCTGGTGGAGTCCATCTCTCACTGGGAATGAGTCCGACCAAGTGTTGGCAATATGAACCACACTCTCACAACGGTCATATAGAGACCGGATAGCTCGTAACAACAAGCCGGATACCCCATACTTCCGAAGCACCCCTTACAAAAAAAACCCCACAAGGGACGTGGTCGAATGCCTTCTCCAAGTCCACAAAACACATGTAAACTGGTTGGGCAAACTCTCACGAACCCTCGAGGATTCTCGAAAGGGTAAAGAGCTGGTCTGATGTGCCACGGCCAGCACAAAAACCACATTGCTCCTCCTGAATCCGAGGTTCGACCAACGGCTGGACTCTCCTCTCCAGTACCTTGGCATAGACCTTCCCGGGGAGGCTGAGGAGTGTGACCCTCTAAAGTTGGAACACGCCCTCCAGTCCCCCTACTTGAAGAGAGGAACCACCACCCCGGTTTACCATACCAAAGGTACTGTCCCTGACTTCCACGAAATGTTGCAGAGGCATGTCAGCCATAACAGCCCTACAACATCCAGGGCCTTCAAGTACTCAGGGCGAATCTCATCCACCCCCAGGGCCCGGCCACTGAAGAGTTTTTTTAACCACTTCAGCAACTTCAGCCCCTGTGATGGGTGAGTTGTCCCCCTCGTCCACAAGCTCTGCTTCCTCTGTGGAAGGTGTGTCAGTGGGATTGAGGAGATCCTCAAAGTATTCCTTCCACCGTCCGACGATATCCTCAGTCGAAGTCAGCAGCGCTCCTTCTGTACCATACACAGTGTGAACACGGAGCTGCTTTCCCCTCCTGAGTTGCTGGACAGTTTGCCAGAATCTCTTGGAGGCCAACCGAAAGTCTTGCTCCATGGCCTCACCAAACTCCTCCCACAACTGAGTTTTTTCTTCAGCAACCACCCAAGCTGCACTCTGCTTGGCCTGCAGGTACACCTCAGCTGCTTCGGGGGTCCCACAAGCCAACCAAGCTCAATAGGACTCTTTCTTCAGCTTGATGGCCCCCCTCACCACTGGTGTCCACCACTTGGTTTGGGGGTTACCACCAAACCAAGTTGCCGCAAGGTTGCACTGACAACCTTGCGGCCGCAGCTCTAGGCAGCCGCTTCAACAATGGAGGTGGAGAACATGGCCCATTCAGACTCCATGTCTCCAGACTCTCTCAAAATGTGGTTGAAGTTCTTCCAGAGGTGGGAGTTAAAGACCTCCCGGACAGGGGCCTCAGCCAGACGTTCCCAGCATACCCTCACTATACATTTTGGTCTACCAGGTCTGAATGGCATTCTCCCCTGCCATTGGATCCAACTTACCACCAAGTGGTAATCAGTTGACAGCTCTGCACCTCTCTTTACCCGAGTGTCAGGTCTGATGACACAATAACAAAAATCGATCATCGATCTGCAACCTAGGGTGTCCTGGTGCCAGGTGCACATATGGACACCCTGATGCTTGAACATGTGGTTTGTTATGGACAAACTGTGGTTGGCACAGAAGTCCAATAACTGAACGCCACTCTGGTTCAGATCAGGCAGGCCGTTCCTTCCAATCACACCCCTCCAGGTTTCACTGTTGTTGCCCATGTGCGCATTGAAGTCCCCCAGCAGGACAATGGAGTCTCCAAGAGGAGCACTCTCCAGCACCACAGTCAGAGACTCCAAAAAGGGTGGGTACTCTGAACCATCATTTGGTGTATGTATAGGCACAAATAATGGTCAGGACCCATGTTTTGAAACGAAACCCAAAAAACATGACCATTTACCTGCTGACCACCAAACCCATAGTTCAAGGGTTGATCACCATAGCTTTCTTTGTTGTTGAGATACAGTTTATATGGTATTTTGATCTTGACTTCAAGGTCAGAGGTCACCCAAACTCAAACTCATCCAAGATTTTTCACAGATACAACTATGGTATAGAAGCCTAAGTCACACCCCCTCTACCGCCACATATGGGACCTTAAATCGGAAATGGCAAAAGAGAAATTATCTTTTGATCCCCATCAAATTTTGCCATGAGTTACACATATGTTTGTCAATTTAGAAGATAATTTTCCACATAATTAAAGCTGCTAGTTGTCGTATAATAAAAGTAGTATTTAGTGTTTGTGAAACCGCTGAGTGGACTACAGCCCCTATTGTCTAGGATTATACACATCACCAAACAATTACAGCGGTTCCCTTCTCAAACGCTCACCTTCTGTTTTCTGACCGATGAAAGAAGGTTCCCAAGAGGAGAAAAACAACACAAATGTGTTGTATTTTGAGAGCTGAAGATAATCCACGGGACTGTTAGTCACTTCATCCTGGGTGCACTTTGAAAACTATGGCATAAGTTAAGTGAGTCTGTGTTTGTAGTCTTTCAATTTACATATTTTCAGAACCTTATACCTTAACAGTTAGACAACAACCTGCACCATTATTTATGTGCAAAATTATCTTTTAAATTTACAAACATCATATGTGTAACTCGTGGTAAAATTCGATCGGGATCAAAAGGTAATTTCTCTCTTGCCATTCACTTCAATGGAGATTTTTCCAATTTAAGGCCCCATATGCGAAAGTAGAGGAGACATGACTTGGGTTCTCTACAGATCTGAAAAGCCTACATTGTTTCTTTCCCTAGTTATCGCATTCACAAGGTAGGTGTGACACCATCGCCGTCCATCCGCCTGGCGGGGTAGCAACAATACCCCTTCAGCCTTTAGAGGCTGAGGAGTAAAAACTGATAAGACCAGTGGAAGGAGGTCAGTATTTGCATAGGCAAAACAGGAAGGGGGGATAGTGAGTGAGTCGACCACAACCCTGTTTGTTCAACTGAGGAACATGAACACTAAATTTGAGCCTTACTCTCCTCCTGTGTAAAGATCAGCTCACTGTTGCTAAGCGACAAGGAAAACAGAAATGCCCCTGGTTTATTACCACCTGAAATGCACAAGGATGCTCATAATCCACTTATTAAAAATGCAATAAATGTACTTGGACATTCTTTCATGTAATATGTGACCTGGTTGAAATAGTAAGTAAAAATCAAAATGCAACTGCAAGGTTAAGAAAACTCTGCTTCAATGTAGTATCTATGTCTTAATGAGATGTCAGTTTGCATGAAATGTGCTGCTTCTCCAAAACTGACAGGAAAAGTTAATACATATATGACAAAATTGAAAATAATTAATCAAAAGGTGATTTTGCAAATACCAAAAATACCAACTCAATCAAAACAGCAAGTTAGAGAAATAGAATCACTACATTCACATCACCAAACTGAAAGATGAGATTACATTCAACAAAGGGCAGTTTTGTAAAGTAAAGAGGAATGCGATGTTGGCCTAAAGTAGAAATTCCGATCCATTCTGTAACTTTAAGCTTCTCTCGTCTTAACCTCCAAAAAACTTTTCTATCTTCAAATATTATTTGGCCCAGTGTTTCATTAACATCCCCCCCCTTCTTGGGAGCAGTCCACAGTCATGCTCTGATTGACCTGGAACCTTCCAGTTACCTTCGCGATTACATCGGCCGTTTCTCGGAAATCCTGACACCTGCCAGTGTTCGAGCGTGCCAGGAAGTCCTCAATCAGACGCACTCCAATGTTATAACCCCTATGAAAGAGGAAAGTGCAGAGACAGAGAAAAGAGAGAGATAAAGTCATCTTCTCCTAAAAGGGAGAGAGAGGAAAAAACATGCTAAAGTGCATGACACTGTAAAGATGGCTCCTAATCTCCACAGACATAGTTGGTTCACACACTTGGCAAATCATGACAAGTGTGATGAGAGAGGCAGCTTATCCTCAAAGTATAGTCTGAAGCTAACAGATGCAACCCAAACCTAACATGGTCTGTATTTGACCGCTTGAATGGCAACAAGCAGAGTGGGCAGCATTGATTCACTGCCTTCTAAGGCCAGGTAAGACAAGCCTCATCCAGACAGCTTAGAGTTCCAGCAAAGCCAGAAAAGCACAATAAATCCAGCCCAACATTCCCCCAGCATGACAGGATGCTTTAAAATTTTAAAGATATGAACCCATCATCTTCTTTTAACCTTTTTTTGTGGAACTACTGCATCAAGGTTGGCTATCAGGAGATCGTTTTCCAGGGTTTGTTTCTCCAGAAGGTTTAAATTTTGCAGTTTGCTCCAAAATAAAATATAAAAAGAAAATGGGTAATGTTTAAAAGTACTGTGAAACTATGAGTTAATAAGAAGCATGCCTGAGAGTTGGGAAAAAAACTGAATCATGTTGGGTAAATTTAAAGGTAAAGCAAGGATACATAGTGTTACAAAAGAATATCAACATGTTCAGTAATGTAGACAGTATTCTGCCTCCCATAAAATGGTACTGAATGTGTAAATGTCATATACAGTATTAGTACATGATATAAGAGGTTGCATGTTATTACATTGTGGCTCAAACTCAGGTGGGAAATTATTTATTTGTGACAGCGATATCAACCAGAATACCCAACTTCATGCATTTTAGTAACATGCATCAAAAAATTAAACATGAAGAATATTTATTAGCTACAAGTTTTCATGGTAGACACAGGGAGGTCCAACACACATAACAGACACTATATGTTATGAAATCATGGGAAAGTAGGACACCCCATTAAATGCTACTGGAACGTTGATGGCCATAGTCAAATTTTATGGTCCACCTTCGCTTTGGCTTCAATTTTCTGGACAGATGGTCTCACATTCTCCTTAAGCTTCCTCTAATGCAATGAAGAATTCATGATGGATTTGATAACTGAGTTAAACAGGTTCTGCTTCAGTAAAGCAGTCTCAAACCATGACATTTCCACCCCCATGCCTCACAGTTGGTATGGAATTCTTGGGCTCACATGCTGTCTTTGGTTTGGCCAAATATGATCTCTGTTACTGTGTTCAAAAAATTCAATAATCTTTTCTCCACTTTGTTCAAAAGTCCTGGTCTTTGTCAAGGTGTTTTCAATCAAACGTCAGTCTTGTTCTGATGTTTTTTTTACAGCAACATGTTCCTCCTTACACGCCTCCCATGAAAGTACAACTTGTGCAGTTTCTTTCTGATACAAGAGCTTCCTGTAGGTCTTGTTATGACATTTTGGATTGTTGGAGACTGCTTTAATAATCTTGAGGTCCGCTTTTAGGTTGAACTTGCTAGGACTACCTGACCCAGCCGTGCTGGCAGTTGTTTCAAGTATTCACCACTTGTTAGTTGCTTTTCAGAGAGTGGAATGGCTGATCAAATTTTTTTAGATCTTTTTGTATACCTTTCCAGCCTCATATTCATATACAATCATCTTTTGAACAGCATTATGATCATTTGTATCTGATGTCGTACACCTGAATCTAATTTTAAGCAGTAAAGACCAGGGTGTGTCCTAACTTTTTCACAGTAGGAACAGGCATCTTTATTTTTTCTGATAAATGAATTTGTTGTTTTGGGGTTTTCTGCTGTTTGTTTATTTGTTTAAGTTAAGTCAAATTTATTTATATAGCATATTTAAAACAGGTGTTGACCAAAGTGTTTTACAAAAGTATGTCAACATTACATAGGATGCCTTTTCTTTTTTATGTGGCTTTCTACACATATCTATGACATCTGTTATGTTTCTTGGACCTCTCTGTGACTGGATGTTATGGGGGGAGTAATAGAATGAACGTTTAGGGTAATTTTTTAAGTGTAGAGTGTTTTGGAATTTTCTTTAATCCCCACAAAGTGCACATAAAGTTATTTGCTTTTTTAACAAGTGAACGTTAATTAGCTCAATAAAGATAACAAGGGTAAATAAAAGGATCTAAAACAAGTTTCACTTTGGGCCAAACATAAACCAGACTTATTGATTTAGTGTATGCATGTGGAGCCAAGAGCCCATTCGGAGCCAAGAAGGAGGAGTACTTACATTTTGTCCAACTGTTTATTGACTTCCTCGTCATTCTCATAGTCTTTACAGAGCTGGGTGACAAGGGCCCCATACGTCAAAGTAAACAGCTCTGAGTTCTAAAGACGAAAAGAACAATACAGTTTTATCCTCGCCCTTAACAATTAAACATATTTTACCAGGAATTGTTATCACCGAGTATATTCAATAACAGTTGAGTTTTACAACCTGAAATAAATTATCTTAAGATGCATTCATTATTGTTATTTGTTTTCACATTTTAGACAGTTACCATGGTAATACCGTTACAGCAATAGTCCAGGATCCCCATAGATTCAACAAGGTGCTAGAAACATCCCTCCATGATATTGGTCCATACCAATATGCTAGACTCACACAGTTGCTGCATATTTGTTGGCTACATATCCATGATTGCAACCATTCTTTCATGTTTTTTACGATAAACTCTCAACCTACCATCTGAATAGTGCAGCAAAAATTAAGACTAAGACCAGGCAATGTTTTCCAGGTACGGAAGCTGTATCCCTATATGAAATGTCTGAGCTGACAATCCGACAAAACCTTTTCAGATCAATTCCAGCCTGCTGCGGCTGTGGTGTAGGTGAATAGTGTGGTCCACCTCTGATTGGAGGGTCGGTGGTTGGCATCCTGCTGTTGCTGCTATGCCCACCCCATTTTGCTTTTGCTGAAATGGAATTTAGAATTAAAATTAAGAGGTTAGCCTTAAAATTTTGGAGTGGGTAAGGTTAAAAGGGTAGTAAATAGATATTAATTAAAAATTTGAAACAAATAAATACCTAAGATTTGCATACCTGTAGCCTGCTACCTTTAAGATAAGACAGTGATACAGCGTACTGGACAATCAGATTCAAGCCGTATCACTAGAGGGTATGCACATGATGTCACGGAACAGTAGAGGTGGGAAAAGAGACTGATTTAGTGATGAATCGCGATACTTGGTACTTGCGACAATGCATCGATCCATAAATGCACAGATCAATTTTTTATTTTTGCTCTCTCTACACCAGCCCAGCAGGTCTCTCAGGTCTTCGCATCAGAATCTATTGGTAGTCCCTAATACTAGGCTCAGAACCAAAGGCGATAGAGCCTTTGCTGCTGTTGCTCCCAGACTGTGGAACTCCTTGCCTTTTGAACTTAGATCTGCACCTTCCATTGGTGTTTTTAAGAAGCAACTAAAGACCCACCTTTTTAGCCTGGCTTTTTAACTATGTGCCGATTGTATTTTTATGTGCTTTTACTGTCTACTTTGTTTTGTTTGTTTTTTTTACTGTTTTATGTGCCTGTGTTTTTATTTTGTTTTTTACCACGTTAAGCACTTTGTGACTCTGTCTGTGAAAGGTGCTCTATAAATAAACTTATTATTATTATTATCAATTTTTTATTTAAAAAAAATGCACAGTCAAACATATACTTTTGGGTGTCAGTTAGTCAATGGAGTTTTCAGTCCACTAGATGGCGCAAGGTCATTGCAGCAAAGGCGTCAGATTTAACCTCAGTCCAGGTGTGCAATAAGACGGCAGAAGGAGCAGCAACACTGGGAAAAAAAACTGACAAAAGCACCATCAAAGTTTAAATCAAATATCTGGACTTTTTTTGGATTTTCTAACAAAAGACGGAACAGAAAACCTGGATATGACACATTCAGTTTACAAAGAGTGTCACATGAAAGTAAAACACTGTGGGAATACTACAAACATGAGAAACCACTTCTCTCGGCACCATCCCAGGGCAGCAGCGTTAGCGGATGACAGCAAAGCTAAACCAGCGCCAGGTAAAAATCAACCAACTCTGGAAACATATAGCTTGTAAAAACTACCTCCAAATTCTGAGCGAGCTAAGAAGATAATGCGGTCAATCACCTACTTCATATGCAAAGACTTGCGTCCATATAGTGTTGTGGAAAGCAAGGGTTTTTGTCACACGATTAAAACACTGGAGCCCAGGTAAGTGATTTCATCTCGCCATTACTTCACTGATTATTTATTTTAAGACTATATTATCAGTTGAACATTTATTTTAAGAGCATTTGTTTTTGCATCTGCCGCCATCAGTGTGTGAATGTGTGCATGAATGGGTGAATAACAGGATCTGTAAAGTACTTTGGTCATCCAGAGATGAATTTAAAAAACGCTACATCAGTGAACGCCATTTACCATTTAATTTAAAAATAATTTACTGTGAAACTGTCCAGTTGATGCCTGTTTGGACTGAATACTTTATTATATGAAAGAGATGTCAACAGCTTTACGATGAGACATGATCTGAGGTTGAATAAGGTGAAAAAAATTGAAATATATGGGATCATGATACTCGATTATTGCCTATCGTTGAATCGTGATAGGATCGAATCGTGACCCAAGTATCATGATCCAAATCGAATCGTGAGATCCTTCGCAGTTCCGGCCACGGACATCCTAGCAAGCTAGCAATGTAAACACCCATTATCTGTGAAGTTTTGGAGGTTTGAGACAACATTTTCAGGTGAGCCCCCGGTCAGATAATGTAAACCTAAGCATGACGTTATTTTGGGAATTTCCACAGCAGGTTGAACACAGGTGCAGAAGTTTTAAAGACAACTTTACCTGTCTGCATCTCACTATTCATGTCTGTTGGCGTGTTTACATTGATTTATAATGTAATTGTAACGGGCAAAAAATTTGCCTGTTCACGTTTGGTGTGAACGCACCTTAAGGCTGCACGGTGGCGCAGTGGTTTAGCACTGCGGCAGCACAGTTTACCCTCGGCCGGGGGAATCGCGGGGATCATGAGATCGTGGGTTCGATCCCAGCCCCCGACCAACAGTGAGCTGTGTGGAGTTTGCATGTTCTCCCCGTGTTGCGTGGGTTTACTCCGGGATTTCTCCGGTTTCCTCCCGCATACCAAAAACATGTAGGTTTAGGGCGCTCGCGCACGCAGCGACCGGCAGCCGGTGGCTTGTCACCAGACTGCAAACCAAATCTACCTACAGGTACAAATAAGTAACAAAAAAAAAAAAAAAAAAGAAAAAAAAAGGCTGCATTCAGACTAGGATAGTCCGGGGATCTCGGTTCAACTGGGCAGGGAATGCCGAGAATTTTCACACCTTCATTTGGTCTGGTTTGCATTCACACGGCAGCGGACCAAACTGCCTGGACAATGTCACACAGTTACAACAACTGCTTGTTTGGGGCGCTTTAGCTGAAACCACCACTGACCAGGAAGAAAAAATCTCGGTGAAGAAGTAAAATCAGGTTCATCGACTGGCCAGGACCAAAAACGGAAATCTGTTCCCTTCAGCCGGGTTGTTTGTCCACCACAAAGGAGATATTATTTAACTTTCCTCCTTGGCTTTCACCGGTAAAAGGATTTGTCAGATTCGCACAGTTGTCTTTATTGTTATTTTCTACTCAAAATGTACTATCGTAAACACCACTTCCTCTTCTCAGGCTACGTGTTGCTATGGTTACACAAACGCCGAAGGGCACTTCCGCCCTTTGGGCCACTGGATACTCCGTTTGGCTTCACACTGCAAGCGGAGCACACCAGACTTCATTTGCAAGAGAACAAAGACCCCCGTTTTCAGGGGGTCCAGACTTCGCTTGTTCGGTGCGCACCAGAGTTCCAACGCGTGTTCAGACAGCACCAAACAACCTGAACTATCCATGGAAGCCACTGTTTGGTCTTTTGGTCCGGACCAAACAGTGGTCGTCAGAATGCGCCCCAACTCTTTTTCCCTCTCTCCCACTCCACAAACCCTATTTCTCACTCCAAAATGAAGAAAATACTGGCAATATCGTGTTGATTTTCTTCAGATTTTTCCACATTAAGAGCTCTCAAGGCAGGATAAAGCAGACTGAACATGTTCTAAAAGCTCTGTCTGAAAGTCTGTCTTCAGCCTGACATTAACAAGCCTGTAATGTAATCCACTAGTTAAATTATCTTGCTAAGTGTGCAAGATGATTGAAGTATGCATTTAAAGGTAACGTGAAAGTTACTTTTCCAAGTAATTAATTACTTTAATCATGCAGTAATTGGTAAAGTAACTCAATTACTTTTGAAAAGAAACAACTAGTAACTGTAATTAGTCACTATTTTTAGTAACTTGCCCAACTGCTTGTAACTGCAAAGAATTCTGTTCCAATGTGTAGCATCCCCTCTATAGCCGAACCCACAGCTGCTGTCTATAGAAAATAAATACATTGCAGCTAACGCATACATACAGAATTTCAATGAAGCACGACTATGACGCATGGATTTAACTATGGTGAACATGTGGAACAACAGCTAAAACTTAATGTAGACCTCGGTTATAATGCAGGTGTTTCACCGCGTCTGTGTAGTTGAAAATGTTTCATTTGCCCAAAAGAAGCATCATTTTAGCAGATGGATACGAGGACATTGCATTACGCAGGACTATACATTCAATGTGTCGGTCTACCTACAGTGGATATCTGAACTTAACTTCCTCTTATACTGTTCGCTAATAAAATAAAATAAAGACAAACAATTACTGTGTTTAAATTACTCTCACGTGTGTATCTAAGATAAAGACACCGCAGTAAACAAAACCAATAGGTAGACATAATTTAGACTTGTTTAGCTTATGTCCACGGTTAGCATTTTGCTAGCTGGTTATCCTGATAATCCTGTGGGAAGCTCCTACCATCTTCTTGCTGTCTGTGGCCCGGTTGGACTGTCGGGACATTATGGAGAGGGGTTACAGGTTTACACAGGTAATATAATCCAAATTAATCCTTTATTTATTTGATTCTGGCGGATAAATTTCTTCCGTAGTCGCCAGCTCAGCCAAACAAGTCTAGTGACATCTGTGCAGCAGCAGAGCCATGTGTAAACTTCCGGAGTTATTTCATATTAAAAGTCAAGAATGGTGCAGGGAGATATTTTATTAGTGCCGTTAACTTGTTTATTTAAGGTATTTAAAAAGAACAAAAGAAAAAGAATGATATTAGCGGCAGATAGTGAGTAAAACAACTACAATAACCACAGCAAAGTAAATGACAAAACATGACACACAATGCTCTGTTTCACGTTGTTCTTTTTTCTCATGTCTTACTTCTGTTTTTAAAATGATATATGTTTTTCGCCTAAATTTCCAACCTATTCGGCAGATGTGTGGCCAAAACTCGGTATAAACAAATACGTGAAAAAAACGTTTTATTACAAAAAAAAAATCTGTTCTTTTGGGGAGGAAACGTGGGCAAAAGAGCCGCATATAGCTCTTTATTCGTAGGTTGCACCCCTGAACTGGAAAGTGTATTAACAACGGGAAACACGTTAACTATTTATCATTTATTATGAAGGACAGGTGGGAGGTATCTTTAGCAGTTGATTGATAGCTTGACCGTTCGGTTTCGTCTCAGTTTCGGCTTTTCTCGGCTATTTTCGGCTACTTCTCTAACTCGTTCCCGCCCTCTAGCGTCTTGGAGCAGAAAACGTGGGCCATGGGGTGAAAAACAGAAAAAAAAAACTGCCATGTAATTAGCCACAGGGGGGCAGTATTGGCAATATGATCGCTTAAAAAATTGGAACAAATGTAATTTATTTGAAACAATAATGGAAATGTATGTCAACAGATGTTTTAGTTAATGATAGTCATGACATATTAATCAGTGAAGATGTGCAGTCTATGGTGGTGGGGGAGGGGAGAGAGAGAGAGAGAGAGAGAGAGAGAGAGAGAGAGAGAGAGAGAGAGAGAGAGAGAGAGAGAGAGGTGGTACGGCGGAGGAGCTCGGCTCACGCTCATTTCTGTGAAGGGCTATCGAGGGCTGCGAAGGAAGTGGAAGGATAAGAGGCGGACCGGTGGTGCGATGATGACGGGCAAATCTGTGAAAGATGTGGACAGATACCAAGCTGTCCTCAACTCTCTCCTAGCGCTGGAGGAGAACAAATTCTGCGCCGACTGCGAATCGAAAGGTGGGTAAATTGCCGGTGTCACGTCTCCCCCTCACATTCGCTCGTCTCACTAGGCTGGACGACATCTGTAATGAGCAACACCGCTGGACCAGTCAAAGGTCATCTGCTACCATGGGCGCAAGACAGACGGCCGAGCAGACCCCTACTGGGGGATGCTGGGGGACGTCATTGTAGTGGTGCTTCATTCTGTGGGGATATGGAGTGGTGTGTGCGGGGGGGGGGGGGGTGCAGTCACTTTTGAGAAAAACTGCTGCAGATGTAGGAATGGAGGCACCTGTGCTGACTTTGACTTGCCCTGAGCAGACTGTTCTTGCAGGCTGGATGCAGACAGGGAAATCTAACCCCCCCAACAGCGAAGAGCCCTCTGCAGCGCCCTTACGTGCTAACGGTGCTATATAGAGACTCTTGTTGTGTAACAGGTGCAGCTGTTAAGTAGCGCTGCCGTGTGGATTTGGGGACAGTTGTGAAACTCTTGGTCTGTGTGTCAGTCGCATCCATGCGTGCACCCTGAACTGTGTCATTAGCTGTTTGCACAACCTTTTTCGGCCATAGGGGTGGGTAAACAGCGCTGCTGTGGTGACAAGTGCTGAGCTGGAGTCCAAATCAGCAGAATGTCTCTCTAAGTGTTTAACAGTTTTGCTGCAACCCTCTTTTTTGCCATAAGACCATTATTCAGTCCCATTGAAGCCAAAATAAGTAGGTGGTCTTTAAATGTACTTGAAATCTTTGTTTGAATATGGTTGAAACTAGCAGAGTTGTAGTTGAGCTTTTCCCTTGATCGCACAGTCTTCCCGCTCAGTAAATTATGAAGCGAGAGCCCACTGTGAATGGGCATCTTCACACAAATGTCATGAATGGAATAAAGCAGACAGGCAGTGGGATGGAGCCAGCGGTAGATGCTGTGTAAAGGTTGCTGAAAAGTAAACAGCGCCATGCAAAGACTGAGTGCACAAATTATCTGTGGGCCTGCACTTACACTTGTGATACAAGAGAGACTAATGGAATCAATATTTTATGCTTGCATTTTCTATGAATAGATGATTATCATGAATATAAGAGGCTCCATTGTGAGTCACAGACAGATTTTTGACGACCTTACTTCTGTCAGTTTGTGCAAAAAATTATAGTAGTCTCTTATTCTCATATTGTTTACTGGGATGGATTTGTGTTTTGTGTCATTTGGATTATTCAAGTTTTATCAGTATTTTATGTCAAAAGTCATAGTACAGGTAAAACTAGCCAATTAGAAGAAACAATATCCACCCATTAATCTCATCTTATGTCAACATAGTACAATAGTAGTGTTTGTACAGGGCCTTGCTGTTGGTCAGATTTAAATCACGCACCACCTTAACACAATGAACGCTTTAGCTGAATGTTTTCTCTTCTGGTTCCTGTGGCCAAGCTTTGACCCCGGTCACCGGTGGCACAGAAGCGACAGTAAGTGGTAATAAACATCGTTTGTGTTTGTGATGCAAATTGTGACCTTTCTGTTCCAAATCAGGGACACGCGGAGAGATAAAGGGCACATTCAGTTACATAAGTTTCATTAGTGCTTCAAAGAAACCACCTTTGGTTTAATATATGTGACATTTCACTTTTAACTCCCTTTTATCCTCATATTTGTGCATTGTTAGTATTTATGCAGCATTCTCCTCATTGCACTAAATACCCAGTGCTTACTGCTAGCTACATTCACTTATTAAAAGAGACATTCATACAGTTCTGTGCACTATACATCGGCATGCAAACCTTGCTAATAATAGCATCACATATTTAAGTTTTTAGTGTGTTCATCAAATATTAACCTCAAACCACCATTGTGGATAGCTGGGCTTAAAGATGAACTCAGTGACTTTTGCTCAGGTTCACTGTGACTTCCAAAATGTTTTTGACTATAGCTCATGAATATGTAAAAGTCCAAGAGGCACATTAAGAAAATGTACTCAGTAATGAAAAATGTATTTTGCGAGTCACATATTGTAGTTGTCAACAGAGCTAAAAATACTAACACAGACAATAGTAGGAAATAGTAATAATGGTAATAACAAGGCAAATAAATTATAAGGCATATGGGAAAAGGAATAACACTGGCTGGTTAAGAAATGCACTGTTCATTATTGCAGAGGCTTTTTTTAAGAGTGCTTGTGAATTTGAAGAGTTCCTTTGCAAAAACAGATAAATCCGTTTTAATAATGAGGAAAACCAACTATTCATCTGTTGGCTTGTATGTGTTAGTATTTCCAATTCAGCTTGTAAGACATGTTCACTTGAAATATGAGTATCTCAGACATAATAAAGCAGAAAATTGAACATCAACTCACTGTTATTTTTTTGGCAATTTATGAGTACTTTTTTCCCTAAAAACAGATAAGTCCACAAAACATACTTTTGCAAAAATAGACATGTCCCGAAAACCATGCTAGTTTGTCTGGTGAACGCATCACTGGTTCATCTGCTTCATCAAAATTATCCATATTTGACATAAAATGCAACAAAATTGTAAAAAAAAACAAAAAAAAAACTGGCAGGGAAATCAGTCAAAGCGAGCAGACCAGGGAGGCAGCCATGATGAGTCACGTGACCCAAATACTAAGCACTGATTTGCCGTGTGGAGTTATTTGGTTTTGTAAAAACAGGGTCCCGGCGTTTATCGGCTTTTGAAAAAAAATGTGAAATTCATAGTGTATTTAACATAGGACATATCGTATTTTAAGAAAAAATAATTTGAACTTCTATAAGTAGGTAATGTGAACAGTTGTTTGTTGTAGAGGGAAATTTTCTTTGAAGTGGCGTTTATTGGTTTTTGCAAACAAACATCATTTGCACCAATAGTCCACACCGATACCACATTTGATACGCAATGCGAAGAGGACGACAGCACCAAAACCTACAGAGCTGGAGTTACATATAGCAACTACTCTTTTATCGCCCTCGTGACATGCACTACACAAAGAGCAGAGATAAACAAACCTATCATCTGGTCAGTCACTGCAACAGATACTGGAATCAGTTTGTCTTGGCCTGTCCTTGCCACTGATAATACCTCTATCTGCCAAGAATGTGCCACTAGTCCAGCAAAAGCTAGCGGTACTCAAATACTTTGCAAGCAGTTTCATGAAATGGTCAGTCAGAAAGCAACTCATACCGGTTCGGACGTCGCCTGGGTTAACAAGGTCAGGAGTTCCTGGCGGCGGAAGGCGAAGAACAGAGCTGCGTGGAGGAATCTGATCAGACCTAAATGAAACAGTCATTGTCGCCCCCGACAGACTGCTTTGATGATGATGATGACGACTGGTGAATAGAGCAGTGTGGGAGAAGTGGCAGAAGTGTGAAAATATTTTACAGTAACAGATGAAAACAAGCAAAGGCAGGATGCGTACAGAGTGGAAAAACACCTTTTTATCAGCATTCGCTATCTGTGAGTGCTCAAACTGAAGAAAGTAGTATCGGTGCATCCCTGCTAAAGATCAAAGGTCATTTTTCAGTGTAGCCCATCAGCTACAAACACTTTTCTGGTCATAATTAAATGGAAAAAGAGATGAATGTAAATTCCAGTTTGACTACTTGTAAGATGCAAACAACTGCAAGGCATTCAGTGAACTGGTGTAATTAGACTGTAGATGAGCTTAGGGGGTAAGGGAGTAAATAGCAACCACACACATATAATATTGACTTCACTATATCATTTAGTCAATCAAAGACTTTATTCCAGACTCATGGTCCATCAAAAAAAAGATAAAATAAAATAAAAACAAGACAGTTGAAAAACAGTTAATAAGAAAAACAATCAAAAAGTTACAAAAAAACAATAAGACACAACTACTAAGAGAAGTACAAAGACAGTACAGACTTTAAAAAGACTTAAAAAGACAACTGTACCAGTGCCTTCTAAACTGTGACTGACAGCAAATAGAACTGAGAAGTGAAGTGAAGTGACCATTATCCAAAGCCTGGTATCATTTAATTTTATTATTCGGGCTCATAATATTATACATATTCTTCTTCTCATGGCTGCTCTCTTTTGGGGTCACCACAGTGTTTCATCATCTCATATCGTGATGATCTGCGTATTTTGATTAGGCATGGATTTTATGCCTGGAGGCTCTTCCTGATGCAGCCCTCCCCACTTACCCAGGCTTGGGACCAGCACAGGGAATACTCGGGCTTGCGCTTCCCCCTGTGGGTGGGTAACCGACATTCCTTCCCCCATTCTGTTATGCAGAGCTCCAAGCTAGAAAGTGGAAAGTACCATTTTTATATGGTCTTTGGCATGACCTGGTCGTGAACCCATGATCTTCCAGCTGTGGGGCGGATGCTCTACCACTAGGCCACCACTCCTCGTATAATATAATGACATAAAAATATCAACGGTGGTTGAAGATGTTTTTTTTTTAAATAAATTTATTCTGCAACAAATTTACATTCTTCTTCTTTTGGCTGCCTCCACCTCACCCTGTCTCTTGCATCCTCTTCTCTCACACCAACCTTCTCCATGTCCTCCTTCACTACATCCATGAATCTTCTCTGTGGTCTTCCACTTTTCCTCCTTCCTGGCAGCTCCGTCTTCAACACTCTTTGTCCAATATATCCACTATTCCTCCTCTGCACATGTCCAAACCATCTCAGCCTGCCCCTTTATGTCTCCAAACCACTCAACCTGAGCTGTCCCTCTGATATACTCATTTATAATCCTGTTCCTCCTAGTCACTCCCAATGAGCATCTTCAACTCTGCCACCTCCAGCTCTTCCTCCTTTCTTTTCATCAGTGCCACCATCTATAAACCATACATCATAGTATGTCTCACCACTGTCCCATTCACTCTAGCAACTGTCCTTCTGTCACCCCTGACACTCCACCCTGCCCGCACTCTCTTTTTCACCTTTCCTGTGCACTGTCCATTATTTAGGATGGTTGACTCCTGGTATTTAAACTCATTTACTTTCACGTTTACTCCTTGCAACTTCACAGTTATACCTGCCTCCCTGTCATTCACGCACATCTTCTACTGACTTTCATTCCTCTTCTCTCCAGTGCATACCTCCACCTCTCCAGCTTCTCTTCCACCTGCTCCCTATTATCACTACAAATCACAGTGTTTTCTGCCTTTACCCACTCCACCCTGCCTGCATTCACTTCTTCACCTCTCTTGTGTACTGTCCATTTCTTTGGATGGTTGTTGTAGACTAAATAATGGCATTGTTTAATGTAAATAATGACTGTTTCCTCTGGCTTAAAGACCTTGGTGCGGTAGCAACATATTTTTTTTGGGGGGGGGGGCAGAAAACACATAACACTATTGTAACTGGAATATGTTCATTTTATAGATTTATTTCTTTTTTTAAATTTTGCACAGTGACTTTGCATATGGGCCTTACCTTTTTAAATATTGTACAACCAAGGCTTGAATGTTGGAATATTGGGCAAGTTGGGGGTCCCACCCAGACGTCCTGTGTTTGGACTTTTTACTGTTGTCATCCTTCTCTCCTCCCTCTGCTCTCACCTCTCCTGGGGCCTTATGTACAAAGACTTACGTGGATTTCCTACTGAAAGATGACATATGTTTAAATCAAAAAAACGCCGTAAGAAAAAAAAAAAATCCAGATGTATGAAACAGTGCATACACAGGAGTCCAAGCACATTTCCTTTGTACATCCCAATCTACGCACATGAGGGAATCTACTGGACTCCTTCCTTGACACGCCTCCATTTGAATATGCAATTACATGCAAATACATATATACAAGTCCTGCACATTTGATTTTCCTGTATCCACAATCAAAAATAATGGATTTAGTGGAATTTCACTGACTGTGAGTTGGAGATGCTCCTTAATGAGGTAGAGGCATGTAAAAATGTTTTGTTTGGCACGCTGCCCTCCAGCATTAGCACCGGATACAGGTAATTCAATAGCCTGCTCACAGCCCTATAAGATTAGTTTACTGTTTTCCTTTATTCAGACAGGGATGAGAAGGAGATGTTTATTTAACCTTGACATGTTTCCACTGACGTCTGCAGTCATCCTCAGAAGCGTCAGCTGATCACTGTGATTTATGACCAGTTGGGTGGATCAGCTGGTTGAATAAAGGAAAACAGTAATGAAAAAGAAGACAATATGAACGTATTTAGTGGGTACCCACGGTCACCTGTCAGTTGAAAGCAGATCATATTAGACTCGACAAATACATATTTTATGTCTACAATGCAAATCTCATCCTTTATAGTTATATACAACTTACATGGATTACACACACTACTATTGTAAATGAATGAAGTGTGCCAGGGAAAGGGTGACACTGTTGCATTTCAGACATTATGCATGTGTTTATTGACATAATTACTGTACACACAGAGGCGATTGGGGGCTTGGTAGAATGCTGTGAAACTGTAGTTTAATCAGCAAAAAAAGGAAATCACTTATTCCAACCACTGACTTGTAATGAAGCCTTGAAGACAGGGTCATATTTGGGGGCAGACAGGCACGTTGCGCATGAGGTGGGTTATTTGGGACAATTACATGAATTTACTCACCAAGAAACCACCCATCCACCTAGTGCCAGCTTCTAGTTTGTTCCCAACAATGCTGTTTATTAGAATCATTAGGAAAACCGGCCCTCACTGCAAATTACGCTTTGATGTTGGCCTGCTCAGCTGCATTGTATGGGAATATGATGTACCTGGGTGACAGCCGGGTAATGCCATCTCACACAGTTGGCATAGCTCAGCTCAGGGTCGACTGGGAAATTCCCGATCGGTCTGCCAGCTCCCTCTGGAATGCCCCTGCTGCCAGGAACCCCAGTGTTGTCAGCACCTGTACTGGGACGGGCAGCACACGGCTTCTCGCCATGTCACGCTCCAAGAGCGGCCGTAGCTCTGAGCAAAGTTCAACAAGGACTGCCCGTGGAAACCTAAACCAGCTGACAAGCCAGTCATCATCCTGAACCATAAAATCTCCTCTGTCTCTAAATACCCTTTCTCTTCTCACTGCACGATTTGCAATATCCTCTAATAATGCTAACGCCTTTGTTAGAGGCATTTTCTGCACTTCTTTGTGCTTGCTTTTATATCCACTCATCTAATTGCGCACGCTTGGATGTTTGCTCATCATGTGTCTCTGGTGTGTACAATAATTTTCACGTCATTATCAGTCTCCCAACATCACCTCTAAGTGTCGCCAGTGGACCAATAACAGTAGAAACATACATACGCCAACCATGAAGTTGCCATGGGGCTGCACATATTTCCACAGTCATTTCATTCTTGATACATCTGAAATTTTCCATGGAAAAGGACGCATGCCATGTTTTTGTGCAAAAGTACCCTTTGTACATGAGGCCCCTGCACCCTCTGCCTGAACACTTTCCTCTCCTTGGCTCATCTTGTCTGTCTCATCTTTCAATTCAATTCAATTCAATTTGGCTTTATTGGCATGGGAAACGTATGTTTGCATTGCCAAAGCAAGTGTGACATAAAACAAAAGCACATACAGTTAAATATATTCTATGGTAGGAAGATGGTTAAACAGAAAATACAGGAGTAAAATAAGAGATATATACATATCTCATCTTTCCCTCTCTGAGCCCTGTCTTATTCAGGTTCTCCCTCTGTCTACAAACAGGTTAGAAAATACCAAGTGTCACGTTTTGTCCTGCAGGATTTTTTTGTCATGGTTTACATAAATGATAAAAAAAGTGTATTTTTTGTATTTTTATTCTGGTGTTTCTTTTTTCCCATTGAGTATGAGTAGGAAGGTGAAGGGGAAATACATTCATAATAGTAATTTAAAGATTCAAAGATTTTTATTTGTCAATACGTCTATATGTACAGGACATACAGTAAAACAACAATAACAATCTGTGTACAGTAATGCTACCCATAGTGCAAATAACAGTAAAAACACAGCAATCCTATGTACAGTAAACTGTAATACCAGTAAACTGCAAGTTCAATGTGGTAACGGGGGTGCAGACAGTGACAGATTGGTCTGCGCATGACAATCACAGACAGTAGCAGATATGGCATTTGTGCAAATGGTTGCAGTAAGGTGCAAGACATACAGCAGCAGATGAAGGACTGTTAATGTGCCAAGTTTTTCTGTGTGTGTGTGTGTTTCAGTCTGGCGGTGGGGGTGGGGGGGTGGACAGAGTTCAGGTGACATGATTACTAGACCCAGAGAACAGACACAGGCTCGGGAGTGGATTCAGTTATCTTTATTGAATAATTAGGGTGTGTGTGAATGGGTGCATGTTGTGTATGTGTAAGTGTAAGTGTATGTTAGCAGAGACGTCGTAGCCGGGGGTGAGCAGAGTGCCATACGACCTGGCAACCTGTTGCAGAAAGGGAGATGCGCTCAGGTCGGCCTGGAGGCTACAGCCAGGAGGACAGCGCTGTCGTCACGACGCCGCCTGTCGTCACGACGACGCCTGTCGTCATGACGCCGCCGGTGATGAGCTGGATCCGCTGGGAAAAGCGAGGCCGGTTCCGCCGCCAGGAGGAATGGTTCCGCCGCCATGGGACTCCGCCTGTGCACAGGGGACCAACGTAGAAACAGGTAAGTAAAGAGTAGCTTACTTGGTGGCTGAGGAAGATCCTTCCAAAGGATAAGGCTGTGGCAAGGAGGCTTAGGCAGGAACGACGAAGGCAGGATAATTCTCACGGAAGACAAGAGTAGGGCTTCTTCAGCCAGGGAGACAGACGGCTCCGTGCCGATCTGAAGGCGGAGCGGAATAAATAGCCCGAGTGTGATGAGGAGCCGGTGTGCGCGCAGCTGTGGGAGATAATGACACAGAGCGGCCATCACATCAGGGTCCTGATGGCCTGGTGAACAAAGCTGTTAAGCAGTCTTGTGGAGTGGGCCCATAGGCTCCAGTACCTTCTCCCTGAGGGCAGGGGGCTGAAGAGGGAGTGTGAAGGGTGGGAGGTGTCACCTGCGGTATTGATGGCTCTTCGGGTGAGGCGGTTATGATAGATGTCCAAGAGGGAGAGCAGAGGGGCACCGATGATCTTGCTGGCTGCTTTCATTATGCATTTATTCACTGTATGTTTACTCATGCATACTTAAATTATATGATCAGAGGGGGGTATAGTAGCTAGAAATTCTACTCATGTAAAAGCAGTGCTAGGAAATTAATAATTAAAAGTAGACAACCAAAAAATTCCAGCTGAGTTAAGGGTACAAAGAGCACCCACTTAAATAAAAACTTGAGTAATGACTTCAGTCTCCGAAGTTCTCCAAAATTTATAACAATTTTTTATATAGTTTTCTTTTTCTCTGTAAATTTATTTAAATTTGCAAACATTTTCCTCCTTTCTAATTTTCTCTTGTAAAATTATGACTTTTCTTGTATATTTGAGACTTTATTATAAACTTGTGGATTATTTTAAAGCTAATTTTTGTCTGTTTTTTGTAAAATTACAGGTTTTTTTTTTTTATAAATTTGAAACAGATTGTGGTAAAATTTTGATTTTTTTTCCTTGTGCAATTTACACTTTTGACCATAATTTTTCAGAGCCAAAACAGAACAATAATTTAATTCTGATTTCAAAGAAAAATTATTTATAAAATTATGTTTAATGAAATTGTGGGGGACCTAGACAATACATTCTCCACTGAGACCGAATGGCACTGGAGGAGACGCTTAAAGGCGGTTAAACAGATATGCAGGACGGACTGTGGTTTCCTCTATAGGACCGCTTGATAATACCCATTCTCCTCAGGACTGCATAATAATGCACCGACAGGCTGGGTGACAAAGGGGATTGTTATTGTAAGTGTATGTATTGCAATGTGAACCCTCCAGGTCACGAGGCGAGTTTGTATGGTATAAAAGAGAGATGCCAGCGACCTGGGTTATTCTTCTTGTTGACTGATGATAGAGAGAGAGTAATAAAGTCTGCTCTGCTCAGCTCACTGCTTCGCCTGCTCATTCCTCTCTCTACACTGGTGACCCTTGATGCATAATGGAACTCAATGCAAACACCGGACGAACCGGACTGGAGGCGCCAGCACCACATGTGCCATTTCGGTCAAGCTCCCAGACTTTTGGCTACATGACCTGAAGTCTTGGTTCCTCCACACCGAGGCCCAGTTCGCGTTCAGTGGAGTGACGGCGGATGACACCAAATACTACTATATGGTTGCAGCGCTGGACGCACGCACAACACAGCAGGTGGCAAGCCTGCTACAACAGCCCCCAGCCCACGACAAATATGACAATCTCAAGACCGCGCTGACCCGGCGCTACACGCTCTTGGACTGTGAGAGAGCGGAAAGGCTCCTGACGCGCTCTTAGTTGGGAGACGGGTCGGCAGTCGAATTAATGGAGAAGACGTTGGCGTTGATGGGCACAGATGACGGGCATTTCCTCTTTGCCCACCTTCTCCTCCGGAACCTCCCGACAGCAGCCAGAGAGGTCCTTGCCAATTCGCCGCTGCTGGCCACACTCAACTACCGAGTGCTGGCACAAGAGGCAGATCGGATTATCCTGGCGACCAGAACCTTTGCTGTGAACGCAGTGGCATTGGAACCCAGTGAGACGGCCAGCAGGGGCGAGGAGCCAGTGACGGTGGCCACAGCGGAGGCCAAGAAGCACCGGAGGGACACGCTCTGCTTCTACTACCGCCGTTTTGGAAAAGACGCACGCCGATGCCACCGTGCCAGTTCAAGCGCTCGGGAAACACCAGGGCCGGCAGTTGGTAGCAGCTGCGACCGCCGGTGACACAAACAAGCTGCTCTATGTGACGGACTCACGCTCGGGGAGACGGTTCCTCTTGGACTCTGGCTCCCAAAAGAGCCTTATCCTGCCGTCCTACGCAGACCAGCTGGTGGGAAGTAGCGGCCCCGAGCTGGCGGCCGCAAACGGCTCAGACATTAAGACTTTTGGTGTGAGGACACTGACTATATCTCTGCACGGCTGTACATACCAATGGACATTTGTCATAGCGGCATGTAACTTCCCCATTTTGGGCGCAGATTTTTTGCATGCACACGGACTATTAGTCGATGTGGCTAACAGACGCCTGATTAACGCAGTGTCTTTTGATTCTCTGCCCTGTACAGCTAGAGGAGCCGGATCCACAACACTAGCCAACGTCACAGCTCCAGGGGGTAAGTTCCACACACTACTCACCCAGTTCCCAGCACTCATGGTTCTGACGTTTTCGGCGGCCGTCACTAAACATGGGGTGGAGTACTTCATTACCACCATGGGGCCGCCCATTTTCGCGCTACCTCGGTGCCTGGGTGCAGCTAAACTGGCCAGTGCACGCGAGGAGGTCGCCAACTTGGAAAGATTGGGCATCATCAGGCGCTCAAACAGCCCATGGGCAGCCCCACTACACATGGCGCCTAAAGCCGAGGGATTGTGGTGACCATGTGGAGATTTCCGCAGATTAAACAACACCACAGCGCAGACCACTACCCAATCCCCTATATTCAGGATTTTTCCATCCACCTCACCGCGGCACACATTTTTTCCAAGGTGGACCTGGTCCGCGGGTACCACCAGGTCCCGGTGTGTGCGGAAGACATACCCAAAATGGCAGTAATAACCCCATTTGGTCTTTTTGAGTTCTTACGCATGCCTTTCGGGTTAAAAGGTGCGGCGCAAACATTCCAACACATGATGAATGTGGTGCTGTGCGATCTGCCGTTTGTGTTTGTCTACCTGGACGACATCCTGGTGGCCAGCGTGTCTGAGGACGAACACGTAGCCCACCTCAGGACGGTTTTCCAGAGGTTGGAAGAGCACAGGTTAATCATCAACCCGGCGAAGTGCCAGTTCGGGGTTTCGGTAATCAATTTTTTGGGCCACCGCATCTCACCGGAGGGTGCGATACCCTTACCGGACAAAGTGCACGCAGTGGCAGATTTTCCCCGGCCTCAGATGGTCAGGGTGCTGCAGAAGTTTTTGGGGATGGTTAACTTTTACAACTGTTTCCTCCCCCGCACAGCCCAGATCATGCAGCCGTTGTACGCCGCACTTAAGAAATGGAAACCGGCGGACAGAGTCGACTGGACTCCTGAGTGAGAGGAGGCATTTTCCGAGGCCAAAACAGCCAAAGTGAACGCCGCACTACTGGCGCACCCAAACGCGGCGGCTCGGGTAGCGCTCACTACCGACGCATTGGACGTGGCCATAGGGGCCGTCGTGGAGCAGCACGTTGCAAGTTCTTGACAACCGCTCGCCTTTTTTAGCAGGTCTTTGCGCGACAATGAGCGTAAATACAGCACGTTCGACAGGGAATTACTGGCTCTCCACCTAGTCATATGCCACTTCCAGTTTTGGCTGGAAGTGCGCAGCTTCACTGCGTTTGTGGACCACAAGCTGCGAATGTACGCTATGGCCAAGGTTTCGGAACCATGGTTGGCCCGGCAGCAGAAACAGCTGGCCGCAATCTCGGAGTTTACGACCAACATTCAGCATGTGGCCAGTAAACTCAACGTGGTGGCAGACTGCCTCTCGTGCGCATTAGTGGCCCCAATCTATGTAGGGATAGATTACACGGCCATGGCCACCGAGCAGATTGGCGATGCAGACGTTTGCGCGCTCCAGTCTGGACCAACAGGGTAAAGGCTGGAGAGCAGAGTACTGCAAGACGGGCTTCCCCCCCAATCTGTGACGTCTCCACAGACCGCCTGCGCCCGGTGGTCCCACGCGCTTGGCGCCGCCGCGTTTTCGAGTCAGTTCACTCCCTGGCGCACCCATGAGTGCGCGTCAGTCAAAATGGTGGGAGCAAAGTTCGTCTGGCTGAGCCTGCACAAACAGGTGAAAGAGTGGGCTGCAGCCTGCATCGCGTGCCAACGAGCCAAGGTGCACAGGCACACAAAGGCCCCCCTTGAGCCGTTCCATGTCCCGGCACGCGCTTTTTTGACTACATGGGTGGCACGCTTCGGCACCCCTTCGGACATCACGTTCGACCCGGGCCCGCAGTTCGTTTCCGACCTCTGGTCCACAATGGCCCGGAGCCTGGGCGTCACAATTCATTGCACAACCGCATACAACCCCCAGACCGATGGGTTATGCGAGCGTTTCCATAGGTCACTGAAAGTAGCGCTCAGGGCTTTGCTTACGGATGCAAATTGGGTGGACCGGTTGCCATGGGTTCTATTATGGTTGTGTTCAGCACTGAAGGAGGATTTGGCTGCCTCCCCAGCAGAGCTTGTTTTTTCCCAGCCACTGCGGCTCCCAGGGGAATTTTTGCCTGACAACCCCACGCTGAACACTGATCCCCGCCTTCACTACATAGCACAGAGGCAGGGACGGTACCTGGCCCGGCCCACCACTGTTTTCCCCGCGCTTTCGTGCCAAGGACCTTGAAGGATGCGTCGTTCGTGTTTGCCAGGTACGATGCCCACCGGACCCCGTTGCGCCCACCCTACGACGGCCCATTCAGAGTGTTGGAACCTGGGGATAAACTTGGGGACTGTTAGACTTGGGGGGATGCAGAGAAACAATCTGCATAGACAGGCTTAAGCCCGCCTTTGTATTAGCAGACGAGCAGGTGGTGTTGGCCCAGCTCCTCGGCACGGACGACCCCCACTGAGAACTCCCCAGGTAAATGACTTGTCAGCTCAGTCACAATGGCATGGTGAAGATGTGCCCCCCCCCCCACAATGTCCCCCCACAGACGGACGCGCCTCCAGGAGCGCCCCACCGGCACAGCAGTGCCTCGGAGCCGGCGACCCCCCGTTACAGCCACTACGGACGTCGGCTGAAGCCCACAGGACATGAGGGTTAAGGCCCAGTCTGAGTTTTCGGTGGGGGGGCGGTGTAGGGGACCTAGACAATACATTCTCCACTCAGACTGAATGGCACAGGAGGAGATACTTAAAGGCGGTTAAACGGATATACAGGACAGACTGTGGTTTTCTCCATAGGACCGCATGATAATACGCATTCTCCTCCGGACTGCATAATAATGTGCCAACAGGCTGGGTGACAAAGGGAATTGTTATTGTAAGTGTATGTATTGTAATGTGACCCCCCCCCCAGGTTGCAAGGCGAGTTTGTATGGTATAAAAGAGAGATGCCAGCGACCTGGGTTATTCTTCTTGTTGACTGATGATAGAGAGAGAGAATAAAGTCTGCTCTGTTCCAGCTCACTGCCTCGCCTGCTCATTCCTCTCTCTACAAAATAAACTTAAATTACCAGAAATGCAGTTATTTCTGTTAAAATATTTCTATATATTTCTAGTTTTTTTAGAAATCTCCTCACCAACCAGACAGCAGGAAAAACCTCCCTTATTTTGAAATCCAAATGTTGGTACGTTTAGTTTGTCTGATGGCTGCTGACAGATTAAAGTCATTGACTTTGTGAATTTTGGTCATCTTACCTTGCCAGGTACATAATAATGAACATAAATTAGTTAATATTGTAGTGGCTGGTGAAATAAATCCTCAGCAATTCATCAGTCACTCTTGCCTTTCCCTGCATATGAAGTCTAACCACACCTGTTTGCTAAGCAACTCTTCATTATTGTGCCCGTTACCAGCGGGTTAAAACCACGATAAATGCCTCCACTGCTTACACACCTCTTCTGCTTTTTTCCTCATTTAAAGTACTTTAATAAGCTCATGCTTCTCTCGGACAGCAACGCTAACGAGACACTGTGCCTGCCGACTGGAACAGTTACATGGGTGGTGCGTTTCGAAACTCCAACGTGCAGATGACTGTCACGTGCGTTGTTCGTGTGCGTGCTTGCGACATGTCATTACTTAATTTATTTTTCTTAAATTTATTTTTCCTTAGCGTGGCGGCATAGGTTCAGGGGTGGTGACTTGCCACGCAGAAATGTTACCAGCAGAAACCCTGAATGTGTATTTTGGATGCACCAACATATCGGCCAATATTCACCTTGTTGACTGATATCGACCTATCAGCAAAGAATAATATTAGTGGATGATATTTATCAGGTGTGTCCCAGTTCTGTGGCATTGATTTTAGACTACAGTTGCAAATTTGTAAAATATCCAGAACTGAATGGTTTGACTGTTTTTAAGGTCAGTTGTTTTTTTTAAATGTATATTTCTTAGTTTCCCTGGCAATAAAGATAGAATAGATAATAAAAAATGAAAGAAACATTTGGTATTGGTAATTGGTCATTGCCCAACTTATTATTTTAAACATCAGTGTCAGCCCAAAATTTAACGGTCAGAGCATCCCTAATGGATAGCAATACTATGCTGCTGTTTAAGGGGGAAAAGGTATTTTGAAGTACAAATCATCTCTGTTGTCATTCAGTCCATACAGCCAATCATGTACAGTAGAACGAAATTACATTTCTCCTATCTACAATGTTAATCACATGTAGAATCAGAGGTGTCGCTGCCATGCAAGGCGCCACCACAAATAACTTCTCCTTCCCCCATTCTATTATGCTGAGCACCAAGCTAGAAGGTGGGAAGTACCATTTTTATATGGTCTTTGGTATGACCCAGCCGGGACTTGAACCCTCAACCTTCCAGTTGTGGGGCGGATGCTCTATCAACTAGACCACCACTCCGGTAAGTAATGCGATTTTTTTGAAAATCATCCTTGTGCTGACCTGTCAGATATTGGGTGGGGTTATGTTCCCTCTAGTGGTGGTTTGCGTTACTGCACCTTTAATTGTAGCTACTTCCTGTTTCCTGTAAAAAACCCTTTTTCTTTGTTCAATCTGCCATGATGAAAGCAATGTGAAAATGTGCTTGCCAGAAATTTGGTTGTACTAACCTAGGAGTGGAACCAACAGTAAGTTAATGCTGAAAATTGTTGTAATACTTGTTTAAGATGACCATAGTTTGGAATATGATGTTAAAAACGCTAAATTTAAGCTATAAAAAGATCGCGATTAAAAGGTGTTAATGGCTAATCATTTGCAATGGTACTTAGCTAACTGCTGAGTCATTTAGCCCTTTGTTAGCCCAAGTTATATTGTGTTGTAATGGTGCTTCGTGTGAAAGCTAGTTAGCTATTCATTTGGCTATGCTTACCTGCTTACTTAGCTGTGTAGCTGTCCTCTGTAAAATAAAAATGTGTTAGTATAATTTCGTAATACTTACCTGATTTAACTTACCTTAACTTTGTAACCTGTGGAAACTGTGAAATACTTACCTTAGTTTGAATCTGTAGAGCAAATTACTTACCTGAGTTAAGTGCCTGTAATAAGAGAAACTGTTTATATACAGAGTGTTGTATTATTATTTCTTATGTAACATTCTGTATTATGTATATTTCATTGTGTTTCAGTTTTACAAAAAACAAACAAGACAAAAACTGATTTCAGTAAATCAGTCAACCTGGAATCAGCCTGCTGTCTTTATTGTTCGCTATCTGTCTACAATACCCAGCCGTGTTACCAGGACAAAATAGTAAAATGTTGACCACGCAGCGGGGATAGGCAGCTGAAATATGGTGAACAGCACACAGAAGCAAGCCAAGATGAGCCACGCTGGTGAGGAGGACCGTCCGTCTCAGTTGGAGACAAGGTCTCAAGCCTCAAATTCACACAAGTCC
This sequence comes from Pholidichthys leucotaenia, assembly GCA_020510985.1. NCBI lineage: Eukaryota > Metazoa > Chordata > Actinopteri > Cichliformes > Pholidichthyidae > Pholidichthys > Pholidichthys leucotaenia. The sequence continues at coordinate 152,815,957 of CM035839.1, read as the reverse complement.
TCCAGGGCATCAACCCGGTCATCTGCCAGCATCGTTGCAGCAAGAGCCAGAGCTAAGGCTGAAGCAGCTAAAGTCAAAGCATCCTTTGCAGAGAAGGAGGCAGCCATGATGAAACAAAGGGCTTCAGTAGAGGCTGCCATGATTAAAGAAAGGGCTTCAATAGACGCAAATCTTCACGTGCTACAACAAGAGAAAGAAGCAACTGCAGCATCAAGAGAGGCAGCTATATTGGAAGAAGCTGCAGCAGCAGAGCTCGATCCAAGACACAGCGACTCTCTTGGTGAGCTACAGAATCTAGCCCTTGATGATCCAGTGAGACGCACACGACGCTACGTGGAAACACAGCCATTCGATGCACATGCACCACAGTTGCAACCAGGCCCAACTCCACAGCAACAAATTGATCATCAAGCACCGGTGAATTCACACCTCTTTAGCATTAAAGAACAAGATTCACTGTATGAGTCTTTCGTGGACAGAAATGAACACAAGCCCATGATGGTTGGACACAACATTCCTCATTCTGCCCCAAGGCCATTTGTTCCAAAGCAGGAACATTCACCTGTTCTCCCTGACATTAAAAGGAAAGACACTGCAGTTAACCCTCCAGCCTCTCATCCCAACCAGGGAAACAAATCCTCACCTCCATCAACACAAACCCATGTCTTGGCCCAGTATCTCATGAGAAAAGAGATGGTGAGCTCAGGACTCCTTACCTTTGACGACTGCCCAGAAAACTACTGGGCGTGGAAGGCCTCCTTCCTAGCAGCCACAAAGGAGCTTAACCTCTCGGAGCAAGAACAGCTCAACCTACTGATCAAATGGTTGGGGCCCAAGTCATCAGCTCAAGCCATAAGGATCAGGTCTGTGCATGTAAACAATCCTAGACTAGGTGTGTGGACGGTATGGGAACGCTTGGAGGAAACTTATGGAAGCCCAGAGGTGATTGAAAGTGCCCTAATGAAAAAATTGGACGCCGTCCCAGTCATCTCTAACAAAGAGACACACAAGCTCAGAGAGTTAGGAGACTTGTTAAAAGAGCTACAAGCTGCTAAGTCAGAGGGATTCTTACCTGGGCTCATGTATCTTGATACAGCTCGAGGGGTAAATCCAATTGTGGAGAAGCTTCCATTCTCACTTCGTGAACGCTGGATGACACAGGGATCCAGGTACAAGGAAGTTTATCATGTGCCTTTCCCACCATTCAGCTACTTTGTGGAATTTGTATGTTCTCAAGCTAAGACTCGCAATGACCCCAGTTTCGCATTCAACCTTTCCTCTACTCCCAATCAGTCAAAAGGTGAGAAAGACCAAAAACACATCTACAAATCCGCTGTAACAGTGAGGAAAACTGATGTCACAGCCGCAGGTGGTGCATCTCGGGACAGCACGTCTGTGAAGAAAACTGAACCGGACAAAGAATGTCCAATCCACAACAAACCACATCCGCTCACAAAATGCCGTGGGTTCCGAGGAAAGCACCTGGATGAGAGGAAAGCGTACTTAAAGGAGAACTCGATCTGCTTTAGATGTTGTGCCAGCACCAAGCACATTGCCAAAGACTGTAAGACCGCACTCAAATGCAGAGAGTGTGAGAGTGACAAGCACACTTCAGCGATGCATCCTGGTCCAGCACCATGGTCGCCTCATGGGCAGGCTGGGCACTCACCTGGGAATGGCCAAAGCGGGGAGAGTGAAGTTGCAGCAACTCCTGTTGTCACTTCTAAGTGCACAGAGATATGTGGCGATGCACCCCAGCCTAGATCCTGTTCTAAAATCTGCTTGGTCAAGGTTTCCCATGCTGATAATCCAAGCAAGTCTTACATAGTATATGCTGTACTCGATGACCAAAGCAATAGGTCTTTAGTGAAATCTGAGTTCTTCAGTCTGTTGAGTATTAACAGCAGGGCATCCCCCTACACGCTAAAAACATGCTCAGGTAGAGTGGAGACTGCAGGAAAGAAAGCAACCAACATCATTGTGGAATCTCTCGATGGGAAGACCAAGGTCACACTGCCCACATTGCTGGAGTGTGAATACTTACCTGGTGACCGGTCAGAGATCCCGACCCCTGAGTGCGCACAATATTTCCCTCACCTCAGACCAGTGGCCGACAAAATCCCTGCACTTGACAACAGTGCACCCATTCTTCTGCTACTAGGCCGAGATGTTTTGAGCTTGCACAAGGTGCGAGAGCAGCGCAACGGACCACACGACTCGCCATACGCTCAGCGCCTTGATCTCGGCTGGGTCATAGTGGGAGAGCTGTGTCTGGGTGGCGCTCACAAGACTCAGGAAGTCAATGCTTATAAGACCCATGTCCTCCAAAATGGACGCCCTTCCTTCTTTAAGCCCTGCACTAACAGCATTCACATCAAGGAAAAACCCAGTGAACCGATTCAGTGCAGCCTTCAGTTCCCAACTTGCAGTGAGGAAGCCATTCCAGAGACATGTAGGGATGGTCTTGGTGAAAGTGTGTTCCAGACAACACCAGCCGACAACAAACCAGCCATGTCAGTAGATGACAGTGAGTTTCTGAGAATAATGGAAGACGAGGTGTATATGGACAATGAAAACCACTGGGTGGCGCCACTACCCTTTCATACTCCTCGTAAGCGTCTTCCGTGCAACAGAGAGCAGGCTGCTCAAAGACTCCAATCCCTCCAACGCTCATTCGGGAAGAAACCTGACATGAAACAGCACTTCTTTGATTTTATGCAAAAGGTCATTGACAACCAACAGGCCGAGCCAGCTCCTCCACTACAGCTCGGGCAGGAGTGCTGGTATCTGCCGACATTTGGCGTATACCACCCCCAGAAGCCGGGGAAAATAAGAGTTGTATTTGACTCCAGCGCGGAGTACAAGGGGACATCATTGAATGATGTGCTTCTCAGTGGACCCAACCTGAACAACACACTAATAGGAGTCCTATTACGGTTCAGAAGAGAACAAATTGCTGCTACCGCCGACATAGAGCAAATGTTCTATGGGTTCAAGGTCAGAGAGGACCACCGCCACTTCCTCAGGTTTCTCTGGCACAAAGACAATGATCCAGACAAGGACATCATTGACTACTGGATGACTGTGCATGTATTCGGCAACAGCCCGTCTCCAGCAGTAGCGACTTATGGGCTGAGGAGAGCTGCAGAGCAAGGAGAAGCTGAGCATGGTAGTGATGCAAAGGAGTTCATCTTCAGGAACTTTTACGTTGACGATGGGCTCACGTCATTGGCCAAGGAGCATGAGGTGATTGATCTCCTGCAGCGAACCAAGGCTCTGCTAGCTGAGAGCAACTTAAAACTCCACAAGATCGCCTCAAACAGTCCGAGGGTCATGGAGGCTTTCCCAGTGGAGGAACGAGCAAGTGACCTGAAAGATCTCGATCTGGGAGCAGACCCATTGCCCCTTCAAAGGAGCTTAGGCCTGAACTGGGTGCTCCAGACTGACAGCTTCACATTCCGAGTCTCAAGAGACATTAAGCCATTTAGTCGGAGAGGCATGCTGTCCACCATAAACAGTCTTTACGATCCCCTTGGATTCGCTTCTCCCATCACTGTCCAGGGAAAGGCATTGGTGAGAGACATCTCCTCTGAACAGTATGAGTGGGACACGCCTCTCCCACCAGAGAAAGAGGCACACTGGAGAACATGGATCAACTCCTTAACAGACCTGGAGCAGCTTTGCATTAGCAGATCATACCTACCTACCTCCTTGTCATGCTGTAACAGGATAGAACTCTGTGTTTTCGCAGATGCTTCAACTCTAGCGATAGCTGCCGTAGCTTACCTGCGTGCCTTAGATTCTGAAGGAAGATGGCACGTAGGATTTGTTATGGGTAAATCAAAACTTGCACCTTACCCCATGCACACCATTCCACACCTGGAGTTGTGTGCAGCTGTCTTGGCCGTTGAGCTGGTAGAAGTGATCCAGTCTGAGATAGACATAGAGCTACAGGCAGTCAAGTTCTTCACTGACAGCCGCATTGTGCTGGGCTACATTCACAACAGTTCACGAAGGTTCTACACCTACGTAGCTAACCGAGTAGCTCGCATTCGTGGATCTACTGAACCAGAACAGTGGCAGTACATCTTGACAGACCAGAACCCTGCAGACCAGGGAACCCGACCACTTTCAGCAGCTCAACTTTCATCTTCCAGCTGGTTGCTCGGTCCCCAGTTTCTCAGGCAGTCAGCCACGGATAAGGTTGAGGAGGCTGAAACGTTTGAGCTTGTTGATGCAGACACAGACAAAGAAGTTAGGCCACAAGCCACCTGTCTACTTACCAAAGTTACAGAACAGCCTCTTGGCTCAGAAAGATTTGAACGCTTCTCTTCTTGGAAGAGCCTAGTAAGAGGTATGGCACTTCTAGTTCATGTAGCCAAGTCTTTCTCTGAAGAGAATAGTGATGGTTGCAAGGGATGGCATCAATGCAGCCAGCTTCTCGCCACAGAGCGGTCCAAAGCAAAGACGAAAATCTTCAAGGCTGTACAGGAGGATGTTTATGAAGAGGAGCTGAAATGCTTAATTCAGGGTTCAACAGTGCACTGTCAAAGCTCCCTTGCAAAGCTTGACCCCTTCATCGATGAGAATGGATTGATCAGAGTCGGAGGTCGGATATGCAGGGCAGACTTGGGAGACCAAGAGAAACACCCACTCATCCTACCAGCCGGCCATCATGTGACCACTCTCCTGGTCCGACACTACCATGACAAAGTAGCCCACCAGGGTCGGCACTTTTCAGAGGGTGCACTGCGTACCGCTGGTGTTTGGATAGTAGGAGGTAGGAAGCTCATCTCCAGCATCATTTTCAAATGTGTTACTTGTAGGAAGTTGAGAGGACAGAGAGAAGTGCAGAAGATGTCAGATCTGCCGGCAGATAGGCTGGCAACGGATCCCCCCTTTACTCACGTAGGGCTCGACGTCTTTGGCCCATGGACTGTCACCACTCGGCGGACACGAGGTGGTGCCGCTGAGAGCAAAAGGTGGGCAGTCATCTTTACTTGCTTGAGCACCAGAGCGGTGCACCTTGAGGTTATTGAATCCATGTCGACCTCAAGCTTCATCAACGCCATGAGGCATTTCCTATCCATCCGTGGACCTGTCAAGCACTTAAGGTCGGATAGAGGCACTAATTTCATTGGTGCATGCCGTGAGCTTCAAATCAACACTGACGATCCTGAGATCAAGAACTATCTGCAAGAGCAGGGATGTACATGGACCTTCAATGCTCCCCATTCTTCACACATGGGTGGAGCCTGGGAGAGGTTAATTGGAGTGGCAAGACGCATACTGGATGGACTGCTTGCGAAGGATGGTGCTACCCGACTGTCTCATGAAGTCCTTACAACCTTGATGGCTGAGGTTATGGCTATCATGAATGCACGCCCGCTAGTCCCAGTCTCCAACGATGCAGAGGTACCTGAAATCCTCTCACCTGCCACTCTGCTCACCCAGAAGGCGAGTGTCAGTCCTGCACCCCTGGGAGACTTCGACCTGGATCACCTCAGCCAGGTCCAGTGGCGCCAGGTCCAGAGCTTGGCGGACTCCTTCTGGAAGAGGTGGCGGTCGGAGTACCTGGCCACACTTCAACCACGGAGGAAGTGGACCTCTGAGAAGTCCAGTCTCCAGGAAGGTGACATTGTTTTGATAAAGGACAATCAAGCAAAGCGCAACATGTGGCCTCTAGGGCGAATAGTTAAGGCCATTCCTAGTTCAGACAACAAGGTCCGTAAGGTCACAGTTAAGACCTCTAGCCAAGGGGTAGTTAAAGAGTACCTTAGACCCATCTCTGATGTTGTGCTATTGATGTCACTAGAGAAGAGTAAATAGTGGTATACATGTATACCAAGCGGGGAGTGTGCTGACCTGTCAGATATTGGGTGGGGTTATGTTCCCTCTAGTGGTGGTTTGCGTTACTGCACCTTTAATTGTAGCTACTTCCTGTTTCCTGTAAAAAACCCTTTTTCTTTGTTCAATCTGCCATGATGAAAGCAATGTGAAAATGTGCTCGCCAGGTTGTACTAACCTAGGAGTGGAACCAACAGTAAGTTAATGCTGAAAATTGTTGTAATACTTGTTTAAGATGACCATAGTTTGGAATATGATGTTAAAAACGCTAAATTTAAGCTATAAAAAGATCGCGATTAAAAGGTGTTAATTGCTAATCATTTGGAATGGTACTTAGCTAACTGCTGAGTCATTTAGCCCTTTGTTAGCCCAAGTTATATTGTGTTGTAATGGTGCTTCGTGTGAAAGCTAGTTAGTTAGCCAAACTATTCATTTGGCTATGCTTACCTGCTTACTTAGCTGTGTAGCTGTCCTCTGTAAAATAAAAATGTGTTAGTATAATTTCGTAATACTTACCTGATTTAACTTACCTTAACTTTGTAACCTGTGGAAACTGTGAAATACTTACCTTAGTTTGAATCTGTAGAGCAAATTACTTACCTGAGTTAAGTGCCTGTAATAAGAGAAACTGTTTATATACAGAGTGTTGTATTATTATTTCTTATGTAACATTCTGTATTATGTATATTTCATTGTGTTTCAGTTTTACAAAAAACAAACAAGACAAAAACTGATTTCAGTAAATCAGTCAACCTGGAATCAGCCTGCTGTCTTTATTGTTCGCTATCTGTCTACAATACCCAGCCGTATTACCAGGACAGAATAATCCTAAAGAATAAGACCGAGTTTCTAAAATCTTTGATGTCGATATAGAGCTCAAATATCAGTCTCTTTTCCCGGCGTTCTCCTTGAAACTGCTGAGTAAGCCTAATCTGTTGTCTGTCCTGATGCTCGAAGTGAGGTTTTTCTACCTCTTTGCTGAACAGCACATTTCTCAAACTTGTAAGTACACATTCCCAGCTGCACACACACATACACTTATGCACCTCAATCACGTTTCTCCCCTCCCCCTTTCTTTTCGTAAGTCAGGTTTTTGGCCATATGGCTTTTGATGAGGTTTGTTGTAATCTCGTTTGCCTTGAGTGCTGCAGCCGCTGCCTCGGCGCATTTATCACCTTCCTCTCTCGGGATGATTCAGGAGGAAGTGGCGAGGTGTAAGGAGCGAACAACACATTTAGATCAGCAAATAAACATGTATAAAACAGCACAATGAGACAATCATTATCCATTATGTTCTACAGCAGTGAGACAACATCCCAGTTTTGGTTTGGTTTGTTGTTTTTTTTTCTAGTTTATTGTCTGTGCCTGCCAACTTCCTGTCTTTGGATTTCCCCCTTTTTTTGTTTGGTGACATTTTCTGTTTTTTTATGTTCTTTTTTAATGACTTCCTCATAAAGTGATACTTGCACTGTAAATCCTTCATGCTGCCAGGAAATAAAGCGATGAACAGGAGGAGCGAGCATGAGGCAGGTGTTCAGGGTTGTCAATACTTCAACCTCTGGCTCCAGTCTCAGGGGGCTCTCTCTCACTGTCTCTTTTATTGTCTCCATTGTACCCGTGTTTACTCACACACAGGGCTACGGTTGCTGTGGTGATATCACATGGCAATGTCATGCCTCCTGCCTCCACCGCGCCACTACCACCATTAGCTCTCAGTCTGCCCACTCCCCCTTCCCTCGGCATCCTTTAATCCAATCAGAGCCCACCAGAGATCTCCACTGAAACAAGAAGGTGATCGGGGTGTTTGTGTCCCCTGGGTGGCACACTGCTCAGAGTTGCACTGTACCAAGGAGAGGGTGGCACAGCAGTGGAGTACTCGGCATGTGTCTACACCTCTAATGCACCACTCTGGACAGATTAGCCTGCTAAATACCTCTAGGCAAAATAAGCTGATCCTCATGTTGAGTGAAGAGTTCTCAGTTGTTTTCCTGAATGTTTACATGACACTTACTTTGCTGTTATGGTTAGATGATAACATAACTGCATATGTACTGTGAGCACAACATTAACTTAAATAGGTAATCTACACGTTGTGTTTATTTCCATTTCCACATTTTATTCTTGATTGCTGCCAACAAAGCTGTGAGTGATTTGTAGCATTACACTACTGTTCAAAAGTTTGGGGTCACTTAGAAATTTCCTTATTTTTGAAAGAAAAGCGCTATTTTTTTCAATGAAGATAACTTTAAACTAATCAGAAATACACTCTAATATCTAGTATACATTGCTAATGTGGTAAATGACTATTCTAGCTGCAAATGTCTGGTTTTTGGTGCAATATCTACATAGGTGTATAGAGGCCCATTTCCAGCAACTATCACTCCAGTGTTCTAATGGTACAATGTGTTTGCTCATTGCATCAGAAGGCTAATGGATGATTAGAAAACCCTTATGCAATCATTAGCACAGCTGAAAACAGTTTAGCTGGTTAGAGAAGCTATAAAACTGACCTTCCTTTGAGCAGGTTGAGTATCTGGAAAAAATTATTATTTCAAATACAAATCATTATTTCTAACCTTGTCAATGTCTTGACTATATTTTCTATTGATTTTACAACTAAGGGTGGTAAATAAGTGTGACTTTTCATGGAAAACACAAAATAAATGTCTGGGTGACCCCAAACTTTTGAACGGTAGTGTACATTTTCAAATCTTTGTTAAATCACCATAGAATTTTGCAAGTTATATTTCATTGCGGTCACTTTTTGTCAGGAGCCGAGCAGGCTTGGCTTCCCCCCGGCTCGGTCCTGATCTCTCTGTGGGTTTAGGTACCACTGTGTATGTGCATATTATGTATTCTGTACTGTTTCCATATCCATAGCCACTGCCCGACCGGCAGCTGTTAGACAGCCGCTGTGACCTACTTTCTGTGAACTCTGCTGACAGTCTGCCAGTCCGGCCACGCCCCCTCGCTCTCTCATTTCCGTCAGCTGTTCCCAGCCCTGTTAATCATCTTTCCTGGTCCTCGCCCAGGTGCTTTTCATTACACCATAACCAGCAGTGCATGTACTTAAGCACCTTTTGCCAGTCATGCACTGCTGGGTCTTTGTCTAACTGATCATCTGCCTGCTTGGGTGTGCATCAGTGAACTGTCAACTCCTCTACGGCGTGTATCCACTCTGCGCAGCCCGTGGTTCTCCTGCATCCCCAAAGCGATTCCAGCTGTGGGACGCCAGCGTGGATACACGCCTCGTCTCATGCGTTTGTGGGGCGATGCCGGCCCCTGAATGTTCACTGTAAGTGTTTGTTGTACCTTTTGTAAGTCTTTATGTTAATAAATGTGTGTTAGTGGAACCCTGCTCGTAAATCCTCATTATTTCACCCTTCGCCGTGCACATTGGAAAGGCACACGGGAGGGTTCATGACACCTTTATCCTTCTGACTCGAGAACTGATGAAGATAGGCTCGCTAAACTATGAGCTGTAAGTTGGGGGTCAGAAGGTTAAAAGTCAAGGTCACAGTGTCCTAAAAGCTAAAAAATTAGTTTTGGTTTTTAGTCACTTTATTGTAAGAGTTATGGCCACCACGCATGGTACACAGGTTGACCTTGTGACCCTCACCTGTGGCTATAGCTGTGGGGTCAAAATATCAAAGATCAAGGTCACAGTGTAATGAGCTTGAAGAGCAAAAAATGGACATACAATATGTCACTGATGCATGTCCTTCATTTTCCATGTCTGCTCATACTGTATTATAGTAAGTACAAGAGAGAGATGTGGGAGCTGCTTAGAGCTTGTTAGTGAATCCAGGGGAGAGGTGTGGGTCTGCAGTCCTAGTTACTGGTTGCAAACCCTGCTTCACAAGTCCCAAAACACAGATGATGAAAAGCAGTTGACCCACTCTCACCCTGTCTATCACCACCCTTTGTCCCACCGACACAGATCCCATCTCACCCCACAGTTGTATGTATCTCCATCTCTTGCCTTTTGGATATTAAAGTCTGTTGGCAAAGATTTCTGGATTGGGCAGAGGTGATGTTACATACAAGAGGTCTAAAAAGAAATAAGGACAAAACTAAAACTAGAGGGCACTCAGAGAGCGCATACCTCGATTAAGGCCCTACCTCACTGTTAAAGATGCACTCCAGCGGACATAAATCCCCTATAAAAACAAATCTACATTGTCTGAAATGGTATCTTATGCCCTTTTTTCTAAAAAAAAAACAAAAAAAAGGAAAAACTTTCAATATCTTGCAGGTTCATGTCAAAATCTTTTCACTTTTCCTCCTCCTTCAAATGCCAAGATCTGTGAATAGTCCCACGCACATCCCATAGGGCTATTGGTGGGTAGTGCTACATTAAACAGAATAAATCCTGTGATAAAGACTTACCAATTGAAGGACATGCTCAGTTGTATGCACAGTGGCCTGGGATAATGACAGTTCTTAAAAGCAGTTTAATGCTAAAAATCATCTTGGATTAAGTTTTCAAAGCAGTTGTCCAAAAATGCTAACTGGCCTTGGAGGCTAGCTTCAGTCTTTAGTTCCACCCTTTTCCCCAAAAAATTGGCTCAACACTACAGACATGTTATAGCTATGTCACCAAAAATGCTCCATCTAAACTTGCCTTTTTTCATGGGGGGGCTTAATTGAAATTTCACGGCAAAAAAACCCCAAAACATGGAAATGAGACATAACAGTGATTTTGATCTTGATATGTCTTGTAAGTCATTAAAAACAGGTTACAGATAGGGCTGTCATGGTGGAATTTCCCCTGTGGTGACAGTGGATAGCTCAACACCGCAAACACTGCAAATGTTTTAGGACCCTGTGGTCTCATAATTTAAACAGGATTCATAACTTATGTGGCAAACGATGGAAGCTGTGAGAAACTCACTGCATCTCCGCTCTCAACTTTATGTGCGTGTGTGACAATTGTGTGGCGCTCCAGTCTTTCTAAGCATGAACTGCTGATTCTGTTAAAAAAAAAAAAAAAGATCATTTTCATAAAGCAGTGGTGGGAACTCCAGTATTTCAACTACGGCGTGTGTGGACTGGAGACTGCAGCGACATTCAGCTTATTTAAACAGGACAGCCTCCATACAGGACTCTGTGTGGCTCTTGTCTCCATGATTTTTGGATTTTTGCCGCCTTCCAAAAAATCACGTTCAAACAAGCAATGCACTATGCAGTAGTTGTTTTGCTCTCGGAGCTCAATTGTCAGGATTATAAACACTCTGCTCAGAAGGAAGTAGCACGCTTTGTGCGCTTTCAGTGCTCACTGTCACGGCTGTATTTAGCAATTTGTCCAAACGTTTCCACCACTAACTGCCTGCTGGAGTTCGTCTGGAGAGAGAGTGTCCCACATGGTGCTGCCGCCGCCAGCACCCAGTGCTGTGGAAGGTTCCACAGTGCCTAAATCAGTACTGGGTGCAAACATGCTGTTGGCAATAAAAATACATTTAACAATTTATTTAATAATCAGTAGGGGCACATAAGTGAACAATGAGATTTAGCCACACACACAAAAAAGAGTGAACACCGCGGTTGTTTCGGTTGCTAGTTATCCTCTGCGGTAGGCTTATCCATAGCGCGGTAGTACATAATTGCAGTTATCGTGACAGCCCTAGTTACAGACATGTTAACAAGAAAAAAAAACCTTGATTTTTGTTAGAGTGTCACTTTAAAGGAAGTGAAAAAGTGATCCAGAATCTGCATCCTGACCCGTATCATCTCCAAAAGCTAATGGGTTCATCCATAGTCCAAGGGCCACCTCTAGTGGAAAAAAAAGACGAACCACCATGAAAACATTACCTCCTTGGTGGTGGTAAATATTCTAGTTCACAGTGAAAGACTGCCTTTCTCATCTTTTCATTTGTTGCCCTGTTCAATCTCACACACCTGCAGAATCACAGTCCTGAAGCGCGCGCGTTAACACAGATGGTGGGCATGTATTTGTAAATTATCAATACGGTTCCATCTGCTTAGCTGAGACTGGGTCACTTGGAGACTCTCGGGTTTCTGGATTGCTTTAGGGGCTGAGGGCCTATAGAAGATGGAAATAGCATGGGTGTGTTTGAGTGGTAGCAGCAAAGAAGGAGGAAGGCAAGTTATCCGCTGATGACTGAGGCGCTGAGGGATTAACTGAGTGCATACGGAGAGCCCCATTTATCCTTGTGGGATATAGGCTAATGAGCCACATCTACCTGCTCAGGCACAAATGTGCATGTGTTTATGTCAGTAGCAGTGAGCATTAGCTAATCTGTCTATGTTTTAGAAAGTACCCACAGGAAGGGAGGTGAGGCAGGAAGGATTGCATGTACATAGTTGGTAAGAATGGTCACACATGTTCAAAATACCGACAAGTCCTCCATCTGATGCATTTAAGATGATTGTAAGCTCCAAATAGGCACATATATCTCAACTTTACTGCATGTCTTTGCTTCAGAACTGCTCAAATCTGAGTACGGCGATGGGAGGGCAATAGTGGCAACAAGAAAAATGGTTTTCCACCCTAGAGACTCAGCTCAGATTCTCAGTAGTGACATTCGGCACTTCTGTGTTTACTTCCACTTCTAGTCTGGTGATTACCTTCTTTTGTCCTGGCCGGGTCATGCCAGAGACCATATAAAAGTGGAACTTCCTGCCGTCTAGCTTGGTGCTCAGCAATAATGGGACGGAGGAGGGAAATTTGTGGCAGCACCTTGCATAGCAGTGACCCCTCTGATTCTACATGTGATTAACATTGTAGATAAGAGAAACTTAATTTCGTTCTACTGTACATGATTGGCTGTATGGATTGAATGACAATCAAGTTGGCTTTACCTTTACCTTTTTACCTTTTGTCCACTGAATATATACAGTGGTGTGAAAAAGTGTTTGCTCTCTTCCTGATTTCTTTTTTTCCACAATATTTTTTATTGAACCTTTTTTACAAACATAACACAAACAATCAAACACTAACACTAAAGTAATTTAAAAAAAATTGTACTAAAAACACCAACAACCACTAACAAAGGCAGGTCTTCAACAATGCTCCTCTGCCTAGTCTAGGCAATCTATTACATAAGTATACATATTATACATTCACCAGTTTGGAATTTACAAGGTCCACACACATCATTCACCTTCTTCTTCAAAAGTTATGTTTAAATTCTTTACATAATCAATGAAAGGTCTCCATATATTCTCAAACACAATTTCCTTTGATTTCAGTATGTATGTTATTCTTTCTAGTGGAAGGTTTGTTAACATCTGTCTTAACCACCGAGCCACATCTGGTCTATGAGTCTTTTTCCACAGTAGTGCAATACATTTTTTGGCGTTAAGCAAACTGAGGTCTGTGAATGCTCTTTCACTCTTATTAAAGCTATGCTTTTCTGGATACAGACCCAACAAAAACAATTTAGGATTCAATATGATTTGTTTTGAAATTATTTTTTCAATTGTTACCCTCACCTCTTCCCAAAACATTCTAATTTTTCTACATTCCCATAAACAATGAAATGGGGTTCCTTTACTTTCCATACATTTTGTGCACGTATCTGGTATGTTTTTGTTATATCTATTTAACTCCACCGGTGTAACATACATCCGCATTAACCATTTAAAATGTATCAATTTAAGACGTACATTTATTGATTTGGTTTGAGCTTCTGTACAAGCCAATTCCCATTGTTCCTCTGAAATTTCAGTTTGCAGGTCTTCTTTCCAAAAACTTGTCTCTTACTATCTTTCGTCAAAATTTTTTTCCAAGGATGAATAAGTGGGTCAGGTGAGAGCATTATTTTGATTTGATCGAATAAAGTTCCTAAGCTGAAGATATTTAAAAAAAAATGTGTTCTATTAAGATTAAATTTGATCCTCAGTTCTTCAAAAGACATTATGTTATCTGAACATGACAGATATAGGTCTTGAATCTTTTGAATCCCTTCTAAATTCCATACTTTAAATACAGCATCCGCTCTCCCTGGTTTAAAATATTGATTACCCCGTATTGGGCTAAATTGTGACAGTAAGTGTGGTTCTTTTAAATATTTTGTGGTTTCACACCATATTTTGATCATATGCTTTACAAATGGATTTTTAACTTGTTTCTGTAATTTTTTTGCCGAGTCTGAGTATATGAATAAGGGAAGAGGTAAAGGTGAATTGTATGATTCCATTTCAATCCAGTGAGGGAGATCATTTGATGAAAAATAATATGTCATAGACCTCAGTTGTGCTGACCAGTAATACAACATAAAGTTTGGACATTTCAGACCTCCACGATCAAATGGTAAATATAGTAAGGACAAACGTAATCTAGCCTTCCTATTGTTCCATAAAAATTCCACTAACTTTTTTTTAATTCTTGAGAATAGATCTGAAGGTGGTGGTAAAGGAATGTTTTGAAATAAATAAAGTATTTTGGGTAAAATATTACTTTTAAGCATATTGATTCTCCCAATCATCGACATTGGTAGTGACATCCATCTCTGAAGTAACTCATTAATATCTGTCATTAAGGCTTCATAGTTGGCACTGGCAACTAATTCTAGCTTAGGCACAATTTGAATTCCTAAATATTTAAACTGATTTACAACATTGAATTGATTTACCTCAGGAGCTGGGTGATTTCTCTGGGTCTCATTTAGCATTAATATTGAAGATTTTGTTTTATTTATTTTATATCCTGATATTTCCCCAAAATTCTTTATTAAATTCAACAAGGTCGGAATTGATTTTTTAAGGTTCAACATAAACAAAATTATGTCATCGGCATACAGGGAGATTTTATGTTCTGTTGGTCCTACTTTAATTCCCCTTCCTGATTTCTCATTTTTTTTTTGTATGTTTGTCACACTTAAATGTTTCAGATCATCAGAAAAATTTAAATATTAGACAAAGATAACACAAGTAAACACAAAATGCAGTTTTAAATGAAGGTGTTTATTATTAAGGGGGAAAAAAATCCAAACCTACATGGCCCTGTGTGAAAAAGTGATTGCCCCCTAAACCTAATAACTGGTTGGGTCACCCTTAGCAGCAACAACTGCAAACAAGCATTTGCAATAACTGGCAATGAGTCTTTTACAGTGCTGTAGAGGAATTTTGGCCCACTCATCTGTGCAGAATTGTTGTAATTCAGCCACATTGGAGGATTTTCAAGCATGAACCGCCTTTTTAAGGTCATGCCACAGCATCTCAATCGGATTCAGGTCAGGATTTTGACTAGGACACTCCATAGTCTTCCTTTTGTTTTTCTTAAGCCATTAAGAGGTGGACTTGCTTGTGTATTTTGGATCATTGTCCTGCTGCAGAACCCAAGTGCGCTTCAGCTTGAAGTCACAAACAGATGGCCGGACATTCTCCTTCAGGATTTTCTGGTAGACAGCAGAATTCATGGTTCCATTTACCACGGCAAGTCTTCCAGGTCCTGAAGCAGCAAAACAGCCCCAGACCATCACACTACCACCATCATATGTTACTGCTGGTATGATGTTCTTTTTGTAAAATGCTGTGTTACTTTTATGCTGGATGTAATGGGACACACACCTTCCAAAAAGTTCAACTTTTGTCTCGTCAGTCCTGAGTATTTTCCCCAAAGTCTTGGGGATCATCAAAATGTTTTCTGGCAAAACTGAGCCTAGCCTTTATGTTTTTTTTGCTCAGCAGTGGTTTTCGTTTTGGAACTCTGTGTCATGACGCATGCTTGGGTCTTTGATTATTATTCATTTTCTGTGTATATATTTAGTCCTGTTTATCTGTTGTTTGGGTTATGCTTTTATTTTGACAGCACTGCGACAGGACTTTCACCTGTCAGTCTGTTTGCAGCCTGTCACAGCTGTTTATGCTTTACTATTGCATTCACTTGACACCTGTTTGTTCTTTGAATTGAGTAGCATTATTTAAGCTGGCGAGCGAGGCTTATTCCTTGCTGCGTCCTCGCCCTTTCCAAACTGGTTTTCCTAACCCTGAAGCCAAGCCAGTCCATTCTCTGCGTAAGGATTCGTCCTCGTAGGTTATATGTAAGTGACTGTATTGACTCTTTGTTTGTTCAGTAACTTCACCCTTCGAGGTCGCTTGTATAGTTGCTGTGCTTTGCCCATCATGGCACGTTCTTTTGTTCATGTTTATTAATAAATTAGCAAACTCACTACTGGCGATTGGTGCCTCATTTATGCCCTGCAAGGGGCAAACATAACAGTAGGTCGCAGCCAGTTGGTGCCAGCGGTAGTGAGTTTGTGGCTCAATTTTTTTCTCTGTTTGGGTGCCTGCGTTTTTTGGGGATATGGCGTCATATGGCAAATGATATCCTACGAGCCTGGGTTTTGAGCTTTGCCAGGTTCTTATGGAAATAGATGATCTCCTCGCCATAGCTCGCCATTATTCCATGCCTAAAGATGCTCTATGGTACTTGGACTTTGCGGAGGTGGCTGTGAAGCGCCATCCTCACCTTTCTGAACATGCTGAGGGAAGGGAGAGTATATCTCAGTTATCGGCACTTCAGCGAAAGAACCGTGAGTTGGAGAAGAACTCAACCAGGAAGCCTAAACCGGGGCTGACAGCAAAGCGCTCCCATCCCTCAGTTCGCCATGAGGTTCCTGCTACAGCTCCAGCTCCGGTATTCCCATCACCGAAAAGCTGTCTCCCAGCGCACAGTAGGAAGAGGGCAGCCAGGGTTCCCAGCGAAGATGAACAGTGGGCAGCTGAATTCATCAGGGGCCATATGGCTGAAGCGCTCTCCTCCTGCAGCCTGGGTAAGGTTGGGGTAATTTTGGTCAGCCGGCCGCTCCTGGGAAAGTTCACCACTGTTCCATGTTTTCGCCATTTGTGGATAATGGCTCTCACTGTGGTTCGCTGGAGTCCCAAAGCTTTAGAAATGGCTTTATAACCTCTACCAGACTGATAGATCTCAATTACTTTGTTTCTCATTTGTTCCTGAATTTCTTTGGATTGCAGCATTAATGTCTAGCTTTTGAGGAGCTTTTGGTCTAATTCACTTTGTCAGACAGGTCCCATTTAAGTGATTTCTTGACTGAGAACAGGTGTGGCAGTAATCAGGCCTGGGTGTGGCTAGAGAAACCGAACTCAGCTTCCCAAAGATGTGACAAACCACAGTTAATTTATGTTTTAATGGGATGGGGGGGGGGGGAATCACTTTTTCACACAGGGCCATGTAGGTTTGAATTTTTTTTTTACCCTTAATAATAAAGACCTTCATTTAAAAACTGCATTTCGTGTTTACTTGTGTTATCTTTGTTTAATATTTAAATTTGTTTGACAATCTGAAACATTTTAGTGTGACAAACACAAAAAGAACGAGAACTCAGGAAGGGGGCAAACACTTTTTCACGCCACTGTATTTTTCTGAGGTTAAGGTCGGGATAAGGTCACGTCACTAAACAGATTTCTGCTAGGTTTACTGAAATGGTTAGGGACAGTGTAGGAAAAGGTAACGGTAACCTTCCACCATGTTTCTTCACGTCATCATTCTTCAACCAATATAGGCCACGTAATGTCAAAACATAAATGTAGGGTGCATCACCTGCTGATAAAAACTCCCATATAGTCAGTTTTCCCATTGGTGGGAGTCTATAAAAATAGCAATAAATGAAAGTGTGTATAAGTGCCACTAAGTTTCATTGTATATTGCATCCGTATTTATAACCATTGCTTTCCATAGTCCCTGTACAATCGAGCAGGCCAACAAACATCTAAAGTCCTCCCTCTGAAGACTATAAAACTCCCCTGTTGTTTGTCTCTCATTCTGGCTTCACCACTGTTAATGTGCTTCGGCCTGCCTATTTGATGACCACAGACCCATTTTGCCAGGGTGATTCATCGATCTTGTACTCAAATGCTCCACTTTGGGGTACTTCTCCCCGGATGGATTTAGTAGTCAGACCAATTAGAACGGTGCTTGCACATTTGCACGTTGATATACAGGTGCATCTCAATAAATTAGAATATCATTGAAAAGTTAATTTATTTCAGTAATTCAAGTGAAAAAGTGAAACTAATATATTGTATAGATTCATTACACACAGAGTGGTATATTCCAAGTGTTTATTTCTTTTAATTTTGATGATTTTGGCTTACAGCTAAGGAGAACCCAAAATTCAGTTTCTCAAAAATTAGAATATTAAATAAGATCATTTTTTTTTTAAAGTGGATGTGTAATAGATATGTTTGCCTACTGAAAAGTATGTCCATGTATGTTCTCAATACTTGGTCAGGGCACATTTTGCATGAATTACCGTATTTTCCGGACTATAAGCCGCTACTTTTTCCCCACGCTTTGAACCATGCGGCGTATACAGAGATGCGGCTTTTCTATGAATTTTTCTTCAGCCCTCAGGGGGCGCTCTAGCAGGAAGTGCAAAAACGAGACAGGCAGCGGGAGTCAGTGCAAACAAGAAAGCGCCAGTTTTTATTCTTAGCACATGCAACCCAAGACGCACAACAGCAAAATACGGTAATATTTTTACACCCTCACCCCCTCATAATGGAAAACACACGAAGAAATTCCTCTGATGCAGCTTTTAAGTTGAAGGCCATCGATCTGGCTAGCCGTGAACTGGCCGCATGCGAAGAGCATCTTTTTCTGACGTCTGTCAGTGGATCTTAACAGCATGGAGGAGTGTGAAAGAATCCACCATCATCAACGGGTTCCGAAAGGCCAGACTGCTGCGTGAAGAGAGCAGCGCAGCTTCAGAGGCAACTTTGCCTTGAGATGAGAGTGACTGGAGCAACACCAAATCAGAGACTGAAAAGGTATGTGACGAAGATTATCTGAGGCCGTTCAACTCCGACACTGAAGAGGACGACTTCAGTGGCTTCAGTGCGCAGGAGGAAGATGAATAAGTGACTTGTGGCTTCAGTGCACAGGAGAAATGAAGTGACAGTGGTTTGGTGTTCAGTAGTTTCAATGCTCAGGAGGAAGATGAATAGTGACTTGTGGTTTCAGTGCACGGGAGAATAAAGCGACTTTAATACCGTAGTTGCGCAGTTGCGCTTTAAGTGCGCAGGAAGAAAAAGTGACAGTGGTTTCAGTACGCAGGAGGAAGAAAAATAAAGCAACTTTGTTTTAGTGCACAGGAGGAAGATGAATAAAACCATCAATGACTTTTCTGTTTTGTTTGATCAGCACTTTTACTGCCGTGTTACAGGCACTGTTCGGAAACAATCAGTTCAGGTATATGAATAAACACTTATGGTACAAAATCTTTCTATGTAAATATCTTATTTCTCAGCCTGGATATTGGCGGCTTATAGTCCGGTGCGGCTTATATGTGACAAAATATGCATTTCTTTTAAATTTTAGTGGGTGCGGCTTATATTTAGGTGCGCTATATAGTCCGGAAAATACGGTACTGCATCAGTGTGGCATGGCAAGGAGGCAATCAGTCTGTGGCACAGCTGAGGTGTTATGAAATGCCCAGGTTGCTTTGATAGCGGCCTTCAGCTCATCTGCATTGTTGAGTCTGGTGTCTCTCATTTTCCTCTCGACAATACTCCATAGATTTTCTATGGGGCTTAGGTCAAAAGAGTTTGCTGGCCAGTCAAGCACAGTGATACCATGGTTATTAAACCAAGTATTGGTACTTTTGGCAATGTGGGCAGGTACCAAGTCCTGCTGGAAAATGAAATCAGCATCTCCATAAAGCTTGTCAGCAGAGGGAAGCATGGAATGCTCTAAAATTTCCTGGTAGACGGCTGCAATGACTGATAAAATGCAGTGGGCTAACACTAGCAGACCCCATGGCTCCCAAATCATCACTGACTGTGGAAACTTCACACAGGAGCTCAAGCAACTTGGATTTTGTGCCTCTCCACTCTTCCTCCAGACTCTGGGACCTTGATTTCCAGATGACAGGACTTGGTATCTGATTTGGAGAGCCATGTCGTCTGTTGGTCCATTGTATTTTATCAAGTCCAAAGTCAGTGCAGCTGTATACCAGTAATTTTTAGAGCACTTCATGCTTCTCTCTGCAGACAAGCTTTATGGAGATGCTGATTTCATTTTTCAGCAGGGCTTGGCACCTGCCCACACTGCCAAAAGTACCAGTACTTGGTTTAATGACCATGGCATCACTGTGCTTGATTGGTCAGTAAACTCGCTTGGCCTAAACTCCGTAGAGAATCTATGGAGTATTGTCAAGAGGAAGATGAGAGACACCAGACCCAACAACACAGACGAGCTGAAGGCCGCTATCAAAGCAACATGGGCTTCCATAATGCCTCAGCAGAAGCACAAGCTGATCACCTCCTTGCCATGCCACTTTGATGCAGTAATTCATGCAAAAGGAGCCCTGACCGAGTATTGAGTACGTACACGGACATACTTTTCAGTAGGCCAACATATCTATTAAAATCCTCTTTTTTAAAATTGATCTTATGTAATATTATAATTTTTTGAGAAACTGAATTTTGGGTTTCCATTAGTTGTAAGCATAATCATCAAAGTTAAAAGAAATAAACGCTTGAAATTTATCATTGTGTGTAATGATTCTATACAATAAAGAAGAGCGGTGGTTTGTCCTAACACAAGAGAAATGCACCCTGTACTGATTTTCAGAGTGTTGCTTCAAACTTCAGTTCCCTTTTTAGATGTCTCTTCCTCCTACTCTCTTCCTGTTATATCTGCTCAGAGTACCTGGAGGTGTGTGCGGTTGTTGGACAGACATGCTGTAAATGGGCTATTAGTCAAGCGCTGCATTGATTTGAACCAAAGTGGAAGCTGCTGTGCAGTGTGATGATTCATCTCAAATGTCTAAGTTTTATCTCTGTCTTTTTCCTACATCCACACAGCTGAACACCAGGACTCAAAATGCTCATACCTACGTACCTGTAAGCAGTCCAGACCATATGGTCCAGACCTGCAGTTGAGGAAAAAAATTCAAGATTCAAGATTCAATGACTTTATTTGTCAATGCTGCTATATTTACAGGACACCCAGGAGAATTGAAATGCCATTTCTTTTCAGTGGTGTGCATAATATAAGAAAAGGAATAAGGCTAGAAAAACAACAACAGCAGTCAATGTACAGTAATGCTACCCGTAGTGCAAATAATGGCAAAAGATAAAATCCAGACATCCCGTAGTGCAAATAAAGATAAATGATAAAACCCGGCAATCCAATATGCAGAAAAAGGTAGCGCAGTAATACTCATAGTTGCATGTTCGATGCAGTAGTGTAGGTGCAGACAGTGACAGATTGAACTGCACATGATCAATATTGCAATAACAAACAGCAGCAGGTATGACATTTGTGCAAATGGTTGCAGTAAGGTGCAGAGACATACAGCAGCAGATGTATTACTGTTTGTATGCCAGTCTTTCTGTGCAAACAGCTGAGATACAGTAGTTATTGTGCGGGTGAGTGCGTTACAGTCCAGGGATGGGGGGGAGGAAGTGGACAGAGTTCAGGGTCCTGATGGCCTAGTGAACAAAGCTGTTTAGCAGTCTTGTGGAGCGGGCCCGGAGGCTCCGTACCTTTTTTTTTTGAAGACGGATTGTGAGGGGTGGGAGGTGTCGCCTGCAATGTTGATGGCTCTGCGGGTGAGACGGGTGAGGTAGATGTCTGAGAGGGGGGGGCAGAGGGGCACCGATGATCTTGCTGGCAGCTTTCACTATGCGTTTTAGTGTCTTCCGCAGGAGGTGGTGCAGCTTCCATACCACACCGTGATGCAGCTGGTGAGGATGCTGTCAATGGTGCCCCGGTAGAATGAGCACATGATGGGGGGTGGGACTTACTGCTTAGGAAATAGAGGCGAGTTTGAGCTCTTGGCCAGTGATGTGGTGTTGTTGGACCAGGAGAGGTCCTCAGAGATATGCACTCCCAGGAACTTGGTGCTGCTCACCCTCTCCACAGCTGCTCCATCAATGATCAGAGAGGGATGCTATGTGTGTCCCCTCTTGAAGCCGACCACAATCTCCTTGGTTTTTCCCATGTTCAGGAAGAGATTATTGTCTTTACACCACTGGATTTTATTTATTTATTTATTTATTTATTTTATTTTAAACAACAGACAAAACGTAGCCATAAAATAATCCACAAATTTATAATAGTCTCAAATGTACAAGAAAAGAGGAAATTACAAATTTGAGGAAATTGGTTCAAATTTAGATACATTTACAGAGAAAAGTAGAAAACTATAAGAAAATTGTTATAAATTTGACAAAAAACCTTAAACCTTCAAGACTGAAGTCATTCCTCAAGTTTTGAAGTGGTTGCCTTTTGTATCCTTAAATGGAACATTTTGGTTGACTACTTTTAATTATTAATTTCATAGCACTGCTTTTACATGAGTAGAATTGCTGGCTGCTATACCCACCTCTGATCATATAATTTAAGTATGCATGGGTAAATTACTATTATGAATGATTTTTTCTCTTCCCTTTTCTACTCTTTCTCAATGGGAAAAAGAAACACTAGAATAAAAATACAAAAAAAAATACACATTTTTGTCATTTATGTAAACCATGACAAAAAAATCCTGCAGGACAAAATGTGACACTTGGTATTTTCTAACCTGTTTGTATACCACCATAGACAAAGAGAGAACCTTAATTAGAAAGGGCTCAGAGAGGGAAAGATGAGACAGACAAGATGAGCCAAGGAGAGGAAAGTATTTAGCCAAAGGGTCCAGGAGAGGTGAGAGCAGAGGAAGGAGAGAAAGATACACCAGTAAAAAGTTCAAACACAAGATGTCTGGGTGGGATCCCAACTGGCCCAGTATTTCAACATTAAAGCCTTGGTTGTACAATACTTCAAATAATAAGTTCCATATGCAAAGTTACTATACAAAATTTAAAAAAAAAGAAATAGGTAGTATGAAATTAACATATTACGGTTACAATAATTATAATAATCATAATCAATCAATAATAGCAATCATGCCCCCTCCCAAAAAAAAAAAAAAAATATGTTGCCACCATGCCGAGGTCTTTAAGCCAGAGGAAACACTACAGTGTGATGGTCTTGGAGGTATTGCTGCCAGCCCGCACGTTCTGTGGCCTCCCTGTGAGAAAATCCAGCACTCAGTTACAAAGAGAGGGTTTGAGTCCCAAGTGTCTGAGTTTTTGTATTAGGTGCTGGGGGGTGATTATGCTGAATGCTGAACTGAAGTCCAAGAACAGCATTCGCACGTAGGAGTTCTTTGAGTCCCGGTGGGTGAGGGCTGGACGGAGAGCAGCACAGATGACATCTTCTGTGGATCTGTTTGACCTGTATGCAAACTGAGATGGGTCATGGGAGGGAGGGAAGGAGAGAGGATGAACTTGATGTTCTGCATGACCAGCCGCTCGAAGCATTTCATTATGATGGGAGTCAGTGCTACGGGCCGGTAATTGTTGTAGCTGGATGGGACGGGCTTCTTTGGGACTGGTATTATGGTGGTAGTTTTGAAATGTGGGGACAACAGCTTGAGTCAGGGAGATGTTGAAGATGTCGGCCAGGACATTCTTATCCTATATGTCTAGTGAGCATACGTTGGCTAGAATGAGAGAAGGAATCGGGAGTCTGTGCAGGCTAGCGGCTATCTTTGTTCAGACACCTCTGCGTTTACCTCTCTTTTGTCGCCACTCACACCATCTACTGCATTTCCATTTGGGATGAGACACAGCAGTCGAGTCCGGGGATGTGGACGTCTAGTAAGACCTAGGCCACGGAGTTCCTCTGTAATGCTCCGGTCCAAGATGTAATGTTTGGTCATATTCCTTATCTCCAGAAGGCTGTGGCCACTGTAGCTTGTGTGCAGCATCATATACAGACATTAAACACATGAATATACACTTAGGCACAATTAAAACAACACTAAACGGCACAAAAACGCGAAGAGAGAAGGAAGGCCGCTGCATGTTCACACACCACCTAGAGAGCAAAAAATGTGGTTAGATATGTGGCGGTGTATGGATAGTCGGTGACAAAAAAATCTAGCAATACTTTAAACTAAAGTCTGAAATCTGTAAGCATTCGAGAAATATCCAGCATACATATCATAGTTGACTGGCATTTAATACCTACAGATAAAAAGGATGAGTATACAGTGCTGTGAAAAGTATTTGCCCCGTTCCTGATTTCTTATAGTTTTGCATATTTGTCACCCCTAAATGTTTCAGATCAAACAGATATTAACATTAGACAAAGATAACCAGAATAAATACAAAATGCTGTTTTTAAATGATGATTTCACTTATTAAGGGAGGAAAAAAGCTATCCAAACCTACCTGGCCCTATGTGAAAAAGTAATTGCCTCCTTCCCCCCATATTAAATCATAAATGAACTGTGATTAACCACAGTTTTTGGAAAGCTGAGTTCGATTTTGCTAGCCACACCCAGGCCTGATTACTGCCAAACCTGTTGAATCAAGAAATCAGTTAAATGGAACTTGGTTGACAAAGTGAAAGATCTCGAAAAGCAACACATCATGCTGCGGTCTAAAGAAATTCAAGAACAGCTGAGAAACAAAAACTCAGAACAGCATCTAAAGAACTGCAGTCCTCACTTGCCTCAGTTTGGACACTGCTCCATGATTCAGCAATAAAAAAGAGAATGGGCAAAAATGGCATCCATGGGAGACTCCCAAAGTGAAAACCACTGCTGACCATGAAGAACACAAAGGCTGGTCTCACATTTGCAAAAAAAAATCTTGATGATCCCCAAGACTTTTGAGAAACTGTTCTGTGAACTGATGAGACAAAAGTTTAACTTTCTGGAAGGCGTGCATCCTGTTACATCTGGCGTTAAACTAACACAGCATTTCATAAAAAGAACATCAGTCATCAGCAGCAGCAGTCAAACATGGTGGTGGTAGCGTTATGGTCTGGGGCAGCTTTGCAGCTTCAGGACCTGGAGGACTTGCCGTAATTGTTGGAATCCTGAATTCTGCTCTCTACCAGAAAATCCTGAAGGAGAATGTCCAGCCATCAGGTCGTGACCTCAAGCTCAAGCCCTCCAATGTGTCTGAGTTAAAACAATTCTGCAGAGTGGGCCAAAATTCCTCAGTGGTGAAGTAAAAGACTGATTGCCAGTTATCGCATACACTTGACTGCAGTTGTTGCTGCCAAGGGTGGAAGAACCAGTTATTAAAGGTAAAACCAACTTTATTGTCATTCAATCCATACAGCCAATCATGTACCGTAGAATGAAATTACGTTTCTCTTATCTACAAAGTTAATCACATCTAGAATCAGAGGGGTCACTGCCATGCTAGGCGCTGCCACAAATTTCCCTCCTCCGTTCCATTATTGCTGAGCACCAAGCTGGATGGCAGGAAGTTCCACTTTTGTATGGTCTTTGGCATGGCCCGGCCGGGATTCGAACCCTGGCTTCCTGGGTGTGTGGCAGATGCTCTATCAACTAGGCCACCACTCGGCCTAGTTGGTCACTCGCTTATTATCCCCCGCTGGTCAAAGCCCAAAGGGGTCAAAGAGCTCTTTGGGCGAAGACCGAAGAGGGATTAAATGTGTAAATGTGCATAAATGTTTGGTAGTGGTCAGAGAGGCCGCTGACACGGATTGGCAGGATTGGCAGCTATGTTTCCGTCAGTCTGCCCCAGGGCAGCTGTGGCCACAGTAGTAGCTTTCCACTATCAATGTCTGTCTGGAGTGAATGAATAGTGGACTCATTGTAAGCGCTCTGAGATCTCACTTGGCATGTGAAGTACTATATGAATCTAATCCATTATTATTATTATTATTATTATTATTATTATTATTATATTATTGGTCCTCAAGTCCTGTGCAGATCAGTTGTGTGGGATTGTGGAGCTCATCTTCAACCTGAGCCTGAAGCTGGGGAGGGTACCACAGTTGTGGAAAACATCTTGTGTGGTACCTGTACCAAAGACTTCCCGCCCCAAAGACCTGAACAGCTACAGACCAGTGGCCCTGACTTCCCACATGATGAAGACCCTGGAGAGGCTGCTCCTTGCTCACCTCCGCCCCCTGGTGGGACCAGCGATGGATCCACTCCAGTTCGCCTACCAGCATGGCATTGGGGTGGAGGATACAGTGATCTTCCTCCTTCACCGTTCTCTGTCCCACCTGGAGAAGCCCGGGAATGCGGTGAGAACAATGTTCTTTGACTTCTCCAGTGTTTTCAACACCATCCAACCGATGATCCTGAAGGACAAGCTGCTGTGCACAGGGGTGGACCAGCACCTGTCATCATGGATCCTGGACTACCTCACTAACCGGCCACAGTTTGTGAGAACCCGGGACTGTGTGTCCGACACGATCATCAGTAGCATGGGGGCCCCCCAGGGAACGGTTTTGGCTCCCTTCCTGTTCACCCTTTATACTGCAGACTTCTCACACAACACAGCACACTGCCATCTACAGAAGTTCTCTGACGACTCTGCGATCGTCGGCCTCATCTCCAACAGAGACGAAGCTGAGTACAGAGGACTTATCCAGGACTTCGTGGACTGGTGCCATCGGAACTGCCTCCAGATCAACGCGAGGAAAACTACGGAGCTGGTGGTGGACTGCCGCAGGCAAGGATAACCCCTCACAGCACCAGTAAACATACAGGGAACAGACATTGAGATGGTGACATCCTACAAGTACCTTGGTGTTCATTTGAACAATAAACTAGACTGGTCACACAATACCGACGCACTCTACAAGAAGGGACAGCGCAGGCTGTTCCTACTGAGGAGACTCAGGTCTTTTGGTGTACAAGGGGCGCTGCTGAAGACATTCTATGACACGGTGGTGGCATCAGCCATCACTTTTGGAGTGGTCTGCTGGGGCAGTGGCATTACAGCAGCCGATAGGAAGAGACTGAACAAACTGATCAAGAAAGCTAGCTCTGTCCTGGGGCAGCACCTTGACCCAGTGGAGGAGATAGGAGAGAGAAGGATGGTGGGTAAACTGTCATCTCTGCTGGAGTCCGAGTCCCACCCTATGCAGGACATACTGAACGCACTGAGGAGCTCATTTAGCAGCAGACTACATCATCCTAGGTGCGCAACCGAGAGGTTTCGCAGGTCCTTCCTACCTACGGCTGTCAGACTGTATAACCTAAGCAGGGCTGCTCGCAGAGATAGCAAAAAAACGTGACGACCTAATAGTATTGAATGCAAAAGACGCAACAGACTTACACAGTGGTCCCCTCCAGTATATACAACTAGGACAATATCGGTTGCTATGGAGGTTTTTTTTTTTTTGTTACTTATTTGTACCCGTAGGTAGACTTGGTTTGCAGTCTGGTGACAAGCCACCGGCTGCTGGTCGCTGTGTGCGCGAGCGCCCTAAACCTACATGTTTTTGGTATGCGGGAGGAAACCGGAGAAATCCCGGAGTAAACCCGCGCAACATGGGGAGAACATGCAAACTCCACACAGCTCACTGTTGGTCAGGGGCTGGGATCGAACCCACGATCTCATGATCCCCGCGATCCCCCGGCCGAGGGTAAAACTGTGCTGCTACGGTGCTAAACCACTGCGCCACCGTGCAGCCATGCATGGTGACAATATGTATGGGTACATATTCATACAATGTAGGATAACTAAGTAGACGGTTATGCTTTTTATTCCATCTAGCTACAATGCTCCGCACTGTGTGTATATATATTTATATATGTATTCCATCTAGCTACAGTGCTCCACACTGTGTGTTTATATATTACAGTGGGGTAAAAAAGTATTTAGTCAGCCACCAATTGTGCACGTTCTCCCACTTAAAAGATGAGCGAGGTCTCCAATTTTCATCATAGGTATACCTCAACTATGAGAGACAAAATGAGAAAAAAAAATCCAGAAAATCACATTGTCTGATTTTTAAAGAATTTATTTGCAAATTATGGTGAAAAATAAGTATTTGGTCAATAACAAAAGTTCATCTCAATACTTTGTTATATACCCTTTGCTGGCAATGACAGAGGTCAAACGTTTTCTGTAAGTCTTCACAAGGTTTTCACACACTGTTGCTGGTATTTGGGCCCATTCCTCCATGCAGATCTCCTCTAGAGCAGTGATGTTTTGGGGCTGTCGCTGGGCAACACGGACTTTCAACTCCCTCCAAAGATTTTCTATGGGGTTGAGATCTGGAGACTGGCTAGGCCACTCCAGGACCTTGAAATGCTTCTTACGAAGCCACTCCTTCGTTGCCCGGGCAGTATGTTTGGGATCATTGTCATGCTGAAAGACCCAGCCACGTTTCATCTTCAATGCCCTTGCTGATGGAAGGAGGTTTTCACTCAAAATCTCATGATACATGGCCCCATTCATTCTTTTCTTTACACGGATCAGTCGTCCTGGTCCCTTTGCAGAAAAACAGCCCCAAAGCACGATGTTTCCACCCCCATGCTTCACAGTAGGTATGGTGTTCTTTCTCCTCCAAACACGACAAGTTGAGTTTTTACCAAAAAGTTCTATTTTGGTTTCATCTGACCATATGACATTCTCCCAATCCTCTTCTGGATCATCCAAATGCTCTCTAGCAAACTTCAGACAGGCCTGGACATGTACTAGCTTAAGCAGGGGGACACGTCTGGAACTGCAGGATTTGAGTCCCTGGTGGCATAGTGTGTTACTGATGGTAGCCTTTGTTACTTTGGTCCCAGCTCTCTGCAGGTCATTCACTAGGTCCTCCCGTGTGGTTCTGGGATTTTTGCTCACCGTTCTCGTGATCATTTTGACCCCACGGGGTGAGATCTTGCGTGGAGCCCCAGATCGAGGGAGATTATCAGTGGTCTTGTATGCCTTCCATTTTCTAATAATTGCTCCCACAGTTGATTTCTTCACACCAAGCTGCTTACCTATTGCAGATTCAGTCTTCCCAGCCTGGTGCAGGTCTACAATTTTGTTTCTGGTGTCCTTTGACAGCTCTTTGGTCTTGGCCATAGTGGAGTTTGGACTCTGACTGTTTGAGGTTGTGGACAGGTGTCTTTTATACTGATAATGAGTTCAAACAGGTGCCATTAATACAGGTAACGAGTGGAGGACAGAGGAGCCTCTTAAAGAAGAAGTTACAGGTCTGTGAGAGCCAGAAATCTTGCTTGTTTGTAGGTGACCAAATACTTATTTTCCACCATAATTTGCAAATAAATTCTTTAAAAATCCTTCAATGTGATTTTCTGGATTTTTTTTCGCCCATTTTGTCTCTCATAGTTGAGGTATACCTATGATGAAAATTGGAGACCTCTCTCATCTTTTAAGTGGGAGAACTTGCACAATTGGTAACTGACTAAATACTTTTTTGCCCCACCGTATATATTTATATGTACATATGTATATTCGCTGCTCTTGTTTTCTTGTCTTCTTGATTGTTGCTCTGAGTGTTGCTATCCCTGTGCTGTTGCAATCCTGGAATTTCCCCATTGTGGGACTAATAAAGGCTTATCTTATCTTATCTTATCTTATGGGTCAGTCCATCGGTCTGTTCGTCTATCTGTCTGTCCCACTTTTGTGAAATCAGCTCCTCCTACAGTTTTGGTCCAATTATTTTGAAACTTGGTACCATGGTTTGATATATACTGCAGATGCACATATTGCAATTTGGTTCTGATTAGATTATTTTCGCGGGAATTGTAGCCCCTGACTTGTGACCTCCTGTTTCGCCTCACTTCATAGACAGTAACTGTCTTTGAAATCAACTCCTCCTACACTTTTGTTCCGACTGTTTTGAAACTTGGTACCATGGTTTGAGATACTCAGATGATGCAGATATTGCAACTTCCCTCTCATCGGATGACCTTGAGGTCAGAGGTCAGATTTTTCTCTAAATCTTCTAAACACAATAACTACTGAAAGAAATGATGTAGGCTTTTCAAATTGATACAGGAGTTGTATCTAATACACATCTTGGACGATTTACACCCTGACCTAGCTATGGGTTTGGGGTCAAGGGGTCAAAGGTTAAAGTTCAGAGTTAACACTGCAGTTGCACTATGATAAATGCTACCTTTATGGTAAATGCTACCTTTACTATTACTATAAAATGAGTAAAGCTAGGGCCACCAAACCTGGTATACAGGCTCACCTTGGGATCCTGACCTCTGACTATGGGTTTAGGGTCAAAAGGTCAAAGGTCAAGGTTAGCATTCCATTTGCGCTATTACTAAAAAACAAGTAAAGCTAGGACCACCAAACCTGGTCCACAGATTCACCTTGGGATCCTGACCTCAGACTATGGGTTTGGAGTCAGAAGGTCAAACTTCAAGGTTAACATTCCTTATGCCTACTATACAATGCATAAAGCTAGGGCCACCAAACCTGGTCCACAGGTTCACCTTGGGATCCTGACCTCAGACTAAGGGGTGGATTTACCAACATGCTGTGCCATCGCAAAACCCTGTTTTGCATTTAAAAAAACTACTGTCGAGATTTACTAAAGGGCACAGGGCAAAATTAGCGGTGGAACGGCATGGACTACCGTATTTTACGGACTATAGGGTGCACTTAAAATCCTTTAATTTTCTCAAAAATTGACAGTGCGCTTTATAATCCAGTGCGTCTTATGTATTACTTTTGGTTGTTGTGCTTACTGACCTTGAACCGATTTTATGTGGTACACGGCGCTCAAAAATCTGTCAAAATGTTTTAGTACGACTTTGGTAAGTCACAAAGCCGAACCGCTTGCAGGATTTTCAGAGTATTACGGTAGTCAGGAGCCTTGCGGAGTAATATGTGCTTCAACAGGTAATATTACGGTGTGTGTATAAAGACCCCAAAATGGCACCTGTTAAGAGGCATGCTTACGAAGTGAATTTTAAACTCAAGGCTATCAGTCACGCAGTAGTACATGGGAATAGAGCAGCTGCGAGAGAATTCAACATTAATGAATCAATGGTACAGAAGTGGAGGAAGCAAGAAAATGACCTGCGCCAAGTAAAGAAGACCAAACTGAGTTTCCGAGGGAACAAAGCGAGATGGCCACAATTAGAGGACAAAATTGAACAGTGGGTTATTGAACAGAGAACAGCAGGTAGAAGCGTCTCTACAGTCTCTATTCGACTCAAGGCAGCAGCGGTAGCACGTGACATGAAGATCGACAACTTTCAAGGAGGTCCTTCTTGGTGCTTCCGTTTTATGAAAAGGTGTAATCTCTCCGTCCGCACAAGAACTACCATCTCGCAGCAACTGCCAAAGGATTACGAAGAAAAGCTGCCCATTTTCCGCACCTACTGCAAGAACAAGATCACTGGAAAGGAGATACGGCCAGAACACATCACCAACATGGACGAGGTCCCCCTCACCTTTGACATCCCCATGAACCGTACTGTCGAGAAAACAGGGACCAGTACTGTATCTATACGCACCACAGGGAACGAGAAGTCATCCTTCACTGTAGTTCTCGGTTGCCAGGCTAATGGCCAGAAACTACCACCCTTGGTCATTTTCAAGAGGAAGACTCTGCCAAAAGAAAAGTTTCCGGCCGGCGCCATCATCAAGGCTAACCCAAAG
This sequence comes from Pholidichthys leucotaenia, assembly GCA_020510985.1. Taxonomy (NCBI): domain Eukaryota; kingdom Metazoa; phylum Chordata; class Actinopteri; order Cichliformes; family Pholidichthyidae; genus Pholidichthys; species Pholidichthys leucotaenia. Next base: position 152,784,712 of record CM035839.1, on the reverse strand, counting down.
GGCTGGATGGATGAGGAGAAAATGAGTGAGTGGCTGAGAGAAGTTTACGTCAAGAGACCGGATGGCTTTTTCCACAAACCTCCGTCTCTGTTGATCTGCGACTCCATGCGCGCCCATCTCACCGATACTGTCAAAAGCCAAGTAAAGCAGACTAATTCGGAGCTTGCCATCATTCCGGGTGGATTAACCAAATTACTCCAGCCGCTAGATATTGGTGTAAACAGGTCATTCAAAGTTAAATTGCGAGCTGCGTGGGAGCATTGGATGACAGAAGGCAAACACACATTCACCAAGACAGGGAGGCAACGCCGGGCGAGTTACGCCACTATATGCCAGTGGATCGTGGGTGCCTGGGATAAGGTATCAGTCTCAAGTGTCGTCCGAGCTTTCATGAAGGCCGGAATCATCACTGAACCGCTAAATAACAGCAACGAGACTGACTCGGATAATGACGAGAGGGATCCGGGCATGCATGATGTCGAAATCGCCCAACTGTTAAACTCAGACACTGAAGATGAAGAATTTGATGGATTTATGGAAGAGGAATGAACTAAAAAAGTGAGTGTACTGTTTTGTATTTTGTGTTCCAACTAGTTTTGTGTTACAACTGAATAATGTTGAGAGTGTGTGTTCCATCTGTTTTTTTGTGTTACAACTGAATACCGTAATGTTGAGAGTATGTGTTCCAACTGTTTTTTTGTGTTACAACTGAATACCGTAATGTTGAGAGTATGTGTTGCAACTGAATACCGTAATGAAATGAGATGAGATGATGTTGAGAGAACTGGTTTTTGTGTTGCAACTGAATACCGTAATGTTGAGAGAACTGGTTTTTGTGTTATAACTGAATACCGTAATGTTGAGAGAACTGATTTTTTGTGTTGCAACTGAATACCGTAATGTTGAGAGAACTGGTTTTTTGTGTTGCAACTGAATACCGTAATGTTCAATTCAATTCAATTCAACTTTATTTATATAGCGCCATTTCACAACAACAGTCATCTCATAGCACTATCAACTGTAGGGGGGGACCCCCACAGTTGCAGAAAGACCCCAGCAATCAGGTGATCCCCTGTGAGCAAGCACTTGGCGACGGTGGAGAGGAAAAACTCCCTTTTAACAGGAAGAAACCTCCAGCAGAACCAGGCTCAGGGAGGGGCAGTCATCTGCTGCGACTGGCTGGGGGGTGAGGGGACAGAGAAGATGAAAAGAACAGACATGTAGAGAGCAAACAGCACGATGGGGACTCAATCTATGGGAGAGAACAAACAAATGTTAATGACCAGCAAAAAAAAAAAATATTTCATAGAGAGTGAGGAAAGGAGTGAGGCCCAGTGCATTACTGGAGGTCCCCCGGCTGTCTAAACCTATTAGCAGCATAACTAAGGGAGGGTTCAGAAACACATAATCCCTCCCTAATTGTAGGCTATATCAAAAAGGTAGGTTTTAACCCTAATCTTAAAAACAGAGATCGAGTCTGACTCCCGAATCCAGATTGGCAGCTGATTCCACAGGAGAGGAGCTTGATAACTGAAGGCTCTGCCTCCCATTGTACTTTTGGAGATTCTAGGTATTACAAGTAATCCTGCATTTTGGGAGCGTAGTGCTCTGTTAGGATAATACGGTAGTATCAGATCTTTTAAATAAAAAGGAGCCTGATTGTTTAGAGCTTTGTAAGTAAGAAGAAGGATTTTAAACTTAATTCTAAACTCTATGGGAAGCCAATGAAGGGAGGCCAGAACCGGAGAGATATGATCTCTCTTTCTAGTACCTGTTAAAACTCTTGCTGCAGCATTTTGGATCAGCTGAAGACTTTTTAAAGATGTTTTCGGACAACCTGATAATAAAGAATTACAATAATCTAATCTCGAGCTAACAAAAGCGTGGATCAGTTTCTCAGCATCACTCTGAGACAAGATGCTCCTAATCTTGGCAATATTACGCAAATGATAGAAGGCAGTCTTAGAAACAAATTTAATATGTGAATTGAAGGACAAATCCTGATCAAAAATAACTCCAAGGTTCCTCACAGAGCTATTAAGAGAAAGAGTAACTGCATCCAAACTGAAAGTTTGATTTGGAAAGGAATTTCTAAGGTTTTTTGGACCAACAAGAATGACTTCAGTCTTATCTGAATTTAATAGCAGGAAATTACAAGTCATCCAAGCTTTGATTTCCTTAAGACAGGCTTCTAACTTGGCTAATTGATTACTATCATCTGGCTTCATTGACAGGTATAATTGTGTGTCATCTGCATAACAATGAAAATGTATACAGTGCTTTCTAATAATGTTGCCTAACGGAAGCATATATAAACTAAAAAGAGTAGGGCCTAGCACAGATCCCTGTGGAACTCCATGACTAAGCTTTGAGTTGAAAGAAAACTCATTATTTACATGAACAAACTGGAACCTATCAGATAAATAAGATCTAAACCACTGCAACGAAGTTCCATTAAGTCCAACATAGTGTTCTAATCTATCAAGTAGAATATTATGATCGATAGTATCAAAAGCTGCACTAAGGTCTAAGAGGACAAGTACAGAAACTAGTCCATTATCAGATGCAATGAGGAGGTCGTTAGTGACCTTCGCTAAGGCTGTTTCAGTACTATGATGGATTCTAAACCCAGATTGAAACTCTTCAAGTAAACCATTTCCCTGCAGGTGGTCGAATAATTGCGTAGCAACAACTCTTTCTAAGATTTTTGAAATGAAAGGGAGATTAGAGATTGGTCTATAGTTAGCTAAAGCTCCTGGATCTAGCGTTGGCTTTTTGAGTAAGGGTTTAATTACAGCTGTTTTAAAAGCCTGCGGTACATGGCCTAAAGTTAATGAAGAATTGATTATATGAAGAATAAAGCTACCAATAAGTGGGAAGACTTCTTTAAATAACCTAGTAGGAATAGGGTCTAAAAGACAAGTTGAAGGTTTGGATGAGGAAACTATTTTGTTTAACTCACAAAGGTCGATTGGAGTAAACTCATCAAGACAGACATCAAAAGAAGGAGTTGTAGTAGTTACAGTATTTAAGTTAACTGTGGGAAGAATCTGATTGATTTTATCTCTGATGGATGAAATTTTATTATTGAAAAAGTTCATAAAGTCCTGACTAGTAAGCTCTAAGGGAATGCTAGGATTGATAGAGTCCTGACTCTTTGTCAACCTGGCTACAGTACTGAAAAGAAACCTGGGATTATTCTTGTTTTCTTCTATTAATGCAGAGTAATAACTTGTTCTAGCTTTTCTAAGAGATTTTTTATAAATTAAAAGATGATTTCTCCAAGCTAAATAGATTTCATCTAAATTAGTAGAGCGCCATTTTCTTTCTAATTGACGAGTCTTCTGTTTTAAGCTACGAGTTTCTGTGTTGAACCAAGGAGTTAGAAATCTCTGATTAGACTTTTTCTTTTTTAAGGGGGCCACCAAGTCTAGAGCCTGATGCAGAGAAGCTGAAACACTATCCACCATGTTATCAATTACAGAAGGAGCAAGCTGTCTATAGCTTATTTTCGTTGTGTTGACACATGGCATAGAGGAAACAATCTGCATAAATTTGGAAACAGCATCATCTGAGAGGCATCTACTATAATAATATTTTTCTTTAGGAGCCAAATAGTCAGAAATGGTAAAATCAAAGGTTAACAGACAATGGTCTGACAGTACAGGGTTATGAGGAGACACTACAAGATTTTCTATTTCTATGCCATATGTCAGAACAAGGTCCAATGTATGGTGGAGGTAATGAGTAGAATTTCCTACTTTCTGAGAAAACCCAATCGAGTCTAATATTGAATTAAATGCCACATTAAGGCAGTCACTATCTACATCCACATGTATATTAAAGTCCCCTACTATAATTATTCTATCAGATTTCAGCACTAAATCAGCTAAGAAATCAGCAAATTCGGATAAAAATTCTGAGTAGGTTGATGGGGGACGATAAACTATGGCAAATAAAATTGGGTTTAACCTAAAATTGCTAAAGTGCCCAATACTGAGGACCAGGCCCTCAAAGGAATTATAACATGTTTTTTGCTTTACATTAACTAGTAATTTGGAATGGTAAATTGTTGCTACTCCTCCTCCACGACCAGAACTTCTGGGATTTTGACAGTTTAAATAACCAGAGGGAGTTGATTCATTTAAACCAACATAATCCTCTTGCCCTAACCAAGTCTCTGTAAGGGAAATTAAATCAATCTGATGATCAATTAACAGATCATGGACTAACAGAGACTTGGGAGTTAGAGACCTAATATTTAGTAATATTTAGTATGTTGAGAGAACTGGTTTTTTGTGTTGCAACTGAATACCGTAATGTTGAGAGTATAGACTGGTAATTGATACTGCGCCTTATAATCCGGTGCGCCTTATAGTCCGAAAAATACGGTATGTTAATTTTGCGCCTGGCCTCATTGTATATGTGTTTGTGGGAGATGTCATGTCAAAACGCAAATTTGAGGGAGGAGAGTATTTAAATGACTGGCGCAAGGTGATTTACTTAGGTTTGCGGTTGTCAGTCACATGCTAAAAGCGCCAGGATTTAACATCCAAAAAAAGCTTGTCTTAATTCATCTGCGCCTGATGGCAGTGATCGCTGGTGCCGAGACACCGGTGAAAATCGAGGGCACATGGCCAAAGAGACAGAAGCTTGTCTCTGTGGGTGACTTTATTTGGCATGACAGAAGAACAGATTATACGACGGTCTCACAGAGATTGGTGTTATACTGAAATGGACATCAGCTGGCAGTTTTTTTTAATTTCATTTGTTTATACTGTATATAGCCTACAACATTAATTTGCATCTATAAAATAGGATATAGGAGCCCTTCCTACCTGCAGTGAACATACAGATGGTGTCAGCCAATAATAACTCTTTTTTTTCTTTTCTGCGGAGGTTAGACTGGGATCTGGAGTTTTCCTATCAGCTCCCTCTTGCTCTGGAAGCAAAATCTTCCACATTGCCAATTTTCTTTATTTTTTTCCTCTATCCATATTTCTATATTTACAGTATTTCTTTTTGCTGTGCATAAAACAATAATTCAGTTCCCTCTTCTCTCCATTTCTCTCTCCCAGTTCAGGATACACAGTATAGGTGGAAAACAACAATGAAATTATTAACAAAAAGAGTGCGCAAATCCATAGAAATATCGCCCGAAATTGCAACACTGTAACTCAATGGCATTTATAAAAAGTTGTGAACTGGGAGACCTGTAGATTTTGTTAAAACAAAGTAATTCACATAATAAAACCCCAGAATCTCCATCAGATCATCTTGATGCTTCTAGTGTTAATAAAATAAACATGTTCGTTAAATAATCAATTTATTCATTAAATTATATACAACTGCTTCATTTATACATATTAAACAAAAAAGTCTGCCACGTTAAATGAAAATCTAAATTTTGAAATATGACAAAAAAAAATAAACTATTTTAGTGGGGTTTGCACTTAAACAAATGCTTAAAAAAAGCTTTATATTTCATTGTCCTCTGAACTGGCTGTGCCTGTGTTGATGACCCGCTTCCTCATCAGCTGTGCCTGTGCACAATTTTGTGGTGCTCTTGGTGGATGGGTGGTCATTATTGAAATGAAGTGACTGTCTGTGTTCATAATTTTGCATGTTATTAGTAGATCACTGGCAAAAATTGGCCACTCCCTAAGGCGTTCTGTCTAAATTGTGCACTCGCTAATTTGCGCTGCCTTAGTAAATCTGCCCCTAAGGGTTTGGGGTCAAAAGGTCAAAGGTCAAGGTTAACATTCCTTATGCCTTATTACTGTACAAATAAAATTAGGGTCACCAAACTTGGTACACAGCTTTACCCTTTGACTCTGAAGTGTGACTATGGTTTTGGGATTACATGGTCAAAGGTCAACATCAAAACGGCTTATAAACTATATCTCAACAACAAAGAAAGCTAGGGTCACCAAACTTGCTACACAGGTTCAACTTGGGATCCTGACCTCTGACTGTGGGTTTGGGGTCAAAAGGTCAAAGGTCAAGGTTAACATTCCCTATGCCTTATTACTGTATGAGTAAAGTTAGGGTCCCCAAACTTGGTACACAGGTTCATCCTGTGACCCCGATGTATAACTATAGTTTTGTGATTGCAAGGTCAAAGGTCAACATCAAAATGGCTTATAAACTATATCTCAACAACAAAGAAAGCTAGGGTTACCAAACTTGTTACACGGGTTCAGCTTGGGAGCCTGACCTCTGGTTATGGGTTTGGGGTCAAAGGTCAATGTTAGCATTTCTTATGCGTTATTACAGTACGAGTAAAGCTAGGGACACCAAACCTGTTACACAGGTTCACTTTGGGATCCTGACCTTTGACTGTGGGTTGGGGTCAAAAGGTCAAAGGTCAAGGTTAACATTTCTTATGTCTTAGTACTGTACAATGAGAAAAGTTAGGGTCACCAAAGTTGGTACACAGGTTCACCTTGAGATCCTGACCTCTGACAATGGGTTTGGGCTCAAAAGGTCAAAGGTCAGGGTTAGCATTCCTTATGCCTTTTTAATTCAATTCAACTTTATTTGTATAGTACCTAATTACAACAAAAGTCATCTCAGGGTGCTAGATACATAAGCACAAATCATAAATAATTCAGAGAAAATCCCCAACGATCAGATGATCCCCTATGAGCAAGCACTAGGCGACAATGGGAAAGAAAAGCTCCCTTATAGGAAGAAACCTCCCTCAGAACCAGGCTCAGGGAGGGCCAGTCTTCTGCCATGACTGGTTGGGGGAGTGAGGGGAGAAAGGAAGAAAAGGAAGAAAGAGGAGACATACTATTCATAACATAAGAACAACATGCAGGTAGACAGATATGACATGGAAATTTTATCAAAGCTAATTTGACCTAAGATAACAGCATTTTTATGGGCTTTTTTTAGGCTTCTTCAGCTAACTAAAGAATCTCATAGGAAACACTGCGAGCAGACACATCCGTGGCTGGACCTGGTGGTGTAATGCCCAAATACTATGCACAGTGAGCATAAATAGCAGTTTTTTTTATATATATATGTATAAGTGGACATAGTAGATACTAATAATAAAATTCAAAACTATGACATGCAAAATCCAATCTACACTTGTGAATGACATCCAGTTAAAACATGACATCACGTCTCGCTAGCCAGCTGTCACAGAGCTCATACACACAATCAAACACAAGCACAGTGGGCCCCACTGATGCAGACTACAACACTATACACACGTCTATCAGTGGAACAGTATGCCTGTCATATCCCGAGTGCTTTTGTCCGCGCTCGGGTTATTCCTCATCCCTGTCAGGTTTTGACAGCAGGTGTCGTCACACGGGTTTCCTGGGCTCTGATTGGCCAGACGCTCGGGAGCTTTCAGCTGTCAGAACCTGAGCAGCTGTGCCGCGTTTCCAATCATGAGCAGCTGGCTTTAAATGTCAGTGCGAGTGAACTGGACTCTGCGGCTGTCTCGTCAGAAGTCTTATGACTTTCCCCTGTCTCCTTACCACATGCTCCCTGGGTTTCTCGACGTATCCCGCTGCATGTAAGTGATCTATTATTTGGAATTGTCTTCTCCCTCGCTGACGTTCCTTCCTAATTACGGCGGACGGGAGCTCCTCGTCTCTGCCATAACTCTCTCCCTGTTCCACGTTTTATATTCCCTGCCTTTGCGGCGTACGAGTGCCCCTCGCCCTAGCCGCTAACCTCTATTGTGAATTTATATTGTGTTGTGTAACAAGCCTGCGTGGCAAGTTGTGTTGTACACCTAAGTCCTGTGCACTATAAATAAAAGAACTGAATTGCAACTTACTGAACTGTGGCGTCTTATGCTGGCTTGTGAGGGCCAGCCGTGACAGTAGACAGCCGCCAGAAGGAGACGCCGTTCTCAGTAAGTTGCGTTCTGGGAACTTTGCCCCTTCCTGTCCAGGTACGTGGCGTTGGAAATATGCCATCTCAGCGGAGTCGTTCTCGGGGTTCCCACGGCCTGCTGACCAAGGCGCTGGAGGAGGTAGATGAAATCCTCATCATCGCCTCCGACCTCGATGGGCATCCAGACACCTCCCTCGCCCCTCCTCTCCTCGGTTATCAGCCCGATGAACAGTGGTATCTAGACCGGACTGAGGAGGTGCTTGACCGTCTGCCTTCCCGCTACAACGGTCACCCCGAGGTCGACGCGAGGAGACTCGACATCGCTGCCCAACGCCAGATAATTCAGATGTACGAAGAGGAGGAGGTTGCAAGGTGGGGTGATCTCTGGCTCCAGCTGCCTGAGGTGCTGGAGGAGGTGGATGACTTCATCAGCGCTTCCGCCAGCCTTGACGACTCATCCGAAGCGCACTATTACCTGGACTGCGCTGAGATAACGCTCGACCGATTGTCTCCCCGCTACACCGACCACTTGGACGTCCAAGCGAAGAGACAAGAGATTGCCGGCCACCGCGAGGCGCTCCAGGATATCGAGGAGGAACGAGGCCAAAGGCGGAGTAATCGGAGCTCCCGCTGCCCGCTCTGGAATCCGGATCCTTCCCTCGATCCAGTCCTGGAGTTCGCACCACCCGGGGCCCGTCGTAGACGTCGGCGCCGTGGCCAGAGACGTTCTCAGTGCGACTCCCTTCCGGAACCCGCTCCGGTTCACTGGGCTGACCCCATTCATCCCACTGCTGTCTCTCCAGCGTCTCACCAGGAAGAGATCCCTGCAGCCTTTTCCCCCGGGCCTGCTTCCCCCGCTGAGCTGTCAGCGCGTCACACCTGGCCCGACTTGGCTGTTGCCCCCTCCGCCTCAACGCCTTCTCCAGCGGCTGGGAGTTTGAGAAGTTTTGCTTCAGTGGACAGCGCGGCTACACCATCCCGAGTGGCCCCCTCTCCTCCTCCAAGAGAGTCTCCGGCCACCACCCGGTGGGAGGAGGATGGAATGACGTTCCCTACGGCAGGTTCCACCGCCCCTCCGGGAGGCAGGCAAGTACAAGTTCACTTTTTTCCATCTAATAGTGATTTGTTCTGTCTGACTCCTGGGGGTGAGGCTCGGGGTTTGCAGCCCCCCGAGCCTCAACTCCCTGCTGATATGTTAATTAAACCCGCTGCCTCTGTGTCTCCCGCTGCTGAGCACGCTTCGACTTCAGAGGAGCGTCACCAGATGAGGAGTGAGCCTGCGGCCCTCGGGCAGAAGACCCCAGCCCCGCAGCCATTTTCTGGGCAGAGGAGATCGGACGACTGGTTGGAGCCTGTGCCGACGACGGAGCGTCCCCGGGACTCCGCAGATGAACAGTCTGGTCCAGCGGGCCGAGAGCCCCCCACCTCCACGCCACATGAACCGCCAGCGTGGACGATGACGTCGGGGGGTCCTCGAGCTGCAGGAGCCCCTCTTCCAGGGGCGGATGACGTCACGACGGAGTGGGAACCGGACGACGACCTCCTCCCATTTGAACCCGGAGCATCGAAGTCCTGGATGGCGGCAGAACCCGAGATCAGGCAAGTGCTCTATTTTCTATCTCTCATCTTCTTTCTGGAGCATTATTGCCTGTCTCTCGGGGGGGTGAGCCGGGTGCAGCCGTCTGCTGCGCTCGAGCCTGTCTCGCCGGGCCCTGCCGCTGCCGGTGATCCTGATCCCGGTTCCTTTTGTCCCTCTGAGCCTCTCCCCAGGGTCACTGGAGGCGAACCTGCTCTAGGTGCCACCTTGGAGGTTCCGGCTCTCGGCATGGGGTCCACCGGGAGTGCTCCGCCGGTTCAAGCGGAGCTCGACGTCAGGGAGGTTCCGGCCCAATCGGGGTCCGACGCAGGTGCTGCTCTCTCTCGATCGGAGCTCGACGTCAGGGAGATTCCAGCCCAATCGGGGTCCGACGCAGGTGCTGCCCTCGCTCGATCGGAGCTCGACGTCAGGGAGGTTCCGGCCCAATCGGGGTCCAACGCGGGTGCTGCTCTCGCTCGATCGGAGCTCGACGTCAGGGAGGTTCCGGCCCAATCGGGGTCCGACGCGGGTGCTGCTCTCGCTCGATCGGAGCTCGACGTCAGGGAGGTTCCGGCCCAATCGGGGTCCGACGCGGGTGCTGCTCTCGCTCGTTCGGAGCTCGACGTCATGGAAGTTCTGGCCCAATCGGGGTCCGACGCGGGTGCCGCTCTCGCTCAATCAGAGCTCGGCGCCATGGTCGTTTTGACCCAGGCGGGTTCCGGAGATTGTGTAGCTGACCCACCGCTGAGCGCTTTCCAGGCCATGCCCCGTCCTCGCCATGGCCCCTTCTTCCCCGCTTTTGAGACTGCGGGAGTTAATTCCAGCTGGCCCAGTTCGCCGACCTTCCCCCAGCCATTCTGTTGGCAGGCCGATACTGCCCGACCACCCGGTGACCGGCTCTGTCCTTTTGGCGTCCGGGCCCGGATTCCTGACAAGCAGGATGATTCTTTCGGCGCCCTGGTCCGCCCGCCGGAGACATGGCTTCCCTCGGCCCGGGGTTTGGCTGGGCCGTTAGGGCACGTTCCGCTGCTTTTGCTGGCGGCCTGGATGCTGGGTGCTGGGAGGCCTCCTGAGCGGAGTTATTTAACTCTATTCCCCAATGTTTTGTTTTTTTCCCCCTCTCCTTCTCTTGCCCCACCACTGGCTTGTGACTGGTTTTTCTTTTTCTCTCCTCCCCTCTCAGACTGAAATACCCCACTGGGGATTGAACTTCATGTTTAAGGTGACTGTTTTCCGTTGATGGACATACGTTCTCTTGCCGTAGCTATCTTTCATGTTATTTTCTAGGATGACTGTTTGGGTTTGTTCCTTGCACTCCCGATTTGAGACTCTTCTGAGCAGAATTTCCTTTTCATTTTGACAGTATGCTATCATGAGTATTGTATGTTTCTTTAGGGTGTGATTGTATATTTCCTATGTTACTCCCTTACTCGGGTCTAGTTCTTTTTTTTGGCACCTGTGTTGTCTTTTGGTTTTGAAGATTTTCTGTACACATTAACTTGGAGAAGAAGGTATTTGTCCTTTTATTTCCTTGATCCTGCCTTGTAGTTTTGACTGGTATTCTATGTATCCTCATCTTGGTTTTCTTTTTTGTGGCGATATGTGTGTCAAGTTACATGGGTTGGTAGTTCATGTCTTTTGTTATATGTGAGAGATGTCCATCTAGCGTTGGTTTTTCTTTTTATTCGTCTTTTTGTCCCCGTTTATGTACGGTTTTTGCCTTCTTTTTTTTCTCTCTCCCTCCCTTCCCCGATGTTTTTGTCCCCTTGTTGTTGTGAGTTGACCCTGCTCCCCCTCCTCCTGCTTCCCCCTCCACCCTCCCTGGGGTGGGGTGGGGGGGTCTGGATGTTACGCGCGACCAGGAGTTCGCGTAGGGGGAGGGGTTCTGTCATATCCCGAGTGCTTTTGTCCGCGCTCGGGTTATTCCTCATCCCTGTCAGGTTTTGACAGCAGGTGTCGTCACACGGGTTTCCCGGGCTCTGATTGGCCAGATGCTCGGGAGCTCTCAGCTGTCAGAACCTGAGCAGCTGCGCCGCGTTTCCAATCATGAGCAGCTGGCTTTAAATGTCAGTGCGAGTGAACTGGACTCTGCGGCTGTCTCGTCAGAAGTCTTATGACTTTCCCCTGTCTCCTTACCACATGCTCCCTGGGTTCCTCGACGTATCCCGCTGCATGTAAGTGATCTATTATTTGGAATTGTCTTCTCCCTCGCTGACGTTCCTTCCTAATTACGGCGGACGGGAGCTCCTCGTCTCTGCCATAACTCTCTCCCTGTTCCACGTTTTATATTCCCTGCCTTTGCGGCGTACGAGTGCCCCTCGCCCTAGCCGCTAACCTCTATTGTGAATTTATATTGTGTTGTGTAACAAGCCTGCGTGGCAAGTTGTGTTGTACACCTAAGTCCTGTGCACTATAAATAAAAGAACTGAATTGCAACTTACTGAACTGTGGCGTCTTATGCTGGCTCATGAGGGCCAGCCGTGACAATGCCTAGTACCGTTACCCTACTAGTTATAAACATATAACATGTGGGAAGTCTATTCAAAAGCTTTGTCAAAAAGGAAAGTTATCAGTTTTTTTCTTAAAGGCAGAGAGGGTGTCAGCCTCACGGACCCAGGCTGGTGATTGGCTCCATAGAAGAGAGGCCTGATACCTGAAAGCCATACCCCCATGATACTTTTTAGACCTTAGGGATTACTAGGATTCCTGCATGCTGAGAGCGTAATAATCTGTTTGGATAATAGGATACAATCAATTCTTTAAAATATCTGGGGGATAGATTATATATGGTTTTATATGTCAAGAGAAGAACTTTAAATTTGATTCTGGATTCAACAGGGAGCCAGTGAAGGGAGATTAATATGGGAGAATTATGATCCCTCTTTTTAGTGCCCGTTAATACCCTAGCTGCAGCATTTTGAATTAATTGGAGAATTTTTAGAGTTTTTAGGACAACCTGACAATAGTGAATTACAATAATATAATCTAGACGTGACAAAGGCATGGACTAGTTTCTCTGCATCAGTTTTGTTATTATTAGTATACAACCAGTAAAGCTAGGGCCACCAAACTTGGTACACAGGTTCACTCTGTGACCTTGAAGTGTGACTGTGGCTTTGGGATTGCAAGGTCAAAGGTCAACATTAAAATGCCTCATAAAGTATATCTCAACAACAAAGAAAGCTAGGGTCACCAAACCTGGTACACAGGTTTACTCTGAAAACATAACTTCTGATTACAGGTTTGGGGTCAAAAGGTCAAAGGTCAAGGTTGGCACTCCCTATGGTAAGAGATCATAGGGAGTGTTGTTACTTACGTGCAAAGCTCTCTCGGGTCACCATATTTGCTACATGGGTTCACCTTGGGATCCTGAGCTACAACTATAGGTTGTATACTTTGCTGAATATTTGTGGATAATGGGCTTATCATAATTTAATTCTGCCACAGTAATTCTATTGAAAAGTTGAAAACTGCTCTCCGTCAGTAAGTATTGGGATCTTCAAAGAAAACGGAGGTGGGGGATATTGCACATGCCTTAGAGTGCTCTTGTTAGGTTCAGGGGGTAATTACTTTTTCTACACATGGCCAGGTAGGCTTGGATAGCTTATTTCCCTTAATAAATGAAATCATCATTTAAAAACAGCATTTTAAGATAAGATAAGATAAGCCTTTATTAGTCCCACAATGGGGAAATTCCAGGATTGCAACAGCACAGGGATAGCAACACTCAGAGCAACAATCAAGAAGACAAGAAAAAACAAGAGCAGCGAATATACACTACCGTTCAAAAGTTTGGGGTCACCCAGACATTTATTTTGTGTTTTCCATGAAAAGTCACACTTATTTACCACCATGAGTTGTAAAATCAATAGAAAATATAGTCAAGACATTGACAAGGTTAGAAATAATGATTTGTATTTGAAATAATAATTTTTTCCAGATACTCAACCTGCTCAAAGGAAGGTCAGTTTTATAGCTTCTCTAACCAGCTAAACTGTTTTCAGCTGTGCTAACATGATTGCACAAGGGTTTTCTAATCATCCATTAGCCTTCTGATGCAATGAGCAAACACATTGTACCATTAGAACAGTGGAGTGATAGTTGCTGGAAATGGGCCTCTATATACCTATGTAAATATTGCACCAAAAACCAGACATTTGCAGTTAGAATAGTCATTTACCACATTAGCAATGTATATTAGATATTAGAGTGTATTTCTGATTAGTTTAAAGTTATCTTCATTGAAAAAAATAGTGCTTTTCTTTCAAAAATAAGGAAATTTCTAAGTGAATCCAAACTTTTGAACGGTACTGTACATATGTACATATAAATATATAAATATATAAACACAGTGCGGAGCATTGTAGCTAGATGGAATAAATATATAAATATAAAAACACACACAGTGTGGAGCATTGTAGCTAGATGGAATGAACAGCATAACCGTCTACTTAGTTATCCTACATGGTATGAATATGTACCCATACATATTGTCACCCTCCGTAGCGACCGGTATTGTCCTAGTTGTATACCGGAGGGGACCATTGTGTAAGTCTATTGCGTCTTTTGCATTCAATACTATTAGGTTGTCACGTTTTTTTGCTATCTCTGCGAGCAGCCCTGCTTAGGTTATACAGTCTGACAGCCGTAGGTAGGAAGGACCTGCGAAACCTCTCGGTTGCGCACCTAGGATGATGTAGTCTGCTGCTAAATGAGCTCCTCAGTGCGTTCAGTATGTCCTGCATAGGGTGGGACTCGGACTCCAGCAGAGATGACAGTTTAGCCACCATCCTTCTCCCTCCCATCTCCTCCACTGGGTCAAGGCGTTTCCCCAGGACAGAGCTAGCTTTCTTGATCAGTTTGTTCAGTCTCTTCCTATCGGCTGCTGTAACGCCACTGCCCCAGCAGACCACTCCAAAAGTGATGGCTGATGCCACCACCGTGTCGTAGAATGTCTTCAGCAGCGCCCCTTGTACACCAAAAGACCTGAGTCTCCTCAGTAGGAAAAGCCTGCGCTGTTCCTTCTTGTAGAGTGCGTCAGTATTGTGTGACCAGTCTAGTTTATTGTTCAGATGAACACCCAGGTACTTGTAGGATGTCACCATCTCAATGTCTGTTCCCTGTATGTTTACTGGTGCTGTGAGGGGTTATCCTTGCCTGCGGCAGTCCACCACCAGCTCCTTAGTTTTTCTTGCGTATATCTGGAGGCAGTTCCGATGGCACCAGTCCACGAAGTCCTGGATAAGTCCTCTGTACTCAGCTTCATCTCCGTTGGAGATGAGGCCAACGATCGCAGAGTCGTCAGAGAACTTCTGTAGATGGCAGTGTGTTGTGTTGTGTGAGAAGTCCACAGTATAAAGGGTGAACGGGAAGGGAGCCAAAACCGTTCCCTGGGGGGGCCCCGTGCTACCGATGATTGTGTCGGACACACAGTCCCAGGTTCTCACAAACTGTGGCTGGTTAGTGAGGTAGTCCAGGATCCATGATGACAGGTGCTGGTCCACCCCTGCGCACAACAGCTTGTCCTTCAGGATCATTGGTTGGATGGTGTTGAAAGCACCGGAGAAGTCAAAGAACATGATCCTCACCGCATTCCCGGGCTTCTCCAGGTGGGACAGAGAACGGTGAAGGAGGAAGATCACCGCATCCTCCACCCCAGTGCCATGCTGGTAGGCGAACTGGAGTGGATCCATTGCAGGTCCCACCAGGGGGCGGAGGTGAGCAAGGAGCAGTCTCTCCAGGGTCTTCATCATGTGGGACGTCAGGGCCACTGGTCTGTAGCTGTTCAGGTCTTTGGGGCGGGAAGTCTTTGGTACAGGTACCACACAAGATGTTTTCCACAACTGTGGTACCCTCCCCAGCTTCAGGCTCAGGTTGAAGATGACCTGCACAATCCCAGAACGGGATTTATATGTATCTTTGTCAAATATTAAAATTTGTTTGATGATTTGAAACATTCAAGTATGACAAATATACAGAAATATAAGAAATCTGGAAGGGAGTGTAGTGGATTTATGGGTTTTATAGGTATTTTATTGTTGGAACAAGTATTAATGTAAATATGAATGTGAGTAGGGGTGAAAATTTGTTTTCATTTATCAGTACTTTAGCTCGTTGGGGCACCAGTTGAAAAGGACAATTTTGTTAACAATTCTTTATTTGTGCCAATTATGAATCAGTCTAAAAAAAAAAACAACCCTTGTGAGTTCTTGTCTGCTGATAATCAAGAAGGTGGACATGAAATCAAACAATAACTCCCATATGTCTTTCAGTGGTTTAATAAGAAATGTCAGAATGGTTAACACATTTGGATAACTTCAAAACAGAGAATTCAACATGTATCATAAGCATCATAGACTGAGTTATGGAGTATCACATGTGAATCAAACATTTGTGGAACCAAAGAATCCTAGTTTAACTTGTCAGTATACTGGAAATTGGAAAGCCATAAAATAGCATTGGTTAAGAAAAGTGGGTGCAATTTTATGAAGAAAATGATTAAACTATTTATAAAAATGGAAAATTGGTGTTAGTTTGAAAAAGAACGTAAATTAATGAAAGGACAAAATGCATTTTGAAATTCTGGTGGGGGTTTGCATGAAATTAAGTTTAAAGAACTTATACCAGGAATATTCTGAAGAATTAAGTTTAAATTAAACAACAGGCCGTCAGCCAAGCAGAATCATTGTGTCCCAGTAGGTAGCAGGCGGTCCACTGGATTCTGTTTCAACTGGACCAGTGCGCGTTCTGTTGGAATACTGGCAGACAGGCTCCTTACCACGGTTATGGCCTACTCCTGAGATCACAAAAGGATGATTCTTCAGCAGGCTGGCTGCGGTCTTCTCTTATGCACTGAAGAAGGAATCGGTTTATTGTACAAAGTCCCATCAGAAATTCAAACTGAGGCAAAAACGCATCACAAATCTGTTTCTTCTGATGTTGGTGGTTTAAATGAGTTGGTTTAAGCTTAAAAAAAAATCAAACTAAATCTTCTTACACGGTAATTTAAAGAAAAAGATTAAAATAAGAAAATGTGAACTTCAAAGAAAAGAATTTTTTTTTTTTCACAGAGCATGACAGGCTCTGGGCCTTACTTGGAAGATAAAAAAAAATAGAAGAGCAGAGATATCTGCTCCTTACAGCTTGACCAACGCCCCAGAAACTGAACAAAGGGAAGATTTTTTTGGGGGGATGTGGCAGAATTTCACTGATTTTCATGAAACCTGAGCTGGCCCAATTACATTCCTTCTTTTTACAGCAGAAGTCATAAACTTGACCTAAAAAAGGAAATGCAAGGGAGCCTGGAGCTCTATTGGTCAGTTAAAGTCCAGCTATGGTCTCCCAAAGAGCAGAGAGAGAGAAGGGGGAGAGATATTTGATATGAGAAGTGAGACCCCCCTTAAGACACATATGGTGCTGGATAAAGCAGAAATTCCTTAAACGTTAGTGACTAAGATATTCTACTCAATAATAAGGGAACATACAATGTCTCTACATTGTAACTGTAATTAATTTGTGATAGTAAGCATGCAAAAATTAATTTCTTACTGAAAATAAAGCAACACATATTAACCCCTTGCACTCTGGTCAGTTTCCCTCAAAACGCCTAAAAATAACATACCCAAAGTAAATCAAAAGCTGTTCTTCAACCCTTTGCAGCATCTTCATGGGGTTGGTCTCATTTAAAAGAAAACACTTTGAATTTTTTGGCAAAACAGTCATAATCTCTCTAAGTGCTCCTGCCACTGAGTAACAGTCATCTAAACATACTGAATCTGAAGAAAATAAAGTTCGCCTGGGTGTTTTTTAGATACAAATGCTTGCAAATAACACACAGCTGTCAGATACTGGCTGGAAAATGCAACAGAAATGTAGAACCAAGTGTTATCAAGCTGAGGTCAAAATTTTGTAACAATACCACAAAAAAATGAATATATTACACAGCTTTTTTCTCAGGCTGTTCCCAGGCGTTTTTGAACTGTGCCAAATTGTGCCAAATGGCACAGTTTGGAAAAATGTCTATAACTTTTGAATGCTTAAACATAGAAGCTTCATCTTGGGCCCTAATGTAAGGTGACACTCAGGGCTGTGTGTGTGTGTGTGTGTGGGTGGGTGGGTGGGTTGTTTATTCATTCATGAATGAATGAATGAACAAACAAGCCCCCCACACACAAAGAAGCATGCCACGTAAAAAATGTGTGGCCTTTTTTTACAAGAAAAAATAACCTACAGTGCAATAAAAATTATACTAAAATATCTGCAATGTAGAGGATAACAACTCCCCCCCCCCCCCGCTACAGAGGAGCTCGGTGCACAAAAAACGGTCCGTCAACTGTCCATCATGTGGCCATGACGCACCGTTGTAATTACCGATGGGTCAAAAGTCATTTTTATTACTATTTTCATTGATAAAGAATAATTTAGCTTATAACACTTACCTGTCCACAACAGCAGTGTCGTTGGCGAACATCTGTTCCTCATTGTCAGACGAACATGAAGCTAGTCCGCTTGTTACGGACTCGTGGTTTTTTACGGACTCGTGATTGTGGTTTTGGCGAACGATTTTTCAAAACAAATAAGAACAGTAGTAATAAAAAAAAGACTGGCTAACGCTACTGTTACACACAGGTCTCAATGTGTGTCACCCAGCGGCTTAGACAAAACAGATTTTACGCACGGGACGCACGCGTTTCAATCATCAAACTTCTCTGCTTCAACTGGCTCGTTGTATTCACAGTCGTTGGTAGGCAGGTCCTTCTTGCTAGGTTTTCAGTCATTGGTTCTTCAAGGTTTCAGAAACCCAATTCAAGGCTCTTATTAGTCGAATGAGAGGTCAATCAAATCTAAACCAATCAAAACACTCCTTTGGCTTTCTGTTCGCGGCTGTGTCTGTACTGGAAGAATGGAAATGCAGCTTTTTTTTTTTCAGTGCGCACTGAGATGCACAGTGCGCACTGAGACGCACAAGGATGCAGAGACATGACCGCCCGCAGTATCCCGGAGTGCAAGAGGTTAAATTATATCAATAAAAACATTTCACCACAGTGGTCCAGCCCAAGAGTTCAACCATGTCTTCAGTAGTAGATACAGTCTTGGGAGAAAGAATATTAATTAATTTGTCCATAATGCATAAATTCCACTCCAAAGAGAAAAAAAATTAAATATTCCTGATTTGTCCACTAGATGGCACTGTGAAACTGTTTGGTTGTTTACTGGAGAATCTTGACTCCCAAGTCTGGATTATCTCAACCATAAATCTGTCAATTTGAAACATTCCTTTCCCAAAGAGCAGAAAAGGGAGAATGACTAAGTCCTGGAGAGGAGATTTTCTTCCACTTTATGGCCAATGGATAGTGTTACAGCTCTGGTCCTTGGGCGATAGAAGCAGCTCATGACCAGACTTTTGAGTTGAAACAATTTTTCTTCAGCAAAGAATGATTCTATAGATTGGAACCCAAGGTCAACGCTACAGGGGCAAATACCCTTTTTTTTACAGAATTGTAGCATTATGATGTCTTGTTTTTAGGTTTAGGCTCATTGATATTTTTAGAGCCAGAAAAGATCATTTTTCAGTGTAAGGATGAAGTGCCAAACGCTACAATAATGCTATCTTCTTAAACCAAGTTTCATTAATAAACTGTTTTCACTGCATACGCAAAGAAACTTGGACATTATTCTTTCCACACTAAAATTGGTCATAATTGCTTTGTAGAAAATGTGTGATTTTGTAACAGGGTGAAGCTGTTTCTCTGGTTTTCAGAGCCAAGATTTAAAGGATTATCAGACTTACAGTATTTTTCTGCAGGGGTGTTTTTCATGCATGGGATTGTGCTGCTTCTGAATATCACACGCTTTTGAGTGAACCTCCAGAAATGATTGACAGCTTTCCTAGGGCACATACAGCCTTCTACAGCCATGCAAACGTGGAGCTGCATGCATTTGACAGGATGACATCTGTACTTGAAGGCAGGTGCCCCCAGATTTAGGAACACATCCAACATGGCAGCTTGGCAGAAATCTTTCTCGATATCTTAGCACAATAAAACAGCAAAAAGTGTTTCTGAAAAGATTTGTGGTGGAAAAAAGACTTTTTAGTTGCTGTATCTGTTTTTGGGAACAATCTTTAAATGTTTTGTGCAAGTTCTCTGTAGCTAAGGCAACTCGTTTGCATAAAGTCACGCTATACCACTACAAGAAGGCTTTGCAAAATGTTTTACATAGATAATAAGCAGGGAAATCCTTTGAGATCCAGTGGGGACATACCATTATGCTCTCACGATAAGCACAGGCATAGAATGGAAGTTCCAGTACCGCTGCTCCTTGTATTGATGACTGCTATATATAACCATACCTACATGGTGCCAAAAGACTTCCAAAAACACATACAATTAACTGTTACCAGTTGTTCAATGATATACACAATATGTAGTTCTCTCTTTGTCAGATGTGCAGTATTTAAAATGCTCCAAAAGATCCCAGTAGCCTAACACAAACACAGTGAAGATTCTCAGTCTTTTATTCAGATTAGTCACACTTTTGGTGCTATCAAGATTATAATGATTAGTGAGATAACTTTAATCTTGAAATGCTTGAAAACCAGCTACTCGAGTTGCTAAAAAGTAAATGTATTAAAATGGAAAGAAAAAACAACAACTGGCAAGAGCAATGAAGTGGACTCCCAAGAAACCAAGGGTGGAGAAATCAATACAAAAACTGTGAAATGGAACTGCGTGAGTGAGATATGGACAAACAGGGGACAAGAGGAGGGAGGCAGCTGTTGTGAATTTGAAAGATAAGAAATGGGGTCCAGCACACAGGAGGAGTGTTCAAATAAATGATGAAAAGGACAAACTAATTCCAGTGTTCGGGGAGTTCAACACAATTGACGTGCTCGCTGTCTTTCTCTGTGTCGGTGCCAGTGTTTACAGCAGTTAAGCAGGATTTGCAGAGTAATTCTACTATTATTAGCGAGCATGTCAGCTAATGCTGCAGCTAGAAGGTCAGAATGATGTGTGGACACTGTCTGATGATTTGCTGTCTTATTTTTTGTTTGTTTGATTTTTAAAGGGATTGCATAGATGTTGGGAACCAGAAGGGATTTTTTTCAGTGATGGATCTGCTTTTTGCATTCGAAGTTCAAGATGTAACAGTACAATATAGACGATTCTTTGCCTTCGCCACCATGCAGACATAGTGTTTTCACAGCTGTAGCAAAGAGGAAGGTTTTGCATGTTTTTCGTTCTGAAACTGGACTTCCCCTTTCATTTGCATAGAATGGCCTATTCTTGGAAGTCTGGACAAAGCCTTCTGCTGATGGTAAGGCCATGTAATAATCAAAAGCTGCTCTTCCACCTAGTGGTGGAAAAGCCATGGTACATCAGACCCTTACAGCGTTACAAACCAAGTCTCGTAATAGAGATGAGTGGAGAAGTGGAGGCTGAGAGGGTGCAAGTGTGGGGCCACAGGAAGAGATGGAGGTGAGAAAAGAGGAGGAGGGGAGCTGGAGGAGAGAAGAAAGAAGTATCACGTGTTGCAGTGTCTTTGAAGCCAACTGTACTCTCTGATGGGTATATTTGCATATATTCAGAAGGAAAAAATAGCCTGTCAGTGTTGTTTATATCCCAGATGGAAACAGAATTAAGGTTGAACATATACAGCATCTGGGAGTAAATAGAGCTGCATTTCAGATGCTACATGTAGCTGTGTGATCGACATAAAACCTCGCTTTTTCTCACACACACACACACACACTCAGGCTCACAATCAACTAATTATTCCTGCAGGTATCCAGGCTCTGCATTTGTTTGATTGCTGTGTGTGCATGTGTGTTTCCGAGACTTTGTACTCACCCCCTCATCCCTTTCAGTTATGTAGGTTACCTCTTGTATTGGATCCTATTATGTGTCAGGACACCGCCTGACTTACACAGGATTAGATGCATTCCCTGATGAATTTAGACTCATAATTGAGGTCTCGGGCTCCATAATTGCTCTAAATTAATCATTATTCATCAGTGCCCTCACCTAGTCTTCTTTCTCACCTAGTGTACCAGTGTTTAACCTCCAGGTCAGGGGTATCTAATCTCTCATTTTGTGCTATTTTTGGAAAAAATAAATCTGCAGGCACAAAAAAACTTGAGCCTTAAAGTTAAAGTTAACATAGTTGAGTTACAAGTTTAAATTAGCCTGTTAGTGCTTGTTATAGGTGATTGTGCACACTGGCCGAGCAGCTGCTGATGGCGCTGAGGTCGCGCTTCAACAACGCCGGTGAGTACCAGGAGGACAGCAGGGAGACGAGCCGCAAGTGGTTGGAGCAGATCTCTGTCATCGGGGTTCTGATGCACTTTCAGTCCACGCTGGCGCCACATGTGAAGGAGGAGCGCACCATGCTGGAGGACACCAAGGCTGCCCTGTTGGACCTGGACAAAGTCACTGTGTTCTTCAGGCAACTGGATGACGAGTATCTAGTGGCAAACACGCCGGTGTGGTACCAGGTGGAAGGCAGCAGACACGCCCTGAGGGTCACCCTGTTCCTGGACAGCTGTCACTTCAGCGAGCTGCCCAGCAGGCTGCAGAATGGAGGAAGTCTGAAGATCCACACCGTCCTCTTCACCAGAGCTCTGGAGCGTCCAGACGGCGTCTGTCCTCAGGACCTGTCCTCCATGGAGGAGTTCCAGCAGCGCACCAACGCCGTGTCCCTGGAGAAGGTGAAGGTGTACTACCGCAGACTCAGGGCCTTCTACCTGGAGAAGTCCAACCTCCCCACTGACTCCAACACCACGGCCATGAAGATAGACCAGCTGCTGCGTCCTCTCAACACTCTGGACGACCTGTGCAGACTGATGCAGTCCTATGTCAACGTCCGCCCCGCTGCCCAGGGCCACCCATCGGGCGTCAGCGTGCTGTGTGTGTCCTCGGAGCTGTGCAATCGCCTGGGGGCCTGCCACGTCACCCTGTGTGGCACCGGCATGCAGAGGTGTACCTTGACCGTGACCCTGGAGCAGGCCATGATCCTGGCCCGGAACCATGGCTTGATGCCACGCTGCATCATGCAGACCATGGACATCATGAGGAAACAGGGAGCACGGGTGGAGCTCTCTGCCAAGAACCTGAAGGTGATGGACCAGATGCCTTCAGCAGCTCCAAGGCTCTACAAGCTGTGTCTGCCGCCTTCAGATGGAGACCTGTAGGAGCGCTGGGGGAGGGTGGAGCAACAGACACCACCATTAACAACCCAAGGATCATTCCAGCATGGACGCCGCGAGAGTCTTCGCCATGACTGAAACTGATACGACTTCTGACGACCAGTGCAGAGTATCTGATGATGGAGGAGAAGGAATTGTAGAGATGTTACTGCTCGTGTTATTAACTGGAATTAACCAAACTACCTGTAACCCAGATCATTTCGCCTTGGACTGCAAGCTCTGCCTCAGCATGGGATGGCATCCCCCAGGGCTCCATGCTGGGAACCCCTTGGTTTTAGCTGCAGGGAAGTCCCAGAACAGACTTTGGAAATTTGATTTTGGAAATAGGAAGTGACGGGAATGATAAAGATGGCAGCGGGGGGGGGGGGCAGTTGCATGTGCAATTACTGTAGGTGTAGTGTGAGTACTGTATTACTGCACTATATGAAGGATAGCTATTTATTGTGTCCAGAAGGAGTTTTTATTCTTGTTTGTATTTTTTAATGGCTCACTTACTCGTATCAGGTATTAGAGTCTAAAAACATTCCAGTACTGAACAGTATTTAAAGGACCAATGGCTTGCCGTCGTAAACTGCTCCTGTTTTTGTTTTTTTTTGTTTTTTTAATTTAAGTGCGGGGATCTCAGCGATGTCAGGAAGTGTTGGTCTTCAGGGAGCGAAAAGGGACAAGGTGGAGTCGAGCTAGCTATAATCAGGAGTTTGGATGGCGGAAGCTAAAATCAAACTATAAGATAAATTATTAATATATTAATGCTAGTGGAGAGTTTTTAGCACATTTTTTAAAATTGACTTTTGTGTTGTTTGTTGAAAGAAGTGCACCGATTGGTCCATTCAGTGTTAGCAGAAGAAAAGTGTACTGTAACAAAAAGAGACTGTAGCATCAGTTTACTCTATTTTTTTTGTGTACATACAGATGTTAACGGCATCAACAGATGGGAGATGAGATTCATTTTACATTATTGCTATAAATTAAATCTTATTTTTTATGGGAATAATATAGATTATAAAGTGGGGTTTTTGCAATTGTGCATTTGAAGAGAAGCTGTGTAACCTCACTGACGACACGTTGACAACTGTTAAAGATGGCTGACATTGAGGAAGCGTGGTCTGGTTTGAACTGAGCGGCGTCGCTCTGCTGTAGCATGACTAGCTTACGACAGACGTCCAGTTTAATTATCGTTTCAGTGTAAATTCACTAGGCCTCTAAGGATAATTAATATATCAACTTATCATATGAAAATTATTTTTTACACTTGTACAAAATGAGGAGGAAGAATATGAAGGCAGCTCATTTCAGTGTAAACAGCATTATATCATAAGTTCATTTTTTAAAATTATACTTAACACACTGATTTATCGAGGTAATTTTTATAACGTTTGTATACCACTGTTAATAGTCTCTCGGCGCCACACCAGTCGGCTGCCTTTTGCAACAGCGGCTCGATTCCGAGTTTTTTTTCCCCTTCCTCTCTCTTTTGATGCTCTGAGTGTTGCTATCCCTGTGCTGTTGCAATCCTGGAATTTCCCCGTTGTGGGACTAATAAAGGCTTATCTTATCTTATCTTATCTTATTGTTTTCCTCTTAAATACCCATTTTCTCTACTAACTCTGAAGATGCCTCTCTTAAATTTGTGACTTTTTTTGTAATTTTGCTGCTTTTTTTGACAAGTTGTGGGTCTTTTCTGTCTCTTTAAAGCTCATGCTGATGACATTTTCATGAAAAAAAATTATAAAAATAATACATCCACAAAATGTTTAGAAAGGTCCAGAATAGAATTCTATATTTTCTTGAAAATAATTTGTAGTTATGAAGTAATTATTTTTAAAAACCTTTATAAGGGTCCAGAAAGATCATATACAATATTTACATGTCAGCAGTTGACTGATGAGAACTACAGCAGCCAGTAAAGATCTGAAAGTACAGGGTTGCCCAATACTGTGGCTGTTAGATATTTGTCTCAATCTGGCATCCAGTACAATACAATACTAAACAGGTGCATATAAAAAATTAGAATATCATGAACATTTTCATTAGTTTTTCATAATTTACAAACCCAATTCCAGTGATGGGCAGTGCGGTGGCGGAGTGGTTAGCACTGCGGCAGCACAGTAACTCACCCTTGGCCGGGGGATCCTGGGCTCAATCCCAGCCCCCGACCAACAGTGATCTGTGTGGAGTTTGCATGTTCTTCCCGTGTCTGTGTGGGTTTACTCCGGGATTTCTCCGGTTTCCTTCCACATGCCAAAAACATGCAAGTTAGGTTAATTGGCATCAAAACTGGGGATTCCAAATTGTCCTTAGGTATGAATGTGAGAGTGAATAGTTGTCTGTCTCTCTGTGTTGGCCCTGCGATGGACTGGTGATCTGTCCAGGGTTTAACCTGCCTCTCGTCCTAAGATGCTGGGATAGGCTCCAGCCCCCCCGCGACCCGAAAAGGATTAAGCGGAAGAAGATGGATGGAATTCCAGTGATGTTGGGATGTTGTGTAAAATGTAAATAAAAACAGAATACAGTGCTTTGCAAATCCATGTCAACCCATATTCAGTTTTGAATTCAGTAATGAATGCACTGCAAAGACAAGATATTTAGGAGCAGATTTACTAAGGCAGTGCAAATTAGCGAGTGCGCAATTTAGACAGAGTGCCTTAGGGAGTGGCCAACTTTTGCCAGTGATCTACTAACAACATGCAAAATTATGAACACAGACGCAGTCACTTTATTTCAGTAATGACCACCCATCCGCCAAGAGCACCATAAAATTGCACACAGGTACACCTGAGGAAGCAAGTCATCAACACAGGCACAGCCAGTTCAGAGGAGCATAATATATAAAGCTTTTTTAAAGTTTTTGTTTAAGCACAAACCCCACTAAAATAGTTTATTTTTGCTCATTATATTTCAAAATTTAGATTTTCATTTAACATGGCAGACTTTTTTGTTTAATATGCATAAATGAAGCATTTGTATCAAATTTTAAAAAGCACTACTCATGAATAAATTGATTATTTAACCAACATGTTTAATTTATTAGCACTAGAACCATCAAGATGGTCTGATGGAGACTCTGGGGTTTTATTATGTGAATAACTTTGTTTTAACAAAATCTACAGGTCTCCCAGTTCACAACTTTTTATAAATGCCATTGAGTTACAGTGTTGCAATTTCGGAGGACGTTCTATGGATCTGTGCACTCTTTTTGTTAATAATCTCATTGTTGTTTTCCTCCTATACTGTGTATCCTGAGCTGGGAGAGAAAAATAGACAGAAGAGGGAACTGAATTACTGTTTTATGCACAACAAAAAGAAATACTGTAAACATAGAAATATGGATAGAGGGAAAAAAACGAAGAAAATTGGCAATGTGGAAGATTTTACTTGAAGAGTGAGGGGGAGCTGATAGGAAAACTCCAGATCCCAGTCTAGCCACCGCACAAAAGAAAAAGAGTCATTATCAGCTGACACCATCTGTATGTCCACTGCGGGTAAAGGGCTCCATGATGTCCAGTTCAGCATAACACCGATCTCTGTGAGACCGTTGCTATTCATATAATCTGTTCTTCTGTCATGCCAAATAAAGTCACAGGCAGAGAGAAGCTTCTGCCATGCGCCCTCAGTGCTCGCCGGTGTCTTCTCCTGGCACCAATGAGCGCTATCATGTCAGGCACAGATGAGTTAAGACAAGCTTTTTTGGGACGTTAAATCCTGGCGCAATTGGCAGACTGACAACCGCAAACCTTAATAAATCACCTTGCACCAGTCATTTAAATACTCCCCTCCCTCAAATTTGTGCATTGACATGACAATTCCCACAAATACATATGCAATGAGGCCAGGTGCAAAATTAACATAGTCCACGTCTTTCCACCAATAATTCTGCCCTGTGTTTCGTTACCTTGTATTCATACATGTGTAATGACAATAAAGTTGAATCTAATCTAATCTAATCTAATTAGTAAATCTCAACAGTAGTTTTTTAACACCAAACAGGGTTTTGCAATGGCACAGCACGTTAGTAAATCTGCCCCTTAATGTTCAAACTGATAAACTTTATTGTTTTGTTACAAATATTCACTGATTTTGAATTTGATGTCTGCAACATGTTCCAAAAATCTGGGACTGTCATGAACTCCTCAGTTGAGACAAGGGAGGACGCCAAGTGCAGACGGTAAGTTTGCACGTTTTATTACCAAAGGAGAACAAGAACCCAAAATACAAAAACTTACAAGAGACGTCGGGGAATACACAGACGAGGGAAGACACATCTGGATGCAAGTGTCACTGCAGCGGACTGCTTAAATAGTGCTGTGTAGATGGTAAACAGGTGTGAGTGCATGAGCGAAAACGTAATCAGATAGGTAACAGCTGTGCAACCCGCAAGACAGTTTGACAGTGGAGGCTGCACAGCACTGTCCAAACAAAAGTACAGACCAGAACTAAATAATACAACTCCGGGACTTCCGGTTATGGCGGCAACGTAGGAAGACGTGTTTCACACTGCTCTGCTCCTAAAAATAAAAAAAATTACTAAAACTCTCTTAATTGGAACAAAAACCCATCCCAGCGTTTAGGCACAGATATGGTAAAGACCAAGGCTGGGAAATTAGGTGGAGGAAAAAGTAATTCGACAAAACAACCCAAGCTAACAGACTTCCACGCTCGAGGCGAAACGGAAAAAAATCCAGAGACGATGGCGGAGGATGGAGCCAGCGGCAGAGCGGGAACTGCTGAAGAGGGGACAAACACAGTGCTCACTGCCATCAACTCCATGAGAACAGAGTTTTCGTCTAAATTTGATGGGATTATAGCAGCGATAGAAGGAATGAGAAAGGAAATAAGCAACTGTATGGAACGAGTATCGCAGGCGGAGCTCCGAATTTCAAGCACTGAAGATGACGTCACCAGCCTACAATCAAAGTTGCAAACACTGGAATTAAAATGGAAACGTCTGGAAGATAATGTCCTGAACTTGGAATCCTGCTCGCGACGGAATAATTTGAGGCTGGTGGACCTCCCGGAGGGAGCGGAGGGACGGGACTCATGTTCCTTTTTGGAAAAGTGGATTCCAGAAGCGCTGAACAACGCGGACCTGCAGTCATCGGTTGTCTTAGAGAGCGCTCACCGAATCGGCCCACCGAGAGATAATAAGACACCACCGAGGATGCTGATTATGAAGTTCCTCAACTACAGAGACAAGATGACAGTCACCAACGCGGCGCGAGCTAAAGGGGAAATCAAATACCAGGATCAACAGGTGCAGTTCTACCCAGATTTGGCCACAGGAATTCAACAATTAAGGAGGCAATTCGACCCCGCCTGCAAAGAGCTGAGCAACCTCAGGATTTGTCACGGAGTGATTCATCCGGCAAGACTGCTGGTCACATATAAGGAGAGAACCCACATCTTTAAGACCCGTCAAGAGGCGCAGGAGCTCATTAAGCAGATCCAAAAGGAAACTGGTGGGAGCTAAACATGAACATGACAAAGGTAGAACATTTAAGCATTTGTACAGGCATCTGATTGATCTGAAACATATAACATGTCTACAAAATACAGACTGTATTAAAAAAAAAAAGCTATGATGTACAAAGTTGCTATAAAACTTTGAAGTTATGTTGAAAAAACTACAGAAGAGAGTTAATGTCATGTCATAAAAATAGTAGAGTCAGGGTGATTGAGAGGAGAAAGAGAGAGTGGTTTGACTGATCCTTGCAGGTGTGGAACAGTCACTAGCTATAACGGAAGACGGAATTTTTTTGATTTTGGGGGGATTACCACGAATGTGGGGAAGGGGAATTTGTTTCTGTTTTTGTTTGGTTTGTAGGATGAATGTTCTATCATCGATGTTTTTGCTTCTCTGTATGAGCAAGTTCATATTGCAAGGTAATCTTAAACTCCTTATTGATCATAGATCAAAGCGTTAATCTTAATTTAACTTCATGGAATTGCAGAGGTCTACAAAATCTAAAAAAACTTAAACAAGTTATGAATAAAATAAAAGACATAGATTCAAAAATTGTATTTTTACAAGAAACTCATCTAATAGAGGAGGATGTAAAAAGAATTAGGAGAAGATGGCAAGGTAACGTGTTCACCTCATCATTTTCATCCCGAGCCAGGGGAGTTATGATTCTCATACACAAAACAGTCCCATTTCAAGTGAAAAATGTAATTGGAGACAAATTAGGAAGATATCTAATCATCCAAGGATCTCTGTTATTAGACAATATAAATCTGGTGAACTTATATGGCCCCAGTAGTGATGATCAAAACTTCTTTGTTAATTTATTCCTCACTTTATCATCACTTACAGGGCAACATATAATAGCAGGGGATTTTAATTGTACATTGAATCCCAGTATAGACAGATCAACAGGACTGGACTGTACGCACAATGGATGTAGGATCACTATTAATCATTTTATGAAAGAACTGAGATTGCTAGATATATGGAGAGAAATGAAACCACAAATCAAAGCCAATTCTTGTTATTCTAATACCTATAAGACATTCTCACATATTGACTACTTTTTGATCTCTACAGAATTAAGGTCCAAGATTCAAAACTGTTTCTATGATAACATTGTGATCTCTGATCATGCACCCTGCTGTCTAATATATGTAGATAAGAAATTGACAAAGGATCCAGGTAGGTGGCATTTTCAGCATAAATGGCTTCAGGATGAGGAATTTGTTAAGTACATAGAAAAACAGATGAGTTCTTTGATATTAATACTACACAAACAACGGCATGTATAAAGTGGGAGGCTTTCAAAGCTTTTATTAGGGGGCATATTATTAGTTATACAGGTTCAAAATCTAAGAAGACTCGAGAGGAGAGAGTCCAATTGGAACGTAAAATAAAAATTCTTCAAGAAAAGGTGTATGCAGGAAGTAACCCACAGTTAGAGAACGAATTACTGATTCTGAGAGCTGAATATGATAAAAAAAAAATCAGCGAATAGAGCTGCCTCGAGTCTTCTAAGATTGAAGCAAACTTTTTATGAACAAGGTGAAAAATCAGGAAAATTATTGGCATGGCAGATTAAACAATTAGAATTTAAAACACCAATTACCAGTATTATAAGTAACGGACAGGTAGTTATAGATCCTTTAGAAATTAATCGTGCCTTTAGAGATTATTATGAAAAACTATATGATACAAAAATTGGAACTGACTTAACAAAACTAAATGGGTTTTTGAGTGGATTATCTATACCGTGTATTCCAAATGAAAACAGGGAGATACTGGAGTCTAAAATTAGTCAAGAAGAAGTTGGGCAAGCCATTGATAATATGAAATCAGGAAAAAGAACAGGACCAGATGGTCTTCCAGTTGACCTCTATAAAAAATTTAAGAATAAATTAATAAAACCACTTTTGGAAATGGTTTTAGAAGCATTTCAAAATGGTAATTTACCACCATACATGAATAATGCCTTAATTATACCGTTGCCAAAACCAGGTAAACCCCCTAATAAATGTGAAAACATGAGACCAATAAGCCTATTAAATGCTGATCTTAAAATAATCTGTAAAATTTTAGCAAGACGACTACAAGAAATATTACCAAATATTATTAACCAAGATCAGAATGGCTTTATAATGGGAAGACAAGGCTTCCATAATGTAAGAAGACTATTTAATATTATTTATTCCAATAAAGAAGCACTGGATACAGCTCTCCTATCATTGGATGCCGAAAAGGCCTTTGATAGGGTTGAATGACCATATCTTTTTGAAGTCCTACAAAGGTTTGGACTTGGAAATAATTTCATAAAATGGGTCCAGTTAATATACAATAATGCTACAGCAGAAATCCTAACAAACAGCAATATCTCAAAATCAATAAAAATCAATAGAGGATGTCAACAAGGCTGTCCACTTTCACCTTTACTGTTTACTATGGCAACTGAACCTTTAGCAATGGCAGTACGTTTACATCCACAAATATATGGAATTAAAGTAGGACCAACAGAACATAAAATCTCCCTGTATGCCGATGACATAATTTTGTTTATGTCGAATTTTAAAAAATCAATTCTGACCTTGTTAAATTTAATAAAGAACTTTGGGGAAATATCAGGATATAAAATAAATAAAACAAAATCTTCAATATTAATGCTAAATGAGACCCAGAGAAATCACCCAGCTCCTGAGGTAAATCAATTCAATGTTGTAAATCAGTTTAAATATTTAGGAATTCAAATTTTGCCTAAGCTAGAATCAGTCGCCAGTGCCAACTATGAAGCCTTAATGACAGATATTAATGAGTTACTTCAGAGATGGATGTCACTACCAATGTCGATGATCGGGAGAATTAATATACTTAAAAGTAATATCCTACCAAAAATACTTTATTTATTTCAAAACATTCCTTTACCACCACCTTCAGATCTATTCTCAAGAATTAAAAAAAAGTTAGTGGAATTTATATGGAACAATAGGAAGGCTAGATTACGTTTGTCCTTACTATATTTACCATTTGATCGTGGAGGTCTGAAATGTCCAAACTTTATGTTGTATTACTGGTCAGCACAGCTGAGGTCTATGACATATTATTTTTCATCAAATGATCCTCCTCACTGGACTGAAATGGAATCATACAATTTACCTTTACCTCTTCCCTTATTCATATACTCAGACTCGGCTAAAAAAATTACAGAAACAAGTTAAAAATCCAATTGTAAAGCACATGATCAAAATATGGTGTGAAACCAAAAAATATTTAAAAGAACCACACTTACTGTCACAATTTAGCCCAGTATGGGGTAATCAATATTTTACACCAGGGAGAGCGGATGCTGTATTTAAAGTATGGAATTTAAAAGGGGGCAGCACGGTGGCGCAGTGGTTAGCACAGTGGCAGCACAGCAAGAAGGTCATGGGATCGATTCCACCCTTGACCATCGTGGGTTCGATCCCACCCCCAGACCATCGGTGACCCTTCTGTGTGGAGTTTGCATGTTCTCCCCGTGTCTGCGTGGGTTTACTCCGGGAACTCCGGTTTCCTCCCACATGCCAAAAACATGCAAGTTAGGTTAATTGGCATCAAAACTGGGGATTCTAAATTGTCCTTAGGTATGGATGTGAGAGTGAATGGTTGTCTGTCTCTCTGTGTTGGCCCTGTGATGGACTGGCGATCTGTCCAGGGTGTACCCTGCCTCTCGCCCAAAGATGCTGGGATAGGCTCCAGCCCCCCCGCGACCCGAAAGGATTAAGCGGTAGAAGATGGATGGATGGATGGAATTTAAAAGGGATTCAAAAGACTCAAGACTTATATTTGTCACGTTCAGATAACATAATGTCTTTTGAAGAACTGAGGATTAAATTCAATCTTAATAGAACACATTTTTTAAAATATCTTCAGCTTAGAAATTTTATTCAATCAAATCAAAATAATGCTCTCACCCGACCTACTTATTCATCCTTGGAAAAAATTTTGACGAAAGATAGTAAGAGAAAGGGTATTATTTCAGAGTTTTATAACTCATTGACACTATTCTCAAGTGAAAACTCACAGAAAAGACTGAATTATTGGAAAGAAGACCTGCAAATTGAAATTTCAGAGGAACAATGGGAAATGGCTTGTGCAGAAGCTCAAACCAAATCAATAAATGTACGTCTTAAACTGATACATTTTAAATGGTTAATGCGGATGTATGTTACACCAGTGGAGTTAAATAGATATAACAAAAACATACCAGATACATGCACAAAATGTATGGAAAGTAAAGGAACCCTATTTCACTGTTTATGGGAATGTAGAAAAATCAGAATGTTTTGGGAAGAGGTGAGGGTAACAATTGAAAAAATAATTTCAGAACAATTCACATTGAATCCTAAACTGTTTTTGTTGGGTCTGTATCCAGAAAAACATAACTTTAATAAGAGTGAAAGAGCATTCATAGACCTCAGTTTGCTTAATGCCAAAAAATGTATTGCACCACTGTGGAAAAAGACTCATAGACCAGATGTGACTCAGTGGTTAAGACAGATGTTAACAAACCTTCCACTAGAAAGAATAACATATATACTGAAATTAAAGGAAAATGTGTTTGAGATTATATGGAGACCTTTCATTGATTATGTAAAGAAATTAAACATAACTTCTGAAGAAGAAGGTGAATGATATGTGTGGACCTTGCAAATTCCAAACTGGTGAATGTATATTATGTATTCTTATGTAATAGATTACCTAGACTAAACAGAGGAGCATTGTTGTTGACTTGCTTTTGTTAATGGTTGTTGTTGTTGTTTTTAGTACATTTTTTTGTTGTTGTTGTTAGTGGGTTTTTTTTTTAATTTTTAAATTACTTTAGTGTTAGTGTTTGACTGTTTGTGCCATGTTTGTAAAAAAAAGGTTCAATAAAAAATATTGTGGAAAAAAAATACATCTCCAAAAATAAACATGAAATACAACAGATCCAGATAAATAAGAAAACAAGGAAACAAGAAAAAAGACTTAACTCCAACTGGAGACTGGGCATGGCCCCACCTGTGTCCAGGATCATGACAGGGACAGGGGAAAGAAAAGACTGAGAAAGTTGAGGAATACTCAAAAACACCTTTTTGGAACATTCCAAAGGTTAACAGCTTATTTGCAAACAGGTGAGGGTCATGATTGGGTATAAAATCAGCATCCCCTAAAGGCTCAGTTGTTCACAAGAAAGGATGGGGTGAGGTTCACTACTTCGTGAACAAATGCATTTTCCTAGAAAACTGTCAGATCAGTTCTTTTCCCATGGTTGTGTTTGAGTGTATGGTTGTGTTTGAGTGTGAACTGGTCAGAGAAATATGCAACATGGGTGGCAGTGGCTCAAGGGATAGAGGGGGTTGTTCAATAACTGGAGGGTTGGCTGTTTGACCCCCACCCCCCTTCCCACACCGGTTCAACTAGCCATCCAGTATATTTTTTGCAAGTTGTTTTTTTTTTTTTTTCTGGTAAAACACAAAGAGTTGCTGGTTATGGACAAAAAAAAGCCACATCTGAGTTGAAAACCTAGTCAGCTCTTTTCGTTGGCCCTCGTATAAGACTCCCACCTCCTCTCTTTCTCCTCCAGGTCCTAGATGGGCATCCTGGAATTTGGGCATCTTCATTTGCATCCGTTGTGCTGGCATCCACCGAAACCTGGGGGTCCACATCTCCAAGGTCAAGTCTGTCAACCTGGATCAGTGGACACAGGAGCAGGTCCAGGTCAGAGGCTTTGACTTTTATGACACTGAACATAAAACATACTGTATCATTAATTGTGGTCTGATTACCAGCTTAGGAAAGCTGTAGTTTCTGTTTGTAAGCAATTAAACTAGTATTTTAATTTTTGTCTCTCACATATACTTTATTGTGATTGTTCTTTCTCTTGGTTACTGTATTTATTGTTAGCTCATTCCGGCAAAGCCAACAGAAGACAATGCAATTTTGTGGCATTCGTCTGTCTCTCCATTTGTCCATCCACAATTCATGGTAATCGCTACTCCCCCTTGGCATTTTCCCCGATGGTCACCAAACTCATTCACAATGATCCTCAGGTGGGTCTGCATCCAGGTTGCGTTCAGGGACAAGGTCAAAGATCAGGAGATCTAGGCACTTATGTGATTTCAGAAAAATCACTACTCCTCCATGGCAATTGCCTCAGTGCTCACTAAACTCACACACATTGATCTTTGGGTAA
The DNA here is from genome assembly GCA_020510985.1 of Pholidichthys leucotaenia. NCBI lineage: Eukaryota > Metazoa > Chordata > Actinopteri > Cichliformes > Pholidichthyidae > Pholidichthys > Pholidichthys leucotaenia. The sequence continues at coordinate 152,750,403 of CM035839.1, read as the reverse complement.
GTCATCATACGGGTTGTCAAGGTCAAAGGTCTTGAGATCTGGGTACTTATGTGATTTCAGAAAAATTGATACTCTTCCTAGGCAATTGCCCTAATTCTCAGCAAACTCACAGACAGTGATCCTCCAGTTTGGCTGCATCCAGGTCATTGTCAAAGGCCAGGGGCCACATGTATAAACAGTGCGCACGCACAAATACACGGCATACGCTGATTTTCACGCACACGGTGGTAGGTATAAAAACAAACTTGACATGAGAATCTGTGGGCCGAGCCACAAAGTTTCCACCTGCCGTGAGACGTTGCGGGCTCTCTGCAAAATTCTGTTTGACTCTGTCAGGTGGGTCTGTTAAACTACAAAACAGCTGGAACTCACAAAATGTGTTAATATAATGTTTCCACTTCAGTTAAAATGATTTGTCTAAGAATTAGTGGTTGAAAAGCATGATTATTATTATTACATGATTTATCTCCATAACTTAGCTTATTGAGCGCAGTGAAACCCCGATGAATAATAACTAATTTCCCTCAGATATAGTCATAAGAAAAAATTAGGACACCCTGTATAAGCCTGCGTTTTTTTAACATATTTGGAATATGGATATTTAATATCAATGTTAAAAATACTGGGAGATTCATGTAATACAACTAAACAATTAAAAATGAATTAAAGACTTTTTTCAAATTTTCTGTAAAATGTAATTCTAAACAAATAGTGAGGAATAAATTAGGACACCCCCTATCTTTTTTAGGACACCCCCACATTCATTCCCACTTAAAATGGTTAAAAAAGATGCAAATAAAAACAAAAACAAGGTTAGACATAGATATGTGAACATTAGAACTGAATATTTAAAGGGATGTCCAAATTTTTTCAAGACTGTAACCTGCCTCATTCATCGACCAAAACCAGTGCCACTGTAAAGTGGATCTCGTTTCTGTAAATGTGACATAGAGATAATAAAATTTACCGGAGATTATACACACAAATCCATCTCTCCTGGAAGGAATTTTGTTCGGCAAAATGCGCACTAATTGAGCCCCAGCTCCTGCACAATATGTGCCGAGGCAGCTGGATTGCAGATCCCTGCAGGTCAACCCCGGTGTAACATATGTAAATAGGCTGGTACTAGTAAGATGGCGGCCGGGTTGGACATGGGTGGACCGGGGTGGCTAACTGCCGGTTTCCGGTAGTGACGCCACTCGGAGTATAAAGGAAGTGGGCGGAAGAGGCTCTGCCTCTTTCGTCGTGGAGCCACCTGGCATGCAGGCGAGTGCCATTAGCCTTTGTATATATTTATACAGTTATCCTGAATAAAGCCCTGTTAACTGAGTTCTGCTTCCTCGTCATTCTCATAATTATGGACACGACATTTGTCGACGAGGTAAAAGTGGTAATGGAGTGTTCCATTGCCAGCTTTCAGCCGTTTTTGGAGACCTCGGGTGAGCCGCCCGTACCGTGGCCTCGTCAGTTTGCTGCCTTTACCAATTATCTTGTTGTCTTAAACCTGGGCTAGATGAAGAAGCTCCGAGCATGAGCTGTGTTGGTCCATAATTTGGGAATGGAAGGGCAGAGGATTTTGGAGAACCTTGGAGGTGCTGACAGCTTTGACGAAGTAGTGAAGCTAATGGAGCGGTACTTTAGGGTGCCGGAAAATGTCACCTTGAAGCGCATTCAGTTTCGACAGCGCCGCCAGCAGTTGGGAGAGCCAGTAAGAAGATTTTTGGCGGACCTCCGTGAGCTGGCAAGGGATGTAGATTTGGGGCCCTGGAAGATGAGATGATTCGGGACCAGCTGGCAGAGCACATCTGCTGCCCGGCGGCCCGGTCCAGGTTGTTGACACACCCAGGGGAGTTGACGTTAGCTGAGGCTGTCGAGCTTGCCCAACAGTTCGAGGCAGCAGAGACCATCACAAAAGGCCTTACTTTAGGGGCTTCTCTGGAGAAGAATGAGTCTCGTGCCGAGGCACTGATCATGGACCCTTGTTATGGCGAGTACAGAGAGGAAGATTTTGCCTCCGTGGTCAGGATAAGGTCTGCCCCTGGTACGCCGAAGTGTTATGGGTGTGGGTCCACTGAGCACCGCTATAAGTCCAGGATGTGCCCGGCGAAAGGAAAGTGTTGTGGCAAGTGCGGTGTTTTGAACCATTTTGCCAGGGTGTGCGAAAACTTCGTACGCAGGAGCCATAGGGGTGAACCAGCTGATGCGCAGAAGACTCCAACAGTTGTGCATACCGTCTCCCCAGAGACGACAGGGAGGATCGGCTGCACCGTCACGCTAGATGGCGTCGAGATCCCGCTTTTGGTGGATACTGGAGCAGTGATTTCCGTCCTGAATTTGGAGACCATGGAGAGACTGTTTCCCCACCGGCAGATTAGAAGGCAGTATGAAGAGTATTATGGTTATGGACGGGACAGGTTTGCTATTTTGGGCTAAGTGGAAATGGAGGCCCGGTATTAGGACAGTGTAGCGCCCAGTGTTCGCGTCAATGTTTCAGCATCCGGGGTTAACGTTATGGGTTGCAACCTATTTTACAGTCTTGGGTTCTCCATTGCTAACGTTTTGGGTGAAGAATGGTCTGAATGTAGACTGTGGACTGTGGGGCCGACCTGTTCCAGTCATGGAGGGTGCTGAGGTGTGGGATTCAGACTGGTTGGACAAAGTGACAGAGGGAGACCACACGCTGCGCCACGTGGAGCCGTCTCAGGCTGGACCCGATGCCGTCACGCAGGCTGCCCTGGACAAGGGTGCCAGACGGCGCGCCGGAACCCCCAATGAGGCTCGTGAGGACGAGGCGCCAACACCGGGAGAAAACGGGGCTAGACCACAGAGCGTGGTGATCGTAAAGCGCTCCCAGCGATGGCCAGCCAAGAGAAGACCAATATGAGCCCGCGAGCCGGAGCGATTGGTGACGGAGACCTGTCGCAGGATTGATCTGGATAAAAGGAAGACGGCTCCCTCGAAGACCAAGGTTGATGCTTGAGTACGACGGGATCACAGTCCACGCGAGCAGCAGGACAACCAGAGGCGGTTCCAGGTGGAGCCCGGCTGGTTGGAGGCAGATCGGCGTGGGTCTATTCACGTCTGGAGACACCCGAGGGATCTGCGGCTGCCAGTGGTGGAGAGGAGACGGCGCAGCAGGAGCCCTGAGGTGAAGAAATGGTGACGCCTGGAGAGGGATCCATCCAAGGACTGAGGGTCTTTTTTGGTTTTGTGTGCCTGTTGTGTTTACCTTCGTCCTGTATATGTTGTTTACTATTTGGTGCCCCGGTAGATTTACTTTTAAAAAAAAGAAAAACAAGTGTGAGTGCGGTAGGCATAATGATTTGCGTAGTTGCGAGCCTGAGCTGAGTGCTTGCATGACAATTTGATTGGCCTGTGTGGTGTTATGCCTGTTTTGCACTGAGTTTCAGAGTGTTTTATTTGATTAGTATTTATGTATTAAATTTTGTAGTTAGAGGGGTGGTGGCTCAGTGAGTAATTATGGCAGTGGTGAATTTGAGCCCACCTGGTTTATTTGACCCATTTTAATTGAATGCCCCAACGTTACTTTGTTCTGTGTGCCCAATGTGGGGTGGGAGTTGGGGTGGGGGCCACCAGTAGTATATGTATTGTGGTTTTGTGTGTTATGTGTAGTATAAGACAAGTGTGGGGACTGTTTTGCAGTTAGAGACACGGCCTTATATTATTTCGTTTTGTTGTTCTTACTAGTGGCCAAATAACCCGCTCAGCCATGTAGGGGGCGCTGGTAGTCTACCCGGCCTCCCACCCTTAGTTGTGTGTGTGGATAGGTGTTTATTTATTTTTGTACATATGTTTTTCCTGTTAGTGCGTGAGTCGGGTGACAAATTAGGGTGGGTTATTTGTGTGCCTGACATTTTTTTTAAAGGGGGGGAGAATGTAACATATGTAAAAAGGCTGGTACTAGTAAGATGGCGACCTGGTTGGACGTGGGTGGACCAGGCTGGCTAACTGCCGGTTTCCGGTAGTGACACCACTTGGAGTATTGAAGAAGAGGGCAGAAGAGGCTCTTCCTCTTCTGTCGTGGAGCCACCTGGCATGGCGAGTGCCATAAGCCTTTGTACAGTATATAGTTATACAGTTATCCTGAATAAAGCCCTGTTAACCGAGTTCTGCTTCCTTGTCATTCTCATAATTATGGACACAACACCCGGTAGCTGCAACTGTGACATTTGCTGTATCGGAGTGAAGAGATGTTTCCATAGTCTAAAATATCTGTTTAGAGATTACAATCTTAAAATAAAAGGCTTCTCCCTGGCTGTTGTGCGTAATTTGGATTCCGACACAGATTTGGTTTGTAATTAGTATAAATTCAGCTGAAAGACTGGAGTGGTATTCAGTGGTTTTTATTTACTTATTTTACTCAGTAACATCATGTCTGTCTATGTCATGATCCGGGGCACGGGTGGGCACCGTGCCGTCTCCGGTTTTAGTTAGTCTTTTTCTGTCTGTTTGTTTCATTATTTTCCCGGTTTGCTGTATTTGGTTCCTGTTTTTGCCATTCTGTATTTGTTGTGTTATTATTTACATTTTGGGGTTGCGTTGCTCTTGCGTCATTATGGTTTCTGGTTAGTGTTTTATTTTGACAGCGCTGTGCAGCTCCCAGCTGTCAAACTGGCTCACGGGCTGCACAGCTGTCATTGATTGTAATTCTTTTGGCCACTCATGTTCCACACCCGCTGCCTATTTTGTAAACAGTATTTAAGGGCATGACAACCCATTCTTGTTGTCATGTCGTTGGATGTCCTCAGCTGTACTTTACTCTGTGTGTCGAGCTGCTGTCGAGGAGAACGGGAGAGCTCCGTCCAGGTCAGTGTTTTCCCCTTTTTGCCCGGCGTTCCCAGGCTTCCGCCTGCCTGTTGACGTCGAGCCCCCACTCTCCTCCAGTGCCCTAGCCACCCTTTATTTGTATGGACTAGTGCCTACCTGTGCATCCCCGTAGAAAGCAGGTGTAAGCAAGGGTGTAAGCAAGCACGTCAGCACTCATTCAGTGATGCCTGACTTTGATCTTTGATGGTGTCATAGCGAGTCCTATGATCGTGAGTGATGCAGTCCAAGGACAGATAATTTTTTCACACATAAGGAGTTGTTATACATAGGAACATCATAGGACATCATGCAGACATCATAGGAACATCATAAGCAGTCCAATGATCTTTGGTCGTCACACACACACACACACAGATTTCTTGAATTTATAGAGTGGTAGAGTGATAGTGAGTTTTTGTCTGTCTTTAATAAATATGCAAAACACACAGTGAGCAATTGGTGTCCTTCCACAGCCCTTAAGGGGCAGTTTTTGACAGTCTATGCAGATTACCGAAGGCTTTCTTTAACAGCATTTTTTTTCCATGTGTCATCACCTGCCCAAGTCACACTGTCATTTAGTAGTGATCTGCCTATATATACTGGTCAAAAAAATAAAGGGAACACTTTGAAAACACATCAGATTTTAATGGGAAAAAATAAGCTGGATATCGAAATTGTGGCAGGCTAGTCCAGTTTTCTCAGATTGAAAAGTGTTCCTTTAATCTGAGTAAGCTGGACTAGCCTGCCACAATTTCGATATCCAGCTTATTTTTTCCCATTAAAATCTGATGTGTTTTCAAAGTGTTCCCTTTATTTTTTTGAGCAGTGTATTTTAACTTTAATGCCAGACCATTTTATTTTATTTCAGTCTGAGCCGGCTGCATTAACTGAGGGCTAGGCACAAGCTGTTGCTTCAGCCTACACCCTTTCTGTCCGAAATATGTTCTTTTTCACTTTCACTTTCCTTTTCCTTTTTGTCTTGTTATGATAATGTCAGGAATTTAAAAAAATGAATGAATGAACTGTCATTGTAACTCTCTGTACACCTAGGTTTATTGTTGATTCTGGAGAGTCAGAACAAAATAAAATAATTTTTCTGACCTCCACCTCCATTATCAACACCTCAGCGTCACGCTCCGTTAAGTTATTATTTTTTTTATATTGTGCTTTTCCGCAGGATTGACGATCACTGTTTGACAGAAGAGTGACAGAAGGGGCGTTTTTTCTTCATTTACTTAGTCATTAGTGAGAGGAACCGAGGCAAAGTAAAGAGATTGTGTAGGTGTGCTGACTTTTCACATGAGGTGGGATGTATAAAGAAAAGGAGCGGAAAATCGGGTGTGCGCACATGGTTTATACATCTGAAAATTTTTGTGCGTACGTACTTTTCAAATTGTGTGAGTACGCCATCTTTCAGTATGAAAGCTGCACAATCCTTTCATGAGGCCCCTGGAGATCTGGGATTTATCATTTCATGAAAATCATTACTCCTCCCAGGTAATTGCCCAAATCTTTGGCAAACTTGTGCTCAATGATTCTCAAGTGGGTCTGCATCTAAGCTGTGGTCAAAGTCAAGGTCAAAGGTCACAAGATCTGAGCACTGTTGAGGTGATTTCATCGGGTCAGAATGAAGTGCTTCGTCATTGATGTCTGGTTATTATAACTTTGGATGTGGATGTTAACGTAATGAGCATACCTTATAAAAAAGTTGCTTTCCATGTGAACAAAGTGTTTTTAAACACTTGGTCTCTAATGGCATTTGTGCTGAGTTCAGCCTGATATACGTATATAGATTGGGAGCTTAAAGTAACAGGAGTATAATAGCTCATTTTACTCAGTAGCCCCTAAAGAGGATGATAAAGTTAAAAAAAAAATACTCAAGCCCTGCCAGCCTAGCAGATGTCTGCCATCATTTCAAATGTAGACATTTTTTTCATGTGTTGGTACAACAGGGCACCACATCCCAAAGTGCTGCCGCAGATATTCATTTTATTTTACAATAACATCTTCTTGCGCTGCATCCTTTCTAAAGAAAGTATTGCAGCAAATAGTTAAGCCTCAGTGGAGGTATGTAGTCTCTGAATGTTTGTTTTTGTTTAGAAGTTATTGTCATAGCATTATTTCATTTTATGATTGCATGACAAACAGCAAATTTCACATGGACGACTGGGACTTTGACATCTGAATAATTTCCCAAACAATGGAGCCATTTTCTCGTTAGTATGCATCCCCACTTGTCTGCAACTGACAGACAAGAAAGTCAGCATCATGCTTCAGTGTCATAAATTATTTATGGTCAGCACTTTTCTCTTTCCATTTCTCTGCTTTCAGTGTGAGAATTGTTTTTCTTCCATGACTCCTCCTTTTCAAGAGGACGGCTGCAAATGCAACCACACCTTGGATGCAATAAAAGTTAATGGGACTTGTTTTGGTTTGTCCCCAGTGTGTTCAAGAGTTGGGAAATGCCAAGGCCAAACGTCTGTATGAGGCTTTTTTACCCGAGTGTTTTCAGCGGCCTGAGACAGACCAGGCAGCTGAGATCTTCATCAGGGACAAGTATGATAAGAAGAAGTACATGGATAAGGTCATCAACATTCAGATGCTCAGGGTGAGTCCACACTTGGAAAATGATGATAGCAAAGTCTGTGCTTGAGCCTCCAGCAGAACAAGCTGGAAAACGAGTTGGATGAGATAATGTCTTCATCTACCGTTGAGTAATTTTTAATGTCAATATGATCTGCAAACAAAGCCCACTGTTTTCTCTGTACAGAAGGAAAAGAGTTGTGACAACATCCCCAAGGAGCCAGTTGTATTTGAGAAGATGAAATTGGTAAGTATATTATCCCATGGGTAGACTGGTTGTGTGGTGCATGTCGTGTGATTCTGTTTTCAAGACAAGAATGGATTAGCAGAGTAAGTCAGTGAGCGAACACAGTCTACTCTGTTTAAGACTGCTCAGTTATCTATAGATTGGTGTCCTCACCTACCCATCTATTTGCTGATGCCTCCTTTTTAAGACTTGATTTATTCAGTATTATGGCCATCCATAGCTGATTTTGTTAAACCTAAATTGATCATATTTATAAAAGAGAATCTAGTGCCAAACTACCTGTTTCCTGCTTACCATGTAGTATCCATAAACTCTATGAATACATGGCACAGCAGAGTGGTGGCCTCAAGATGGAACATCCACTCCACAACCAGGAGGTCATGGATTCAAGCCCCAGCTGGGTCATACCAAAGACCATATAAAAATGGTACTTTCTGCCTTCTCTCGCGGTGCTCAGGCTCATAGAATGGATGATGGAAAGTTAGTTACCCAGCCACAGGGGGAGCACAAGCCAGTGTACCACAACAGTGGTCATGTCACTAATGCTGTATATACAGTATGTTTGTAAAGAAGGAAGAGGCATTCTGTCTCACCTATTAGCACTTTGGCATCCAAATGTTCCCTTTTTATGAAGACATCAATTTTCATCAAGCAGAAATAATGGAAAAGTGAAGTTTATTGTAATTCAATCCATACAGCCAAACATGTACAATAGAGGGTATGCGTATGATGTCACCAAACAGAACTCATGGCAGGGTGTATGCAGTAAAACATGAAAATACACACAGTATTCAGTCAGAGCAGTACACAGAATACCTGCTTGCATTATGGAGAGCTAATCTTATCACTCCACTTTGTATTAATTGGCAAAAAATTAAATAAATAAATAATGAAAGGCTCTTAATCAGTTCTTCAATTACCATGTGCTCCCTGGTCTTTACTCATACATCACTGCAGTCAAGTAAATGGTGTGGTATTAACATACCAAGTGAAAAAGGTACCCTATGCGCTGCTGTGACTAAATATTTTGTGAGTTTTGTTTTTCTACATACAAAATAAAGCTGTCACATGTGATTGCCACTCAGTGCTCTATTGCCATGGTAACTGTCAAGAATTCTGTTCCAATGCATCCCCTCTATAGAACAAAAATATGTTTCAGACCCAGCTGGGGCCTGAACCTACCACCTCCCAGCTATGGGGTGAATGTTCTACCACTAGGCCACCACTCCTGGAACAGGAGGATAGGAATTCAGGGACAGGAATTTTAGTTTCCTGTCTTAAACTGTGTTAGAGAATAGGATTTTCTGGATTTAGGCTTGCGTGTTAGCGCTGAGGTGTTGCATTCATTGTATTTGCTTTCTTCTGTTTACAACAGAAAAAAGACATCAGCCCGAAGACAGGTTCTCAGACTGTCACAGACCTGCTTGGATTAGGTATTCTGCTTCGGGCACATTCACAGACACATCATAAATGCATAATACTCTGGACCGGATGACTGCTGAGTTTACAGTGCACTGAAATGTTCGATGGTTATCATAGCCACTGATTATAAAATACAGTGGCAAGAAAAAGTATGTGAACCATTTGGAATTACCTGGTTTTCTGCATTAACTGATCATAAAATGTGATCTCATCTACAGTGAATATAAAAAAGTCTACACACTTCTGTTAAAATGTCAGGTTTTTGTGATGTAAAAAAATGAGACCAAGATATATCATTTCAAAACTTTTTTCCACCATTAATGTGACCTATAACCTGTACAACCCAATTGAAAAACAAACTGAAATCTCTTAAGGGGAAAATAAAAAATAAAAAACTTACAATAACCTGGTTGCATAAATATGCACACCCTTAAACTAATACTTTGTTGCAACACCTTTGGCTATTATTACAGCACTCAGTCTTTTTGGGTAGGAGTCTATCAGCGTGGCACATCTTGATGTGGCAATATTTGCCCACTTTTCTTTGCAAAAACACTCCAAATCTGTCAGATTACAAGGGCATCTCCTGTGCACAGCCCTCTTCAGTCTTCAGATCACCCCACAGATGTTCAATCGGATACAGGTCTGAACTTTGGCTGGACCATTTCAAAACCTTAATCTTCTTCTGATGAAGCCATTCTTTTGTTGATTTGGTTGTGTGCTTTGGGTCATTGTCGTGCTGAAAGATGAAGTTCCTCTTCATCTTCAGCTTTCTAGCAGAAGCCTGAAGGTTTTGTGCCAACACTGATGGGTATTTGGAACTGTTTATAATTCCCTCCACCGTGACTAAGACCCTAGTTCCAGCTGAAGAAAAACAGCCCTAAAGCATGATGGTATCACCACCATGCTTCACTGTATGTATGGTGTTATTTTGGCTATGAGCAAGATTGTGTCTGCGCCAAATATACCTTTTGGAATTATGGCTAAAAAGTTCATCCTTGGTTTCATCAGACCATAACACATTTTCCCACATGTGTTTGGGAGATTTCAAATATGTTTTTGCAAAATGTAGTTGGGCTAGGATGTTTTTCTTTGTAAGAAAAGGCTTCCGTCTTGCCACCCTTCCCCATAGCCCAGACATATGAAGAAGACGGGAGATTGTTGTCACATGTACTAAACAGCCAGTACTTGCCAGAAATTTCTGCATCTCCTTCAATGTTGCTGTTGGCCTCTTGGCAGCCTCCCTGACCAGTTTTCTTCTTTTCTTTTCATCAATTTTGGAGGGACGTCCAGGTCTTGGTAATGTCACGGTTGTGCCATATTTTCTCCACTTGAAGATGACTGTCTTCACTGTGTTCCATGGTATATTTAATGCCTTGGAAATTCTTTTGTATCTTTTGTACTCTTCTCCTGACGGATACCTTTGAACAATGAGATCCCTCTGATGCTTTGGAAGCTCTCTGTGGACCATGGCTTGTGCTGTAAGATGTGACTACAAAAATGTCAGGAAAAACCTACTAGAATGTCATATCTGCTGCTGTCTCTCATTGCAATACTGATCATGTGCAGTCCTATCTGTTACTATCTGCACCTACACTACCGCATTGAACTTGGCACTACAAGTATTACTGCTCTACTTTCTGTATATAAGATTGCTGGGTCTCATCGTTCATCGCTTGTCTTTATTTGCACTATGGGAGGTCTGGGTCTATCTTTTGTTGCCATTTGCACTACCGGTAGCATTACTGTACATAGACTGCTATTGTTGTTTTCCCAGCCTTATTCGTTTTTCTTTTTTGTATTGTGCATATCACTGAAGAGAGAGAGAAACACCATTTCAGTTCTCCTGTATGTCCTGTACGTATAGTAGTATTGACAAATAAAATCTTTGAATCTTGAATCATGAATAGAACAGCTGAACTTTATTTGGGATTAATCAGAGGCACTTTAAATGGTAGCAAGTGTGTATTGACTCCCATTTAACATGAGTTTGGATGTGATTGGTTAATTCTGAACACAGCCACATCCCCAGTTATAACAGGGTGTGCATATTTATGCAACCATGTTATTGTAAGTTTTTTATTTTTTATTTTTCCCCTTAAAAGATTTCATTTTGTTTTTCAATTGGGTTGTACAAGTTATAGGTCACATTAATCGTGGAAAAAGTTTTGAAATGATTTATCTTGGCCTTATTTTTTTACATTACAAAAACCTGGTATACGATAAGATGAGATAAAATTTTTGTTAGTCCCACAATGGGGAAATTCCAGGATTGCAACAGCACAGGGATAGCAACACTCAGAGCAATAATTAAGAAGATACGAAAAATATAAATAAGATCAGTGGATATACATACGTACACATAAATATATATACAAAGTGCGGAGCATTGTGGCAAGATGGAATAAACAGCATCACTGTCTACTTAGTTATCCTACATAGTATGAATATGTACCCATACATATTGTCACCCTCCGTAGCAGCTGATATTGTCCTAGTTGTATACTGGAGGGGACCATTTGTGTAAGTCTGTTGCGTCTTTTGCATTCAATACAATTAGGTCGTCACATTTCTTTTGCTATCTCTGCAAGCAGCCCTGCTTAGGTTATACAGTCTGACAGCCGTAGGTAGGAAGGACCTGCGAAACCTCTCGGTTGCGCACCTAGGATGATGTAGTCTACTGCTAAATGAGCTCCTCAGTGCATTCAATATGTCCTGCATAGGGTGGGACTCGGACTCCAGCAGAGATGACAGTTTAGCCACCATCCTTCTCTCTCCTATCTCCTCCACTGGGTCAAGGCGTTGCCCCAGGACAGAGCTAGCTTTCTTGATCAGTTTGTTCAGTCTCTTCCTATCGGCTGCTGTAATGCCGTTGCCCCAGCAGACCACACCAAAAGTGATGGCTGATGCCACCACTGTGTCGTAGAATGTCTTCAGCAGCGCCCCTTGTACACCAAAAGACCTGAGCCTCCTCAGTAAGAACAGCCTGCGCTGTCCCTTCTTGTAGAGTGCGTTGGTATTGTGTGACCAGTCTAGTTTATTGTTCAGATGAACACCAAGGTACTTGTAGGATGTCACCATCTCAGTGTCTGTTCCCTGTATGTTTACTGGTGCTGTGAGGGGTTGTCCTTGCCTGCGGCAGTCCACCACCAGCTCCTTAGTTTTTCTTGCGTTGATCTGGAGGCAGTTCTGATGGCACCAGTCCACGAAGTCCTGGATAAGTCCTCTGTACTCAGCTTCATCTCTGTTGGAGATGAGGCCGATGATAGCTGAGTGATCAGAGAACTTCTGTAGATGGCAGTGTGTTGTGTTGTGTGAGAAGTCTGCAGTATAAAGGGTGAACAGGAAGGGAGCCAAAACCGTTCCCTGGGGGGCCCCCGTGCTACTGATGATCGTGTCAGACACACAATCTCGGGTTCTCACAAACTGTGGCCGGTTAGTGAGGTAGTCCAGGATCCACGATGACAGGTGCTGGTCCACTCCTGCGCACAGCAGCTTGTCCTCCAGGGTCATTGGTTGAATGGTGTTGAAAGCACTGGAGAAGTCAAAGAACATGATCCTCACCACATTCCCGGGCTTCTCCAGGTGAGACAGAGAACGGTGAAGGAGGAAGATCACTGCATCCTCCACCCCAATGCCATGCTGGTAGGCGAACTGGAGTGGATCCATCGTTGGTCCCACCAGGGGGCAGAGGTGAGCAAGGAGCAGTCTCTCCAGGGTCTTCATCATGTGAGACGTCAGGGCCACTGGTCTGTAGCTGTTCAGATCTTTGGAGTGGGAAGTCTTTGGTACAGGTACCACACAAGATGTTTTCCACAACTGTGGTACCCTCCCCAGCTTCAGGCTCAAGTTAAAGATGTGCTCCACAATCCCACACAGCTGTCTGCACAGGACTTGAGGAGCCTCACGCTGATGCCGTCCGGTCCCGAGGCCTTCCTCACCTTGATCTTCCTCAGCTCCGTCCTCACCTGGGTCTTAGTGAGGGTCAGGTTGGGGGGCTGTGTGCTAGGAGTGGGGGGGTGTTGGTGGCGTGGGGTGTGGACAACAGGTCTCGATGACTTTAGAGGCAGCAGTGGTTGTTGTGCAGTCGGGGGGGAGGGCGATTGGTCAAACCTATTAAAAAACAGGTTCAGATTGTTCGCCCACTCCCTGCCCCCCGTGGCCTGGGGGGAGGTATTCTGGAGCCCAGAGATGGTTTTAAGGTTTCTCCAGACCCCGCCGATGTCGCTCTGTTGCAGCTTGTCCTCCATCTTCTTCCTGAAGCTGTCCTTGCCTTCTCTGATCTTCCTCCTCAGCTCCCTCTGTATGGACTTCAGCATCTCCCTGTTCCCCGACCTGAAGATCCTCTTCTTCTCTCTCAGGAGTGTTTTTATCTCAGGGTTGATCCAGGGTTTGTTGTTCGAGCAACACCATATGGTCTTGGTGGGTACGGTGTTGTCCACACAGAAGCCGATGTAGTCCGTGATGGTGTGAGTGAGGCCATCGATGTCCTCACCATGTGGATCGCAGAGCTGCTCCCAGACAATGATTTCAAAACAGTCCTTTAGCACGTCCATTGCCTCCTCAGACCATAACTTCACCGTGCGCATGACCGGAGGTTGTCTGTGCCGGAAGGAGATGAACCAAGTTGTGATCTGATCTCCCAAGTGGGGGGAGTGGTGATGAGGTGTATGCCTCCTTAGTATTTGCATAAAATAAGTCCAGTGTTTTATTGTCTCTAGTGTGGCATGTGATATACTGGGTGAGCGTGGGTAGAATGGGGGACAGTGAAATATGGTTGAAATCACCTGAGATAAGGAGAAGAGCATCTAGGTGTTCTGTCTGCAGCCTGCCAGTTACTGAGTGGATGACGTCACGCGCTGTCCCAGCGTTCGCCGTTAGATTTGCATAGATAACAATGCAGATCACGTGTGAGTATTCCCTCGGGAGATATGTAGGCTGCATGCTAACAGCTAGCAACTCAATGTCTTTGCTACAGTGCTGTTCGTTAACCGTGATATGTCCCGGTCTGCACCAGTTGTTATTGACATACATTATCACTCCTCCGCCCCTTGTCTTCCCACTGTCTGGTGTCCGGTCTGCCCGTATTGCGTGGAAACCCTCCAGTTCGACGTTAGCATCTGTTGCTAGTTCTCTTAGCCACGTCTCGGTATACAACATCAAGCTAATCTCTCTGAAGATGCTCTCGTAGCGGGAGATAGCCGCTAGCTCATCAGTCTTACTGAGTAGCGATCGAACATTCCCCATAATAACGGATGGAAGGACGGGTCTGTACCTTATATTCCTCGCCCGCCGTCTTACTCCAGCTCGACATCCACGCCGTTTCCGTCTTATTTCTCCCTGTATGTCGAGTTTTTGCGTTAGCATCGTGGGCTGGTTAAGTGCTAACAGCTGGTCTCTGCCTCCTGCAAGAAACAGTGGCTCCGTCTACTGGCTCAGGAGACATTTGGGCGATCTACGTGTTCGGATGGAATAAAGGTGACACTGGATCAGAAAAATTGGCAAGAGAGCCAGATAGTAAATAGAAATAAGCAGAAATTGATCCACTGTTGCAAAAAGGCAGCCTACTCGTGTGGCGCCGGAAGTTATGAGTATTTGAACAGGGATGTGTAGACTTCTTATATTGACTGTACTTCAAAGTCCCAAGTATAAAACAATTATAATATTTGATATCTTTTGTAGACACATCCATTAAACATTTACAATGGTGGTGGTGAAAGGACGTGAACCCTTGGATTTAATAGCTGGTCGAACATCCTTTGGCAGCAGTAACCACCAACAACACTTATGGTAGTTGCTGATCAGACCCACACAACATTCGGGAGGATTTTTGGACCATTCTTCCTTACAGAACTGCTTCAATTCAGCCATATTCTTAGGATGTCTAGTGTGGATGTCATAATTCAGGGCAAGAGAGGCTCACACACTGAGCTGCCACACTGAATGAACACTTGGACTAAAAATACACCGGTTTATTGCAAAAACAAATCTAATACATAAACCTAAATAAAAGTGCATGGCTAAGGAAAAAAGCAAACAGAACACACACTTAAATTTACACACAAAAATTGGTGCCTGCTGGAGCGCACGCAGCCTACGGGGAAAGAGCAGAAAGAGATAATTAGGGACATAATCTCCACAAGGATCTTCTCTACCGTGTAGGTGGTCTGACTGTCGATGACCCGGGGGGGGAGGTGGGGGATCCAGAGGAGGGCAGAGAGAGCTGGCGGAGAGGGGCGTGATGCGAGAGACGTGGAACATCGGATGGATCCGCATCGAAGGTGGCAGGTCCAACCGAATAATGACGTCATTGATGATCCGCTTGATGGGGAACGGGCCAAGATAGCGTGGGGAGAGCTTCCAGGACTCCGTCTTGAGCAGGATCTGTTCAGCAGACAGCCAGACCTTCTGTCCCACCATGTACTTCAGCACCAGCGCACGTCTGCGGTTAGCATACCGTTGATTCTGCTCCGCAGAGCGGAGGAGGGCAGCTCTTGTGGCCCTCCACAGATAGCGACAACGGTGCACGTGGACCTCCACAGATGGAATTCCGAGACCCCTCTCCGCCATGGGCAGCAGAGGTGGAGTATAGCCCATCAAGGCCTCGAACGGAGTCAGCTCAGTAGAGCAGGAGACAGCAGAGTTGTGCAAATATTCCACCCAGGTCAGGTGGGAGCTCCAGATGGTGGGGCTGCAGGATGCTACGCACCTCAGGGTGGCCTCCAAGGACTGATTGGCATGCTCGGCCTGACCGTTGCTTTGCGGATGGTATCCGGACATCAGGCTGGCTGTAGCACCCAAGAAGCAGCAAAACGCCTTCCACACCTGGGATGTAAACTGTGGACCCTGGTCCGAGACGATGTCCATAGGAATCCCATGCAAACGGATCACGTGTTGCATCATCAGGTCCGCCATCTCCGTGGTGGCAGACTGACAGAAACGTGGCTGCCAATCCACGCCAACGGCCTCTCCGACCACTATCGAACATTTATACACATTCACACTCAGTGTCATGAACACTGGAGGCAAAGTGGGTAAAGTGTCTTTCCCAGGTACACAACGGCAGGATGACTGGGGAGAGCGGAATTCAAACCGCCAACTAGGGGTGGGTGATACAATAAATATATTTGTTATATCGATACATTCTACTATGCACGATACAAAAAATGTTTTTATCACGAAGCTCAAGCCAACTTTATTGTCATTCAGTCCATCATATACAGTAGAATGAAATTATGTTTCTCCTATCTACAGTGTGAATCACATATAGAATCAGAGGGGCCGCTGCCATACAAGACACCGCCACAAACAACTTTTTTCCTTCCCCCATTCTATTATGCTGAGCACCAAGCTAGAAGGGGGGAAGTACCATTTTTATATAGTCTTTGGTATGACCCGGCTGGGGCTTGAACCCACGACCTCCCGACTGTGGGGCGGATGCTCTACAACTAGGCCACCATTCCAGTACAAGTATTTTCACGCCTGTCAGCTTCTCTCTTCTGTCACACAGCTGCACCATAGAGCTGCACTCAGACCCTTCCCCCCACCTCCCCACCTCCCCATGCCGTGTTTCATTTCAGGGTTGTTGCCAGGTCTGTTTTTTTTTCCTGCAATTTTGTTAGTTAGAAACTGCTTCTTTTGAGCCTGTTTTCGTGATGCAGAGACACTGTTTTTTATGTACAATCTGGCAACACTAGCAGAGTGCGGAGAGAGGGGGAAAAAATGAAATGACACATATATACCGGCTGCAGTGCAGCAGACTTGAACAAAAGGATTAAAAAGGACCATCTATATTGAGTATTGTTTAAAAATTAAACAAAGGGACTTCCGGTCTGGACACCATGGTGATAGCAGCTTAACGCTGAAGCTCCCAGACCCGATCCAGGAAAATACCTTGAAAATCAGATTCAACGGATTTTTGGAAGAGTGAAAATCAAGAGACAAAGTCATCATGCCTAAAGGAAAACAGAAGAAATCGACATTTACCAGGCCAGGACACGCATCGGCCGGAGAATCTGATCCGGATGATTTCCATTCAGAAGACGAGGAGCTGAATGAAGCTAGCAACAAGGTTAGCTTAAAAATGGTACTTAAAGAATTAAGACGATTTTGCCAAGAGTGTTGGGCCGAATTTCGTGAAATCAAAGACGAAATAAAAAGGACAAACAGCAGAGTGGACCAGGCCGAGGACCGAATCATGTAAGCAGAGGAAAGAATAAAAGGGCTGGAAGATACTGTGCTGGAACTACACAAACGACAGTCTAGACTGGAGGCTAAGCTAACTGACCAAGAAGGAAGACTAAGAAGAGACAACATAAGAATTCATGGTCTGAAAGAAGGAGTTGAGGACGGTTTCACCACAATGGCGGCATGCGTGGAATCCTTACTGAGAGAGAAGTTGGATATTCCCCAAACCACCGACTTGAAGATAGAAAGGGCGCACCGTACATTAGCCCCTAGGCCGGCGGCGGAAGCGCCACCAAGATCGGTGGTAGTGAAGTTCTCCAACTCCAAAATAAAAGAAGAGGTTGTAAGACTGGCTTGGCAGAAAAAAGGATTTATGCACCAAGAGAGAAAAGATTTCGTGGAACACGACTACGCCCCGGAGGTCCTTAAAAAGCGTCGGGAATACAACGACGCTAAAAAGATACTACGAGAGAAGAAACTGCGCTTTCAGACTCCATTTCCGGCGAAGCTGCGGGTTTTTTACGGGGATGAGATGTGTCTCTACAACTCGGCGGAAGAAGCAACCACGGATATGGCGAGAAGAGGACTCCCGGTAATGGTGTATATACCCGCAGCAGACCCGATCGAAAGAATCAAAGCTCAATCGTGGTCCACACAGAGACCCTCAAAATCCACGGGCCAGCAGCGGGAAACCCAGCGCCAGAGCTATAAGGAAAAACTGGCCGTTTACAGGAGGGAATAACGATATTTTTAGTCAATCTGCACATCCAACCCTCCTCCTACAAGGTAACAAACATTAAAGGAGATGCAGAATCAGCAAGTGGTAAAGCATTTTATGGAACAGACATAATATTAGAAACAAATAAGTCTTTAAAAAAAACAAACAAACTTGTTAAAATAGAAATGTGACAATGAACCACATGATCTCTCCACACTAACAAATACTGTATTAACGTGACTGTTTGCTGTGATGGTGGTGGGAGGTTGCGCACAATTTCATAGGGTATAGGCATAAAAAAAAAAAAAAATCATTACAAGTTCGGATTGGGATCTGAAATTCACGTTAAAAACATGGGACAACTTACAGGGGTAAGAGAGGGCCCTCAGCACGTAACGGAATCTGAGGAATTTCCCTCAGAGCCAACACACCATCAAGGCTCTTCTAAGGTCACTAAAAAGACCTCAGCTCAGGAAGATCTTTTGTCAGTTTTTTGTTTTAAAGTTTTATATACTATGTTCTTAATGTTTTTTATGTTCTTAATGTTCTTTCAGTTTCTGAGTAGCATAAAAGAGGGCCACCACACTGTTATACTAAATAAGACAACACAATGGAGAAACAGGGTGTAACCAAAATAATCTCATATAATGTAAAAGGGATCCTGAATCCAGTTAAAAGATCCAAGATTCTAGGCAAAATGAAAAAAGACAAAGCAGGAATAATATTTTTACAGGAAACCCACCTAACAGACGTGGAGCACACTAAACTCAATAGACAAGGGTTTAAAATGATCTCTTCATCTTCATATAAGTCAGGGAGGAGGAGGGGGGTAGCGACATTGATCTTAACCAAAATTATATTTGAAAAAAAATCAGAACACAAAGATAAAGAAGGGAGATACAGTATGGCACTTGGGCGGCTAGAGGGAGAAGATATCACCCTGCTGAATGTATATGCACCTCCAGGGGCTAACTGGAAATTTTATAAAAATGTATTTGACCTAATGATAACTAAAGCCCAAGGTTTAGTGATATGTGGTGGAGACTTCAGTCTAAGACTGAATCCTAAGCAGGGCTGCTCGCAGAGATGGCAAAAAGACGTAACAACCTAATAGTTTTTTGAATGCAAAAGATGCAATAGACTTACACAATGGTCCCCTCCGGCATACAACTAGGAAAATACCGGTAGCTACGGAGGGTGAGAATATGTATGGGCACATAATCATACCATGTAGGATAACTAAGTAGACGGTTGTGCTGTTTCATCCCATCTAGCAACAATGCTCTGCACTGTGTGTGTTTATACATTTACATATTTATTCCATCTAGCTACAATGCTCCGCACTGGGTATGTTTATGTTTATGTTTATATTTATATATCTATATATTCATTCCATCTAGCTACAATGCTCCGCACTGTGTGTTTATATATCTACATATTATTCCATCTAGCTACATTGCTCCGCACTGTGTGTTTATATATTTACATATTTTTTACACCTAGCTGCAATGCGCCGTACTGTGTGTTTATATATCTACATATTATTCCATCAAGCTACATTGCTCCGCACTGTGTTTATATATTTACATATTTATTCCATCTAGCTGCAATGCTCCGTACTGTGTGTTTATATACTCATATATTTATCCCATCCAGCTACAATGCTCTACACTGTGTGTCTGTGTGTATATATATATATTTATAGTAATATGTACATATGTATATTAGCTGCTCTTGCTTGCTTGCCTTTTTTTTCTTGCCTTCTGATTGTTGCTCTGAGTGTTGCTATCCCTGTGCTGTTGCAATCCTGGAATTTCCCCGTTGTGGGACTAATAAAGGCTTATCTTATCTTATCTTAATCCATACTGGGATGCATCAGGTAACTCTCCACATCAAAATAACACTCAAAGTAGAAAAACTCGGATGTTACTAACAGAAATGGGAATCTGTGACATGTGGAGGGAATTCAACCCCAGTGTAAAAGATTATACACTTTACTCAGCACCACATTCATCATACTCAAGGATTGACTATTTTTTATGTTTAATAGAGACATTGGAAGAGTAAAAACATGTAAAATAGGACTGATGGATCTCTCTGACCACAGTCCAATCTATATGGACTTAAGTATCCAAAAATACACAAATAATACATTTTCTTGGAGGTTAAATTCAAATGTGCTGAAAGGACCACTGAAAGATGAATTGGAATCAGATATTCTCAGATATTTGGAAGAAAATGATAATGGAGAAGTATCCCCTTTAATACTGTGGGACACATGCAAAGCTGTAATAAGGGGAAAGATTATCGCAAAACTGGCAATCCAAAAGAAACTGAGACAAGAAAAACTAATCACATTAGAGTCAGACCTTAAGAACCTAGAAAAAGAGCACAAAGATAACACTCATTCTAATGACTCGCTCAAAATTAAGGAAATTAAAAAACAAATAAATGAGATCTACACAATAGAAATCCAGAAGAAACTTACACTTCTGAAACAAAAATACTATGAAACAGGCAGCAAATCGGCAAAATTGCTAGCCTATAAAATTGAGGAAACAACAAACGGAGAGAACAATCTACAAAATCAGAGACCCAGTATCAAAGGAAATAAAATTTAGAATTCAGGATATTCTTAAAAGCTTCGAGAACTACTATAAGAACTTGTACTCCCTCAAAAAACATAAAAACGCATCCGAAGCATTCCTAAACACATTAAACCTTCCCCAACTTACTGAGTCACAAAATAAAACACTACTGTCAGAAATACAACCTAAAGAATTAGAAAAAGCAATTATGAAACTTAAAGCTAACAAATCCCCAGGAGCAGATGGCTATACAGCAGAGTGGTACAAAACCTTTAAACAGCAACTATTTCCTCTCCTCCTGAAAACATTTAACTATGTCCTCCACACAGGGGAAATCCCCCCCTCCTGGAGAGAAGGGGTCATTGCAGTCATACCTGAAAAGGATAAACTAGACTGCTCCAACTACAGACCAATCAGTGTGTTACATCAGGACTATAAGCTTTTTACCACATAATTCATCATATAAAAAAATATAACTTAAATGCAGCCATATTGGGATTATATGCTGAAAAAGCATTTGATTCGATTGACTGGTCTTTCCTATATAGAATCTTATCCAGTTTCAATTTTCATAACAACTTCATTAGAACTATCCAGGCATTATATAAAAAACCAACAGCTAAAATTAGGATTAACAGTAAATTATCATCATCTTTTGAACTGGAAAGAGGATGTCGTCAGGGCTGCCCCTTGTCTCCACTGCTCTTTGCAGTCTTCATAGAACCTCTGAGCCAATGGATAAGACAGAATCAAAAAATTCGAGGTATTACACTTGGTCAGAAGGAACACAAAATAGCACTCTTTGCTGATGACATTTTAATATACCTGGGGCAGCCGGACACCTCTTTTCCAGAACTAATCTCAGTTTTTTCAGAGTATGGAGATTTATCGGGGTACGAATTAAACATGCATAAAACCCAAGTTTTAACATTCAACTATGACCCAAATCAATATTTCCTAAGCAAACTCAAAACTAACTGGGAGATGGAATCTATGAAATATCTGGGGGTCAATATCCCGAAACAGCTCAACAAAATTATAATACTAAACTATGATCCACTGATGGCAAAAATAAAATCTGATCTAACAAGATGGAATATGATACCATTCTTGGGTACCGCACAAAGAACTGAAGCAGTCAAAATGAATATACTTCCACGTCTTCTATACCTTTTCCAAACAATACTGGTAGAACCTCCCAAAAAAACATGGCAAGAACTGGACAGAAGGATCTCAAGATTCATATGGCAGGGCAAGAGACATAGAATCAGATATAGAACCCTACAGCTAAACAAAGACAAAGGTGGGCTTGCGCTGCCAAATATCAGGGACTATTTTAAAGCCGCACAAATTAAAACTTTAGTAGAGATATGTAACCCAGTCTATACTGCACAATGGAAGGAGATGGAATGCCAAATAACAAGTGACATCCCCCTACAGGCGATAATAGGGAACAATGCCTTACCTAAACTTTTGAATAACACTAACCCGTGGATAGAGACCCCGCTAAAAATTTGGTTTAAGATAGTCAGAGAGAATCAAACTAAAGAACCCTATCGATTACTGCAATGGATTGCCTATGATCAAGACTTTACTCCTAATAAAACAGACACTAGATTTAAAAAGTGGAAAGAGAACGGACGGATAAAATATTACGATTTTTTTAAAGGGCAAATTTTAAGAAGTTTTGAAGATTTGAAAAAACAAGGTCTAATAAATCAAGACCTTTACAGGTTCTTTCAGCTTAGACACCACATAAACAAAAAACTTAAAAAGGAGGATTTGGAAAGGGCCCAGTCAGGTGTTCTGAAGGTCTTCTTAATGGCATATAAAGGGATCCCAGGGATCAGATACATCTCTATAATATACCAAGGTCTTCAAGACTTAAAAAGAGACAACACATCATATATAAAAGAGAGATGGGAAAAAGAGGGGAATTTCACTTTACAACTGGAAATATGGGAAAAGCTAAATAAACAACAATGGAAAAGTACCTCATCCCTGCAGTGGAGAGAATTTGGATGGAAAAATTTGGCAAGATTTTTCAGAACACCTGCACAAAACAAATTTTCTCGTAAGGGGTTGAATTGTTGGCTCTTGTGTGGTGAAGAGACTGCAAATCATTTTCATGTGTTTTGGTCATGCCCAGTTATCCACCAATATTGGACCAATGTACAGACAATATTGGGGAAAATATTCAAAATAACAGTCCCCTTTTCTTTTGTAACTTTGTTTTTGGGTTTACTACTGGAATCACTGGAAAGATGAGGACAAAAATACTTATTCACTGTTTTAATATTGGCAAGTAAAAAAGCTCTAACTAAAAAATGGATGTTAAAGGATTGTCCTACACCTGAAGATTGGATTAACGTGATTCAAGACATTTACTCGATGGAAAAGTTGACATTCGCACTGAGACAGGACATGGATGGGTTCTTGAACTTTTGGCAACCTTGGAACGCATATGTGTCTTCCATCAGATCTAATCTTTGACAAATACCATTTCAATAATGGCACCTCCCTTTGTTCCAATGCTACTCAGATGCTCTTTTATTTTTATTTTTTTTTTAATTTTTTTTTGTTCTTTTGTTTTGTTTTTGTTTTTTGTTTTTTCTTGTTTTGTTTTTTGTTTGTTTTTTTGTGTTCTTTCTTTAATTTCTCTTTTTCTTTCACTTAAAAAAAGGGTGTTGTAATAATTATTCTTCCAATGTTGTCAAAAAACAACAAAAAAAGGGAACATGATGAAAATGTAAACAATGCAATGCTGTAATGACATGTATGCCCTTTACAAAAACTTAAATAAAAAAAAAAATAAACAAAATACAGTTTTGTGCAAATTATGTTGCACTACCACTAATTAGCGGTAGTGCAACCTGACTCTGGGGCAGGGGCTTGATGGCTAGCGTCTGGTGGCCGGGTTTCCACCCATGGGACCCAGCCGGGCTCAGCCTAAAGGAGTTACATGGGTCCGCCCTCCAGTGGGCTCACCACCTGCAGGAGGAGATTAGGTGGCGGTCAAAGGTGGAGACCTTGGCGGACTGATCCTAGGCTTTCTAAACTGGCTTTTGGTACGTGGAATGTCACCTTTCTGGTGGGGAAGGAACCTGAGCTGGTGTACGAGTTTGAGAGATACTGGCTAGATATAGTCGGCCTCACCTCAACACACAGCTCCGGTTCCGGAACCAGTGTCCTGGAGAGGGGCTGGAGCTTGGCCTTTTCTAGAGTTGCCCCAGGCGAGAGGCGATGAGCAGGGGTGGGTATTCTTGTATCCCCTCACCTTGCTGCCTCTATATTGGAGTTTTCCCCGGTGGACGAAAGGGTTGCTTCCTTGCGCCTTTGGGTTGGGAAACGGGTCCTGACCATCATTTGTGCCTATGTACCAAATGATGTTTCAGAGTACCCACCCTTTTTGGAGTCTGTGACTGGGGTGCTGGAGGGTGCTCCTCTTGGAGACTCCATTGTCCTACTGGGGGACTTCAATGCGCACGTGGGCAACGACAGTGAAACCTGGAGGGGGTGATTGTGAGGACCAGCCTGCCCAATCTGAACCCGAGTGGTGTTCAGTTATTGGACTTCTGTGCTAACCACAGTTTGTCCATAACGAACACTATGTTCAAGCATAAGGGTGTCCATATGTGCACCTGGCACCAGGACACCCTAGGTCGCAGGTCGATGATCGATTTTGTTATCGTGTCATCAGACCTGCGACCATATGTCTTGGACACTCGGGTGAAGAGAGGTGCAGAGCTGTCAACTGATCACCACCTGGTGGTGAGTTGGATCCAATGGCAGGGGAGGATACCATTCAGACCTGGTAGACCCAAACGTATAGTGAGGGTGTGCTGGGAACGTCTGGCTGAGGCCCCTGTCCAGGAGGTCATCAACTCCCACCTCTGGACAAACTTCAACCACATTCCGAGGGAGTCTGGAGACATGGAGTCTGAATGGGCCATGTTCTCCACCTCTATTGTTGAAGCGGCGGTCCAGAACTGCGGCCGCAAAGTGGTCGGTGCATCTCATGGTGGCAACCCCCGAACCAAGTGGTGGACACCAGTGGTGAGGGGGCCATTAAGCTGAAGAAGGAATCCTATCAGGCTTGGTTGGCTTGTGGGACTTCCGAAGCAGCTGAGGTGTACCGGCAGGCCAAGTGGAGTGCAGCTCAGGTGGTTGCTGAAGCAAAAACCCGGGTATGGGACGAGTTCAGTGAGGCCATGGAACAAGACTTTCGGTTGGTCTCGAAGAGATTATGGCAAACTGTCCGGCGGCTGAGGAGGAGGACGCAGCTCCCTGTCCACACTGCGTATGGTGCGGATGGGGCGCTGTAGACTTCAAATGGGGATATCGTCGGGTGGTGGAAGGAATACTTCGAGGATCTCCTCAATCCCACTGATTCGCCTTCCACAGAGGAAGCAGGGCTTGTGGACGAGGGGGATGACTCGCCTGTCACAGGGGCTGAGGTCGCCAAGGTGGTTAAAAATCTCCTTGGTGGCCGGGCTTCGGGAGTGGACGAGATTCGCCCTGAGTACCTCAAGGCCCTGGATGTTGTAGGGCTGTCATGGTTGACACGCCTCTGCAACATTGCGTTGAGGTTGGGGGCAGTGCCTTTGGCATGGCAAACTGGGGTGGTGGTTCCTCTTTTCAAAAAAGAGGACCGGAGGGTGTGCTCCAACTTTAGAGGGATCACACTCCTCAGCCTCCCTGGGAAGGTCTATGCCAAGGTACTGGAGAGGAGAGTCCGGCCATTGGTTGAACCTCGGATTCAGGAGGAGCAATGTGGTTTTCGTCCTGGCCATTGGCACATCGGACCAGCTCTTTACTCTCTCGAGAATTCTCGAGAGTTCGTGGGAGTTTGCCCAACCAGTTTACATGTGTTTTGTGGACTTGGAGAAGGCATTCGACCGCGTCCCTCATGGTTTTTTGTGGGGGGGTGCTTCGGGAGTATGGGGTATCGGGTTTGTTACAAGCTATTCGGTCTCTGTATGACCGTTGTGAGAGTTTGGTTTGTATTGCCAACACTCGGTCAGACTCATTCCCAGTGAGAGTTGGACTCCACCAGGGCTGCCCTTTGTCACCGATCCTGTTCATAATTTTTATGGACAGGATTTCTAGGCGCAGCCAGGGAATGGAGGGTGTCATGCTTGGTGACCACAGGATCTCATCTCTGTTGTTTGCAGATGATGTTGTCCTGTTGGCTTCATCCAGCAATGACCTACAGTTCTTGCTGGGACGGTTTGCCGCTGAGTGTGAAGCAGCTTGGATGAGAATCAGCACCTCCAAGTCCGAGTCCATGGTCCTCAGCCGGAAAAAGGTGGATTGTCCTCTCTGGGTTGGGGACAGGCTCCTGCCCCAGGAGGAGTTTAAGTATCTTGGGGTCTTATTCACGAGTGAGGGGAGAATGGAGCGAGAGATTGACAGATGGATCAGAGCAGCATCTGCAGTGATGCGGACGTTGTACCAGTCCATTGTGGTGAAGAGGGAGCTGAGTTCTAAGGCAAAGCTGTTGATTTACCAGTCAATCTACGTTCCTACTCTCACCTATGGTCACGAGCTTTGTGTAATGACCGAAAGAACGAGATCGCGGATACAAGCGGCTGAAATGAGCTTTCTCTGTAGGATTTCTTGACTCACCCTCAGAGATAGGGTGAGGAGCTCAGTCAACCGGGAGAGGCTCAGAGTAGAACCGCTGCTCCTCCACATTGAAAGGAGTCAGTTGAGGTGGTATGAGCATCTGATTAGGATGCCTCCTGGACGCCTCCCACTTGAGGTGTTTCGGGCACGTCCCACTGGGAGGAGACCCCGGGGCAGACTCAGGACTCGGTGGAGAGACTATGTCTCCCAGCTGGTCTGGGAATGCCTTGGTATCCTCTCTGAAGAGCTGGAGCAAGTGGCTGGGGAGAGGGAGGTCTGGGCTTCTCTGCTTGAGCTGCTGCCTCCACGACCCGGACCTCCGGAAAAGCGGTAGAAGATGGATGGATCGATGGATACCACTAATTCATTTCACCACTTGAGATGTCCATCCATCCATCTTCTTCCGCTTAATCCTTTTCAGGTCGCGGGGGCCTGGAGCCTATCTCAGCATCTTTAGGCGAGAGGCAGGGTACGCCCTGGACAGATCGCCAGTCCACCGCAGGGCCAACACAGAGAGACAGACAACTATTCACTCTCACATCCATACCTAAGGACAATTTAGAATCCCCGGTTTGATGCCAGTTAACCTAACTTGCATGTTTTTGACATGTGGGAGGAAACCGGAGAAATCCCGGAGTAAACCCACGCAGACATGGGGAGAACATGCAAACTCCACACAGATCACTGTTGATCAGGGGCTGGGATTGAACCCAGGATCTCCCGGCCAAGGATGAGTTGCTGTGCTATCGCAGTGCTAACCACTCCGCCACCGCGCTACCCCACTTGAGATGTTTATAAATTAACCCCTTGCACTCTGGTCAATTTCCCTAAAAACGCCAAAAAATAACGTGCCCAAAGTAAATCAAAAGCTGTTCTTCAACCCTTTGCAGCATCTCATGGGGTTGGTCTCATTTAAAAGAAAACACTTTGATTTTTTTGGCAAAACACTCATAATCTCTCTAAGTGCTCCGGCCACTGAGTAACAGTCATCTAAACATAGTGAACTTGAAGAAAATAAATTTCGCCTGGGTGTTTTTTGGATACAAATGCTTGCAAATAACACACAGCTTCAGATCCGGGCTGGAAAATGCAACAGAAATGTAGAACCAAGTGTTATCCAGCTGAGGTCAAAATTTTGTAACAATACCATAAAAAATGAATATATTACACAGCTTTGTTCTCAGGTTGTTCCCAGGCGTTTTTGAACTGTGCCAAATTGTGCCAAATGGCACAGTTTGGAAAAACGTCTGTAACTTTTGAATGATTCAATATAGAAGCTTCATCTTGGGCTCTAATGAAAGGTGACACTCAGGGCTGTGTGTGTGTGTGGGGGGGGGGGGGGTTTGTCCCCCACCCCCGCTACAGAGGATGGACATCGCCTGTTGC
This sequence comes from Pholidichthys leucotaenia, assembly GCA_020510985.1. Taxonomy (NCBI): domain Eukaryota; kingdom Metazoa; phylum Chordata; class Actinopteri; order Cichliformes; family Pholidichthyidae; genus Pholidichthys; species Pholidichthys leucotaenia. Next base: position 152,722,817 of record CM035839.1, on the reverse strand, counting down.
GCCGCGGTCACGGTGCGCCGCGGTCTACGACGCAGAGCTGTAATTTACCGATCGGTCAAAAGTCATTTTTCATTACAATTTTCAGGGATAAAGAATAATTTAGCTTATAACACTTACCTGTTCACAACAGCAGCATAGCTGGCGAACTTCTCTTCCTCATTGTCAGACGAACGGGACGCTGTTACGGACTCATGGTTCTGGTCTCGCGACCCGGTCAAATCATAATTCCATTATTGCGGTTTTGTGCTTCCATGATTGCGGTTTTGGCGAACGATTTTTCAAAACAAATAACAGTAGTAAGAAAAAAAGACTGGCGAACGCGTGTGTGTCACCCAGCCTTCGTTGTCGGCCTCCGTCGGTCTATGATGACCATGGAAGAGAATCCTAAACGTCTACTCTGCTGGGACAGCGCCGCTTGTGGCTGAACAGGCCGATGCGCGAATGGCAGTCCCTGTCACACAGGTCGCACTTGTGGGTGGTCTCCGTGCTGCTGGGTCTGTGGCAGTTCTTCCTGCGGGTCCTTTTTTCATCTGCTGCAGCAGTCAGTCTCTCTTCACCCAGCCTTACACAAAACAGGTTTCAAACTTCTGTGCTTCAATTGGCTCGCTGCATTCGCAGCCGTTGGTAGGCAGGTCCTTCTTGCTAGGTTTTCAGTCATTGATTCTTCAAGGTTTCGGAAACCCAATTCAAGGCTCTTATTAGTCGAATGAGAGAGGTCACTCATTTCTAATCTGTTCGTGGCTGTGTCTGTAGTAGAAGAACGGAAATGCAGCTTTTTTTTTTCAGTGCGCTCTAGGACGCAGCGCCCTCGTGCACCCTCGTGCACCCTCGTGTGCTCTAGGACGCAGAGATGTGCCCGCCCGCGGTACACCAGAGTGCAAGAGGTTAAAGGAACCAGCCCTAAGACTGTGACTATATGGCTTCTTCATTTGGAAAATTTATGCCATACAACAAAAGTGCAAAATAGAAAGAGATCACAACTGCAATCACAAATTATACTGTCAAAGACATGGCCCCTATTGTTAAAAACATGACCAAACAGAAAAAGTGGACTTTAATTTATTTGGTTTTAAAATATCTTTCTCTAGAATTCTTGCTTAATGCACTTTTGTTGTTAGTTGGTTTATTCAGTTTAAAATGCATAAAAAATACATAAGAAGATACAAAAAAGAACAACAGAAAATCCAAAAGGCTGTAGGCAGAAGCATAGCGTATACAACCTACCCCTTTTTATCATTAAAGGTCTTACAAAATCTTGTGTATCAACCTCAACAGTGGGGAAAAAAGCACCAAAAAAACCCACAAATTCATACCAAGGCAAAAAACAACTATTGTCATATTCTAAACAGATACATAATGCTGAGAAAGTAGCTTTGTCTTGTACATTTTCTTAAACAATTTGTCTGTTCAACACATTTTAATATCAGGACAATTATTCCAGAGTTCAAGGCTCTTAACAGAAATACAGTGTTTCTTTATATCAATTCTGAAAGGAGGCTTTACATAAACAAGATTTCCTCGTAAATGTTATGCATTTTTTTTTCTGGTTTTAAACAGCTTCTGGATATTCAGTGGTAACTGTCCATTGTTTACTTGGCACATTATTTGAATTGTACTGTAATCCACTAAATCAGGAAATTTTAATACACCTAATTCAATAAATAGTGAGTTTATTGGTTCACAATAAGGTTTATTAGTTATGACCCCATAGCTTTTTTTTTGTTGTTGTCAAAAGATTGGATGTATATTTGTTTTATAAGTATTTCCCCAGAAGTCTATACAATAACACATATATGGAACAATGATTGAATTATATAGACTACATAATGACTTTTATTACTTTTTATTGTGCTGAGTCCTTTTTTTGTTTTGTTTTGTTTTGTTTGAAATGGTTTTATTACAGGCCATAATAGGAAGGCCTACCATTGTTTATTCTGATTTGTTGCAAATTTATGAGTGGGGTTGTCTGACTGGTTCAATAAAGTTTGCTAAATTTAACTTGATTTTATCCCCCGCCTCTTTTTTTATGCAATTTTAAAAAATGCAATACATGGCTCTGTTTCTGTTATCATGCCGTTGTCATTTTATGCAAAGGTTTCACATTTATACAGTGGTTTGGAGGAGATCTCAAGATATTGTGATATACTGTATATCATATATATCGTGTATCACGATAAAACCCTAAATCAAGGCTATTCAATTACAAAATCAGTTGAGCCACAGTTTGAAGTCAAGACATTTAACTGGATCACACATGTTCAGCGATCTGTTGAATGTGACAAATTTCAAACCAACACAGTTCAATATGATGAAAAATATGCATGTTTTATTCATTGTCTTGGTTTTAAATGTGCACTTGGCACATGACAAAGGCACATCAAAAGTGCATAAAAACACAATAACAGTGCTGGGGTTGAGCAGAACTTGATGTAGAAGAAATATTTGTCCTCTTGAACAGCAATTAAATAAATAGAATGAAAAAAAATCCAATTCTGTAAATAACCATTTTGGTCACATTTGACTCAGGCGTATCTCAAAGTGCATAAAAACTCAATGTGCACTGTTAGTAGCATTAACATTTCTTTCCCTTTTGAAATAAAATATACTACATCCTGGTCATAACTGATCTTAGCACATCACAAAGTGCATTTAGTTGAATAAAAAAAAGAACTTTCAAACACTTTAGTGCACCAACTCCCCAAGAAAAGATTGATAACATTAATAAACATTGCACATCCACTATTGTGGTTTGTTTTGTTTTAAATCACCACCTGTGTGAGTAGGAACCTCTTTTTATAAGTACACATTCCATTACACACACATATCAGTACAGACAGGGTTAAACCGGCGCTTTTCATCATCAATTTTACACTTCAGAGTTGACAATGACATGTTTTAGGGTGCCTTCACACCAAATGCGAACAGGCGAATTTTTCGTGTGGCAGGATTACATTATGACTCAATGTAAACAGGCGAATAGACATGAATTCACCATCTGAGTGAGATGCAGACAGGCGAAGTTGCTTTTATAACTTCTGCAGCAGTGTTCAGTATGCTGTTGAAATCCCCAAAATAACGTCATGCTTAGGTTTACATTATCTGACGGGGGGGGGGGGGGGGGGGGGCTCACCTGAAAAAGTTGTCCCTGCCTCCAAAACATCACAAAATGATGGGTGTTTACGTTGCTAGCCTTGCTAGTATGTCCATGGCAGGAGTCCGTGGGTAAATAACAATGACATCCCAACGCAGCTGAAGAGCTCCCAGTCCTTCTGTCTCCAGTTGAGTGTCAGTCTCATTTTCAAACTAGTTTACTCTCCAGTGCTGATACTTTTACTTTGATGATGGCAGAATCGCAAAGCTAGCGCTATCCCTCGGACATGAACACGCAAATGCGCAATTTCGCATGTGTTCTCCCCTTTCCATTGACTTTGTATGCATTTGCGGCATCCGTTCGCGTTTGGTGTGAAGGCACCTTTAGGCTTGGTATCTTGCCACTAGCACCATTAGCCACAGTCATAGAGCCCACACTTCAAAACAAATGCTTTCCATTGTGGGTTGACGGTTGCTAGGCTACGTGGCATGTTGCATTTACGGTCTGTAGTAATTAATGGATTTCTGCAATTCTTTGAAACGTGTTGGCCTTTGCTTCTCTGGCTGGACCACAGACTGGGCCTGGGCCACTCAGAGTTTGGTTCTGGGCTGCACGTTCCCTGCGGGCCGCCAGTTAAATAGGCCTGCCCTAAATGTATCATGATACAAGTTAAAAGCCATATTGCCCAGCCCTACCACCAACCCTCCGGTTGTTGGACAACCCACTCTACCTCCTGAGCCACTGCGTTCCCTAAAGTTTTAGAGATTACTTGGTAACCCTTTCAAGTTTTATGCAAATCAACAATCCTTCGTCATAGGTCTTTGGAGGTCTCTTTTTTTGTAAGGCACAGATCACATCAGCAGATGCTTCTTGTGAATAGCAAATTCAAAAAGTTTGAGTGTTTTTTCCTAAGTTACAGGAGCTCTACACCTGGCTCCAATCTTGCTTCATTGCTTCGACTCCAGGTTTGCTAACGTCTGGCTTTTGTTGAAGTCATTAGCGTAAAGGTTCACTCAACTTTTTCCACAAGTACTGTGAATGTTTAATGGATATGTCCAATAAAAATGTGAAATATTATAATTGTGTGGTATTAGGTTAAGCCCATTGTGTTTCTCTGTACTTGGGACTTAGATGTAGATCAGATCACATTTTATGACCAGGTAAAAAAACCACAGGGTTCACATACATTTTCTTACCACTGTAGCTCTCAGATTACATTACATTATGTGATTGAGCCCAGCCCCCAACCAACAGTGATCTGTGTGGAGTTTGCTTGTTCTCCCTGTGACTGCGTGGGTTTACTCCGGGATTTCTCTGGTTTCTTCCGACATGCCAAAAACATGCAAGTTAGGTCAACTGGCATCAAACTGGGGATTCTAAATTGTCCTTAGGTGCGGCTGTGAGAGTGAATGGTTGTCTGTCTCTCTGTGTTGGCCCTGCGATGGACTGGCGATCTGTCCAGGGTGTACCCTGCCTCTCGCCCAAAGATGCTGGGATAGGCTCCAGCCCCCCACGACCCAAAAAGGATTAAGCAGAAGAAGATGGATGGATGATGTGAATGAGTCAAGAATTAGAGCAGCAGGAAACTAATATCTTAATATAGAACTACTTTTCGTTGCCTGTCTGCATCTTTAAAGACGCCAGACATCTTTTTTTAGGACTGACAGTTTGAGTTTTAATTAGATGAATTGTTTCAAACACTGATACCTGAGACTATCATTCTTCTGTCCGTCTGTTGTTAGATGCCCCTGCTCCGAGCCCTGCAGTGTCTAATGGTGGAGGATGTGTTCCAGACAGTAATGAGAGCCCAGCGGTGTCTAATGCAGCCTTGGCACACTCTGCCCTGGATCTCTTCAGCTCCCTCCCTGCCCCCTCCGCTGCTTCCTCCACAAGAAGCATGGTACAGCAGTAATTAATATACTGCACACACTGTATGCTGCTTCTTTGCTTACAGTATATATTGACAACCTTTTATCTTATTTTACTTTCTGTCTTTGTTTCCTGCCTCACTCCAGCCCGTTTCCAACTCTCTGCCTCAGAGCAGAGTGACCGCCTCAGTGCCTGAGAACCTCAGCTTGTTCTTAGATGCGACGCCCAAAGCAGGGGAGGGCGCCGTCAAAAAACTGTCCAAGGATTCTATTCTCTCTCTGTATGCATCCACCCCCTCAGTGCATGCCAGCAGTATGGCTACACATGGTGAGAGCTACATCATTTTTTTTCCACCACTGATACAGTGTGATTGTGTCTTCATCTTTATTGGTGTTTGGTGGTTTTCAGCAGGCTTGTACATGAACCAAATGGGATACCCAACGCACCCATATGGGTCGTACCATTCTTTAGCCCAGGCAGGTGGGATGGGAGGATCCATGATGACTTCACACATGGCCATAATGGGACAGCAACAGAACGGCATGATGGGGGTTCAGCAGAACTGCATGATGGGACAGCAGAATGGTCTAATGGGTACACAGCCAGTGGCGTCTCCTTACATGACAGGAATGATGGTACAGCAGCAAAGTGGACTGATGGCGCAACAGCAGCAGAATGGTATGATGGGACAGCAGCAGCACAGCGGGATGATGGGACAGCAGCAGGTCGGGGGTTTGGCTACGTTACCCCACCAGCAGGTTTACGGAGTCCAGCAAACCCAGCAGCTTCAGTGGAACATCGCTCAGGTGTGTGTTTGTTGTGTTTGCGTCCAACCATGTGATCCATATGATCAAAAGGCAGATAATACATTGCTACTGTGTGTTCCGTGCCTTTCAGATGACTCAGCACATGGCTGGCATGAATATCTACAACACCAACGGCATGACGGGATACAGCAATCAACACATGGGAGGCTCAGCAGGTCCAAGTTCAGCACACATGACGGCACACGTGTGGAAATGATCCAGTCTAGCCAACAAGTGATGGCGCACCAACAATCCACAAAGAGAGAGGGGAGCGCTGGTCAGAATGTGTGGATCAGAATCTCCATAAATATTTTCTAATGCAAGGGAGGAGGATGAGGAGACAGGTGTGAAGAAGAAGGGTTGAGAAACCACTACTACCTCTCTTTGTCTCTCCTCTCTGCCCATGTTTCCTTGTACCGTGTCATCCACAGCCATGCAGATTTCCATGTTTGCCTTCAGGACCTTTTCGTATGATGACCAAGACAACAGGGTTCAGAGGCCACATCTTAGGACTCCACATTTTTCTTAGCTATTATGTGAGAGTGTGTGGACACATCTGCTATATAACTGCAGTGTCTTTCAAGAGTTATTCTACCTGCATAGATGAAAATTTTGAAAACTTGGGTTTCAGTGACACCTTGTGGTCACTAATTAAACTGCCAATCTGTTCTGTCTGAGCAGGGCAAGCCCAGTGTTTTTTAGTAGTTCACTTCAAGACCACAAGGTGTCAATAAATCCTGAGTTTGCAACATTTCCATACCATAAAATGATGACAAAATATGAATTTGGGTTGCCTCTGTTCTAAAAGCTTGTTAGTCTATGAGACTGACAGTATTTACATATAGAGATGATGGAAAGACTGTGGGAGGATAATTTATTTTTTTTAATATCACATCCTTCTTTAGCAAAATGCCAAATTACCAGCAGCCACTTTGACAAATAGTTCAAAACGCATCACTTTATTTAAGATTTTATTCTACTGTGAAAAGCCTTCATCAATGTAATAAATAACACCTGTTTGTCCACACTATTTAAAGGGGTCATTGCACTTTTTCCATGTTTTTACAGCTCACACAGGTCTTAAATGTTTGCACCATATTTTGATCAAATTTACTTTTAATTATTTAATTATTGCAGCATAATTGTGAATCAATTTATGTAGCCTTTCTGAGAATGGCTGGTTTCAGTGCATGTCTCTTTAAATCTCTAAGGCCACATTTAACTCCACCCTCCCTCTTACATCACTATTGCTAATCTTAGCTGGCTAGCTCCTAGCTCGGATCAAGCCCAAGCCAGCTAACATAAATTTGTCTTACAGAATGAATGAAATAATGCATCATTAGTGGACAGGGGTGTGTGGTTTCAGTGGTTTATATGATATGACCGGTTCCTGGAGTACAATAAACACAGAAATATTTGTGAATGAGTGGCTAAACTGCCTTTGGTCTCAGTTAGAGATAATACTTCAAGAAAATAAGCTAAACATCTAAGAACAGCATATATGGTCAAGTGTTGTAGATGAACAAGGATTCCAGTGAGGGTGTATCGAATTTATAGAAAATAGTTATCAAAACTGACTGGATCAGCAGTTAAGCTAATGCCAGGCCACTTGTCTGTCACTCCTCCTCACCGAGGCACGTTCCTAATGCAGTTGCTGACCGATGACACCGATTGCCTAGCCAAGCTAATGCTAACAACTCGATGTAGCATCACGATGAAAATATAACAAATTAAGCCAGAATGATACAAGATATGTTATTGACTGTGGATTAGTGAACCAAGTGAAAACAGTGATGTTTATTAGGGTGACTGAAATCTAAAGAAAATAACAATATAAGCTATGTTCAGTAAGCAAGCTTCTTTGTACCACTGTTAGCTCTTAAGCTAATGCCTTTGGCTTCCCACCCATCTACATGACAGACAGCAAGGCTGGCCGATAATAGAGTGGCTGGCAGGTATCAAGGCTAGTGACGTTCATCTTTTAGTGGTGTTTCCCATTTCTTGATGTACAGGAAAAAACCCAGAAGAGTTAAATCGGTTTCTTGGAGAGAAAAGCAAAATAAAGGCTGCGTGTTTTTTAAGAGAAGTGATTGTTTTGATATTTTTAGTTCATTCCAGCAAAACCAAAAGTAACTAATGCGATGATGTGGCATCCTTCCACGTTTCAAGGGAATTGCTACTCTTAGGCGTTTGCCCCATTGCTCACCAAAGTCACTCCCAATGATCCTTAGGCAGGTCTGCATCCAGGTTGTGCTTAAGGTCAAGGTCAAAGGTTATGAGATCTAAGCACTCCCAGGGTGACTTCATCAGGCCGGAATGAGCTACTCCTTCATTAACAGTCTGGCTTTGATAATCATATAACCAATAGATGCATTTCAGAAGGTTAAAACCTATAATCAGTCAATGACCCCTTTAAAGACGCTCAAGGGAAGATTTTCTAACGCAGTATCCCAAACATTTCAAACAATACAGAAGAGCGTGCATTTGTTTCCCCCAGTGTCTAGCAAAATTGTGTAATGCATTCTTGATATAAAGGGCTTTTATGTCGAGATTAACACTTGAAAAATGTTTTATTTTTATCTTTTCTTTTTCCTCCATTTCAGCAAAGGTACTTCTGCTTTACTCACAGCAGGTTTCCCATTCTTGTTTTGTCTCCGTAAATGCTGACATTCCTCCTCCATTCCATTCAGTTTGTATTGCGAGACTTCCATTTGCATTGGGCTGAAGTCTGAAAAAATAGGTGAAAGTGAAATTAATACCGATTTCCTCTGAATACCAATTTTTATCATTATGCACTTCTGAAATTATTTTTAAAAATATTACAGGCTTCAATATATAGGCTTATATACATAATTGTGTCTCAAGGGCCTTTATTGTCAAAATGGCTGCAGTGAATCATAAACCTAGCTGTATTTAAGCACATCTACAGTTTATCTGTTTGGTCAGTCTTCAAGCTTTGAATAAATACTTTGACCGCAAGACATTTTTAGTTGAATATATTTTTAAAGGGTTATTTTTCCATGTGAGTGCAGCTGCATTTATCTAACTTGATATGGATGCTCATGACACAAGTTGCAAAATTTACCAATTTTGAAATTTATCATTACAATTTTGCAAATTTACTAAGGAAGAAATTAGAATGCTGCAAATTTGAAAGAACATTTTCATAAATTTACAAGAAAAAGGAACAATGTTTAAGAAAAAAAAGTCCTAAATATAGAATAAAAAAGACAACGTTATATGGGAAAAAGCTTTAATCTATGAGAAAAGTTGCATATTGAAAGGCTAATTTGCTATTAAAGGAGACAGGAAAGTGTTATAGCATGTGTAACTTGGCTGTTTCACCTTTATTTTAAGGCTTGAAACGTGCTTAGTGGCTTTATGACTAATTTTTGCATTGAGAATTGTTCAGAATATCTAAACATGGCCAATTCCTGTGTTAAATGCTTGTTAAAATCACCCATATTTTTTCTACATTCCCACAAATTGAAATTTACCCTATTATGAGTTAAATTCCTAATTCAACAACAAAGCCTACCTACACAGCCCTTATCGATGATGTCTTCATTTCAGTTTTCAGAGGGCTTCTTTTAGAATTAAGAACATTTAAGTGTCAAAAATTCCTATCATGGATTTTGGGAGACCAAAGATAAGCACGAGCTTTATTGTGGTTGTGCAGTATTCCGGCATATGTTACTGTATAGCCACATAACTAGTGATTAGACAACATATTTATCAGCAGTGCAGCTCACTGTGCTATTCCCTCATTAAGGGTGGGACATATCAAAATAGTCACTTGCATGCAATGCCATCAGCACTAGCACACCTCAAGTTAAGAATCTACCTTGTACAATAGTGGCCTCAAATAATGTTGAATGTCTGGGAGAGAAAAAGAAAAGTGAGAAATACTCGTTGAGGTACAGGTCAGTCGTGTTCCAGATGCTTCCACTGAACTGCATGAGAAGATTGATTATCTCACTCTGACTGTACGTTCTGTATTCTGAATGTTTCTATCAGTCTTCGATCAAGACCAACAACAAGAAGAGTGATCTGACCGTGTTCATGATGGACTTCCTTTTGAATGTGCACACACACAGTGTTGCTTTGGTGTTTTTTGTAATATTCTTCGTTGAGCAGTGTGCACCTGTGTGTCTGTTGAATGTTGTGTGGTCAACGCGTCCAACGTTAGTTGATTAATTCCATTTTGAAGTAACTTTTTACCCAAGAGTCAGGAGCAGACTGTGTGTTTTCAGGTTTTTGTGGAAAACCAAACTGCATTCGTGGCAAACAGTGACTATGCGACCACAATAGGCTGTTTTGCAGCAGCTGTTTAATATCACCTGCTGTGGTATCGGCCTACTTGTCACTTTTCTGTTGTAGTTTACAATTGAGTCACTCAAACATACAGCTGAAACCAGAAGTTTACATACATGAATATCCAGAAGAGAATTGTGGACCTCCACAAGTCTTGTTCATCCTTGGGTACAATTTCCAGTTGCCTGAAGGTGCCAGGTTCATCTGTTCAAACAATTATACACAAGTATAAACACCATGGGAAAGTCCAGTCATCATACTACTCAGGAAGGAGACGGGTTCTGTGTTCCAAAGATGAACGTGTTTTGGTGCAAATATGTGCGTATCAACCCCAGAAAAAAAGCATAAGACTTTGGTAAGATGCTGGCTGAAGATGGTAAAAGAGTGTCATTATCCACAGTGAAATGAATCCTGTACCAACATGGGCTGAAAGGCCACTCAGCGAGGATGAAGCCATTACTCTAGAATCAACATAAAAAAGCCAGATTACAGTTTGCAAATGCAAACTGTAATCTGGCAATCTGTAAACTGTACAGGGGCAAAGACCTTAATTTTTTGGAGACATCCTGTAGTCTGATGAAAGAAAAATTGAACTGTTTGGCCATAATGACCATCATTACATTTGGAGGAAAAAGGGGAAAGCTTCCAAACCTGAGAACACCATCTCAACTGTGAAGTACAGGGGTGGCAGCATCATGTTGTGGGGGTGTTTTGCTGCTGTAGGGACTGGTGCACTTCACAAAATAGATGGGATCATGAGGAAAGAACATTATGTGGAAATATCGAAGCAATATCTCAAGGCATCAGCTTGGGCACAAATGGGTTTTCCAAATGGACAATGACCCTAAGCATACCACCAAATTAGTTACAAAGTGGCTTAAGGACAACAAAGTCAGTGTTTTGGAGTGGCCATCACAATTTCCTGATTTCATTCCCATAGAAAATTTGTGAACAGACCCAAAAAGATGTGTGTGAGCAAGTCGGCCTACAAGCCTGACTCAATTACAGCAGTTCTGTCAGGAGGAATCGGCCAAAATTACAGCAAACTATTGTGAGAAGCTTGATACCCAAAACGTTTGACCAAGTCATACAGTTTAAAGGCAATGCTGCCAAATACTAAGGAAATGTATGTAAACTTTTTACTTTGAAGAAAGTAATAAAAAATTCTCTAAAAAACTGTTTAGCAAATAGAAATCATTTTGGTAATCCTAACTGACCTAAAACAGGAAATGTTTAGTCTGATTTAATGTCAGACAGTGAGAAAAAAAGATTATGTCTTCTTATACAGTGTATGTAAACTTCTGGTTTCAGCTGTATCTCTGTCCTGATTTCTTAAAGTGTTTCTAAATATGCCTTTTAATGCATGAAGCCATTAGTGTAAATAAGTCTTTTTTTCTTCGTTCTTTCTGTTCTTTATTTTGTACTAATAAACAAGCAGCATAGCCTTCACTACTTCAAAACTCTGCTCCTGATTGGTATTCCATATAAAATGGTGGGGATAATGAGCCAATGCTTACCTCCATGCTGTAAGTGCACTCTAAAGAGTTTCTGGAACAGCAGTAAAAATACATCTTTGATTTTTTTTCCCAACTTGATTTAATTAGTTCTTTTCTTTGTTCTGTATGTTTCATGTGAAAAAAAATCGATTAAAGGAATGTATCTTTTTATGTACTTGTCAATTGGGATGTTGTATATTTTATTCTTTATTATAAAATGATATTGTTTCTTAAAAAGGACTGACAAACATTTTCTGTATATTAGTCTTGCATTTTCCCCATACGCTTTGCCCTTTACACAACTTCAATAAAATGTAACAATATGTATGTAACATATACTGTACTTGTTTCTGTGAAAACACAAAATAAATTGTTTTGAATAAATTTAGTGCTGTATTTATTTAAAACATCATTCATTTATATGCCTTAATTGTATTTAAACTATTACTGGTATCACACATAAATATTTCAGCTCCTGTTCATGTTAAGTGGAATTTACCTAGGACAAGTCAGTTTATACAAGTCAGAATTTATCAGAATATACTTTTTTAACCTAACATTCCAAATAGTTAAAACTATAATAAGATTGCTATGTTGTCTGGGGCAATTTGCCTCTGGTAGAGTCACCCACAATAAACTGGTCCTGGGTGAAGGACCAGACTAAGAACGATCCAACAGACTCTCATGATGAATGCTAAAACAAGAATTCAGTGTACCCCGTCCGGCATGGGTTACCGGGGCCCCACCCTGAAGCCAGCCCTGGGGGAGGGGCTCGATGGCTAGCGCCTGGTGGCCAGGTTTCCGCCCATGGGACCCAGCCAGGCTCAGCCCGAAGGAGTTACATGGGTCCGCCCTCCAGTGGGCTCACCACCTGTAGGAGGGACCATGGGGGTCAGGTGCTATGTGGATCAGGTGGCGGTCAAAGGCAGAGACCTTGGTGGTCTGATCCCAGGCTTCCTATACTGGATTTTGGGATGTGGAATGTCACCTCTCTGGTGGGGAAGGAATCTGAGCTGGTGCATGAGGTTGAGAGATACCAGCTAGATATAGTCGGCCTCACCTCAACACACAGCTCCGGTTCCAGAACCAGTGTCCTAGAGAGGGGTTGGAGCTAGTCCTTCTTTGGAGTTGCTCCGGGCAAGAGGCGGCGAGCAGGGGTGGGTATTCTTGCCCCCCCACACACACACGCATCTTGCAGCTTCTATATTGAGAGTTTTCCCCAGTGGACAAAAAGGTTGTTTCCCTGCACCTTAGGGTTGGGAAACGGGTCCTTTTCTTTCAAAGGTCTTTTTATTATTATTAATTGAAGTATCAATACAATACAAAGTATTAGAAATTTTCATTTTTGTTTCAACCAAACAGTAAAAAACTAGAACTTAAAGCCAACAAATGTAAATGCTTCAAAGCACAAAAACCTTTAAATAAACAAAAAAAACAAAAAAAACAAAAAAAAAAACAAAATACAAAGAAAAATTATGTGTGTGAAGTGGGGGTGGGGTAAAGGGGATACGAGCTACTCAGAAACTATAATCGTGGGTCTTTCAAAGAAATCAAGAAACGGGCGCCATAATTTATAGAATTTGTTTTCAGAGCCACAGACTGTATATCTGATTTTTTCTAAATCCAAACAGGACATTATATCTTTTATCCACTGTAAATGTGAAGGGGGCGAAGAGCCTTTCCACTTCAGTAATACAGCACGTCTGGCCAATAATAATGAAAATTTGAATACTTTTAATTTGGAACTTGGCAAGACAAGTTCTGGAGCCACACCAAAAATGGCGCATAATGGATCAGGTTTAATTTGATATTGCAGGACTTCAGACATAGTGATAAAAACAGAATGCCAAAAATTCATCAATGCAGGGCAGGACCAATACATGTGAAGCAAAGTGCCAGGAGCGCTACCACACTTTTCACAAGTTGGGTCTATATCCGAGTAAATACGTGCTAACTTAACCTTGGACAGGTGCATCCGGTGTACAATCTTAAATTGAATAAGAGCGTGATGAGCACACATTGATACAGTGTGAACCTGGCCAAGAATAGAGTCCCACAGTTCATCAGTAAAAGTAAAATTAAGATCTTGTTCCCAGTTCAATTTGATAGCGGCCAGAGAAGAAGATTGTAAATTTGAAATTAAATTATATAAAACTGACATTACCCCCTTAGAAGTTGGTTTAACTAATAAAAAATCATCTAGAGGATTATCAGAAGGTTTTTGAGGGAATTGTTTTGTCATGGTTTGCACATAATGTCTGACCTGGAGGAAGCGGAAAAAGTGTGTAGAAGTGATGTCGAATTTGGTGGAAAGTTGAGAAAAACTTGCAAATTGACCATCAAAATATAAATCCGCAAAAGATTTTAAACCTTTTCTGTGCCATATATGAAATGCACTATCAATAGTTGATGGGGTAAATAAATGATTTGCGGCAATTGGACTTCTAATGGAAAAAAACTGAAGACCGAAATTTTTCCTGAATTGAGACCAAATTCTAAGAGACTGACGAACTACTTTATTATTACCCAGTGTAGACAAAGCAAGGGGAAGTGGTGAACCTAAAATTGCCGGTAGGGAAGTTTGATTGTCCACCTGTGACTCCATAAGGATCCAAATAGGTGATTTGGGTTCCAGATAAAAATGTTTCCAATATAACATGCACCTGATATTTGCTGCCCAGTAGTAATATTGAAAGTTAGGCAGAGCCATGCCACCTACTGATTTGGGTCTTTGAAGAAAAACTTTCCTCAATCTCGGATGTTTACCATTCCAAATAAATGAGGTAATCAGAGAGTCCAAAGACTTAAAAAAGGATTTAGGAATAAAAATGGGGAGACATTGAAACAAATATAAAAACTTTGGAAGTAACATCATTTTTACAGAATTGATTCTGCCAATTAAAGACAAGGATAATGGGGACCATTTGGAAAGTATTAACTTGCACTGGTCAAGTAAGGGGAGAAAATTATTTTTAAACAAGTAATTAAATTGTTTAGTGACACATATCCCAAGATAATTAAAATGATCAATAACAACCTTGAAAGGAAAATTTTCAAAATCCTGAACTTGAATCTTTTCATTAATCAGAAACAGTTCACTCTTATTAAGATTAATTTTATAACCAGAAAACCTACTAAAACTATCCAAAATATTAAGTATAACGAGTAATGAAGTAAGTGGGTTGGAGAGAAATAATAAAAGATCATCAGCATAGAGTGAAACCCTATGCTCAATGCCACCCCTACGAATGCCTAGAAAGTTCCGGCTCCCACGGATTGCAATAGCTAACGGCTCAACTGCCAAGGCAAAGAGCAACGGGCTCAAAGGACAGCCTTGCCTCGTACCACGGTAAAGTCTAAAATAGTCAGAATAGCGACAATTAGTTAACACTGAAGCTAAAGGACTAGCATAGAGAAGTTTAATCCAGGAACAGAAGGAAGGACCAAAACCGAACCTTTCCAAAGTAAAAAACAAATACTCCCACTCAACCCTATCGAATGCCTTTTCAGCGTCCAAACTACTAAGACATTCAGGTATGTTGTGGTGAGGAGTATAAATAATATTAAACAACCGCCGCAAGTTAAAAAAAGAATGGCGATTTTTAATGAAACCGGTTTGGTCCTGTGAAATTATAAAAGGAAGAATCTTTTCCAACCTTGAAGCTAACAACTTTGACAAAATTTTAACATCGGTATTTAACAAGGAAATAGGCCTGTAAGAAGCACAATCAACAGGATCCTTATCCTTTTTAAGCAACACAGTGATACAGGCCTGATAGCATGAAGAAGGAAGTGTACCAGAGTCAAGCGACTCTGTAAAAACTTGACAAAGGAAAGGGGCGAGGTCAACAGAGAATTTTTTGAAAAAATCAGCGGAAAACCCATCAGGTCCTGGAGATTTTCCTGAGTGCATGGATGATATTGCCAGCTGAATTTCTTCTTTTGTGATGGGAGCTTCTAAAATTTGCCGAGATTCTGAAGAAATCGAAGGAATATCAATAGAATCAAAAAAAATTTCCAAATCCTTTAAGTTTGTTGTATATTCTGAGGTATATAATTTGGAATAAAATGACCTGAAAATATCATTAATCGCTTGTTGGTCAGATGTCACCTCTCCTTTATCTGTCCTAACTCCAGTAATAATTTGCTTAGCTCTAATACCACGCAGTTGATTAGCTAGAAGTTTACTGGTTTTTTCGCCATGTTCATAAAATTCACTCTTGTTCCTTATTAAACAACCTTCAATTTGTCGAGTAGAAAGTAAATTAAATTTAGTTTGTAATGTCATACGTTCCTTGTACAGAGCGGGTGATGGAGATTGAGCATATTGTCTGTCAATGTCCAGGATTTGATCTAAAATAACCTTCTGTTCCTGTATTAAGGATCGTCTTTTAAATGCTGCCATGAAATAAATTCCCCCCTAAGAAATGCCTTCATGGCCTCCCATATCGTTTTATTTGACATACCAGGAGTTTTATTTTCTTTCAAAAAAAATTAATTTTAGAAGAAATATTCGCAACCAATTTTTCATCTGTAAGTAATAATGGATCCAATCTCCAATGCTTTCTCATGGAGTCACATCCATGGAGGATCATTTTAAGTACAAGAGGGGCATGATCAGAAACCGAGATGCTATCATAACTGCAAGAGCAAAGGTTATTAATTAATAAATTGTCCACAAAAAAATAATCTATTCTGGTATAAGTATGGTGTACGTGAGAGAAAAAAGAATAGTCCCTGCCGTTAGGATGTAAAAAACGCCAAGGATCTGTAAGGCTATATTCCTCAAGAAAAGACTTAACATAAGTTGCAGATTTATTAAGACTAGCAGGTTTTGAAGATGAGCGATCTAAGATCGGATCCATATACAAATTAAAGTCACCCCCAAGAATTAGAGAATGAGTATTTAAATCTAGAAGTTGCGAAAAAGGTTGCGAAAAAAGTGCACATCATCAAAATTCGGTGCATACAGATTAGCCAAAGTGACATGTTTATCGCCAAGTTTACCTGATACTATTACAAATCGTCCATTTTTATCTGATACAACATTAGACGGAATAAATGGGATATTTCGATCAATAAGAATAGCAGCGCCCCTGGCCTTAGCTTTAAAATTTGAATGAAAAAATTGTCCTGACCAACATTTTGACAAACGCAAGTGGTCGGAATCCTGCAAATGGGTTTCCTGCAAAAACAATACCCCAGGCTTAAATTGCTTTAGACGTGACATGACTCTCTTTCGTTTAATTGGATGGTTCAACCCCTTCACATTCCAGCTTACCAAAGTAAGATTACTATTCATTCAAAGAGTAAGATTTATATATTATGTTGTGTAGCCCAAAGAAGAATAAAGTGAGGTACGGGTAAAAAAAAAAAAAAAAGGAAGGGGTAAGGGGGGTGTAAATAAAACCATAACAAAAAAAACAAAACAAAAAAAAATAAATTAAAAAATAAAAATTAAAAAAATAAATAAATAAATAAAAAAATCCAACAACCAAACCTATAACAACACTCCAGCCGGTTGCAAAAAAACAGCAACCGCTCCATCTCCTGCTCTATTTTCATCCTAACAGAATGCTCCCATACAACTGGCTTCAATCCTGCATAATATGAACGTTTTACCCTAAAAAAAAAAAAAAATAAATAAGATAAAATTAAAAAAAAGAATTAAGTAAACAACAACGTATAGGGAGCCAATTTTACCTTGTTTTTAAACATCTGAAAATGCATCAATGTCTAGTCAGTGCAGCTTCAATAAAGTAACAAGCAGCCCAGCGCGGCAGCTGGTCAACCCAGAAATGTCCAGTTCAAAGCGAAAATTGCTGGTTTCTCTCCATAGTTTGCATGAAGCGGGTGGCCTCTGAGACAGACGCCAGCCACTGGTTTTTGCCATCTGGAAGAGTTATCCGGAGCCTGGCGGGGAAAAGAAGAGAAGGACGAAAACCTCTCTTGTACAACTCGGACATAACCTCCTTATATTCGGCTCGTTGCTTCTGAATGTCGGCGTTATAATCCTCGTAGAACTGAAGTTTATGCCCACGATATTCCAAAGTCCCACGGCGTCTCCGCGCTTCTCTCATCACCAAGTCTTTGGTCCGAAACTGGTGGAAACAAATAATGACAGCGCGCGGCTTCCCATTCGGACTCGGCTTAGACATGAGGCTGCGGTGGGCTCTATCCAGCTCTGGGGGAGATGGCAAAGTTTGTGCGCCAAAGACGTCCACCAACAGCCGAGAAAAAAATTCAGATGGCCGTGGACCCACATCAAAGGACTCCGGCAGACCCACCAGACGAATATTCAGCCTCCTGCTTCTTCCCTCCAGGTCAGAAAGTTTGTTTTTCAAAAGTTTGTTCTCCTCCTGTATTGACTCGCATGTAACTTCAAGCGCCGCTAGGCGCTGGCTGACGTCCTCCGCGTTGTTTTCAAGGTCGCCAATGCGTTGCTCCTGGTTCGCCACATCTGCTTGAATTTTGTCCAGCTTACCATTAATAAGTTCAAATGAAGCTTTGAAGTCAGCAGCTATGGACATTCTGTGTTGCTCTAGCAAGGCAACAAGTGCAGGGTTAAGGCTGATACTAGCATCCTCAGCTAAGCTGGTGTTAATATTGTTCCCTGCTGCCTCCTTTTCAGTCTGCTTTCTTGTTTTGGACATATTTCAAAACAGATTCTGCACGTATTAAATGTCCAAAACATTAACAGCTTACAGCAAAATAGGGTTTAAAAAGTAAAGAAAAAAAAATATAGCAGGAGCCAGAAACGCACACACCTACTCCATTGCCAGCACCGGGAAACGGGTCCTGAAAATCATTTGTGCCTATGCACCAAATGATGGTTCAGAGTACCCACCCTTTTTGAAATCTCTGACTGGGTTGCTGGAGGGTGCTCCTCTTGGAGATGCCATTGTCTTACTGGGGGACTTCAATGCACACATGGGCAATGACAGTGAAACCTGGAGGGGGTGATTGGGAGGACCGGCCTGCCCAATCTGAACCTGAGTGGTGTTCAGTTATTGGACTTCTCTGCTAACCACTTTGTCCATAACGAACACCATGTTCAAGAAAGAGGGTGTCCATATGTGCACCTGTCACCAGGATACCCTAGGTCGCAGGTCGATGATCGATTTTGTTATTGTGTCATCAGACCTGCAACTGTATGTCTTGGACACTCAGCTAAAGAGAGGTGCAGAGCTGTCAACTGATCACCACCTGGTGGTGAGTTGGATCCGATGGCAGGGGAGGACACCATTCAGACTTGGTAGACCCAAACGTATAGTGAGGGTGTGCTGGGAACGTCTGGCTGAGGCCCCTGTCCGGGAGGTTTTTAACTTCCACCTCCGGAAGAACTTTGACCACATTCCGAGGGAGTCTGGAGACATGGAGCCTGAATGGGCCATGTTCTTCACCTCCATTGTTGAAGCGATTGCCCAGAGCTGCGGCCGCAAGGTCGTCGGTGCATCTCGAGGTGGCAACTCCCAAACCAAATGGTGGACACCAGTGGTGAGGTGGGCCATTAAGCTGAAGAAGGAGTCCTATCAAGCTTGGTTGGCCTGTGGGACTCCCGAAGAAGCTGAGGTGTACCAGCAGGCCAAGCGGAGTGTGGCTCGGGGGGTTGCTGAAGCGGATGAGGCACTGCTGACTTCGACTGGGGATATCATTGGACGGTGGAAGGAATACTTTGAGGATCTCCTCAGTCCCACTGACATGCCTTCCACAGAGGAAGCAGGGCTTGTGGAGAAGGGGGACGACTCGCCCGTCACTGGGGCTGAGGTCGCCAAGGTGGTTAAAAATTTCTTTGGTGGCCGGGCCTCGGGGGTGGACGATATCCACCCTGAGTTCCTCAAGGTCCGGGATGTTGTAGGGCTGTCATTGTTGACACACGTCTGCAACATTGCGTGGAGGTCAAGGACAGTGCCTTTTGCATGGCAAACCGGGGTGGTGGTTCCTCTCTTTAAAAAGGGGGACCGGAGAGTGTGTTCCAACTTTAGAGGGATCACACTCCTCAGCCTCCCTGGGAAGGTCTATGCCAAGGTACTGGAGAGGAGAGTCTGGCCGTTGGTCGAACCTCAGATTCAGGAGAAGCAATGTGGTTTTCGGCCTGACCGTGGCACATCAGACCAGCTCTTTACCCTTTCGAGAATCCTCGAGGGTTCGTGAGAGTTTGCCCAACCAGTTTACATGTGTTTTGTGGACTTGGAGAAGGCATTCGACCGTGTCCCTCATGGTTTTTTGTGGGGGGTGCTTTGGGAGTATGGGGTATCAGGCTTGTTGTTACGAGCTATCCGGTCTCTATATGACCGTTGTGAGAGTGTGGTTCGTATTGCCAACACTTGCTCAGACTCATTCCCAGCGAGAGATGGACTCTGCCAGAGCTGCCCTTTGTCACCAATCCTGTTTATAATTTTTATGGACAGGATTTCTAGGCGCAGCCAGGGAATGGAGGGTGTCATGCTTGGTGACCACAGGATCTCATCTCTGTTGTTTGCAGATGATGTTGTCCTGTTGGCTTCAGCCAGCAATGACCTACAGGTCTTACTGGGATGGTTTGCCAATGAGTGTGAAGCGGCTGGGATGAGAATCAGCACCTCCAGGCCCGAGTCCATGGTCCTCAGCCAGAAAAGGGTGGATTGCCCTCTCCGGGTTGGGGACAAGCTCCTGCCCCAAGTGGAGGAGTTTAAGTATCTTGGGGTCTTATTCAAGAGTGAGGGGAGAATGGAGCAAGAGATTGACAGATGGTTCAAAGCAGCATCTGCAGTGATGCAGACGTTGTACCGGTCTGTTGTGGTGAACAGGGAGCTAAGCTCTAAGGCAAAGCTGTCGATTTACCAGTCATTCTACGTTCCTAACCTCACCTATGGTCATGAGCTTTGTGTAATGACCGAAAGAATGAGATCACAGATACAAGCGGCTGAAATGAGCTTTCTCCGTACGATTGCTGGACTCACCCTCAGAGATAGGGTGAGGAGCTCAGTCATCCAGGAGAGGCTCAGAGTAGAACCGCTGCTCCTCCACATTGAAAGGAGCCAGTTGAGATGGTATGGGCATCTGATCAGGAAGCCTCCTGGACGCCTCCCACTTGAGGTGTTTCAGGCACGTCCCACTGGTAGGAGACCCCGGAGTAGACCCAGGACTCGCTGGAGAGACTATGTCTCCCAGCTGGTCTGGGAATCCTGGTATCCTCTCTGAAAAGCTGGAGGAGGTGGCTGGGGAGAAGGAAGTCTGGGCTTCTCTGCTTGAACTGATGCCTCCGTGACCCGGACCTCTGGAAAAGCGGTAGAGGATGGATGGATGGATATAATATGATTTACTGTATGGGACCAAGTGTTAAATGGGACACTAAACAGCAAAAGCTCTTGTTCATTTTGATTGTCATTGTATTCATGTACCTCTATCGCTTCCGCCATTTAAAACGTCTGCCACTGTGCTCTTCTTTTGTTTGGATTGCAGCTGTTAAATCAGTTTGGTGGCTTTTGGCTGCTGCTGACAGTACAGGCATGTCAACTGCAGATTACTTTCACTGCGCCTGTGTGTACTCCAAAACTACTGGATGGATTTGGATGAAATTTTTACCAGAGGCGGTCCTTGGGCTAGAGAGAAACCCACAACATTTTGGGTGATGATCCCAGAATGCATACCTCCACCAAGGCTCTTATCTTCTCACAGTGTGTTAGGCAATAATACTCCAAACCTACTACATGGATTTGGATGAATTTCTTTTACCACAGGTGGTCCTTGGGCTAAAGAGGAACCCCCAACGTTTTGGTGATGATCCAAGAATGCATACCTCCGCCAAGGCTCTGGCACCGAGGCATCAGCACCTTGGTGCTTTCATTTGAAGAGTTTCAGTCAGGGTTTATAATTCATTACAGCACTGAAGCAGCTTCAGTGAAGGTTATTAACAATCTTCTTAAAGCATCTGATAATGGACAGGTTTCTGTACTTGTCCTTTTAGACCTTAGTGCAGCTTTTGATATTATCAACATAATATTTTACTTGATAATTAAAACACCTTGCTAGACTTAAAGGAACTTCTTTGCAGTGGTTTAAATCATATTTATCTGATAAGTTCCAGTTTGTTCATATCAATAAGCTTTCTTCAAATTCAAAGCTCAGTCATGGAGTTCCACAGGGCTCTGTGTTAGGTCTAATTCTTTTTACTTTATATATGCTTCCACGAGGTAACATAACATAATATTTTACTTGATAATTAAAACACCTTGCTAGACTTAAAGGAACTTCTTTGCAGTGGTTTAAATCATATTTATCTGATAAGTTCCAGTTTGTTCATATCAATAAGCTTTCTTCAAATTCAAAGCTCAGTCATGGAGTTCCACAGGGCTCTGTGTTAGGTCTAATTCTTTTTACTTTATATATGCTTCCACGAGGTAATATTATTCAAAATTTTTGCATAAATTTCCATTCTTATGCAGATGACATACAATTATATTTATCAATGAACCCAGGTGACAGTAATCAATCAACTCAACTAGAGGTTTGTCTTAAGAAAATCAGAGCATGGATGACATGTAATTTCTTACTATTAAATTCAAATAAGACTGAACTCATTCTAATTGGCTTAAAAAACCTTTGAAATACTTTCCTAAATCAGGCACTTAGCTTAGATGACTTCGAAACTTCCCTTCATTATGCTACTATAAGTTTAGACAGCCAGGGGATCCTCAATGATGCACTGGACTTTCACTTCTTTCTTCTCTCTCAATACATGTTGCAACATTTTTGCTGTTCATTAACATTTGTCTGCTCTCTTCCTCGGATTGAGTCCCCCCCCCCCCCCACAGCCAGTCACAGCAGATGACTGCCTCTGCTGGAGGTTTCTTCCTGTTAAAAAAGAGATTTTCCTCTCCACTGTTGCCAAGTACTTGCTCAAAGGGGATTGATCGCCTGATTGTTGGTTTTCTTTCTGCAACTGCTTTGCTCTACTGCTGAAGATGCTGTGACATGACTATTTTTTTTTTTTTGTGACTTGGTGCTATATAAATAAAAATGAATCCAGTAGAAAAGATGAAATAGGGATGCTAATCATCTTGGGCCAAGGGCAGGGTTTTTTTGTTGTTATCATTTTTAATTTATTTTGCAAGGACAATATACATTAACCAACTTTCCACAAAAGCATAGAGTAAATGTAGCAGATTTAGCCAAGAAGGTTATTTTCATCTGCAGTCCCTGGGCAGGTTGATGTGACAAAGAAGATTATTCTTCAGGTTACAAGCAAAAGGTAACTGAGCAGACAAACCGATTTGTGTGTCGGTCATCTTGTGACACTGCCATTACTGTGGTGGCCAGTGGCAAATGATTAGAGTCTGCTGCTATTTTCTGACAGCTGCATGGGAAGATGAATTGATGACATTAGACAGTGATGACTATTCAAGTAAGTGTGCCTAATTACACTAGAGCAATTGAGAAAACAAACAAACAGTTTAAACCAACCGAGACAATGGGTCATTTGGTCTAATGGTCTACGGGTGGCAACTTTTGAAAACTCAAGTTTTAGTGGCACATTGTCCTCACTAATACCCCCTTTACACAGGGGTGGAGATCATTAAGAGATCTGGCCAATTTTTGACCTATCAATGATCTCCACAGTTGCCACAGTCTCCTCAAAGTTTCGACTCTATCCAAAACAGACAATGATCTCCCAAACATCAAAAATTGGCCCATTCGCTCAATGATCACTGTGCTGTGTAAAGGGGCCTGTGGTGTAAGAAAACCACAAGTTTGGTTGGCATTGGTGTGGTGGCGTGGCAGCTTGGTGATGTCATCACACCAAGCACATATAAGGTAAGGGATGGCCATTTTGCAGCCTCTTTCAGCTCCTCTGCCTCCCGCTGCCTCCCGACAACAGCCTGTATCATATTGTTCTGCACAGTCTGTAATAAAGTTCATGTTCTCAGCAAACGCCACTTGTCAGTCCTTCCCCAGTTTTCCAGACAATATTTGGTGAGGAGAGTAAACCATGGAAGCGTGTTTGAGGCCACTACAGCCATTTCTGGAGACCCCAGGTGAGCCGCCTGTACCGTAGCCGTGCTGGTACAGTTTCCTCATCACCTACATATTGGCGCTGGGCCTGGGCGAGTCAGACAAGGTACGGAAATGAGCTCTACTCGTTCACTATCTGGGCATACATAGAAGGTCAACGTATTTTCTACATGTTAGGACCAACAGAGACATTTGCTGAGTCAGTCGAGCTGCTAGCTAGCTACTTCACCACACCTGACAATGTGTTGGTGTGGTGCACAGGGTTTTGCCAATGGTGACAGATGACGGCAGAGACGATAGAACAATTTGTGGCGGACCTTCGCCACCTAGCTGGCATGTGCAAATTCAGTTTGTTGGAGGATGAAATGGTGCAGGACCAGTTAGCCAAGCAGCCAAGCCAGACACCGTTAGCACACATGGTAACCACAGAAGGGCCTGGTGATATGGCAGAAGAGGCCGAGGTAAACACTGGGGATTGGAGGAACAGTACGAGGCGCTTCCCATGTGGCAACTGTGGCTTCCTGACACATCGAGAGAGAGCATGTTCCTAGGACACAACATACCAAGACAATGACGGTACAGCCATCCCATGCTCACAGGAGGAGCACCGCCAGGAGAAGGGGCAGCGACCGAACTCGCCTCAGATCCTCGCCCAGCATAAGCCTCAGGGAGCCACTGCAGAGCTGCAGGAGAGGGAGCCCGAGTCTATTGGAAACCCCGGGAAGCAACAACCCGGCGTAGGTTCTCCCCGTCTCCTGGGAGAGAAGAGGCTGAACTACTTCCGAATCTATGCCCGGCACCAGCCTCCAAGAGCAGCCATTGAGCTGCAGGATGAAGAGTCCATGACCCAACAGGACACCGCAGAACCACCACAACCTGGTGGACGCCCCACAGCAGACGTGACAGTCACACCATCACAACCACGATGCCGAATGCAGTCGAACAGAGCGCCACTCGCAGTGATGGACTGGGTTCGGGTCCGCAGAACCGAACGACCGGACCAGCAGCCAGCTTCAACACCATCTCCACCATTACTGGCACCCATCAAGATCACCGCGCAGCTGGGGCCAGTGACCTTCCAGCTGGCAGATGGTTCGGTGTGGCACGCCAACCACCTTTGCTGAGTTAGAGCAGCTGCTCTGGATGACATGGCTATGCAGGAGTTGACTCCACACGGTGTGGGACCCAGACTGGGGTTTCGAAGAAGGCAATCCCGGTCCTCTGGCCTCTACATTTCCAGGGGCACATCCACCACGGGCTCACCTCAGGGCCCCTCCAATTGAACTGCTTTCCTCAATAAAAGAAGGACTGTCTAGCAAGGGGCGTGGCTGCCAATGAATAGTGGCAAAATAAACCACTCAGCAGTGCTGGATCATGCGGTAGTCTACCCGCTGGCCCTAGCTAGTTTGGGGTTCTTTACTGTGACAAATTGAGGAGGGTCAATTCGGTTATGTATGTTTTTCTGTTTTTCCAAGGGATGGGGGGTGAATGTGGTGTAAGAAAACCACAAGTCCCAAACAGACAATGATCTCCCAAACATCAAAAATTGGTCCATTTGCTCACTGATCACCGTGCTGTGTAAAGGGGCCTGTGGTGTAAGAAAACCACAAGTTTGGTTGGCATCGGCGTGGTGACTCAGCTGCTTGGTGATGCGGCTGCTTGGTGACGTCATCACAACAAGCACATATAAGGGCAGGGATGGCCATTTTGCAGCCTCTTTTTTTTGCTCCTCTCTTTTGCGCTCTTGGCAGTGCTCTGCCACCCAACAACAGCCTGTATTACATTGTTCTGCACAGTCTGTAATAAAGTTTGTGTTCTCAGCAAACGCCACTCTCTGTCGGTCCTTCCCCAGTTTTCCAGACATAGCAGGGCACTTAGTCAACTGCAATCACATTTAATTCATTCATGCAGCCTCAGTAGCTTTGGAGGAATTTGACCTGCAGTTCTCAGAAATTATTGTAGTGAACCAAAAGGTACCACTAAAATCAAAATTTCAAAAAGTCCATACCGCAAGGAACTCAATTTTTCAAAACCAGAACACAGTCTGTCACACGTGATACACCAAGACATTAAAATACACGCTTGAGAATATCTTGTGATTCAAATAAACTTTATTGACTTTACGTCCAGATTTCAAAGGGCATGCAATTACAGGCTTCTGAATCCAACATATTTTTTCTCTCCTTTCTTCCATTTTGTTCTATTTTCTTACAAAACTACGTGCACCTTGAGTAATCAATTTTGCAGCGTACAAACCACAAAAATACCAGTTTTACATTATCAAATACTGCACATAGAAAACATTTACAAAGCACGGGTAAAAAAATCCCAGCTCCCTTTTTCTTCACTGACATAAACTGCATCCTTTGATCAGACGGTCCCATACACTTTTGCCCTTTTGTGAACACTCCTCAGAGGAAAGTTTAAGGCCAGTTTAGGAAAGACAACCACCCAATTTACCAACACCAGCGATCCAATTCAACTGGGCCGAATTTTAAAAGATGTCAACAAACATCTCAGCACATAATGTCGAGGTATCAGTCTAATATATGTGCTTGGGAATGTCATTGTGGTCCGTAAAATATTATATATAACCTCATTTAGAGGCTCCAAGGTAAAACATTGGCTGTGGTTATACTTTGTGCTTTGCTGGGTTTGATAAGATGACAGTTGCCTTTATAGTGTGGAAGGGAGCTACTGTGGCCTTAATATACTCTGATAGACAGCTACAAGGACAAAAATGATTACTATGAAAACTTGTGGTGTGACATTTAAAGACAGTGGACAAGGGGGAAAAACAAATCTGCCCATCAGCTCAAATACAAAGTCTGCTCTGTTCTCATGAACTGTAACTTGCAAACAGATGTATGGAATGCATGCGTTCTTAAAAAAAAAAATGTAGAAGGAAGTTTTTTTATAAGGGCTATCATAATATAGCAATAATTCATAATGCATTGCATGCTTAGTTTAGCTGCTTTGAGTGCTTGAAAATGTGATTGGACTTTATCTTTGATTGTGGTAGCCCACTGCTGATACTGACGTCCCATCCCACAGCCCTAAAGTAAAGGCTACAGCTGACAGTTATTGCCCGAGAAATTATTTTAGAAAATGTAAGGCTGATTTCATGCTACTTTAAGATGCAGTAATTTTGACAATTCTTTTGCATCTCTTTGAAATACCTTTTGTAGCGTACTGGGTCTAATCCTCGTTGTCTTAAAATGATCATGATCTTGCTATCATAAAGATTAAATATGCATTAAAGTCCTCAGAGTAACCATGCTAGAAGTATTGTATTTTCTTCAAAGCTTACATATAACAATTCTATCAACTTGTAATCAAGTAAAACAAGGGGTAGCAATCCTGGCCATTTCAAACCCGCCATGACGATCTAAATAAATAAAAAGTGTATTTCGCCAGACGAATTTGAATTCAAGTTTGCTTCAAATGCAGAGTTGTTCTTTTAAAAAAATCCACAATTAATCAGACATACAGTATACAGTACAGTGAAAGCAGGGGCTGCCTGAGCGGACGCAGGCGAGGACCCTGGAAAGTCTTCAGAGAGAAGACAGAGCAAACAAGATGACAAAAAATTACACTCTGTCCTGGTGTAAGGATTTAGAAATACATTCATAAAACTATACATTTGCACATAGACAACTTCAGTACAATATTCCAAGCAAAATACATTTGTCAAAACTTTCAACTGTGCGCTACGATAGTGAAGCTCCTACCCAAAATAAGGCCATTGTAAACTGAACAAGCCCTCATTTTTGCAAAAAAGTCCAACTCTCTCTCACCTCCTCTGAATAATACCTCAGTCCTTAGAAAAATAAAATGCATTTTCAATATACTACACAGGAGATTGATTAAAGTTGAATTACGACAGTTTATCACATAATAGATCTGGGCCAAAAATGCTTTGAGTGGGTTTATGGAAACTACACTCTAAGCATCTCCAGCCTTTCTATTCACACAGTCTAACAGCTCAAGCAAATACAATCTTATCATTTCTGAATAGCAGTTTCCCAGGTCTGACATGTACGGCGATGTTTCTGCTCAGCTCTTTTTCTTACCTGCTTACATCCACAGTCATATCAAAAATGCTATCACTCAGCTCCACAAAAACAACAATAATCTCAATTATCTATCACGCTTATGGGGGATTCAAACTTTTTTTTTCCAAACCCTACACTGTAAACTTTGTGTTCACATAAAGACCAGACTGTCAGTGACGGAGTAGCTCATTCCAGCCTGATGAAATCACCCCAAGGGTGCTCAGACATCCTGATCTTGAGCACAGCCTAGATGCAGACCCACCTGAGGATCATTGTGCATGAGTTTGCCAAACATTGAGGCAATCACCTAGGAGGAGTAACAATTTTTGTGAAATCATAAATGCCCAGATCTCCTGACCTTTGACAATGACTTTGACTTTTAGCACAGCCTAGATGCAGACCAACCTTAGGGTCATTGTGAGTGAGTTTGGTGACCACTGGGGCAAATGCCCAGGAGGAGTAGCGATACTTGGACTGACGGACGGACAGACACCGTATCATCACATTAGCTCCTTTTGGCTTTGCTGGAATGAGCTAAAAAAATAAGGTCCATGTGTGAGACAATGCATGATAAATATGCAACACAACAGACTGGATTTCTGCAAATATTTATTCTATGCTAAAGTGTGTTAATGTTATATCTATAAAAACCCTGATCCTTGTATTCTCTTCACTTGTGGTCCCAAACTAACATGGATTTCTCATTCAGTATCTACATATTTTTTATCTCTTGCACTCACACTTTTGCTGCCATGCCACTTGTGTGCATCACACAGTAAAACAAATGCACCTTGTTGAAAGACACACCCACACCCACATTATGCTTTAAGGAAAGGCATACTGAACTCTGCTTTTTTGTTGCAGCAATTCTAACCATTTGGACCAATTTGGCAAAGGTTCTCAGCCTGCCATAAATAAATAAATACACATCTTATAGTACGTCTTAAATGTCAGTTAGCATTGTCTCTTTTCATGTTTTTGATAATCAGAACAGGTGATATTTTGGGGGTAATAAATATACAGCAAAAGGGACACACACAGTTCCACAGTACTTGGAAAAATATTAACTGTAATTCTATAGTTTATCAAGGACAGAACATTCAGCAGGGAATTGGTACAGCTTTTTTTTTTTGTCTTGCACACTAAAAAGAATGTGTGCAAATAACGTGCCTTATTTTTACATCATGCCAGCTGTCCATAAAAAAAACAATATATATATATAAAGCGATAAGGTACACAAAACAACTTCTTATATGTGACCTTATGAGAAGAGACCCAGCAAAGAGTATCTCCAAGACAAAAAGTAGAATCCAGAGCTTATAAAAAAAAAGGTTTTACACATGATGGGAGGTTTAAAAAAAACACCAACATCCTCCAAAGATTCAAGAAAATCAGAAATCCCTTTATCCAAAGTTCAAAGAGTGTTTGAAATGTGAAATGTGTTTGTCTGAGGTGCTGAGACAGTAAAATGCCTCAAATGTTCCCTTTTTTCCAGAAATATCTAGAGGAATGAGCTACATAGTTGTCTTTTGTTTTTGTTTTTTTTGTTTTTTTTCAGAAAACAGAACATAAAGTGATAATATATGGAGCCAAGTACAACAAAGACATACAAGCTTATATTAATCATCTCTCTTTGCAATACGAAAATAAAACAGCTTTCAGTGTCTTGATCCAGACACAAATATTGATGTTTGGTTTCAACACAAACACATTTAAAACAGTCCAACAAACATCTTTACTGTCAAAACAAATGTTCTCTGTTAAAGGAACACCTTTATCTCGGTGTGAATGCTACTCCGCTGCTGTCGGTGAAGAACACTGGCCATTAAAACCAGAACAGCCAGCAGGTGTCTCCTGCCTTCTCCGAATCACACATAAAGGTAAAGTCCAAGTGACATCAAGAGTAAAGTTTTTGTGTAGATAAGAAATAAATAAAGGACAGTTTTTCTTAACTGCTTAATTGTTTTCAGGTTGCCGGGGGTGGGGGGTGGGGGTGCTGGAGCCTATTTCGGCATCTTTGGGCGGTGTACACCCTGGACAGATCATCAATCCATTGCAGGGCCAACACAGAGGGACAGACAACCATTCACTTCCACATTCATACCTAAGGACAATTTATCCCCAGTTGATGCGAATTAACCTAACATGCACATCTTTGGAGTGTGGAAGGAAGCAGGAGTACCTGTCAAAAATCCATGCAGACACGGGGAGAACATGCAAACTCCACACAGAACGGTTCCCACTGGCCGACCTTCTTGCTGTGTGGCGACGGTGCTGACCACTATGCTACCGAGCTGCCCAATTGACACACAAATGCTGTTTAAATGGAAAAGACATTTTTCAAAGACGCATGCCGATTTATTTTTGATTGTGCCCATGCAAAGTCAAATTAAAACACAGGCTAACCAGGGCAGTAACCCAAGACCCGCAGCAGCCCAGGGCCCCAAGAGGTTGGAGTTTTTTCTACTTTACATCCTTAATCTTAAAAAGTCATTTTAAATTTAAGACTGTGTTGGAATACATATTTCCATAAGAATGTCCATACAGTATTTTGTTTGAAGGGGCTCCAAAATTGCCCCCCCTCCCAAAAGCGGCCCTGTGCCCATGCTGTAGGAGTCTTTTTTTTTTTTTTTTTAACAAGAACTGTGATTGAAGTTAAAAACTAGCAGGAGGAGATGCCTGTTTCAGCTGTTCTATTGGGCGTGAATTAAAAGTAAAGACGAGTTACACTTAAGTGGTGGAATTCAAAGGTTTACAGATGTGCAGATAAGTGTGACAGAATTTAAACGAGAAAAAAAATGCAGACTAACTGTAAAACAAGAGTACTGAAGGATGTGTTATCTACATATTGCACCTGAAACAAGAACCATACATGGTAGGTTACTGTATATGCTAATAAAGTGATACTGGCATGATAGTTGGATAAAAAAAAAGAACATTTTACACATTTACAACAAGTTTAGTTACAGAGACAAACAGGAGTGACTGAGGGGAGGGTTAAAGGTTTTACCAGATGAGTGCATGATTACTTGTCTGTGATCTGAGCGCAAGTAGAGAGGCAGAGGCACAGCCACCATCTCTCTGTAAAACTTCATTTTCTAGGAAGAAATGATGACATCAACTTAAGGATCTCATCGGGAAGTTCAAACAAGTCTACGTGCTGGTTGAGAGAGCATCCCCTGGATGTGGAAAACCCCTAAACTAGGGCTGGTTACCTTTTGTGCTAACTACCCTGCAGCAGGGCCCTAAATGTGTTCGTCGGCAAATGAGCGACCAGCAGCAAAGCTTTGTTCCGCTTTCCTGCCGACAGCCAAGGTAATCACCGCGGTCACAAAGGCCCTGCCCTTCTCCCTAAATCAGTGCAGTGCTCTTTATCTGCTCTTTTTCCTCAGCGCAAAATAATACAGCACTATACCCCTGTTACACTTGTCAAGGCAAGCTAAAAGAAAAAAAAAAGATTTAAGCACTTTTAAAATGTTTCACAAGCAAACATGCAGAATGCAGCTGTTACATAGATAAACACAAATAACTTTATCTATTTAGATATATATATTTATATATAAACTTTGCCCTGTAAAAATTATAGAATAGCACTGTTGCTACCTCACATAACAGCCTTTATGTGAATATCCGAGTACGAGATACTCAGACATGGTTGTGTGTTTGGCCAACGGCTCTCAGCTCCTGTGTGTACAATGTATATCTCTCTTTTTTTTGCATTACATCTAAGTCATTGACTCTGCTACATATCCATACTTTATATTGAATACTAGCTCACCTACTAATAAAAGTAATAATAGTAATAACAATAACAATTGCTTTGGTTTTAAAAAATAAAGTTTTTTTTTCTTAGTTTGGCATAGAGAGAAACTGGCATCAGGATGGCCCTGGGATGAGTCATGCCAATGTAATATTGGACTGCAGGAGATGGCACCCAGCGTCTTGGTGGTGTGGCGTGTTTGAAACAGAAAATGCTACATGTGAGTCATGTCAGCTTTGAGGTGGATTTGCAAATCGAAGGCTGATCGGAGGGTGAGCGCATGAGTGAATTGTCCAGTAGAGAATATGGCAGCAGGTTACAGTGTGTATGCATACTGTATGTCAAGTGTGTCTTCCTGCAGATATGCATTGTACGTGTGTGTGTGTGTGTGTACCTGTCCTGGGCGTAATGCTATAGTTGTTGTGTATATACAGTCCATGTGCCTGTGTCTGCATGTATCTGCCTTGTGCATGTACGTGCGCCCTGGGTGTCTAGGTGCACGAGGGACTGGTGGCGCTCTCCAGTGAGGACTGGGAGAGGCGTCTAGTGAGGGGCCCGATGCTGGGGTCTGCCAGAGAGGAGGTAGGGAACAGCTTGTACCAGCCACTGACGGTGGCAGACAGGTCCAAGTCCTCCAAAAGGATTTGGGCCATTCCCATGAAGCACTTGTGGTCCATACGCCCGTAGTCTCCCCATACTATAACCTGCAGGAGAAAAGATATTAAATTATACCATTGAGTATGTGTTATCAGACAACTGTGGAGACATTCATGCAATTATTAGTTTTCTGATAATGGTTATTTGGGTGTTTAATATACAGTACTGTGCAAAAGTCTTGACTAGCCCCTCATTACCTCCGTCAAGGAGGTTATGTTTTTGTCAGCATTAGTTTATTACCTCCGCCATGGGAGGACGGAGATAATGTTTTTAGCGGCGTTGGTTGTGTTGGTTTGTTTGTTGGTTGGTTGGTTTGACTGTTAGCAGCATAACTCAAAAAGTTATGAATGGATTTTGATTAAATTTTCAAGAAAGGTGTGTAATGGTATGGGGAACAGATGATTAGATTTTGGTGGTGATTGAGATCATGGTGTAGATGCAGGAATTTTTTGAATATTATTTTATATATTAATCTGGCACTTTTCATGTACTGCCCCTTTAAAACGTGTCCACTCAGTTACGTGCATGGTCATGCCATAGGGCCATGCGCCTCGGCAACCCAGAAGCCAAACACTGCAGAAAAGTATTAGAGGGTGTGTCCACCAAACTTTTTTTTTTTTTTTTTTTGCGTGTCCACCAAACTCATTCTTCCTGCTGTGGGCAACTATTTTCTCTTCATTCTCTATGTAGTCCAGCATTTACAGCGCTGAGCGCCCTCAGCGCTGAAACGCTTTAAGCGATGGCCACTTTTTGTCCGGTGCTCGGGGCTGAAAAAAGTTCAACTTGTCAGACTACTGTACAGTTGCGCTCATCAATGTCAAACCTTTCTAAGCAGCCAATCGACGCTTCGCTTCCAGACAGGCTTAACGACTTCTTTGCACGTTTTGAAGCATCAAACTCGACAATCAGAGGGAGGGCTGGCCCACCCCCACCATCGGTCGGACCAGCTTTTACCATCAACACAGCGGACACACGGAGGACCCTAACCAGAGTCAACCCACGCAAAGCTGCAGGTCCGGACAACATTCCAGGACGTGTGCTCCGAGACTGCGCGAGCGAGTTGGCGGATGTCCTGACTGACATTTATAACATCTCCCTGAGTCAGGCCATCGTTCCCAGATGCTTCAAGACCTCTATCATTGTACTGGTGGCAAAGAAACCAGTTGTGTCCTGTTTGAATGACTATCGTCCTGTTGCACTGACACCAATTGTGATGAAGTGTTTTGAACGGCTTGTCAAACCACACATTACAGCCTGCCTCCCTGCATCACACGACCCGCTCCAGTTTGCATATCGTTCAAACCGCTCCACTGAGGATGCTATAGTCACCACCCTACACTCTGTCATCACCCACCTGGACCAGAAAGACACCTACGCCAGACTCCTGTACATTGATTTCAGTTCAGAATTCAACACCATTATTCCCCAGAGACTGATGGAGAAATTACTCCTTCTCGGTCTGAACACCGCCACATGTCTCTGGATCCTGGATTTCCTGACTGAGAGACCTCAGTCTGTCCGGGTTGGAAACAACATCTCCAACTCTGTCACGCTGAGCACCGGATCCCCTCAAGGCTGTGTACTCAGTCCACTGTTGTTTACACATCTAACACATGACTGTGTATCCAGACACGAGGGGAACCAGATTATTAAGTTTGCAGATGACACCACGGTGGTGGGACTTATTCAGAGGGATGAGGAATCAATGTACAGGGAAGAAGTGAGAGACCTGGAGGGCTGGTGCAGGGAGAACAATCTGGTGCTCAACGTGGACAAAACGAAGGAGATGATTATCAACTTCCGGCGGTCACAGCCTGAGCACGTCCCCCTCAGCATCGGCGGCCGTTTAGTGGAGAGAGTAGAGAACATCAAGTTCCTCGGAGTGCAGATCTCGCAGGACCTGACCTGGAGCAAGAATTCCTTGGAGATCAGGAAGTGGGCTCAGCAGAGACTGCACTTCTTGAGGAAACTAAAACAGGCCTCTCTCCCCATCTGCATCCTCAGGACCTTCTACAGAGGTGTGGTGGAGAGTGTTCTGATGTACTGCATTGCTACATGGTACTCCAGCTGCAGTATGTCAGACAAAAAAGCTCTGCAGAGGATAATGAAGGGGGCTGAGAGGGTAATTGGAGTCTCTCTCCCCTCTGTCCAAGAACTTTTTCAGAACCGTTGTAGGAGCAGGGCACTGAACATTGTCAAGGACCGTTCTCACCCTCTGCATAAACACTTTGAACTTCTTCCATCTGGTAAACAATTCCGGAGCATCAGAGGCAGAACCACCAGACTGATCAACAGCTTCCTTCCACAAGCTGTCAGGATGCTGAACAGTTAACCCGGAATCTCTCATACACACTACTGCACCTACGGACATTTTGTATATTATAGTTAGTTAGTTTTTCTTTTTCCCCAAGTATGTCTCAGGGATGTGTGAATGGATGGGGGGGGTGGCGGTGGGGGGTGGAGCTATGTGGGAGTGTGTCTTAAATCATGCTGCTTCTTATATGGATGCCGAGAGAAACGCAATTTCATCTTGCCTGCACTACAGTTGTATGTACAGCAATATGACAATAAAGTTGATTTGATTTGAATCAGAATTAAGGAAGGGCAGAACATAGGACGGCGGTACAGGAAGACGAGAATGGGAGGTGACGGTGGAGGCTGAATTTTGCTGCATCAAACAATGTGAATTTGTAGTTGATAACTGCAAAAAAAATGGTATGATACCTGTAATGGAGAACAGAGGAGGAGAAAAAAAACAAAACCGACCTGAAAGATTTACTAAACCATGATGTTGACTTAAGGTGGAATTGCCCAGCCCCAATGTATGGTCAATACAATTAGGACAGTCTTGTTATTATTCAATCCCTCCATGATTTCACGGGATGTTTTTATGATTGTTGCGGCCCAAAAAGCCTGAATTTGCAGGAGCTTTTTTAAAAAGTTGCGATAAAAGTTGCAATGTTTTTAGAGTGTTTTTTGCACTAAAATTTGTGGGAACAATTACAAATTTTAAAGCAGATGTTTTTATTTTTTCTTCCAGTTTACTGCAGTTATATTCTATATAACAGTATAAGAAAAGCGCAGGATTGTCAAACAATTCCTATTACAGTGATTTGTAAATTAAGCAGAAACTTCTGCTATACAGAAAAACTCTTTTGTGCAACAGCAAATGCAAACATTAACACAATATCAATTACAACAGCTAAATTGCATTGAATGCATGTTAAAGAGTAAAGATTTGGAAATTATTGGCAGCACCTTCATTTGAAAACTCCCTACGATCCCCAACCACTCGATACCAAGCAGAGAGGAAAAAATAAATAATTTATTCTGTTGCTCTATATTGTCTATAGGAGTCTGCGTTTTTCTGAAAAAAAAAGTTACAGACAATATTCTCTCTCTTTCCATGCTTAACTCCTACCTCTCTGTCTGCTGCAAGTTGGTCTTGACACACACATCCTTCATTTACGGCGGGGCAGTGGTGGTGGGGGGTTGTCCATCCAGACCAGAGATCCACAGCTTTAAAGCTCATTAACCAGATGTAGTAATGATTTTATCTCTAAAGATGTATAAACTGTTCAAACACTGGCTGTAGTGCTAGATTTGCTCACTGTGTTTCTGGTTTTATGACGTCTCCCCTCACGCGCACTCCCACAGCGGGGTGCTTTTGCGACAGGCGGATGTTTTTCAACACAAACCCAGCGCTTCGTACATGCAGTCAGGATAGAGACATGGTAAGACGTCCAGCGGCAGGTTGGGGGAGACGGAGGAAGGGATGGTGTTGAAAACCTCACAGGTGAGTGGGTTTTTTTTTTTTAAATCACAAACTCTGTTTGCTGATGTGTTCCGTCTCACTGTAAACACAGAAGTGAACGTGGTGCTGCGATGCATTTGATTGGTTAGACTAAGCGTTTCAGCGCCAGTCAGAGACAAATTTGATTGGTGAAACTGGCGGATGTTGACAAGGATTGGCCAAAATTGCGAGAAAGTTGTGGTGATTGGACAAAGTTGCAAGGTTGCACAATAGTTGTGCTGATTTGCTGATTTCGCATGAATTGATGCAATTGCAACATCGCAAAATCCTGGAGGGACTGATAATTATTATTATTATAATGTAGTCATATAAATAGTCATATTGTTTTTGCTGTTGTTTCGCTGTCTGTTAATAATAATAATAATAATAATAATAATAAGGGATGGACAGGAAGACAAGAAAACTGCTGATGATGCATGGAGGCTTGCACCCCAAATCAGATGTAGACAGGCTATATGTACCAAGAATCAAAGGCGGTACAGGACTGATAGGAGTAGAGGAGACTGTGAGGTATGAGGAGCAGAGCCTTTTCAAGTACGTAGACGGGAAGAAGGGTAACATCATGGAAACAGTTAAAACCTACATAAAAGAAGGAAGAGATGTGTCGGCGAAGGAGCTTAAGACAGAACAAGAAAAGGGCAGACTGGATGGGTGGAAAGGAAAGTCAATGCATGGACAACATCTGACAGACAGAAGAGATTTTTGGACCAGAAAGCTGGCAGTGGCTGAAGCGAAGGAGTTTGAAGCAAGAAACGGAAAGCCTACTACAGATGTGGACAAAATTGTTGGTACCCCTCTGTTAATGAAAGAAAAACCCCACAATGGTCACAGAAATAACTTGAATCTGACAAAAGTGGTAGTAAATAAAAATTCTATGAAAATTAACCAATGAAAATCAGACAATGCTTTTGAATTGTGGTTCAACAGAATTATTTTAAAAAACAAGCTCATGAAACAGGCCTGGACAAAAATGATGGCACCCCTAGAAAAGATTGAAAATAATGTGACCATAGGGACATGTTCAACCAAGATGTGTCCTCTAATTAAAATCACAAGTGTCTAGGTTCAGGTTCAGGTTCAGGTTACTTTATTTGTACCCGTAGGTAGATTTGTTTTGCAGTTGGTGACATCCATATTTACAGGCCACTAATTACATTCAACATAGACACAAACACAGGCACACATCTTACAAAATAGGTAAATATAAAATATGTACAATATAATTTTTATAGCTTGTTCAACTCTTTGACAGCAGCAGGGACAAAGCTGTTTTTGTAGCGCTGGGTTCTACTTTTTGGGACAGCAAACCTCCGTCTGGAGGGAAGAAGCTGAAAGTTGCAGTGCAAAGGGTGGGAGTCATCATTTAAAATCGAGTCGGCCATCCTCTGTACTTGTCTGGTGTACAGGGATGTCAGGCTCAGCTGTGACTCACCAAGCAAACGACTGGACCATCTGACTACCTGATCCAAGGATTTCCTCTGTTTCAGTTTTATCTGACCAAACCATGACATTAAAGAAAAGGATAAAACAGATTCAATAAAAGCCCGATAGAACATAGTCATTATGGTTCGGTCAATTTGGAAGCGTGCAAGTTTCCTCAAACAATGCAAATTTTGCTGACCCTTTTTGCACACCCTTTCACAGTTCACCTCAAAGTTCAATCCACTATCAATAATCGTCCCAAGATATTTGTACGATTGTACACATTCGGTGGTCTGGCCTTTTAGTATGGTGACTTTGTGCCTGGGGTTTTTCCTCCTAAAGTCAATAATCATATCTTTCGTTTTTGTTGTATTCAGCTGCAGGTAGGAATCCTCACACCAGTGAACAAAGTCATCAACTACTGGGCCGTGGCCACTCTCACCATCCTGGAGGAGACTGACAATGACTGAGTCATCAGCATACTTTATAATGTGTCTGTTGTCATGTCTGCTCCGACACATGTTTGTGTACAGGATGAAGAGTAGTGGTGACAACACACACCCCTGAGGAGAGCCAGTAGAAGAGCACTTCAGGTCAGATAATGTGCCATTGACCCTTACTCTCTGCGTCCTGTTGGTTAAGAAATCCAGAATCCAACCCACCAGATTATTGCTTAAATCAAATTGTTGCAGGAGCCTTTCAACTAAAATATGAGGTTGGATTGTATTAAAGGCAGAAGAAAAGTCCACAAATAAAAGCCTGGCATGTGTCCCATTAAAATCCAGATGTTTAAAAAGCATGTCAAACAGAGTGACAGTGGCATCCTCCACTCCTCTGTGAGGCCTATAGGCAAACTGCAGAGGATCCAATGCATGTTCAGTCTGCCTTAGGACCTCACATCTGACCAGTTTTTCAAAAATTTTCATTAAAATTGAAGTCAAAGCAACTGGTCTAAAGTCATTTACCGTTTTAGGACAGCTGGATTTTGGAACGGGAACAACCACGGCATCTTTCCAGATCTTAGGCACATGTTGTGTCTGTAAGGACTTATTGAAAATGTAATGAAATATAGGACTCAGTTCATGTGCACAGGACTTTACCAGGCGTCCACATATATTATCAGGGCCCTGACTTTTGTTCACTTTTACAGCGCGGAACTCCCTTTTAACATCCTGCATCTCAATATTAAAGTGCTGATTGTCTTTGAGTTTCTGTTTCAAATCTTGGATTTCTGTGCTAAAATCAAAGGAGTCAAAACGACCATAAAAACAATTAAGAGCATTAGCCAGCTCTGTGTCTGAACTAAAACCATCTAAAAACACACGATTACTGCACTCTGTGCTCTGAAGGCCTGCAATAGTTTTCATACTGGCCCAGGCTGAACCAAGTTTATTTGCTGCCATCTTGCTTTCCAACTCTGATTTATAATTCTGTTTTGCTCTTAAAATTTCGGCCTTCAGCTCCTTGGTGGCAACCTGTAGTTCAGAAACAGACCCCTGTTTAAAGGCAAGAGCTTTCCTCTGTAAGCAGGATTTAACTGATTTAGTTACCCATGGTTTGTTGTTGGGATATATTTTGACACGTTTACGTGGAACAATCTTATTTTGACAGTAAGCCATGTATGAGCATGTGAGCTCAGCCAGAGAGTCCAAGTCATCCCCGCAGGCCATTATGAACATCTTCCAGTCTGTACAGTCAAAGCATTCCTGGAGGCTGTGCTCTGAATCTTCTGTCCACACATCAATGTCTCTCATCTCCACCTTGCCTCTTCTGAGAGCAGTTTTATATGTGGGCAGCAAATGAACACAGTTGTGATCTGATGATCCTAAAGGAGGAAGGGGGAGTGATTTATAGGCCCTCTCTATGGATCCATAGCACAGGTCCAATGTCTTTTTTCGCCTGGTTGGGCAGGAGACATACTGATGAAAGTTTTTAAGTGTCTTCTTTAAAGAAACATGGTTAAAATCCCCAAGAATGAAGTTTGGCGCCTCTGGAGAAATTGACTGCAGCCGCTGCACCACATCAGAGATGGTTCTGGAGGCGGAGTCAGCGTCTGCCCTCGGATGAATATACACAACTGTGATGAAAAGTTGGGGAAACTCTCGAGGCAAATAAAAGGGGCGAAGCGACACAGACAGCAGCTCCACATCGGGTGTACAGATGCGCTCTCTGACCATGACAGATGTGCAGTACTGCTTATTAATGTATAAACATACTCCGCCCCCCTGACGCTTCCCAGTTACCTCTTCCTGCCGATCCGAGCGCAGCGGGGCTCCAAAGCCGTCAATCCACAGGTCTGCATCTCGATCATGCGCAGTAAGCCAAGATTCAGTGAAAGCCATGACGCAGCAGTTCTTAAAATCCTTCTGGTAACGTACGTTGCCTTGAATTTCCTCCACCTTGTTTCTCACAGACTGTGCATTCCCAAAAATGATCGAAGGAAGAGGAATGTTACCAAACTGACGTCTCCTAAGGCGCAATTTCACACCTCCACGTCTTCCACGCTTCCTCCTGCCGCTACTTTTTTCACCGCTGTGTCCGTCTCTCAAAATAAAGTCCGGCAGTTCAAGTTTAGGCTCAATCACAGACGCTGCATCAGCTGTGTTAAAGCGTAGCAACACGTCCCTGGAATATTGTA
This sequence comes from Pholidichthys leucotaenia, assembly GCA_020510985.1. NCBI lineage: Eukaryota > Metazoa > Chordata > Actinopteri > Cichliformes > Pholidichthyidae > Pholidichthys > Pholidichthys leucotaenia. The sequence continues at coordinate 152,682,901 of CM035839.1, read as the reverse complement.
TTCTGTCCGCTATTCTGCTCGCCATGGAGCCGAACGCGTTTACCTCAGAGACAAAGAGCCACAGCACAGAAAGCAGCAGTGCGAGAGAGGAGAGGAAATCCATGTTGCGGATACCAGGGAGCTCTTCGCCATATATTCCACAAACGCTCCAGGGCAGAAACGACACAGAGGATTTTCTAAAAACGTGAAAAAGTACAAAAAACACACTCACGCACACACGCACTATATCATCAAGCTGCTGGTCGCTGCGTGCGCATGCGCCCATCATCGTTACAGTTCTACAAGTCTACAAACTTGTAATCAGTCAGTCGGCCTATTTAAAGGGTGACAAGTAGTCACTGTGCTGTTTGCTGACATGGTGTGTACCACACTAAACATGGACCTGAGGAAGCAAAGGAAAGAGTTGTCTCAGGAGATTAGAAAGAAAATTATAGACAAGCATGTTAAAGGTAAAGGCTATAAGACCACCTCCAAGAAGCTTGATGTTCCTGTGGCCACAGTTGCACATATTATTCAGAAATTTAAGATCCACAGGACTGTAGCCAACCTCCCTGGACGTGGCCACAGGAGGAAACGGATAATACGAATGGTAACAAAATGAGCCCAGAACAACCTCTAAACACATTCATGGTGAACTCCAAGGTCAAGGTACATCAGTGTCAGATCGCACCATCCGTCGTTGTTTGAGCCAAAGTGGACTTCATGGGAGACGACAAAGGAGGACACTACTGTTGAAAACAAATCATAAAAAAGCCAGACTGGAATTTGCCAAACTGCATGTTGACAAGCCACAAAGCTTCTGGGAGAATGTCCTATGGAGAGACGAGACAAAACTGGAATTTTTTGGCAAGGCACATCAGCTCTATGTTCACAGACGCAAAAATGAAGCATACCAAGAAAAGAACACTGTCCCTACTGTGAAACATAGAGGAGGTTCTGTTATGTTCTGAGGCTGCTTTGCTGCATCTGGCACAGGGTGTCTTGAATCTGTGCAGGGTACAATGAAATCTCAAGACTATCAAGGTATTCTAGAGAGAAATGTGCTGCCCAGTGTCAGACAGCTTGGTCTCAGTCGCAGGTCATGGGTCTTGCAACAGGATAATGACCCAAAACACAGCTAAAAACACCCAAGGATGGCTAAGAGCGAAACATTGGACTATTCTAAAATGGCCTTCTATGAGCCCTGATCTAAATCCTATTGAACATCTGTGGAAGGAGCTGAAACATGCCGTCTGGAGAAGGCACCCTTCAAACCTGAGACAACTGGAGCAGTTTGCTGATGAGGAGTGGGCCAAAATACCTGCTGAGAGGTGCAGAAGTCTCATTGACAGTTACAGAAATTGTTTGATTGCAGTGATTGCCTCAAAAGGTTGTGCAACAAAATATTAAGTTAAGGGTACCATCATTTTTGTCAAATATTAAGTTAACCCCTTGCACTCTGGCCAATTTCCCTAAAAACGCCAAAAAATAATGTACCCAAAGTAAATCAAAAGCTGTTCTTCAACCCTTTGCAGCATCTTCATGGGGTTGGTCTCATTTAAAAGAAAACACTTTGAATTTTTTGGCAAAACAGTCATAATCTCTCTAAGTGCTCCGGCCACTGAGTAACAGTCATCTAAACATACTGAACTTGAAGAAAATAAATTTCGCCTGGGTGTTTTTTTGGATACAAATGCTTGCAGATAACACACAGCTGTCAGATCTGGGCTGGAAAATGCAACAGAAATGTAGAACCAAGTGTTATCCAGCTGAGGTCAAAATTTTGTAACAATACCACAAAAAATGAATATATTACACAGCTTTCTTCACAGATTGTTCCCAGGCGTTTTTGAACTGTGCTAAATGGCACAGTTTGGAAAAACGTCTGTAACTTTTGAATGATTCAATATAGAAGCTTGATGTTGGGCTCTAATGAAAGGTGACACTCAGGGCTGTGTGTGTGTGTGTGGGGGTTGTTTATTCATTCATGAATGAACAAACAAGCCCCCACAAACAAAGAAGCATGCCATGTAAAAAATGTGTGGCTTTTTTTTACAAGAAAAAATAACCTACAGTGCACTAAAAATTATACTAAAATATCTGTAATGTAGAAGATAACAACTCCCACTGCCCCCCCACCCCCACTACAGAGGACGGACATTGCCTGGTGCGCCGCGGTCACAGTGCGCCGCAGTCTACTACGCACAGTTGTAATTTACTGATCGGTCAAAAGTCATTTTTGATTACAATTTTCAGGGATAAAGAATAATTTAGCTTATAACACTTACCTGTCCACAACAGCAGTGTCGCTGGCGAACTTCTCTTCCTCATTGTCAGACGAACATGACACTGGTCCGCTTGTTACGGACTTGTGGTTCTGGTCACGCGACCCGGTCAAACCATAATTCCATTATTGCGGTTTTGGCGAACGATTTTTCAAAACAAATAAGAACAGTAGTAAGAAAAAAAGACTGGCGAACGCGTGTGTGTCACCCAGCGGCTAAAACAAAACAGATTTTGCAAGGGAGGCACGCTTTCAAACTACTGTGCTTCAATTGGCTCGCTGTATTCTCAGCTGTTGGTAGGCGGGTCCTTCTTGCTAGGTTTTCAGTCATTGGTTCTTCAAGGTTTCAGAAACCCAATTCAAGGCTCTTATTAGTCAAATGAGAGGTCAATCACATCTAAACCAATCAAAGCACTCCTTTGGCTTTCTGTTCGCGGCTGTGTCTGTAGTGGAAGAACGGAAATGCAGCTGGGTTTTTTTTCAGTGCCTCCTAGGACACCCTCGTGCACCCTAGGACGCAGAGACGTGTCCGCCCGCGGTACACCGTAGTGCAAGAGGTTAAGGGTACCATCATTTTTGTCCAGGCCTGTTTCATGAGTTTGTTTTTTAAAATAATTCTGTTGAACCTCAATTCAAAAGCATTGTCTGATTTTCATTGGTTAATTTTCATAGAATTTTTATTTATTACCAGTTTTGTCAGATTCAAGTTATTTCTGTGACTATTGTGGGTTTTTCTTTCATTAACAGAGGGGTACCAACAATTTTGTCCATGTCTGTAGTTGCTGGTACGAGCATAAGGCAGAAGCTGCAAGTGAAAACGATGAGACATTACTTCGAAATTTTAAAATAGTACAAACAGATAAATTAATTCAAGCTAGAAGACCTGACATTGTGCTTGTGAGGAAAAAAGAAAAATAATGTCTTATTATTGATGTTACAATCCCTGTAGGCTCCAAATCATGGACCAAGGAAGATGAGAAAATAGAAAAGTACAGTGATCTAACATGGGAGCTTAAGAGAATATGGGGAGTTAAGACAAGAGTAATACCAATAATGAATGGAGCTCTGGGAACAGTGACAATGAGGCACAAACACTTCTTGTCAGATTTGGGAATCAGCTTATCATTTGAAACAATCCAGAAAGCAAGCCTACTGGCAACAGCTCATATTCTGAGAAAGGTATTAGCATAGAAAATGAACTGAAATAAGAATGGACTTGACTGAGTTGACTGAGTTATTGACCCCAGACCCCTGGACGGGGTCTGGTCATAACTGGAAGTGCCTGCAGATAATAATAATAATAATAATAATAATAATAGATTGCATATATACTGCCTTTCATTCAAATTTTCAGGAAAAGTGTGTAATGGCACACTGAACAGATGATTAGATTTTGGTGATGATCTCAAAATGCATACTGTACCTCCGCAAAGGCTCTTATCTTCTCACAGAGTGTTAGCAACAATACTCCAAAACTACTGGATGGATTTGGATGAAATTTTCATCAGAGGTGGCCCTTGGCCCAAAGATGAACTCATTAGATGTTGGAGGTGATCAGTGAATGCATACCTCCACCAAGGCCCTATCTTGCAATGTACAGATGGATGGCGATATGGATGGACAAAGGGATGGAGGGGAGGACAAAGGGAGGGAGGGATGGAGCCTTGGCGGAGGTATGTGCTCTCTGAGTGCCCTCTAGTTTTTATTTATTTGTTAGTTTGCCTGTTAACAAAATAACTAAAAAAGTTATGAATGGATTTGGGTAAAATTTTCAGAAAAGGTGTGTAATGGCATGGGGAACAGATGATTAGATTTTGGTGATGATCTGAGAGTGCATACCACCACCAAGGGCTTAGTTTGTATTTGTGCAGCAAGATTACACAAAAACTACTGGATGGATTTGGATTAAATTTTCACCAGAGGTGGTCCTTGGGCTACAGTGGGATGGTGGTGTGAATGAATAATGGACTCACTGAAAAGTGGTTTGGGTATCATGAAAGGTGCTATATAAATGCAATACATTATTACCAAATATTGACTTTAAAGCTTGTAAGAATTGTACAAGTGTCATGTGTCTGAGCCAGTGCTCAGACTCTTCATGTATTTTTGAGTATTTTATGTCTGTTATTATTTTCTTGTCTGTTTTCTGTCATTTTGGTTGTTTATGCTGAGAGACGCCTTCCTCATCTCTCTGATGCATTCACCTTTCACCCACAGTCTGTTCCCCATTTTCCAGCTGTGGGTGATTGTCTAATTAGGTCACCTTCTCCTGCTCGCTCAGGTGCTCACATCTGTGATTGATTGTGTTAATTGTGCTGCTCCCTATTTTAAGGGGCTGGACCATTGTATGGTGCGGCCTTCTACTTCCAAGCCACTCTCAAGCAGTTTTTCCTACATGTAAGTGCTCTGTCTTTCGCTTCATGTATGACTGGTTATTTGCAGGTTGGCTGGCGATCACGCTCGCCTTATTAAGGCTATTTTTGCTGCCTGTTCCTAGTGTTTGTTTCCAGGTTAGCTGGCGATCACGCTCGCCTTAGCCTTGACTATTTTTGTGCCAGCCTGTATTCTCTTTTTCATAGTGTTCTCTTTTTTCAGTGTATTCTCTTTTTCATAGTGAAAGGTGCCACACGTCAGCCCTAAAGGGGCATTCATGACAACAAGCTCTGTTTTTATCTTTGATACTTTATTCATAGTATGTATGTTAGCACATTTTTCAATGAACTGCTATTTCCCATTTTCCTATTAAAATATAACGAAATGAAGGGCAATTCAAGACTTTTGCTCAGTAAGTTATTCTAATAACAGGAATCCTCACATGATTTTTTTAAATAAAAATAATTTTTATTGTTGCTGAATGTGTTCTTGTTCTTAGGTAGAGAACACTGAGAAAATAAATATGACAGTTACTTCTACAAATGTACACTTCCAAAGAGCCATATTAAAAATATATATCCAAAAAAATAAAGACAGAATAATATTGTCAGCAAGCTGCTTTTCATTTGTTGCTAAAGTGCTCAAGAACTCCATCCACTGACTAACAGGTATCAGTTCTGCTTTATCTCCCTGACTTCCATTGAAACATTCATTGCTTCTGAACTATTTAAATGCACCAAACCATGGAGGAGCTTGTCTACAACAGAAATACATTTATTAGGAGCTTTCCTAAGGGCCGTCCACACCAAGCACGATAAAGACAACTATAAAATTATAGTTTTAAAAATTGTTCTAACTGGAGTCCACACAGGCAGCTTGGTGGTGCGGTGGTTAGGACTGTGGCAGCACAGCAAGAAGGTCATGGGTTCAGAATCAGAATCAGGTTTATTGCCATTGTTCATGTAGTACACAAACTAGGAATTTGTCTCGGTACAATGCTGCAACATTAAACATGATAAGATAAGAGAAATAAACTATACATGTAATAAAGTGTAGGATAAGATTAAGTGATACTGGTCAACAGTTAAAATATATATTAGCCAGCAGCAGATACTGTGGAGAACTATATAGTGCAGTCGGTAATGCAGGAAGAAAACAGTGATGATTGACATGAGTCTGGTTGAGCTGCTGTACATGGTGCACGAGAGTCACTTAGTGTTCAGCAGTCTAATGGCAGAGGGGAAGAAGCTGTTCATGTGACGGGAGGTTTTAGTCTGGATGGACCGAAGTCTTCTACCAGAGGGGAGGGGGGCAAACAGTACATGACCAGGGTGTGAGGGATCGGCTATGATCCGGCCAGCACGCCTCCGGGTCCTGGAGATGTACAGATCCTGGAGAGATGGGAGCTTGCAGCCGATCACCTTCTCAGCAGTGCGCACGACGCGCTGCAGCCTTAGTCTGTCCCTGGCAGTGGCTCCTGCGTACCACACGGTTATGGAGGTGGTGAGGATGGACTCGATGATGGCTGTGTAGAACTGCACTAACATCTTGGTGGGTAGCTTGAGCTTCCTCAGCTGCCGCAGGAAGAACATCCTCTGCTGGGCTTTTTTGATGAGTGAGCTGATGGTCAGCTCCCATTTGAGGTCCCTGGTGATGGTAGTGCCTAGGAAGCGGAAGGAATCAGCAGTGGTGATGGGAGAGCCTGAGAGGGTGAGGGGGGGCAGAGGAGTAGTGACTTTCCTGAAGTCTACAATCATCTCCACTGTCTTCAGAGCGTTCAGCTGCAGGTTGTTATTGCTGCACCAGGACGCCAGCTGGGCCACCTCTCTCCTGTAGGCGGACTCGTCGCCGTTGGAGATGAGCCCGATGAGGGTGGTGTCGTCCGCAAACTTGATCAACTTGACAGACTGGTGGCTGGAGGTGCAGGAGTTGGTGTAAAGGGAGAAGAGTAGGGGGGAAAGTACACAGCCCTGGGGTGATCCGGTGCTGATGCTAGTATAGTCTGAGACAGTCTTTCCCAGCCGCACATGCTGCCTCCGGTCCGTCAGGAAGTCGATGATCCACCTGCAGAGGGAGTCAGGCACGTTGAGCAGGGACAGCTTGTCCCGGAGCAGAGCGGGGCTCGATCCCACCCTTGACCATCGTGGGTTTGATTCCACTTCCTAACCAATGCAAACTAGTGCAACGGTTAGCACTGTTGCCTCACAGCTAGAAGGTTCCAGGTTCAAATCCCCAGGCTGGGAGGGGTGGGAAACTTTCTGTGTAGAGTTTGCATGTTCTCCCCATGCTGTGTGGGTTTACTCTGGGGACTCCAGTTTCCTCCCACAACCCAAAGACATGCTTGTTAGATTAAATGGTGACTCTAAATTGTCCCTAGATATCTGTCATTAATAGGCCTTTAGAACAGAGGGCTGGTGTAGCTACTAGTTAAGCACTTTGAGTGGTCTTTGTGACTAGTAAAAGCGCTGTGTAAGTACAGGTCCTTATCCCCCTTATCCCTTCAGCATCTTGGCAGATGGCAACAGGTTCTTATCAAGGATGTCTCTGTACATTTGTCCATTCATATTTCCTTCAATTACTGTATATGAAGTCTGCCTGTACCATGTGCTGAAAAACATCCCCACACCATGATGGGACGTGCAGTGCCATTTCTCCTCCAAACATGCTGTGTGCTGTGGCATCCAGAAAGTTCAATTTTGGTCTCATCTGACCAGACTATATTCTCCCAGTATTTTACTGGCTCATCATCATCAGCATGTTTTTCCTTCAGTAATGGAGTCTTGCGAGGTGAGAGGGCATACAGCCCATGTCGGTCGAGTGCATTACTTATTGTTTTCTTTGAAACAACAGTACCTACTAACTCCAGGTCTTTCTGGAGCTCTCCACGAGTGGTCTTTGGCTCGTGGATAACTTCTGATAATTCTTTTGACTCCTCTGTCAGAAATCTTGTGAGGAGCTCCTGGTTGTGGCCAGTTTATGGTAAAATGATGTTCTTTCCACTTCCGAATGATGGCTCCAATAGTGCTCACTGGAACATTCAGCAGTTTAGAAATGTGCCTGTAACCAATGCCATCATTATGTTTTGCAACAATAAGGTTGCCAAGGTCTAGAGAGAGCTATTTGCTTCTACCCATCATGAGTTCTTTGTGATGTGACAATCTAATATTCACAGACCTTTTAAAAGGCTATCAGTTAGGACTTAACCGGCTGAAATTAATTTGCACTGATAGGGGACGGGATGGCTTCCTAAATTCTGATGGAGTTCGGTCATGATCTGTGCATGGGAGGATTTCACCGTGCTCCGTTTCTTTGCTTTTTGTTTTTCCTTATTTGTATAATGTATTCTGCAGTTCTTTGTGATGTTATTTCTAGTTTCCATCCATCCATCCATCTTCTTCTGCTTAATCCTTTTTGGGTCGTGGGGGGGCTGGAGCCTATCCCAGCATCTTTGGGCGAGAAGCAGGGTACACCCTGGACAGATCGCCAGTCTATCGCAGGGCCAACACAGAGACAGACAACCATTCACTCTCACAGTCATACCTAAGGACAATTTAGAATCCCCAGTTTGATGCCAATTAACCTAACTTGCCTGTTTTTGGCATGTGGGAGGAAACTGAAGAAATCCCGTCGTAAACCCCCGCAGACACGGGGAGAACATGCAAGCTCCACACAGATCACTGTTGGTTGGGGGCTGGGATCGAACCCAGGATCCCCCGGCCACGGGTGAGTTACTGTGCTGCCGCAGTGCTAACCACTCTGCCACCGTGCTGCCCGTTATTTCTAGTTTGTTTTCACATATTCAGTATTGTTTCTTTGTTTGATTTGTTTTCCTGTTTTCGTTCAGTGCAGTTTTGTTATTTATATATTTGGGTTTACTTGTCTCCGCTTTATTTTTTGCCAGTATCCTCTTTTTCTTCCTCTCTCGGGGGTTGCTGTTGTCAGAGACACTGCCAGGTAGTGGGTGGTGCTCCTGTCCAACTGTCAGCCCCACTTCCTCTCCTCATGACTCACAGCTGATTGTCATTTTCTCCCCAGCCCGCTCATGTGATTCACACCGGTGTCTATTTGTGTTTAATTGTTTCGGATCCTATTTAAGGGCTGTTAATTTAATTTGTCTTTGCCGGAATCTTAACTTCTCTACCCTCATCTCCACCAGAACCCAGCCCTTGTTCTGGTGAGGTATTTGTAAGTTTTCTTTGCTTGTCTTTTTGGATTTTGTGTTTGAAGACTGTTTTGGATTTTGTGTTTTGTTTTCTTTAATAAATTTCACTAATTGCAGTCCTGCGCATGGGTCTCACCTCTCTGCCCCAAGGGGCAATTCATGACAGAAGATTCCGGCCAGTTTGAGACCCAGCAGCTACAGTTCATGTTAATTTTGTTTTGTTGCACTCCAGCGGCATCGGAAGCTCGCAGGTTTTCCCTATTTTCTCCCCAGTTTTGTTTTTTCACCTGGGGTTTATCATGTCAGTCACCTCGGATTTGCCAATCCTGGGTCTGAGCGAAGCAGAGCAGTGGTGTGTGTGCGTCCTGGAGGACATTCTTTCGCAGGCTCGTGCCTCCAGTACTCCTGAGGTAGCCCGGGAGTGTCTGGAGGGTGCGGCACAGGTAGTCGAGGCATGCCCCAGCCTGTGGAACTACCCAGTGCTCGTGGACCTACTCCTTTCCATTATCACGCTACAACCTACGAGTCACAGGCTAGGGAAATCCACTCTTTTGTCTGTGCCTGCGCCGACGAAGAGCAAGCGCCTGCGGACACGGAAGCCTCCAGCCTCTCACCGCTCTCCGGCAGCAGCTCTGCATCCTCCTCCCAAACACTGACCCGCACCATCAACCGAGGAGCTAGAGGAGCACAGGCATGCCATATTAGCGGAGACAGAGCTCCTACTTGAATATAAGCCATGGCTCCTCCCGGATCTCGCCCAGGAGCTAAAGGAGGTCTCATCGGGTTCTCTCCCACATCTCCAGGAGCCGACGTTTCCACCTCCTGCTCCCCGCCGTTGCTCAAAGAAGTCCCGCCAGAAGAGCGTCTCCACTTCTCTGTCAGCTTTTACTCCCACTGCTTCTGCCTTTTCCTCCTCCTCGGCAATCCCTCCCACTGCTGAGGGTTCGGCCGTTTACTCCTTGGCTCCGCCCGTCACTGTGGCTGCAAGAACAGCTCTTCGAGGGTTCCCTGGGAGGCCCTCTTCTACGGATGTCATGGAGAGGGCTGATTCCCAACCCCAACCTGCTGCAGCAGAAGACATCACAGCCCAGGAGTTCAGGCAAGTGTTTTTTTTTTCTTCTCATCCAATTAAGCATAAATTATCTTGCCTGACTCCTGATGGTGAGGCTCAGATTAGGCAGTCCTGAGTCCTCACCATCTGCTGCAGCCTCAGACTGTTCACCTGCTCTCTCTGTGTCTCCTCCTTTCCCCCCTGAGTGTCCGCTGGCCCCTGAATTGAGCCGCTGGACGATGGAGGAGCCTGCGGCCCTGGATGACCTCATCCCAGTCCCACAGCCACAGTCTGAGTGGAGGGAAAGCGCTACGACTGAGCTGAAGCCTGTGCTGACGATGGAGCATCCCCTGGCCTCAGCAGAACAGGATCCAGTGCCAGCAGGAAGCCGAACTCCTGTGTCCACATTAAGCGAGCCACCTGCGTGGGCCACTTCATTTGGGGGTCTCAGGATTGCATCCACCACCATGCCTGCTGCTAGGGCCGCCACAGCAGAGTCCGAGCTGGACCTCCAGAGGGCCAGGCCCAAGACATCATCGTCTCGATCAACGGCATCCTGGACAGCGGTGGAGCTCGAGCTCAGGCAAGTGCTGTTTTTGGTTTCTGTTGTTTCTATAGCGGAGAAATCTTGTCTGGTTCTTGGTGAGGAGAGCCAGGCACAGTCATCAACTGTGCCTGAACTCACCTTGCAGGGCTCCACTGCCGCTGGTGACCCTGACCCTGTTTCTCTGCCTCTCCCGTCTGAGCTTCCCCCAGGGTCACCAAGGATTGTCCATCTTCGCCAGAAGTTACCGTGGGTCCAGCCTCGCCGCCCAAGATCACAGTGGGTCCAGCTCCTCCTGCTGAGGTCCTTGCAGGTGTTCTGTCCCAGCCATGACCTCCGTGGGTGCTGCTCCCCCTCTGGCTAAGGTCTTCGCGGATGCTACATTCCAGCCCGGGGCCTCCGTGGGTGCTGCTTCTCCATCAGTTGAGGTTGTAGCGGGTGCTCTGTCCCAGCCCAGGGCCTATGTGGGTGCAGCTTTGGCCCAGTCCGGGTCCACCGCGGGTGCAGCCTTGCTCCAGCCCGGATCCACCGCAGGTTCAGCTTTGCTCAAGCCCAGAGCCACCGAGGGTGCAGCTTTGTCCCAGTCCGGGATCACCGTGGGTGCTGCAGAGCAGTCTGAAACCATCGTGGTTCCCTCTCCTCTGCCTGAGGCCATCGTGGTTCCCTCTCCTCTGCCCGAGGCCGTCGTGGTCCCCCCTCCTCTGCCCAAGGCCATCGTGGTTCCCCCTCCTCTGCCAGGCATCGTCGTGGTTCCCCTCCTCTCCCAAAGCATCACTGTGGTTCCCCCTCCTCTGCCTGACACTGTCGTGGTTCCCCCTACTCCGCTGTCCTTTTCTTCATTGGGCCTCCCCGTGGGGGAACCGCCTCCGTGGCCACCCCTTCTGTTTAGGTGGCTAAAAAACGCTGGTCAACCGCCTGACGGACTGTGCCGTTGGGTTGAGTGGCCCATATTCTCCGGCAGGCCACCCGACTGTTATCACCTCACCATCTGCCAGGTCTGGGACTTCAGCCAGCCACCGGAACAGTCTAACTCCTTGGTCCAGGGTGCCTAGGTCCCTGGTTTTGCCTGGTGCGGATCCTGAGCAGGTTTTTTTTTTTTTTTTCCCCCTAGCCTGGGTTTTGCTGGGGTGTGAGTCATAGGAGTTCTTATTATTTTCTCTGGTTTGTTTCTGTCCCTCCGTGCCTGGGTCCCCCTCCTCCCACCCGGGGTGGGGTTGTTTTCTTGTCTTTTGGTGAGGTGGGTTCTTAGTGTGGGTGGGCCCTTGTTTTTCTTTTGATGTTGCCCGTGGTGTCTGGTCTCCACCCCTTGGGGGGGGGGCTCTGTCATGATCTGTGCACAGGGGGATTTCACCATGCTCTGTTTCTTTGCTTTTTGTTTTTCCTTATTTATATAATGTATTCTGGAGTTCTTTGCCCGTGATGTTATTTTTCGTTTGTTTTTGCATATTCAGTATTGTTTCTTTGTTTGATTTGTTTTCCTGTTTTTGTTCAGTGCAGTTTTGTTGTTTATATATTTGGGTTTACTTGTCTCCACTTTATTTTTTGCCAGTGTCTTCTTTTCCTTTCTCTCTCGGGGATTACTGTTGTCAGAGGCACTGCCAGGTAGTGGGCGGTGCTCCTGTCCAACTGTCAGCCCCACTTCCTCTCCTCATGACTCGTAGCTGATTGTCATTTTCTCCCCAGCCTGCTCATGTGATTCATTCCGGTTTCTTTTTGTGTTTAATTGTTTCGGATCCTATTTAAGAGCTGTTACTGTATTTTCATTTCTCTTTCCCGGAATCTTAACTTATCTACCCTTGTCTTCACCAGAACACAGCCCTTGTTCTGGTGAGGTATTTGTAAGTTTTCTTTGCCTGTGTTTTTGGATTTTGTGTTTAAGCACTGTTTTAGATTTCGTGTTTTGTTTTCTTAACTGCAGTCCTACGCATGGATTTCACCTCTCTGCCCCGAAGGACAATACATGACAGATTTCAGATGGTTTCTTGGCTTTCTATGCCTTTTTTCACCTCTTTTTCTTCATGTGTTCCATGCTTATTCCCTGTGTCATTCCACTTTATTAAATAGAGTTTTGTTTTTTTAAAATAATTCTGTTGAACCACAATTCAAAAGCACTGTCTGATTTTCATTGGTTAATTTTCATAGAATTTTTATTTATTACCACTTTTGTCAGATTCAAGTTATTTCTGTGACCACTGTGGGTTTTTCTTTCATTAACAGAGGGGTACCAACAATTTTGTCCATGTCTGTAACTTGTTTTGTGAACACAGTTGAACTGATTTCTTTGTCTGTATGGATTACTTGGGTTATTACCGATATCTGGTGAAAATCTCAGGTCAGTGGCTCCATCAGAAATATGTTTAATGAGAAAAATGTTGATGTGGTCAATACTTATTTTCCCCACTCTATATGGTGAAGTGTGAAGCCAGCGTGGAGTGTGGCGCTCATGTTTGACTCTGTTGTTAGAGTGATATTGTTAATCAGTCTGGACGCTTACTTAGAATGATTTTTAAAACTATGATTTTATAGTTATAGTTATCATGCTTGGTGTGGACGGCCCTTTAAACCTCTGCACAAGCTGGCTTCATTTTTTTTCTCTCATGATTGCCAGGAAACAGTGAGCAGTGGAAACAGCAATTCTCTCTATGTACAGTACTCTCTTTTTATACAATGTTTGGGTTACTCAAGGAGAAGGTGTGTGTTAAACAGTTTTAAGGCATGATATGGAAGAACCCCCCCTGGCCCCCCGCTTTTCCCATGCTGAGCAGTTAGAGTCTAGTTGTTATGGTTACAAGTTGGTAATCTCAGCACTGGCTTAACACAGGGCAAACTGTGTGTATTAAAGGGTTTAATGAACACCAGGCAATCTAGCCAATCAGAAAAGAGTATTCAGTAGAACATGGTGTAAGTCAAATTAGAGTAAATGCAGAGTTGCAATAGTTGCAATTTTAATGTTTTTTTTCCACTCATACTGATTTCAAAGTCATTCTAATACTGTACATATTTTAACCAATGATTTTTCATGATTTTATGTTCATTTGGGTTAGGCCTTAAAGTCTACACAATATCTGCCTTTGGTCAAGCAGGCTGGTTAAAAAAAGCACAAAAACACATGAAGTACGGTTATTATTTAAATAAACCAACTGAGGATTTATGAAGTGATTCTTTAGTCAGAGAATTAAGTTTTTTTTAATTATTGGCTGTCAAAATTGTGTGAGGCAAATTTATAAAGGATAGAAATAAATCACAAATTCCGTACCTGTAGGACTTTACCCTGAGGACTCTCATCAAACAATAGAGCCTGCTGGTAGGTGGGGTCCAGATTTTTCTTCACTACTTTGGTTTTCTTCTTGGCCAAACACATTCCATTCTCCAGGACATACACCTTCACGTAGGTCGCTGCAGGAAAACAACAACAACAAAAAAAAACCACACACACACCTACAGTGTTAGAATCTCTAACTGGTTGCTTAATCCATAGCACCTTTTATCTGATGAACAGCTAAGTCAGCACCTGGGATGTTCTTGGAGCCCGGTTTTGGTATCAGTCCTCTGGCCTGGTTGACCTCCACCTCCAGTTGCCCTCCTCTATCGACCATGCCTACATGGACATCCCCTTTGAAGAGCAAAAACAAAAACAACATCTCTACCAGTCTTATAAGAATCATAATCATCCAAATAAAACAATCGAGCTGCTCCTGACCTCTGTGCTTCTATATTAGCCATCAGTTCTGATTCTGCAACAGGCCATGTCAAACAGCAGAGGGCCACACAGAGCTGCAAGACTGTCCTCGCCAGCAGGCATAGCTGGGCACACTGCTGTTCTGTTGCTCTTCATAAGCAATGACCTTTGCATGAAAAATTTATTTCCTTCTGCAAGAATAACTTCACCCATGCGGCGTGAACACACCAGCACTTCTGTAGCACTTGTGGGCACTGCAGTGCATCTAAGTGCTTAAATATTGGTTCAAGGTTATGAAGATTTAATGCACTTGTTGTTTTATACATAACCCTTGACCTCAGATTTGGCCCGTTAAGCACGACCAAATACTATATTTTTTTCAAGATTTTTTTTTTCATTTTTTTTGGCCTTATTGGTCAGATAGTTAAGCGTGAGATAAGAAAGGGGGTGAAGAGACACAAGCCCCATGCTAGTTTTATAATTATACACTTGAAGAGGGGAATAAAACAGGGCAGGGATGGTAACCGACTTCACTCCGGGCTTACCCATTGGGGGTGTAGCTAGTGTTTGCCGGCCAACAATCTGAGCAGGGCCTAGTCCGTCCAGAAAGTCACTGAACTGGCTCTCAGGCCCCAGGCGTGTGGTAGGGAAGACAAACCTAAGGGAGGAGAAACAGATATGATGAACAGAGACTGTGCTAGATGAATGGATGAATGGACTGCTGGGGGACAGGGGGCACCCACGTTCCGTCCGAGCTATTTGAGTTGGTGCTTCCGTCGGTTGAGTCCTTGCTGCCCTGCCGTGTCACCCGGTTCCTCATCTCCACGGCAATGCCAGTCTCTGTGCTCCGTCGTATAGTGCTACGCAGTTTCTTCGTGCCGCCGTCTGAAAAACAGAGAGAGGTTACAGCTCCTTTTTTTAAGTGCCCTTACTTTAGCGGGATAATCCCCTTAGTGGAATAATCAGAGGAAGTCATAGAGCTGTCTGATAAGGAGGAAAGGTATTACACATGGCCTATACCTCCATGACAACAGACATCTCCACAGGAAAGATTCTCAGATGCCCCAATAAAGTTGGGTTTTTTTTAACTAAATGCATATTTAAAGGAAACTATGAAACTGACTGAGGACATTAGCTTATGTCAAACCTTTTTGGTTTGTGAGACGGGCTGTGCAAGTCCTGTCCCTACAGTTTTTTTCCAAGTATTCACTATAAATGAGGAGGAATTTAAGTTTACCTTGGGAAAACCTAACTCTCCACTATTTATTTTGAAGCAAGCTCACTCAAGCAAGAAGGCAATCTCACCTAATATCCACTGGGATGTCCCTGCGTTATTGAGAAATACCTTCACTTCGCAGGTATTACCACAGTCCATTTAAAACACCATTTTGCAGGGGCTGTTGTGAGTAGGGGGCAATAAGCCTTTAGGGGAATGCCTGGACCTAGATTTCTGCAGCAGGAACACACACAAGTTGACTGCGTGAAGAGTATCGTGGGTAATGGTGTAGAAAGGGAAGCGAGAGGCTGAGTGAAGAAGATGGGGAGGAAAAGGGGTATTAGGGCTTTACAGCTCTGCTGACACTAGGAGAAAGGGAGCAAAGCAGGAGAGCTGCTAACTCCAGAAGAAGCTTTCAAGACATCATCCCCTGTAATGACAAAGTGTATCTCTGAGTGACCTGACAGCCTGAAACAGTAGTAGGGCACAGTGAAAGTGATTTGGGTTCAGGGTGCGACATGAAACTTTGTGCATTCATACAGTCTTAGCAAAAACTCTTTCATTAGAAGGTGTTTTTCCATTTCTACTGTTAACCCCTCATCTGTTGACACGTTATCATGGTGGAGGGGTCTGCATGCCCTAGTGATGCCGGAAGCTACAGTATGTTGTCAGGGACAACTTGCCCCGATAGCTTGCATGGCAAACTGGCCCTGGGTGAAGGGCCAGACCAAGAATGGTCCAGTGGATACCCATGAAAAGTTACAACAAGGATTCAGTGTACCCTGCCCATTTTGGTTTACCAGGGCTCGAGGGCAAGCACCCGCAACCGGACCAAGCTGAGCCCCAGCGAACCACATAGGTCCGCCCCTCCAGTGGGCTCATTACTTGCAGGAGGGATCATGGGTATCATGATGCTATGTGAATTGGACAGCAGTCTGGGCTTCTCTACTTAGACTGCTGAGATATTAGTTTAAATAGTGATTTGACCTTGACCTTTGACCTTGCAATTCTAAACCCCTAGTCAGAGGTCAGGGTCTCGTCCCAAGATTTTTCTTAGATACAATGATATCGACTTGAAAAGGCTACTTCATTTCTTTCCGTAGTTATCACGTCTACAAGATTAAGGGACAAATTGACCTCTGACCTTCTGACCTCTGACCTTGCCTAAAGCTCAGAGGTTACCCAAATTCAAATTCATCTGAGATTTTTCATATATGCAACTATGATACTGATTCGAAAAGCATACGTCATTTCTTTCTTTAGTTATCGTGTTCTCAAGATAGGTGTTGCTGCCGATGCCCATCAGCCCTCCCTGAAGAGTTGAAGTTGCTATAGTTGCAAAGAGTGGCTTTCCACAAGTGTCTTTATGGGAATTTTTTCACCATTCATCCAGAAGTGCATTTGTGAAATCAGATACTGATGTTGGACAAGAAGGCCTGGCTGAGTCTCTGCTCAGTCTCAAAGGTGTTCTGTCGGGTTGAGGTCAGGGCTCTGTTCAGACCAGTCAAGCTCCTCCACACCAAACTCACTCATCTGTGTCTTTATGGACCTTGCTTTGTGCATTGGTGCCCATTCATTTGGAAGGGTGTCCCAATACCTTTGGCAATATAGTGTATGTTCAACTGTTCTTTTTTCATATAACTTTCGTTTTAATAGTTTTTTTGACACTATAAAAATCAGGGAGTGGTCAAGACTGAGCAGGGTTGTAATTGGTGGTAATTGAGGGGGCTCCTGATGCGCAGCTTTATGGGCTGGAACTCGACACCACAGCTCCACTTCATGGTAGCAAAGCACAGATTCTGGCTGCAAATGATGTCACATGCCATAAAGTTCATGGATTTAGTTAAATTTAAGACAGCACAAGTAATGTACAGGGCAATTAAAAAGCAACTTCCAACTAATACACAAAAAATATTCAAAAAAAGACAATGATTACAATTTGAGAGGAGACTTAAACTTTACAAAACCTAAGGTGCGAACAAGAAAAGTGTGTGCATATCTGTCTGTGGGGTGGATTTGTGGAACAGTCTGGAGCTGGAACTGAAATTATGTACAAACAGAAATCAATTCAAAAAGAGGTATAAACATTATTTGCTAAAAGGATATATGTTAGAGGTGTAGTATTAATATGTAAGATGCACTAAACTCACTCTGGGACACTATGGTATGGTAGGTGGGATGGTACTGTGTATATCTATGTTGTTTGGGGCTGGGTATAGATGTACACTACCGTTCAAAAGTTTGGGGTCACCCAGACATTTATTTTGTGTTTTCCATGAAAAGTCACACTTATTTACCACCATGAGTTGTAAAATCAATAGAAAATATAGTCAAGACATTGACAAGGTTAGAAATAATGATTTGCATTTGAAATAATTTTTTCCAGATACTCAACCTGCTCAAAGGAAGGTCAGTTTTATAGCTTCTCTAACCAGCTAAACTGTTTTCAGCTGTGCTAACATGATTGCACAAGGGTTTTCTAATCATCCATTAGCCTTCTGACGCAAGGAGCAAACACATTGTACCATTAGAACACTGGAGTGGTAGTTGCTGGAAATGAGCCTCTATACACCTATGTAGATATTGCACCAAAAACCAGACATATGCAGCTAGAATAGTCATTTACCACATTAGCAATGTATATTAGATATTAGAGTGTATTTCTGATTAGTTTAAAGTTATCTTCATTGAAAAAAATAGTGCTTTTCTTTCAAAAATAAGGAAATTTCTAAGTGACGCCAAACTTTTGAACGGTAGTGTATGTATACAGTATCTCACAAAAGTGAGTACACCCCTCACATTTTTGTAAATATTTCATTATATCTTTTCATGGGACAACACTGATGATATGACACTTTGATACAATGTAAAGTAGTCAGTGTACAGCTTGTACGTATAACAGTGTAAATTTGCTGTCCCCTCAAAATAACTCAACACACAGTTGACACAGTCAGCACTTTCAAAAGTCCCAAAGTGCCTTTAAACCACAATATATATACAGTTGTTGAGATCAGTGAATGCATCAAAAAAAAACAAAAAAAAACTGAGGTCTAGGACTTCTGTACCCTGTCAGCTCCACACCTTTTTTTGCAAAAATCTTTGTATAATGTCAGATGCCTTGTCTTAAATTTTGCCATCTTAACACAGCAACTCCACCTACTTCACATCTAAATCTTCTGGTTGCAAATGGTTGCCAGTAAGAAGGCAACTGGGTTCTTTCAAACAGTTGATAAACTGAGAGGCTGCAGTAAAAATAATCTATATTTATTTTGAGCTGTGAGGAAACTGCTAAAAGCTATGAAGAGTAAAAATATTCAGCAGGAAATTAATATACAGTAATAGGCTCACAGGATCCAAAGTAAAGGGATATTAGCAAATATAGACTGGCATCTCACCACAGCACATCATGCACTGAACACTAGAGCCTGACAGACATATGGGTCAGTTGATATTATCAGAAAGATAATAAAAAAAATCTAATAACAGGGCCACGGGAATCTTATCATTTCTCTGACACACAGTAAAATAAAGTTCTTTTTTCTTGTTCCCCCTCACAGAACAAAATGTAAGAAAAGATGTAATTTAGACCAATATTATGTCCAGTAGAGTTGTTTTTAAATCTATCATTTAAAATACTTTTAGCATTCTATTGCATATTGCAGAGTATACATTACAGCTGAACTGATGGAGGGACAAAGGTGACAGTTTCCTAGTGATGATTTTTTTTGTGTGTTATTGTTATCACTTTCTTTAAAAAAAAAACTTAAGTATTTCTATTATTATCTACCCAAAACATTAATTATTTACTCATACTAAATAGGATAAGATGCAGAAAAAGTTAATTTATTGCTTTATACTCTGTCAATATTAGCCTGTATCACCAGCATCAGCCAGTACAATATTTGGCCGATACACTGGAGCATCTGTAAACCATTATATTTACATCCAGGTACTTATCAAATTTAAGCAACAAACAATGTTAATTTAATTTAAACTTTTTTATTATGTGGGATAAAACTATTTGATTAGAGTAATTAAAAATTCATACAACAGGTAGTAAGAGGGAGCCAGATGTAAAAGCAAGACATAGAAAAAGAAAGCATTTTTATCACCCACAACAATAAACAATAATTCAATAAAACATACACATTCTTTACCAATTGTTTCTTTTGTTTTCACCTATTCCATTTTTAATATCAGAGAGACAACGAAATATGCATTTTAAAAAATACTGGCAGCTGCTAGTGGTACCCCTCAGCTTCTTTCTTTATTGTTGAGATGTAGTTTATATGGCATTTTAACCTTGACCTTTGACCTTGCGATTCCAAAAACATAGTGATAGTTCAGGGTCACAGGCTGAAGTTGTATACAAAGTTTGGTGACCTGATATTTACTCGTTCTATAGTAACAAGGCACAGGGAATGCTAACCTTGGCCTTTGACCTTTTGACCCCAACCCCATTGACAGAGGTCAGGTTCACAGGGTGAACCTGTGTACAAATACTGGTGACCCAAGCTTTCATTGATGTTGAGATATGGTTTACATGGCATTTTGACCATGACCTTTGACATTTTGACCACAAACCCATAGATGTAGAGACGGAGTCCCAAGGAGAACCTGTGTACCAAGTTTGGTGACCCTAGTTTTCTTTGTTGTTGAGACATAGTTCAAATAGCAATTTGACCTTGACCTTTGACCTTGCAATCCCAAAACCATAGTCATAGTTCAGGATCACAGGGTAAACATGTTTACCATGTTCGGTGACCCTAGCTTTACTCGTTCTATAGTAATAATCAAAAGGGAATGTTAGCATTGACCTTTGACCTTTTGACCCCAAACCCATAGTTAGAGGTCAGCAACTAATCCATCCAAGATTTGTCTTAGATGCAATCATACTGATTTGACAAGTCTACATCATTTTTTCTGTAGTTATCGCATTCACAAGATTTAGCAAAAAACTGACCTCTGATCTCAACCTTAAGGTCAGAGGTCACTCAAATTCGAACTTGTCCAAGATTTTTCATGGATACAACTATAGTAACAGTTTGAAAAGTGCATATCATTTCTTTCTCGAGTTATTGTGTTCACAAGGTAGGTGTTGACGGTGCTATCCATCCGCCCGATGGGGTGATGACAATACCCCATCAGCTTTAGAGGTAGAGGGGTAAAAAAAAAACTGAGCTGAAATACATTAAATTGATTTATTCCTGGTTGCTTTTTGTCTGTTTCAATGCAAAATCAATATCACGCAACTAGAACAAAACAGATAAACATCAGCCGATGATGATCACTGTTCGAGCATATCTTATTTGTCAACAGGCTGATTATCAGTCAACAAGGTGAAAATTGACTGATGCTGATATACGTATATCCTTGCATCCCTAGTATTTAACAAGCTACAGGGCAACAGTTTAGTCACAGAGGAGGATGACACAGCAGCTGTGAGCTGTCATTTCAGCAAAGCTCGCCTCACAAAGACCTTCACCAAGCATCCGACTAATTTCTGGGTCACTCCTTTGACAGAGCTTTCTGGGTAAACATATTTCTTAAACCTTGCAGTAGGGACTTACAAGTTTTTTCCTTCATTTAGCTTGTTAATTCCGAGGTAATTCACTGCCTACTGCCAAGAAGCAACGTTCTCAAACCTCTTTTGCTTTAATGTTGCTGATCTTCCCAGCTTATTATCACTGCAGCTGGTTGTAGTAGAAACATGAACATTTCTCCTCTACTGAAGCGCCATTAGTTCGATTGTGCAGTCAAGTCACCAGATGAAACTTAACAAGCACCTGCTCATTGCTGCTCATTGGTTAAGAGCACACCCAGGCCCATCCGTGACACATCATTAAGTCCCAGCAACTCCACTCTCACTCAGCATCCTCCCCATGCCAGTCTCACTGCCATGACAACCACAGGCACCTTGCATCATCCCCATCACCATGGTGATAAACAAACAGCAAACAAGGCTGCTCAATGAGACTTTGGGCGGTTGAAGTGATGAGGAGAGAGGAGGGGTCTGAAAATATGGGATGAAGAGTCTTTCACACCTCATTAGTTTAGACCTATGCTAGCTATATTGCAGCAATATGAGAAGAGAGCAAAATGCTGTGATGGATGCTTGGAATAACTTAAATGCATTGTATGGAACCTTGGGAAATTATGCTTGCTTGCTTCATATGGTGAATTATATGACTTACAGTTCTTCGGCATAGAAGGAGTAAATGGAGCTGTTGCTCACTTTATGGCTGAAAGGTTTAAAAAATGTAGTTTGCAGAAGTTCCAAAAATGTGGTCATGATATCGTTTTGATTCTGTTATGGCCATACAGTGGTGTGAAAATGTATTTGCCCCCTCCCAATTTCTTATAATTTTTACATATTTGTCACACTAATGCTGTGTTGGAAATGTTTACTTGTTCCCCATATTTAAGCAATATTACACAAGACAGAGTTACGGTATCATGATCATAGTAACTGCGGCTGTGATACGGCTTAATATTGCTTAATTCACACACATGTAAACAAATTAAATATTGTCAAGTGCAAACATAATAAGTGTTTATAAAACATACCTGTTAAGTCGATACTTCAGAAATTCCCAGGTCAAAATGTACCCAGAAGCTAGTACTTCGCATGCTAGCGGATTATAGTAACTTCTGGAATCCCTATTGTCCAATCAAATTGCTTGGCCGGAACTAACTCTTGTATAAAGTGTACTATATAGTGAATCAGCCATTTTGTAGTGCTGTTCGAAATCTTAACTGAAAATTTCGTTCACTATGTAGTACACTCAAGATATCCCATAATGCATTCTGAAAAAGCTTTTTCACTACTACTACTTTTTTTTCACTACCACACTAGCTAGCGTACAATGGATGGTCACATTAGCCAATATATCCCATAATGCAATGTGCATGTTACAGGTATTACAGTTGCTGCCAAGTAACAGGATTTCTGAAAACCAGGATAAAAATGATGAGACAGGGGAGACTTAACTGCTGTCTGAGAATTCTTCCTGTTAACTGTCTTTTTATTCAACATTTTCCTAATAACATCATGTCCTGTCTTTCAAAATGGCATAATCACGTTAATCAATGTCTTATTGCGTCTCAAAAAGAGCTTTTACATTAGTGTGCAGGAACACATTCACCAACTTTAAGACTTTTAAAAATAACATTGCCTAATACATTTACACTGCAATATCACATTCTCTTAAGATAAGATAAGATAAGATAAGCCTTTATTAGTCCCACAACGGGGAAATTCCAGGATCGCAACAGCACAGGGATAGCAACACTCAGAGCAACAATCAGAAGGCAAGAAAAAAAAACAAAAAAAAAAAAACAAGCAAGCAAGAGCAGCTAATATACATATGTACATATTACTATAAGATATATATATATATATATATACACACACACACACAGACACACAGTGCAGAGCATTGTAGCTGGATGGAATAAATATATGAATATATGAACACACAGTGCAGAGCATTGTAGCTAGATGGAATAAATATGTAAATATATAAACACCCACAGTACGGAGCATTGCAGCTAGGTGGAATAAATATGCAAGTATATAAACACACACAGTGCAGAGCAATGTAGCTAGATGGAATAATATGTAGATATATAAAAACACAGTGCGGAGCATTGTAGCTAGATGGAATAAATATATAGATATATAAATATAAATACACCCAGTGCAGAGCATTGTAGCTAGATGGAATAAATATGTAAATATATAAACACACACAGTGCAGAGCATTGTTGCTAGGTGGGATGAAACAGTAATATTCTTGCTTAGAATATTAACACTATATCTCATTTTACAATGCTTATAAACTTAGACCATAAAGACCTTAGCACTATAAAGTGCTCACAGAAAGACAATTATTTGTTATTTGATATTTATGGTAAATCAAACTATTGTAAACAGTCGCACACTTAGATTTAAACCAAAATTTATTGGAACAATATTTTTTGGAAAGTTAAAATGTACAGGAGCCCGATAAATTCAGCAGAACATATTTGGGGAGGATTACACAATAACCATTACTCATAGAAACTCATCAGTCATCACAACATTTCCTAAAATAAAACAGAAATTGATAAAAATATCTATACAAAAATGAATATTTATGCTATTCAAGTCAAGTGTAAGACAATTTAAGTTCTTTTATGATAATTACTAACCTGAAAACCAGGATAAAAGTGAATGAGACAGAGGAGATTTAACTGCTGTCTGAGAATTCTGGTTGACTCTTGCTCCAACCGACAGCACGCGCAAACCAGAATTCCAACTTAGAACAGCAGTCCCTTGTCGCCCCCTGCAGTCCAAATCTAGGCACTGCACCATTGGTTCCCTGACCACATTTTGAGACGCTTAATGAATGAATGAATGAATTTATTTCGGATAGTACAGTACAGGTTAAAAGAAACTGTATAATATAACAACAAGGTCAAATTAGACAAAGACTCCTTCTTCTATACAATTCCACGTGAGTTATCCGAAATGGGTGATGGCTGAAGCCGCAGCTTATATTGCCCACCCATATTCCATCCAAGAATTCAAAGGAGAAAAAAGAGAAAACAAGACAAGAGCGATTACAATTTAAAACAAAGCTAAGACAAAATGTGACTGAGAGAAAAAAAAAAGAAAACTAAGCTAAGTTAAGCGGTTACTATTCAAAACAAATCTAAGACAAAATGTCACAGAGAAAAAAAAAACAAAAAACTAAGCTACAACACAATACAGGCTGGATATGTCAATCCTTATGTGAGTTTACATGTCGTCTTGTAAATATGTTTGGAGTATTTCTTCCTTTAGTTTTTGTTTAAATTGTCCAAGCGTTGTACATGATTTTAATTCAGGTCCAAAATCGTTCCATAATCTGACTCCTTGCACTGAAATACAGTGTTGCTTGGTGGTTGTTCTCACTGTAGGCTTTTGAAATATACATGTTCCTCTGAAGTGATATCGTTTCTCCCTTGTTTGGAACAACTTTTGGATATTTGCGGGCAGTGATAAACTCTTCACTTTGAACATTATTATTGCGGTTTTAAAGTCAACCAGATCTTTCAACTTGAGAGTTTTTTGTTTGAGAAAAAGTGGGTTTGTTGGTTCCCTGTAAGCTGCTTTGTTTATTATTCTAATAGCTCTCTTTTGAAGCATAAAGAGTGGATATATGTTTGTTTTATATGTATTTCCCCATACTTCATTACAATATGTCATGTATGGGAGTATTAATGAATGATACAAGGTGTATAGTGTGGGTTGATTCAGCAAATATTTCACTCTGTGTAATATTGCAATTGATTTGGATACTTTACCTTTAATATAATTAATATGTGACTTCCAACACAGTTTGTTATCAATTATTACTCCAAGGAATTTAGTTTCAGATACCCTTTCAATCTCTACACCATTTACACTGAGTTTGGGTACTGGGTTGTTGTGATGGTTGTTAAAGACTATAAATTTTGTCTTACTTAAATTGAGCGTTAATTTGTTTGAATCAAACCCCAGTTTAAGCTTTCCTAATTCCTTTCCGAGTGTATCCAGAAGTTGTTCCAAATTGTTTCCACTGCATAGCAGATTAGTGTCATCAGCAAACAATATTAAGTCCATTTTTTCTGAAACTTTACATATATCGTTTATATACATATTGAATAATAATGGTCCCAAAACTGAACCCTGTGGGACTCCACAGGTGACCTTCAGCAACTCTGAGTTTTTGTTGCTAACACATACATACTGATATCTATTCTTTAAGTAACTACTTAACCAGGATAGTGCTACCCCTCTAATACCATAATTTTGTAGTTTCTTTAATAATAAATTATGATCTACTGTATCAAATGCTTTTTTAAGATCTAGGAATACTCCAACTGAATACTCTTTATTTTCAATGGCTGTTGATATTTTTTCTGTAAATTCCATTAGGGCATATGCAGTTGTCCTCTTGTGTCTGAACCCATATTGCTGCTCACATAATAAGTCATTCTTCAGTATGAAGTTGTCAATTCTCTCATAGAATATTTTTTCAAGTATCTTGGAAAATTGCGGTAATAGTGAAATTGGTCTATAGTTTGAGAGTTCCCCTCTGTCGCCCGTCTTGTATATCGGAATTACTTTAGCTATTTTCATTGCATTGGGAAATATACCTGATTGGAGAGACAGGTTACAGATATACGTCAGTGGTTTTACTATGCATTCGATAACAGTTTTGACTAGTAGCATGTCAATACCATCACAGTCAGTAGATGTTTTACTTTTGAACGATTTAACAATTTCAATGACCTCTCTTTCGTCTGTGTTCTTTATGAAGATGGAGTCTTTTACAGCAGTGTTATTACCTGTAGGCACCGTAGTGGGTATTTCTCGGGCCAGTTTAGGTCCAATGTTAACAAAAAAATTATTAAATTCATCTGCAGGTGAAGCTATATTGAGACTCTGAGTCGTTTTATTATTTTTGGGAATATTAGTTGGGTAGCTTGTATTTCTGCTTTTATTTCCAAGGATACTGTTGAGTATTGTCCATGTATTTTTAATATTGTCTTTGTTTTTCGCCAGTTCTTTACTGTAATAGTCTCTTTTACTACATCTTATTATATATGTTAACTTATTTTTGTATGTTTTATACCACTGCTCTGCTTCTTTTGTTCTTTTCTTTAGGAAAGCTTTATATAATAAATTTTTCTTTTTACACACCTTTTGTAGTCCTTTGGTTAACCATGGCTTATCAGCAAATTTGTGTTTAAGCTTTTTTTTTTTACTAATGGGCAGTTTTTTTCATAAAGAGTGGTTACAATGTTTATAAATGTGTCATAGGCTTCATTTACATCTGATACATAGACTTCTGTCCAGTCTTGCTTCAGCAAGTCCTCTTTAAGAGAACTGATTGCATTTGGTGATTTGTGTCTGAACGATTTTGAAATTATTTCTGCGTTGGGCCCCGTGTGGCCATGGATAAGTGCAAAGGTTGGCAAGTGGTCACTTATATCATTTATCAATAATCCACTTTCTATTTTCTTATCGAAAACATTGACAAACAGGTTGTCAATAAGTGTAGCAGAGTGAACTGTGATTCTACTAGGATGTGTTATTGTGGGATATAGACTCATGCTGTACATAGAGTTCATGAACTCTGTAACTACATTTTGTTGATGTGGATTCAGTAAATCAATATTGAAATCTCCACAAATTGCTACCATTTTCTTACTAGTAATATTATTGTACAGCTCGACTAATTTATCCCTGAATGTCTCAATGCAAGTTCCCGGCGTTCTATATATGCAGCTTATGATTAGATTTTTTGTTTTGTCTAGGTCAATCTCGACAGTAACACATTCCAAAATCCCTGGTAGTGCTGAGGACATTTCATTTACAAGCTTACACCTGTACAGGTCATCAATATATAGTGCAACACCACCACCCTTTTTTTGAGATCTGTTAATATAAAACATTTTGTTTTATATTAAAAATCAGTTGTTTTTGAGACGCTTCAAAAACAACTGATTATTTACATCAATAGAATAAAGAAATCACAGATAACATATCAACTTTACACTGTCACCAAACAAATAAATTTATGTGCATGTCACACGCAGCCAACGAAGCAGTGAGAGGAGAGCTTCACATCACAATATAAACTACCTTAAGGTATTTAATTCAGCAAAAACGATTTGATTTAATACATATTTACTACAAATTACATGCAGGTATTCATTTTTTTTTACCACCATTAAGCTGTTATGATTTACTGTCTCACCATGATGATGTCATTAACTGTGCCACGAAAACAAGCCGAATAGTGTCCAAAAGCTGATCATTTTATTGTTATATTGAGTTTACTGTATAGTCCACTATATCTGAATTCATTATATAGTGAGTAGGGAGCGAGGGAGTGAGTGGACATTCTGAACACAGCTTAAAAGTTTCAGATCAAACAAATTTTAACATTAGGCAACGATAATCTGAGTAAACACAATGTAGTTTTTAAATGATAATTCCATTATTAAGGGAAAAAATACTGGTGACTGCCAATGGTACTCCTCAGCCGCTTTCTTTTTTGTTGAGATGTAGTTTATGTGGCATTTTGACCTTGACATTTGACCTTGAGCTCCCAAAAGCATAGTGATAGTCCACGTTCACAGAATGAACCTGTGTACCAAGTTTGGTGATCCTAGCTTTACTTGTTGTATAGTAATAATGCAAAGGGGATGTTAACCTTGATCTTTGATCTTGTGACCCCAAACCCATAGTTGGAAGTGAGGATCCCTAGGTGAACCTTGGTGGCCTAATGGTTAAGGATGTGGACTGGTGACTGGAAGGTCGCTTGTTCAATCCCTGGACTGGCAGGATCAGATCTGGGTGGGACAGATAACATAGCAGTATTTGCCAAACCCTCATTAACCACATTGTAGTGTCCCTGAGCAAGGCCCTTTAGCTGTTCAGTGGTTATAGGTCAGTCTGTGGCGGTACTGGGCTGTTTCCAGGTGCGAATGTGAACAGGGTGTCCTTGAAAAACAGAGGTTGCCTCTGCCTCTCTGTATAAATAAAGGTTAAATTAAAAAAAACAAAACAAAACATGTATACCAAGTTTGGTTACCGGAGCTTTCTTTGTTCTTGAGATATAGTTTACAGTGTTTCCCCTACCATTATATTAGGGGGGCATCCTACCCCCAAATGGCACCCCCTACCCCCCTTGAAGGTCAAGTCACTGCCAATGAAAATGCAACATTCTAGAAAAATTTGATATTTTTATTAATTTTTATGGAAATGGTCAATTAAAGGATGCAAATTATTTTTAGACATCTTCAAAACAATATCAGAGATCAACAAGTGATGATGATGATGATGATGATGATAATGATGATGATGATGAAATACTTTATTTCGAACAAAAAAGCAAAATAATAAATGTAATAAAAAAGTGGCATGCTGTACAGTGTTCGAAAAGGAGAAGGAAGAAGTTATTACTTGTTATACTCCAACTCCTTTTTCCCTAAATACAACCTATGTGAAATATACAGTATACATATTATCTCTATTTAGAGCACCAAAGAGACATTTTTAGCTATATTTTTATACATATCAACATTTACACACATCCATTCATACATATATACAGTGGGAGGTACCGAGGTGAGATGGTACTGTATTTATGTTGTTTTGGGCTGGGTATATATGTATGCAAATGTATGGACATTTGCATACATGTACAGTGGGGAAAAAAAGTACTTAGCCAGCCACCAACTGTGCACGTTCTCCCACTTAAAAGATGAGCGAGGTCTCCAATTTTCATCATGGGTATACCTGAACTATGAGAAACAAAATGAGAAAAAAAAATCCAGAAAATCACATTGTCTGATTTTTAAAGAATTTATTTGCAAATCATGGTGGAAAATAAGTATTTGGTCACCTACAAACAAGCAAGATTTCTGGCTCTCACAGACCTGTAACTTCTTCTTTAAGATGCTCCTCTGTCCTCCACTCGTTACCTGTATTAATGGCACCTGTTTGAACTCGTTATCAGTATAAAAGACACCTGTCCACAACCTCAAACAGTCAGACTCCAAACTCCACTATGGCCAAGACCAAAGAGCTATCAAAGGACACCAGAAACAAAATTGTAGACCTGCACCAGGCTGGGAAGACTGAATCTGCAATAGGTAAGCAGCTTGGTGTGAAGAAATCAACTGTGGGAGCAATTATTAGAAAATGGAAGACATACAAGACCACTGATAATCTCCCTCGATCTGGGGCTCCACGCAAGATCTCACCCTGTGGGGTCAAAATGATCACGAGAACGGTGAGCAAAAATCCCAGAACCACATGGGGGGAGCTAGTGAATGACCTGCAGAGAGCTGGGACCAAAGTAACAAAGGCTACCATCAGTAACACACTATACCGCCAGGGACTCAAATCCTGCAGTGCCAGACGTGTCCCCCTGCTTTAGCCAGTACATGTCCAGTCCCGTCTGAAGTTTGCTAGAGAGCATTTGGATGATCCAGAAGAGGACTGGGAGAATGTCATATGGTCAGATGAAACCAAAATAGAACTTTTTGGTAAAAACTCAACTTGTCGTGTTTGGAGGAGAAAGAATGCTGAGTTGCATCCAAAGAACACCATACCTACTGTGAAGCATGGGGGTGAAAAACATCATGCTTTGGGGCTGTTTTTCTGCAAATGGACCAGGACGACTGATCCGTGTAAAGGAAAGAATGAATGGGGCCATGTATCGTGAGATTTTGAGTGAAAACCTCCTTCCATCAGCAAGGGCATTGAAGATGAAACGTAGCTGGGTCTTTCAGCATGACAATGATCCCAAACACACCGCCCGGGCAATGAAGGAGTGGCTTCGTAAGAAGCATTTCAAGGTCCTGGAGTGGCCTAGCCAGTCTCCAGATCTCAAGCCCTTAGAAAATCTTTGGAGGGATTTGAAAGTCCGTGTTGCCCAGCGATAGCCCCAAAACATCACTGCTCTAGAGGAGATCTGCATAGAGGAATGGGCCAAAATACCAGCAACAGTGTGTGAAAACCTTGTGAAGACTTACAGAAAACGTTTGACCTCTGTCATTGCCAACAAAGGGTATATAACAAAGTACTGAGATGAACTTTTGTTATTGACCAAATACTTATTTTCGACCATAATTTGCAAATAAATTCTTTAAAAATCAGAAAATGTGATTTTCTGGATTTTTTTTTCTCATTTTGTCTCTCATAGTCAAGGTATACCTATGATGAAAATTGGAGATCTCTCTCATCTTTTAAGTGGGAGAACTTGCACAATTGGTGGCTGACTAAATACTTTTTTACCCCACTGTATACCCAGCCCAAAACAACATAAATATACACAGTACCATCTCACCTACCACACAAGTATTCAGCCAGTGTCCCAGGGTACGTTTAGTGCATCTTGCATATTAATACTGCTCCTCTAACATATAACCTTGTAGAAAATAAGTTTATACCTCTTTTTGAATATGTTTGTTTGCATATACAGTAGTTTCAGTTCCAGCTCCAGACTGTTGCACAAATCCACCCCGCAGACAGATATGCACATACTTTTCTTTGTTGTTCGTACCTTTGGTTTTGTAAAGTTTAAGTCTCCTCTCAAATTGTAATCATTGTCTCTTTCTTTGAACATTTTTTGTATATTGGTTGGAAGATGATTATTAATTGCCCTGTACATTAATTGTGCTGTCTTAAATTTGACCAAATCCATGAACTTTATGGAACGTGACTTTAAAAACAGTGAATTGGTATGGTCTCTATATCCTACATTATCTATTATCCTTATAGCTTTTCTTGCAATGTGCATATTGGCTGTAGGTTGGTTTTGTAGGTGTTTCCCCAGACCTCTACACAGTAGTTCAGATATGGTAAAAAGTGAATTGTACAGTAAGTGTAATGATTTCTGTAATTTTTCAGTTTGGGATCAATAAAGTACATCTACAGTGGTGTGAAAAATTGTTTGTCCCCTTCCTGATTTCTCTTTTTTTTGTATGTTTGTCACACTTAAATGTTTCAGATCATCAAACAAATTTCAATATTAGACTAAGATAACGCAAGTAAACACAAAATGCAGTTTTTAAATGAAAGTGTTTATTATCAAGGGTAAAAAAAAATCCAAACCTACATGGCCCTGTGTGAAAAAGTGATTGCCCCGCTGTTAAAACGTAAATTAACTGTGGTTCTCTAGCCACACCCAGGCCGAATTACTGCCACACCTGTTCTCAATCAAGAAATCACTTAAATAGGACCTGCCTGACAAAGTGAAGTACACCAAAAGATCCTCAAAAGCTAGACATCGTGCTGCAATCCAAAGAAATACAGGAACAAATGAAAAACAAAGTAATTGATATCTATCAGTCTGGAAAGGGTTACAAAGCCATTTCTGAAGCTTTGGGACTCCAGCGAACCACAGTGAGAGCCATTATACATAAATGGTGAAAACATAGAACAGTGGTGAACCTTCCCAGGGGTGGCCATCCGACCAAATTTACCCCAAGAGCACAGCAATGACTCATCCAAGAGGTCACAAAAGATCCACAACAACATCCAAAGAACTGCAGGCCTCACTTGTCTCAGTTAAGGTCAGTGTTCATGACTCCACCATAAGAAAGAGACTGGGCAAATATGGCCTGCATGGCAGAGTTCCAAGATGAAAACCACTGCTGAGTAAAAAGAGCATAAAGGTTTGTCTCAGTTTTGCCAGAAAACAGCTTGATGATCCCCAAGACTTTTGGGAAAATACTCTGTGGACTGACAAGACAAATGATGAACTTTTTGGAAGATGTGTATCCCTTTACATCTAGTGTAAAAGTAACACAGCATTTCAGAAAAGGAACATCATACCAACAGTAAAATAAGGTGGTGGTAGTGTGATGGTCTGGGTCTGTTTTGCTGCTTCAGGACCTGGAAGTCTTGCTGTGGTAAATGGAACCATGACTTCTGCTGTCTACCAAAAACTCCTGAAGGAGAATGTCCGGCCATCTGTTTGTGACCTCAAGCTGAAGCACACTTGGGTTCTGCAGCAGGGCAATGATCCAAAACACACTAGCAAGTCCACCTCTGAATGGCTTAAGAAAAACAAAATGAAGACTTTGGAGTGGCCTAGTCAAAGTCCTGACCTGAATCTGATTGAGATGCTGTGGCATGACCTTAAAAAGGTGGTTCATGCTCGAAAACCCTCCAATGTGTCTGAATTACAACAATTCTGCAAAGATGAGTGGGCCAAAATTCCTCCACAGTGCTGTAAATGACTCATTGCCAGTTATCGCAAACGCTTGATTGCAGTTGTTGCTGCTAAGTGTGGCCCAACCAGTTATTAGGTTTAGGGGGCAATTACTTTTTTACACAAGGCCATGTAGGTTTGGATTTTTTTTACCCTTAATAATAAACACCTTCATTTAAAAACTGTATTTTGTGTTTACTTGTGTTATCTTTGTCTAACACTTAAATTTATTTGATGATCTGAAACATTTAAGTGTGACAAACATACAAAAAATGAGAAATCAGGAAGGGGGCAAACACTTTTTCACACCACTGTATCTATCTATCTATCTATGATTTATTGTCCAAAATGTGTCTTGTCTTCCCCAGTATCCCTAAACATTTTGATAACTTGGCCCGGATCTGAATGATGTGAGGTTTCCAGCAGATTTTATTGTCTAACATCACCCCAAGAAACTTATTCCTGTACTGTTTCAATTCTGGTGTCATTACCATTATTTCATAATTTATTTTAAGATTTCCAAACAACAAAATCTTTGTTTGTTTTTTTTTCAAGTTTAGGGATAATTTGTTTTTGTTGAACCATTGCTTTAACCTTTTCATTTCTGTTTTGACCACCTCTAAAATGTGCTGTAAATTCTCACGAGTGCAAAGGATATTTGTGTCATATGTAAACAAAATAAATTTCAGAGTTTTTGATACTTGGCATATGTTGTTGATATATAAAATAAAGAGTTTGGGTCCTAAAACTGACCCCTGGAGCACACCACAACTGATGACCATGAATGGTGATTTGTGCTCACCTATTTGTACAAACTGTTGTCTGTTACTTAAGTAGCTTTCCAACCAACTCAATCTGACCCCTTTTATCCCATACCTTTCCAATTTCCTCAGTAAAATTCTGTGGTCAATGGTGTCAAAAGCTTTTTTAAAATCTATAAATACTCCTACAGCAAACTTTTTTTTTTTTTATCTATACAACTTGTGATTTCTTCTGTGAGTTTAATCAGTGCCAATGATGTAGATCTGTCTGTTCTGAATCCATACTGACTGTCTGTAAGGAGGTTGTGTTTTTCAATGAAATTATCCAGTCTTTTGGTGAAATTTTTTTCAAGTATTTTGGAGAATTGTGAGAGTAAAGAGACCGGCCTGTAATTTGTGAAATGATGACTGTCTCCTGTTTTGTATAGAGGTATTACTTTTGCTATTTTCATTTTGTTTGGAAATTTACCAGTTGGAAATGACAGGTTACAGATGTGGGTGAGTGATTTAACAATCCCTGCAATTACTTTCTTCACCATTGTCATATCAATTTCATTCCAGTCAGTTAACTTTTTGTTCTTAAATTTACTTACAGTCTCGATAATTTCCTTTTTAGTTACTGCTCCCAGAAAAATTGTGTTTAGATTTCTATCTTCAATTTTGTTTACAGACCCACCATCATTTGTTTCTGGTGTCACTATTGTTTTTGCTAATTCTGAACCCACGTTTACAAAAAAATTATTAAAACCACTAACCACATCCTACATATTATTTATCAGTTTATCATTTTCAATAAAATATTCTGGATAATTTGCATTCTTTAATCTGTTTCTAATAATTCCATTTAGCACTTGTCCTATTCCTCTTAAGTTATTTTTATTATCCTCTAATATTCAGTTGTAGTATTATTTCTTACATGTCCTCGTTATATTAGTTAGCTTGTTTTTATATCTTTTATATTTTATTTCAGCCTCTACAGTTCTACACTTAATGAACTGTTTATATGGTGTATTCTTTTTACATGCATTTAGTAACCCCTTGGTGACTCATGGACTATTAATGTTTTGCTGTCTGTTACTGTATTGTTTTATAGGACAGTTTTTGTTGTACAATGATTGGAATAGTTGTAAAAATTCATATTTCTAATGTTAATGACTTTGGCTTCTTCAGGTGATCCGTTTAGTTTGATGTATAGTTTACAGTTTGTTGTCCAGGTGTTTTGAATCTTTTTTGCTTTCTCGAGTATCTTGCTTTCCTGGCTATATCTGCATTTTGTTTTGTGAGTTGCTCGTTTATGTAGATATTTGCTCCTTTCAGTTTCCTACCATGTTTTAGCAGTGCAGTCTTGTGTTTTCTGTTGACAAATCTCATAATGACAGCTGGTTTGTCACTGTTGCTTTTCCTGGACAGTGGGTGGTGTTATGCATGGAATAAATGAGATGTGAGTCGTCATATGCCAAGCAACGAACTGAACTTTCTTCTTCTTCTCTCGGTTACTGGCGGATAGCAAACAACTCAAAGGTGCATATCGCAACCTACTGTACAAGAGTGTGTAACATTATGCCATCTGAGCCCGACCCCTAAATTCTATGACTTAATCCTGTGTTATTTAAAAAAGAGAAAAGAGCCCTTCTTGTGATT
Source organism: Pholidichthys leucotaenia (assembly GCA_020510985.1). NCBI lineage: Eukaryota > Metazoa > Chordata > Actinopteri > Cichliformes > Pholidichthyidae > Pholidichthys > Pholidichthys leucotaenia. The sequence goes on along the minus strand of CM035839.1, from coordinate 152,648,469 downwards.
CTTATTGCCTCTTCATCTCCATCTGTTCCCAGAATCCCAGTTAAATCCCATTCCCTACTGGCCTTTCAAACTTCATTTTACATTAACTGTCTTTCATTTCCGTATTTGTGACAGTGTAATAAGATGTGCTCGGCGTCTTCTTTTACTCCACATTCTTTACATTTGTCACTTTCGCTTTTCCCCGTGGTGAATAAAGTGCCGTTTAAACCTGTGTGATCCAGTCTGAGTCTTGCTATAATGATGTCTTCCCTCCTTTTGGTTGTTATGTAATTCTTTAGCGCAACAGATTTTGTAATACGATCTACCTTTATGATCTTCATCCCATCTTTTTTGCCATAGCTCGGTTCCTTTTTTCTCGATTACTGCTTTCCCTTCACCTTTTCCAAGAGACAATGGTATAGTTATCTCTTTTCCAAGTGCACTTTTTGCCAATTTGTCTGCACAGTCATTCCCTTTCAACCCTTCATGTGAATGAACCCAACAAAACTGAACTTCTCCACCACCCCTGTGTATTCTAAATAAACTGTGATATAGCTCAATCACCAAGTCTTCCCTTGTAGATTTTAGTGTCTGTATGGTTTTTAACGCTGTAAGTGCATCCGTGCACACCACCACCCGGTCCAGTCTGACTTCCTCCACCCACTGCAAAGCAATAATTATTGCCACCATCTCTGCTGTAAACACGGATGTATTGTTGGAGAGTCTTCTTGCGATAGTCACTTTAAACTCTGGAATGTATACTCCAACTCCAACAGAACCCTCTTTGTTCTTTGAACCATCAGTATAGAGCTGTAAGAAGTTATAGTAATTGTTCCTGAGGTAAATGCCTGTTTTAACACCAACTTCACTCATACGCCAATCCTTTTTATTCATTAGCAGACTAGCGTCTACTTCTATTCCCGGAAACAGCCAAGGGGGAACATTACTCACTGGACTGGTGTTAGCTATATCAATAGAGTGTAGCCCATACATTCTGGCTTTTCTTTCAATTGTCCACCCAAACCCGTGTCCCTGGAAATTAGAGTATTCCCAGCAGTCTTGTAGTGTTGTTTTTGAAATAGTCGCTTCGTCACTTCCTTTCAGTTTGACCCAGTACGATAATGCGAGTTTATCTCTTCTCAAATCCATTGACATTTCTCCTGCTTCTATTAAAACTGCATTGTTTGGTGTTGTTTTGATGGCTCCAATGCACAGGTGAAGTGCTCTATGCTGCATTCTGTCTATTTTTTCCAGAGTTGTCTTTGCCGCTGCTCCATAAATCATGCATCCATAGTCGATTGTCGATCGCATTATTGCTCTGTAAATGTCAATTAATGCCTGTTTATCTGCACCCCATTTGTGTCCAGCTACAGCTTTTATGAGATTAATGACTTTTTTGCACTTAGTCTCCAGATTTTCAACATGAACTCTCCATGTGTATGCACTATCAAACAACAATCCTAGCTATTTGAACTCACTGACTTTCTCTATTGGCTGATTATGTAATGTTAATGGCTCTGTACCAGTTCTGCGTTTTTTGTGAAAGTCATATAGCAGGTTTCACTGTTTGAAAATTTAAATCCCCAGTCATATGACCATTTTTCCACTTTCTCCATTGCTTTCCTGATGTTTTTGAACACAAATTTCTCATTTCTTCCCCTCGTCCGTACGGCTCCATCAGCTGCATATAGTGCTGTTTTGATGGATCTCTCTTGATCCGCAAACATACCATTAATCATTATATTGAATAAAACTGGGTTTATCACACTCCCCTGAGGAACATCATTTTCTATTTCAAAGTCATTAGAAACTTCTGATCCTACTTTAACCCTAATTGTCCTGTGTGTTAAAAAATCCATTATCCAATTATACATCCTACCACCAATGCCCATTTTATTCAGTTTGATAAGAAGTCCATCCCTCCACACTGAGTCATAAGCCTTTTCAATATCCAGATAAACTACTGTATAACCATTGCTTCTTTCATTTTGAGAGTCTTTTCAATATCATTACTTACCCTAATTAGAGCATCCACTGTAGATCTTCCTCTTCTAAAACCATTCTGATAGTCATTTATTAATCGTTTTTGCTCTAGTACATATGAGAGTCTGTAAACTAACACCTTCTCCATCCATTTCCCTAAGTGTGACGTTAATGCTATTGGCGTGTAGCTGCCTGGATGAGCTGGATCGTTCCCTGGCTTATTAAATGGTAAAATTACAGCCTTTTTCCACCATCTTGGGATAACCCCCTCCTTCCATATTCTGTTAAACAATTTCAGCACCAGTTCCATTGATTGCATAGGCAACTGCCAGAACATAGCATAGCTTAAGTGATCATATCCTGGAGCTGTGTATCCACTATCTTGCAAAGCTCTCTTAAGCACTGATATTGTGAGCTCGAGGTCTAACGCAGTCATGTCCTCTTTCACTTCATTTTTTAAGTTTGCATTTTCTCTGAGTTTATGCTGCCTTTGCTGTCTATGACTCTCACCAAGATGTTCTCCTCTATGCACTGCTGCAAATGCTCTACCTAGGACTTCTGCCTTTTCTTTGTCTGATAGAGCCATCTTGTCCCCATGCACTAAAGCTGGAATTTAAACTGATACCCCTTTCGCACTCATTTTTTTAAACATACCCCAGACATCACCTAGTTCTGTTTTCCTACCAAGGGTGGAACAAAATTCTCTCCATGTTGACCTTTTCCTGTTTTTAATAATCCTTCGAGCTACTGCCCTTTTCTTTTTGTACTCTATTAAGTTTTCACTAGTCATATTTTTCCTCAGCTCTCTGAATGCCTTGTTTCGCTCTTTTACTGCAATACTACATTTGTCATTCCACCAGGGTACAACCTTGTTCCTACCCTGTGTTGTTTTCTTAGGTATACTTACTATTGCAGCATTCAGAATATGACTGGTTACCTGACTTGAACACTCTTCTATGCCACCTTCTAATGTTACCAAATGACACGACTGAACACAGTATTGCCTAAATTTTCCCCAATCTGCCTTGCCAAAACACCATCTTGTAAAACATCTTCCCTCTTGAATACATACTTCAGTTTTAATGACTGTAAGTATTGGGGAGTGATCACTTCCCATAGTTGTCCTGTTCATAACCGTCCATTCACAGGTGCCCACTAAAGAATCTGATACCAGAGTCAGGTCATGATAATGTGCCCCTATGCACATCCACCCTGGAACCTTCACCACTGTTCAGACAAATTAACGATCTTTCATCTAACATGTCTTCCACAACATTTCCATTGTTATCTGTATGTGTGCTTCCTCACAAGCTATTATGGGTATTAAAGTCTCCACACCATACCTCTTTCATATGCCCTTCCCCTGCCATAACACTGAAAATATCTGCTGTTAACTTCCTACATGGGTTGTAATAATTAATCAGCTTAATATTTCCTTGTCCATTTGGCCTACATATTTCAATAATATTACACTCTATATCGTCAGGGGAGGGAATCACCCTATACGCCAGGCCATCTTTAATGAAAGTGGCACATCCTCCTCTATTTACAGTGTTAATTCTATCCTGTCTGATTGAAGTGTATCCTGGAATAACAAAATCTAAGTGAGGTTGAAGCCATGTCTCCTGTACACACACTACCTGTGGGACAACTTCTAGTTCGTAAAGATACTTCTTGAGTTCTTGTCCGTTTGCTATAAGACTCCTCGCATTCCACTGTAGTATGTGTAGTACCATAATTAAGGTCTTGTTTCAGCATATGCAGTCTCCCCAGTTTCAGCTTTCAATAAAGTATGAATCTGGTAAGCTGTGATATCTTTCACATCTAGGAAGCTTCCTGCTGCTTCCACAATGGTTTTGATTCTTTCACTTTTCTTCTTTAGCTGTGCAGCAACATTCATGGTGTGGCAGATAAAAGCTATAAAGTTTGTCCTCTTAACTATCAATGTGTCATCATCCATTTTGCATTTGTGAACATAAACATTCCTTGCAGCGGCACAATCCTGTACTTGCGTGGGACCCGTTGATGGCTGGGCTTCCATTTGAACTGAACTTCTTTGAGGAAGGCCTGTTGTGTTTCTGACTATTCCTGCCTCTCTAACGGTCTTTAGGGCTTCCACATACAAGATTTTCTTAGTTATTCTGATTTCCTGGGCTTGTCTAGCTTCCCTCTGCACAACACATCCTCAATATGCAGCACTGTGCTTACCCCCGCAGTTGCAACACTGTACTTTGGCATCCTTGTCACATTTAACATATTCGTGCTCCCCTCCACATCTAGCACATCTTAGCTTTCTCTTACATTGCTGAGCAGTGTGACCCATCCTTTGACATTTGTAGCACCTGAGAGGCTTTGGGACGTATTCTCTGACACTGTTATTCATTTATCCTATTAGGACTGATTTAGGGAGTGTTTCCTCAAACTGAATCATGACAGACAGTGTGTCCTTCAGTGAACCTTCTCTTTTAGTCTTTAGCCTTTTCACATCCTTCACCTTTCCTCCTTGGATCTCGTTTTTCACTTCTTCCATAGACATGCACAAAGGGACACCTGATATAACTCCCCTCAAGTTAGCTGTCACGCCAGGAACATGCACTTTGATTTGTTCTCCATTTAGACATGTCATTTCCAGTATTTTCTGTTGCTGTTGTTTACTTGTGGCATGAATTAACAGCTGGTTATTATTCAAGAACTTTGCAAACTTAACTCTCCCAATTTCTTTCTCAATTGCTTTTGTTAGCTTAACCAGGTGATAGTGCCCCCCACCCTGACTGAACTCAATGACAACCTTCGAGTCATTCCCTACATCCTCACACTGCCATCCATTTTGGCTAGTTTGTGTTTTCTTCGCATTGTTACTTCCTCCCGCATCACTCTCATCTGACCCGCTTCTAGGTCTTGTTGGCCTCCTAGCAGTTCTTTTCCGGCCCCCAGGCCTGGATAGTGTCCAGCCCACCTCATCTTTATCGTACCCATCAGAGCTAGATGCCATAATGTTACAGACAGCGTACAGTTTTTGCTATCCACCATAAACAAATCAATCTTACCGCCAGCCGAACACAGACATAAATGCGGTCCCAACCGTCTTCTTCTTCTTCAAACAGTCCATCTTGATCAGCTCTCGGGTTTTCTTCTGACGTGCTAACTTCATCCGCTAACTTCAACTGAACTTTATTGAGTGAACACACAGACTATATACAGCGGCCGCAGCCTGCCTGACGTCATCCCCCCAGGCGGCTATGGCAAACCCCAATGGTCAAACCCACATATCTCCCCCCCCCCCCACTTAGAAAAAGTCCCAAACCACACATACAATTGAAACCCTCCCCAAATTTGGGACCTGAATCACACACTAAAATAATGGGAACTTATGTACTAAAACTGGCCTATTACACTCACATAAAATAATCTAAAATAGAGTTGGTGGGTAGACTGTCACACAACCCACATGGCACAGTGGATTATTCTGCCACTAGTACACTAAAAAAAAAAAAGAGTCCATCAATAAACTAAAATCACTACCATGTTCCTAAACTAAACAAAAATATAAAATAATCCCATTTTACAACATACATACAGTGGGGTAAAAAAGTATTTAGTCAGCCACCAATTGTGCAAGTTCTCCCACTTAAAAGATGAGAGAGGTCTCCAATTTTCATCATAGGTATACCTCAACTGTGAGAGACAAAATAAGAAAAAAAAATCCAGAAAATCACATTGAAGGATTTTTAATGAATTAATTGGTAAATTCCTTGGTAAAATAAGTATTTGGTCAATAACAAAAGTTCATCTCAATACTTTGTTATATACCTTTTGATGGCAATGACAGAGGTCAAATGTTTTCTGTAAGTCTTCACAAGGTTTTCACACACTGTTGCTGGTATTTTGGCCCATTCCTCCATGCAGATCTCCTCTAGAGCAGTGATGTTTTGGGGCTATCGCTGGGCAACACGGACTTTCAAATCCCTCCAAAGATTTTCTATAGGGTTGAGATCTGGAGACTGGCTAGGCTACTCCAGGACCTTGAAATGCTTCTTACGAAGCCACTCCTTTGTTGCCCGGGCGGTGTGTTTGGGATCATTCTCTTGCTGAAAGACCCAGCTACATTTCATCTTCAATGCCCTTGCTGGTGGAAGGAGGTTTTCACTCAAAATCTCACGATACATGGCCCCATTCATTCTTTCCTTTACACGGATCAGTCGTCCTGGTCCGTTTGCAGAAAAACAGCCCCAAAGTATGATGTTTCTACTCCCATGCTTCACAGTAGGTATGGTGTTCTTTCTCCTCCAAACACGACAAGTTGAGTTTTTACCAAACAGTTCTATTTTGGTTTCATCTGACCATATGACATTCTCCCAGTCCTCTTCTGGATCATCTAAATGCTCTCTAGCAAACTTCAGACAGGCCAGGACATGTACTGGCTTAAGCAGGGGGACACGTCTGGCACTGCAGGATTTGAGTGCCTGGCGGCGTAGTGTGTTTCTGATGGTAGCCTTTGTTACTTTGGTCCCAGCTCTCTGCAGGTCATTCACTAGGTCCCCCCGTGTGGTTCTGGGATTTTTGCTCACCGTTCTCGTGATAATTTTGACCCCATGGGGTGAGATCTTGCGTGGAGCCCCAGATCGAGGGAGATTATCAGTGGTCTTGTTTGTCTTCCATTTTCTAACAGTTGCTCCCACAGTTGATTTCTTCACACCAAGCTGCTTACCTATTGCAGATTCAGTCTTCCCAGCCTGGTGCAGGTCTACAATTTTGTTTCTGGTGTCCTTTGACAGCTCTTTGGTCTTTGTCATAGTGGAGTTTGGAGTCTGACTGTTTGAGGTTGTGGACAGATGTCTTTTATACTGATAACGAGATCAAACAGGTGCCATTAATACAGGTCACGAGTGGAGGACAGAGGAGCCTCTTAAAGAAGAACTTACAGGTCTGTGAGAGCCAGAAATCTTGCTTGTTTGTAGGTGACCAAATACTTATTTTACTGAGGAATTTACCAATTAATTCATTAAAAATCCTTCAATGTGATTTTCTGGATTTTTTTTTTCTCATTTGGTCTCTCATAGTTGAGGTATACCTATGATGAAAATTGGAGACCTCTTTCATCTTTTAAGTGGGAGAACTTGCACAACTGACTAAATACTTTTTTGCTCCACTGTATCACTCTCTAAAGCAAGAAATCTCTGTGTGTCTGTCTGTCACATTTATAGGACACCATAGGATGGCCTATGATCTCTGCCTGAACATCAAAGGATGTCCTATGAACTCAGGCATCATAGGACGACTCGCAATGCCTATATGACAGCACATAGACAAATGAGTCTTTATGATGTCATATACATCAATCTCACGGCACATAAACAAATGTGTCTTTATGATGTCATATACATCAAGCCTGCCTTCATGTCTTTATGATGTCATATACAGTGACAGACGTTTCTTGGTGGACTCCGGCTCCCAGAAGAGCCTCATTCTGTTGGTCAGCGCGGACAGGTCGGCAGAAGGCTGCGGCCCCGAGCTTACAGCCGCCAACGGATCCAACATCAGGACGTTTGGCAAACGAACATTGACAGTATGCTTACACGGACACAATTACCAGTGAGACTTTGTGGTAGCTGCATGTTCTGTCCCCATTTTAGGCACTGATTTTTTATGTGCTTATGGATTTTTAGTCGAGGTTGCCAAGAGACACTTAGAGGATGCTGTTTCTTTTTCCTCCTTGCCCTGCACAGCTCAGGGAGTTGGGCCAACAACACATGCTAACGTTAAAGCTCCAGGGAGTAAGTACCAGCATTTGCTTTCACAGTTCCCAGCACTCACGGTTCCAACTTTTTCTGCTATTGTAACTAAACACGGAGTCGAGCATTTCATAACAACAAAAGGTCCGCCTGTGTCCGCACGCCCTTGGCGCCTGGACACGGTTAAGCTGGCCAGCGTGCGCGAGGAGTTTGTTAACTTAAAGCAACTGGGCATTGTTAGGCGCTCCAACAGCCCGTGGGCATCCCTGCTACACATGGTGCCCAAGGCTGATGGGTCGTGGCGACCATGCGGCAATTTCCGGCACTTGAACAACGCCACGGAACACAATCGGTACCCCATCCCACACATCCAGGATTTTTTCCGTGCATGTGGCTGGGGACACATGTTTTTTTTCGAAAGTGGATCTGGTCCGCGGTTACCACCAGGTCGTGGTGCGTGTGGAGGACATGCCCAAAACAGCGGTAATAACTCCTTTTGGCCTTTTCGAGATTATACGCATGCTGTTCGGGTTAAAGGGCGCGGTGCAAAGCTTCCAAAGAATGATGGACGCGGTGCTCTGTGACCTGTCTTTCGTTTTTGTCTACTTAGATGACATTTTGGTAGCTAGCGCGTCTGAAGAGGAGCACCTCGCCCATCTCAAACTAGTCTTCCAGAGGTTGGGAGCACACGGGCTTATTGGTAACCCGGCAAAGTGCCAGTTCAGTGTGCCAGTGATTGATTTTCTGGGTCACCGCATTTCGCCGGAGGGCGCGATTCCGCTGCCTGATAAGGTACGCATCGTGGCAGATTTTTTCCGCGTCCGCAGACTGTGAGGGCCCTACAGGAATTTTTGGGCATGGTCAACTTTTACAACCGTATCCTCCCCCGAGCAGCCCAGCTGCTGCAACCATAGTACGCCACGCTAAAAAAAAAGAAGCCCACGGAAAACACTGACTGGATCCCAGAGCGAGTCCAGGCTTTCGCAAACGCCAAAACAGTGCTCGCTAACACCGCTTTGCTGGCCCACCCAGCCACGTTAGCGCAGATAGCACTCACCACCGATGCATCTGACATTGCCATAGGGGCAGTGTTGGAGCAGTACGTCTCCGGTTTGTGGCAGCCACTCACGTTTTTCAGCCATACTTTGCGCGACAGCGAACACAAATACAGTATGTTTGACAGAGAGCTGTTGGCCCTCCACCTGGCGACGCGCCACTTCCAGTTTTGGCTGGAAGGGTGCGAGTTCACCGAGTTTGTTGATCATAAACCACTAATGTACGCAATGTACAAAGTCTCAGAACCGTGGTCGACCCAGCAGCAGCGACATTTGGCCATGATCTCGGAGTTCACGACAGACATTCAACACGTAGCTGGTAAGCTTAATGTCATGGCCGACTGCCTGTCATCCGCGTTAGTCTCCCCAGTCTACATGGGAATAGACTTCCCCGCCATGCCCGCGGTGCAAACTAGGGATGCGGACATTTGCGCGCTCCAGTCCGCGCCTACTGGGTTAAAACTGGAGAGCAGGGTGGTGCAAGAAGGGTGCCCCCCCCCTTGCTCTGCGATATCGCCACCAGCCACGGTGGTTCCGAGCTCTTGGTGCCACCGCATTTTTGAGTCAGTCCACTCTCTTTCACATCCCGGCATGCATGCCTCGGTTAAATTGGAGGGGGCAAAATTTGTCTGGCCTCACTTACGCAGGGACGTGAAAGAGTAGGCTGCAGCGTGTGTCGCCTGCCAGCGGACCAAAGTGCACAAGCACGACTTCCGGTTATGGCTGCCACGTAGGACGGACGTGTCTCGCTCTGCTCTGCTCCTGGAGAAAAAAAATCGGCAAATAACTCTCTCATTTGGGACAGAACGTATCCCAGCATTTGGGCGAGGATATGTCGGCGAAGCCTAAGGCTGGAAAACCAGGAAAAGGAAAAAGCGAGCCGCCGAAACAGTCCAAATTAACGGACTTTCAGGTCTGTGACGCAGCAAACAAAACTCCATATATGGCGGAGGAAGCTGGCGGCGTGTGCGATGTTTGCGGGGAATGGCGCAGATGCGCTGATGGCTGCCATGAGTTCAATGAGAGCGGACTTTTCCTCTAGATTTGATGGGATTATGACAGCGTTGGAAGGAATAAGAAAGGAATTGGGTGACTGTGTAGAACGAACGGCGCAGATGGAGCTCCGTCTCGCTAGTGCTGAAGATGACGTCACCCGTCTTCAATTAAAGGTGCGCACTTTGGAAAAAAAAAATAAATCTCTGGGAAGATAATATTTTGGATTTGGAATCTCGGTCGAGACAGAATAATTTGAGGCTGGTGGGTCTTCCAGAGGAATCAGAAGGTCGGGACGTATGTTCCTTTCTGGAAAAGTGGATTCCGGAGGTGCTGGGCAGCGAGGAGTTGCAATCAGCAGTGGTTCTGGAAAAAGCACATCGTATTGGCCCACGGAGAGATAAGGGACCGCCGAGGACCTTAATTATGAAGTTTCTTAGCAACAGAGACAGGATGAAGATCTTCAAACGCTGCACGTGCTAAAGGAGAGATTAAACACCAGGACCAGCAGGTGCGGTTCTACCCAGATTTGGCCACAGGAATCCAGCAATTGAGGAAGCAGTTTGATCCCGTACGTAAGGAGCTGCGCAACCTTGGGATTCGTCATGGTGTGATCTATCCTGCGAGACTGCTGACCACGTATGAGGGCAGAACCCACATTTTCAAGACCCCAGAGGAGGCGCAGGAGTTCATCAAGAAGATCAAAGAAGAAGAAGAGACTGGTGGGAGCTAAGCATGAACAAAATATAAGGTAGAATAATTAAGCATTTGCACAGGCATCTGACTGACTTGAAGTAAATAGTAAGTTTACAAAATATAGATTGTATTATATATTAAAAAAACAAAACAAAAACAAAACAAACAAAAAAAAAAAACTATGATGTACAAAGTTGTTAAAAATTTTGGAGTTAAGTTGGAAAACTACAGAGGAGAGTTAATGTTACGTCATTAAAAGCAGTAGAGTTGGGGTGATTGGGAGGATGAAGAAGGAGTGGCTTAGGCTGTTCCCCGTGGGTGTGGAACAGTCGATGGCTATATCGGGAGACAGAATTTTTCTTTTGATTTTGGGGGGTTTGCCACAAGTGTGGGAAGGGGAAATTTGTTTGTGTGTAGTTTGTAGGATGAATGTTCAACCACTCATGTTTTTGCTTCTCTGTATGAGCATGTTTACACTGCAAGGTAATCCCAAACTCTCTATTGATCATGGACCAAAGTGTTAATCTTAATTTAACTTCATGGAATTGCAGAGGTCTACAAAATTTAAAAAAACTTAAACAAGTTATGAATAAAATAAAGGACATGGGTTCAAGAATTGTGTTTTTACAAGAAACTCATCTGATAGAGGAGGATGTTAAAAGAATTAGGAGTAGATGGCAGGGAAGTGTATTCACCTCTTCATTTTCATCCCGAGCCAGGGGAGTTATGACTCTCATACATAAATCAGTTCCTTTTCAGGTGAAAAATGTAATTGGAGACAAATTTGGAAGATATGTAATCATTCAAGGTTCTTTGCTATTAGAAAATATAAATCTTGTGAACTTATATGGTCCCAATATAGATGATCAGAAGTTCTTTGCTAATTTATTTCTCATCTTATCATCACTTACAGGGCAACATATAATAGCAGGGGATTTTAATTGTACATTGAATCCAGGTGTGGATAGATCAACAGGACTGGATTGTACGCACATTGGATGTAGGATGACTATTAATCATTTATGAAAGAATTGAGATTGTTAGATATATGGAGAGAAATGAAACCACAAGTTAAAGCCTATTCTTGTTATTCCAGTACCTACAAGACATTCTCACGTATTGATTATTTTTTGATTTCCACAGAATTAAGGTCCAAGATTCAAAACTGCTTTTATGATAACATCGTGATTTCTGATCATGCACCCTGTTGTCTAATATATGTAGATAAAAAATTGACAAAGGAATCAGGTAGATGGCAATTTCAGCATAAATGGCTTCAGGATGAGGAATTTGTCAAGTATATAGAAAAACAGATAGACGAGTTCTTTGACATCGATACTACACAAACATCAGCAGGTGTAAAGTGGGAGGCTTTCAAAGCTTTTATTAGGGGACATATTATTAGTTATACAGGATCAAAATCTAAGAAGACTCGAGAGGAGAGAGCTAAATTGGAACATAAAATAAAAAGTCTTCAGGAAAAAGTGTATGCAGGAAGTGACCCAAGGTTGGAGAATGAATTACTGATTTTGAGAGCTGAATACGACAAAAAATCAGCGAATAGAGCTGCCTCGAGTCTTCTAAGATTGAAACAATCTTTTTATGAACAAGGTGAAAAATCAGGAAAATTATTAGCATGGCAGATTAAACAATTGGAAATTAAAACACCAATTACCAGTATTATAAGTAATGGACAGGTAGTTATAGATCCTTTAGAAATTAATAGAGCCTTTAGAGATTACTATGAAAAATTATATGATACCAAAAATGAACCTGATTTAACAAAACTAAATGGGTTTTTGAACGAACTATCTATACCGTGTATACCAAATGAAAACAGGGAGATATTGGAGTCTAAAATTAGTCAAGAAGAAGTTGGGCTAGCCATTGATAATATGAAATCAGGAAAAAGTGCAGGACCAGATGGTCTTCCAGTTGACCTTTATAAAAAATTTAAGAATAAATTAATAAACCTTTTTTGGAAATGGTTTTAGAAGCATTTCAAAATAATAATTTACCATCATACATAAATAATGCCTTAATTATACTGTTGCCAAAACCAGGTAAGCCCTCTAATAAATGTGAAAATATGAGACCAATAAGCCTATTAAACGCCGACCTTAAGATAATCTGTAAAATTTTAGCAAGACGAATACAAGAAATTTTACCAAATATTATTAATCGAGATCAGAATGGCTTTATAAAGGGTAGACAAGGCTTCCATAATGTAAGAAGACTATTTAATATTATTTATTTTAATAAAGAAGCACCGGATACAGCTCTCCTATCATTGGACGCCGAAAAGGCCTTTGATAGAGTTGAATGGCCCTTTCTTTTTGAAGTCCTACAAAGGTTTGGACTTGGAAATAATTTCATAAAATGGGTTCAAATAATATACAATAATGCTACAGCAGAAATCCTAACAAATAACAATATTTCAAAACCAATAAAAATCAATAGAGGATGTCGACAAGGCTGTCCACTTTCACCTTTACTGTTTACTATGGCAATTGAACCTTTAGCGATAGCGATACGTTTACATTCACAAATATATGGAATTAAAGTTGGACCAACAGAACATAAAATCTCCCTGTACGCTGATGATATAATTTTGTTTATGTCGAATCTAAAAAAATCAATTCCAACCTTGTTGAATTTAATAAAGAATTTTGGGGAAATATCAGGATATAAAATAAATAAAACTAAATCTTCAATATTAATGCTAAATGAGACCCAGAGAAATTACCCAGCCCCTGAGGCAAATCAATTCAATGTTGTAAATCAATTTAAATATTTAGGAATCCAAATTATGCCTAAGCTAGAATCAGTCGCCAGTGTCAACTATGAAGCCTTAATGTCAGATATCAATGAGTTAACTCAGAGATGGATGTCACTACCAATGTCGATGATCGGGAGAATCAATATACTTAAAAGTAATATTTTACCTAAAATACTTTATTTATTTCAATACATTCCCTTATCACCACCTTTAGATCTATTCTCAAGAATAAAAAAAAAGTTAGTGGAATTTATATGGAACAACAGGAGGGCTAGATTACGTTTGTCTTTATTATATTTACCATTTGATCGTGGAGGTCTGAAATGTCCAAATTTTATGTTGTATTATTGGTCGGCACAACTGAGGTCTATGACATATTATTTTTCATCAAATGATCTCCCTCACTGGACTGAAATGGAATCATACAATTTACCTTTACCTCTTCCCATATTCATATACTCAGATTCGGCAAAAAAATTACAAAAACAAGTTAAAAATCCGTTTGTAAAGCATATGATCAAAATATGGTGTGAAGCTAAAAACTATTTAAAAGAACCACAGTTATTGTCACAATTTAGTCCAATATGGGGTAATCAATATTTTAAACCAGGGAGAGCGGACGCTGTATTTAAAGTATGGAATTTAAAAGGGATACAAAAGATTCAGGATTTATATTTGCCATGTGCAGACAACATAATGTCTTTTGAAGAGCTGAGGATCAAATTTAATCTCAATAGAACACATTTTTTTAAATATCTTCAACTTAGAAACTTTATTCGATCAAATCAAAATAAAGCTCTCACTCGACCTATTTATTCATCCTTGGAAAAAATGATGATGAAAGATAGTAAAAGAAAGGGTATTATTTCAGAGTTTTATAACTCATTGACACTATCTTCAAGTGAAAATTCACTGAAAAGATTAAACTACTGGAAAGAAGATCTGCAAATTGAAATTTCAGAGGAACAATGGGAATTGGCTTGTACAGAAGCTCAAACCAAATCAATAAATGCACGCCTTAAATTGATACATTTCAAATGGTTAATGCGGATGTATGTTACACCGGAGGAGTTAAATAGATATAACAAAAATATACCAGATACATGCACAAAATGCATGGAAAGTAAAGGAACCCTATTTCATTGTTTATGGGAATGTAGATTAATAAGAATGTTTTGGGAGGAGGTGAGGGTAACAATTGAAAAAATAATCTCAAAACAAATCATATTGAATCCTAAACTGTTTTTGTTGGGTCTGTACCCAGAAAAGCATAATTTCAATAAAAGTGAAAGAACATTCATAGACCTCAGTTTGCTTAATGCCAAAAAATGTATTGCACTATTATGGAAAAAGACTCATAGACCAGATGTGACTCAGTGGTTAAGACAGATGTTAACAAACCTTCCATTAGAAAGAATAACATATATACTGAAATCAAAGGAAATTGTGTTTGAGAATATATGGAGACCTTTTATTGATTATGTAAAAAATTTAAACATAACTCTTGAAGAAGAAGGTGAATGATGTGTGTGGACCTTGTAAATTCCAAACTGGTGAACATAATATGTATACTAATGTATTGGATTGTCTAGACTAAACAGAGGAGCATTGTTGAAGACTTGATTCTGTTGGTGGTTGTTGGTGTTTTTAGGGTATTTTTTTTTTTTTGTAGTACTTTAGTGTTAGTGTTTGATTGTTTGTATCATGTTTGTTAAAAAAAAAAAAAAGGTTCAATAAAGATATTGTGGAAAAAAAAAGTGCACAAGCACACCAAAGCCCCCTTCGAGCCATTCCAAATTCCGGCCAGGAGGTTCAACCACGTCCACATGGATTTGGCGGGCCCCCTCCCGCCATCACAAGACTTTGCTCATCTTTTGACAATCGTGGACCATACCACGTGTTGGCCTGAAGTGGTCCCGCTGACTTCCACCATGTCCGCAGAAGCGGCTCACACTTTTTTGTCGGCTTGGGTTGCACGGTTCGGATCCCCATTGGACATCACTTCTGACAGGGGTCTGCAATTCATTTCGGAACTCTGGTCTGCGATGGCCCAGAGCCTGGGGTCAAACTCCACCACACTGAGGCGTACAACCGTCAAGCTAACGGGTAATGCGAACTTTTTCATAGGTCACTTAAAGCAGCATTCAGAGCTTCACTCACAGATGCTAATTGGGTCGACTGCCTGCCCTGGGTCCTGTTAGGGTTGTGCTCTGCGCCTAAGGAGGATCTGGCAGCCTCAACGGCAGAACTTGTTTTTTTCTCAGCTGCTGCGGATCCCCAGGGAATTTTTACTGGAAAACCCTGCACCCGGAAAAAACACATCCATGCAATTTTTTTTATAGTACAGAGGCTGCTAACGTGCCGGCCCCGGCCCACCATTGTTTTCCCCACACCTTGGTCCCAAAGAGCTTACAGAGTGTCAAGTTTGTTTTTGTCAGGTATGATGCACACAGAACCCCGGTGCACCCACCATACAACAGACCGTTCAAAGTGCTGGAAACTGGGGCAAAGCATTTTGTGTTAGATGTAAGGGGGGGGGGGAGAAGGAGACCGTCTGCATTGACAGGCTGAAGCCCGGTTATGTGTTGGCAGATGAACAGGTGGTGTTGGTCCAAGCTCCCTGGCGTGGACGCCCACCGATGGTGGTTGCGCAAGTTGGTGTTTCCCCAGTAGAGAACTGCGCTCGCGAAGCTAACGTGCCCCCCCCCCCCAAACCCTCTTCCTTTCCACAGACCAGCGTGCCCTCCCGCACACCTCGCCAGGAGGGGGCTTCGACCAGACCAGCGACCCCCCGCTACAGCCACTATGGGCGACGGCTCAAGTCCAAGGGATCGGAGGGTTAGTCCCCTTTCTGGGTGTTTGGGCGGGGGGGGGGGGGGCTACTGTATGTGGTGGGACTGAGTGGGGAGTTCTCCACCCACGGTCGGAAGTCGGGGGTGGTGGAATAGAGGACCGAAGGAGGAAGTGGCACCAGGGGTCTCAGATGCAACAGAAAGGACTGGCCGCACCCCAGGGAGTCAGGAGACACCGGAGTTCGCTAGAGTGGGAGAGTGATAAGCAGGGTTTCGTGTCCTGTAATGTTAATGTGCTCGACAGACTTTGTGTACTGTGTATATTGTCTTTGGCTCCCTGGGTCTCATTGGGCAGGAATAAAGTGGTATAAAAGGAGGCGCCCAGAGACCCCGAGAGACGTTTTCTGTGTTTAATGTTGGGAGGTGAATAAAGTTTGCATGTCGTCCAGCTCGGTGTCTCATCTGCTTTTATCTTCCACAATACTTTTAAAAAAAGGCCTAAAAACCCTTCTGTTTAAGAGGTGTTTTCCTGCTCTTAGTTTACCTTTAACTGCTATCACTGTAGCTTTTTCTTTTAGTATATTTTAATAGTATTTTTAACTTTTATTCTACTTTATATTGTAGCACTTTGAGATTGCCTGTAAAGAAAAGTCTGTTACAAATAAGATAAGATAAGCCTTTATTAGTCCCACAGTGGGGAAATTCCAGGATTGCAACAGCACAGGGATAGCAACACTCAGAGCAATTATTAAGAAGATAAGAAAAATAAAAATAAGAGCAGTGAATATACATACGTACACATATATAAATATACTGTATATACAAAGTGCGGAGCATTGTAGCAAGATGGAATAAACAGCATAACCGTCTACTTAGTTATCCTACATAGTATGAATATGTACCCATACATATCGTCACCCTCTGTAGCGACTGATATTGTCCTAGTTGTATACTGGAGGGGACCATTTGTGTAAGTCTGTTGCGTCTTTTGCATGTATTATTATTAATGTATTACTCCTCCTGCAATGCTACAACCAGTTCCTGTTTGTTCTGCGGTGCTGGTTACTCTGGCTGAAACATGTCACCCAAGTTGATCCCACAGCTGTTCAATGGGGGATAAATCCGGACAATAAGAAAGCCAAGTAAGAACATCAAAGTTCTGTTGTTGCAGGTACTCCCTGTTAACTTAGGCGGTATGTGGACGAGCATTGTCCTGTTGGAACACAGCCATGTCATGGTATTGTGGAGATTTCACAACTTAGTGTTGTGCATTTTTGTTCATCTTTATATTGGGAAGATGGCCACTCCTTAAAATCACCCATTTTTGACTTTTGAGTACCCAAAACAAACAACGAGCTCAAAAAGACTAGAGCCAGAGCTCAAAGGTAGTCAGTTGTAACAGTGAGTACAACCACTGAAAATGAGTTCTAGACGTATTTTGAGTCATACAAACACTATTACTCAAGCTCAGATACTATGGACCAAAAAATATTTATGCAAAAATTGTGTTGCATTTTCTTTGGCAGTGAGCACCTTGAGATGACTTTTGTTGTGACTAGGTGCTATACAAATAAAGTTGAACTGAATTGAGTATATTTTCTATATAGCACCAGATCACAACAGAAGTCATTTAAGGTTACAGTGGTGTGAAAAAGTGTTTGCCCCCTTCCTGATTTCTCACTTTTTTTGTATGTTTGTCACATTTAAATGTTTCAGATCATCAAACAAATTTAAATATGAAACAAAGATAACACAAGTAAACACAAAATGCAGTTTTTAAATGAAGGTGTTTATTACTAAGGGTAAAAAAAAATCCAAACCTACATGGCCCTGTGTGAAAAAGTGATCCCCCTCCCTTCCCTGTAAGATGTTTATCACATCTTTGGAAAGCTGAGTTCAATTTCTCTAGCCACACCCAGGCCTGATTACTGCCACACCTGTTCTCAATCAAGAAATCACTTAAATTGGACTTGCCTGACAAAGTGAAGTAGATCAAAAGATCCTCAAAATCTGGACATCATGCTGCGATCCAAAGAAATTCAGGAACAAATGAGAAACAAAGCAATTGCGATCTATCAGTCTGGAAAAGGTTATAAAGACATTTATAAAGCTTTGGGACTCTAACGAACCACAGTGAGAGCCATTATCCACAAATGGCAAAAACATGGAACAGTGGGGAACCTTCCCAGGTGTCATAAACCTCCCCGTGCACTTTTCCACAGCGCACGGAGGAAAAGAAGGAGGAAAGAGGATTTACGTGCAGGGTTCACCAAACACACATTTATTGATAACACACAGTTCAAAAAGTAAAGACTTACAGGAATGTAACTGATGTGCACATAAAGACTGACACAAATAGCGTACAGCAAGCAGACCACTGTGCACCGTGGCCACAAATACTAACAGGACAAAGTGCTCGTGTAAATTTGGAGTTCTCAAGGACGCTCAACTGGCACGGGAGAAGAGCTGTGCAGCACTGCCCGAGCGTAGCAGTTGTGCTGCCAGAGGAAACGCTACAGACAAGCGTCGCAGCACAACTGCAAACAGAAACGCGGAAAAGTTCTTACTCACCGTGCAGGAGTAGTCCGAGTCATCCAAGGCAGACAGCAAGCACAAACACAAATAATCCTTTGGGACGTGACGGTCAGACGGCGGAGATTAACCGTCTAACCCGTACAATGGTCCAGCGGTGTTTGTCTAGCGAAGAGCCGCTTAAATACAAACACCGCTGGCCATACAAATTGGGCACACCTGGGCGAGGCGCGGGAAAGACAGTTACCAGGGCTGGGAACAGCTGATGGAATTCAGAGGGAGAGCGAGGGGGCGTGGCTGGACCGACAGACTGTCAACAGCGTGGGAGAAAGTAGGTCACTGATGCTGACTAACAGCTGCCGGTCAGGCAGTGGCTATGGATATGGAAATAAGTACCAACTACACATAATGCACATATACAGAGGAACCAAAACCCATAGAGAGATCAGGGCCGAGCCGGAGAAAACCAAGTCGGCTCGGCTCATGACTCCAGGAGTCGCCGGCTGGCCAAAATTACCCCAAGAGCGCAGCGACGACTCATACAAGAGGTCACAAAAGAGTCCACAACAACATCCAAAGAACTGCAGGCCTCACTTGCCTCAGTTAAGGTCAGTGTTCATGACTCCACCATAAGAAAGAGACTGGGCAAAAATGGCCTACATGGCAGAGTTCCAAGACGAAAACCACTGCTGAGTAATAAGAACATAAAGGCTTGTCTCAGTTTTGCCAGAAAACTTCTTGATAATCCCCAAGACTTTTGGGAAAATACTCTGTGGACTGACGAGACAAAAGTTGAACTTTTTGGAAGATGTGTGTCCCATTACATCCAGCATAAAAGTAACACAACATTTCAGAAAAGGAACATCATACCAACAGTAAAATATGGTGGTGGTAGTATGATGGTCTGGGGCTGTTTTGCTGCTTCAGGACCTGGAAGACTTGCTGTGGTAAATGGAACCATGACTTCTGCTGTCTACCAAAAAATCCTGAAGAAGAATGTCCGGCCATCTGTTTGTGACCTCAAACTGAAGCACACTTGGGTTCTGCATCAGGACAATGATCCAAAACACACTAGCAAGTCCACCTCTGAATGGCTTAAGAAAAACAAAATGAAGACTTTGGAGTGGCCTAGTCAAAGTCCTGACCTGAATCTGATTGAGATGCTGTGGCATGACCTTAAAAAGGCGGTTCATGCTCGAAAATCCGCCAGTGTGGCTGAATTACAGCAATTCTGCAAAGATGAGCGGGACAAAATTCCTCCACAGTGCTGTCAAAGACTCATTGCCAGTTATCACAAACGCTTGATTGCAGTTGTTGCTGCTAAGGGTGGCCCAACCAGTTATTAGGTTTAGGGGGCAACCATTTTTCCACACAAGGCCATGTAGGTTTGGATTTTTTTCCCCTTAATAATAAACACCTTCATTTAAAAACTGCATTTTGTGTTTACTTGTGCTATCTTTGTCTAATATTTAAATTTGTTTGATGATCTGAAACATTTAAGTGTAACAAACATTCAAAAAAATGAGAAATCAGGAAGGGGGCAAACACTTTTTTCACACCACTGTATCTTTACTTGGTCTTTTATTAGATAAACTAAATAGCCTCATGTTATTTATGTGGTGGTTTGGGCTGGGTCAGACCAGGCCGCACTTTGTTGATGTCAGTATTTATTATTTGGACTTCATTATCTTCCTTGGGTCTTTATTTCCATCCTGGTCTCATTATTGTTATTGTTATTATTATTATTGTTACTATTATTATCCATCACAGTTACTTTTGTATGTTTGGTTTTCCTGTTAATCATTTGTTTCTGATTGGACTTTTATTTTGACAGTGCTTGTTTACTTCCGTTTAAGCACAGCTTCTCCCTAGGTCAGTCATTATTAGTCAGGGCTGTTGCTCATTAGTCTGACTGTGTAAATTCCTATTTATTGAGTTTCACCCCCTCATTCCCTTGTTGGGTCCTCATCGTTATCCATCATTACCATCGTACTTTCCCGTCATTACTTACCTGTCATTACCTTCAGTCGTGAGTATCACTGTCTCTACCATGCTGGAGTTTTCCTATTAAAATATGCTTCAACTTCACCCCGTGAGTGAGTCTGTGCATCTGCCCGTGAGGGCCAACCATGACAGTAGGACCCAACCAAAACCAAACTCAGCGGGAGAAGTGAAGCAGGACCCGAAGGAGGCAGAGGGGAGGAGAGTGACTGGCTGTCCAGACTGTGAAGTTTCGTTTCATCAGGCTGCAGTTCCCTGGGGGCTTGTCTAAATCTGTACGCTCTTCCCTGGCCGGAGGGGCTTCCTTACCCCGCCGTGTTATCACCAGCCTTCTCCTCGTCACCTGCCGGGCTGAGGACTTCAGGGGTGCAGGAGGAATTTACCTATGACTCTGAAGGTTGTGCCGACGAGGTGAGCGTCCCCTGCCTGCGTTTGTCATCGTGCCTCCTCGCCAGCCCGGGCACCTCGGAACCCTGAGCCGA
This sequence comes from Pholidichthys leucotaenia, assembly GCA_020510985.1. NCBI lineage: Eukaryota > Metazoa > Chordata > Actinopteri > Cichliformes > Pholidichthyidae > Pholidichthys > Pholidichthys leucotaenia. Next base: position 152,627,445 of record CM035839.1, on the reverse strand, counting down.
CGAGTCAGCGTCCCCTGGCTTCCATATGCCTCCTCACCAGTCCCGGCACCCCGGAAGCTTGTGCCGATGACCCAGCGTCCCCTGGCTTCCACATTTCCCCTCCTCTTCACACCAGCACCTCGCTACCGTGCAACGGCCCTCAGCTAGATGGACACCGCTGCCCCGAAAGCATTCGTCTGGTTCACCAGCGGGGGATTCTTTAGCAGCTTCAGCGACAACGGAGCGGGTGTTATGACCCGAGCGCCGGTTCTGATCGCGCTCGGGCCAAGTTATTTCTCGCTGCCGACCTTGACAGCTGCGGGCTGTATTCTGGCCTCACTGGGCTCTTATTGTGAAAGTGCTCGGTGGGGCTTCCGCCTGTCAACGGCCGGTCAGCTGATTGTCATTACCGTCGTTACTGCTTCGCCCTTTTAAGCCCAGCACTGATGACGGTATGGGGAGGAGTATTGGTCTACATTCTGTCAACGTCTCATCTCGTTTGTCTTGTCAAGTCTGGGTCTACGCCTCGTCATGTTAGAGAGTGCCGTAGACCTTCATGTCAGGTTTGTCTTCATAGTTTTGTCACAGTTAGCTCGTAGCGGCTGGGTTAGCCCTACGAGCCCAAGTCTCAGTTATGTGTGTGTTTGCCCTATAGGGGTTCATAGCTGTGTTTTGTCACGTCTGGAAATAAATAACATCTTAGCCAAACTCTCTGGCGAACTATGTGGCGTCTCTTGGTGATCCGCGAGGATCACCACATGACAGTATACACCTGCCAGGTCGCCTAAACGGAGGCGCCGCATCGAGACGCCGTTTCACCGGGAGTTTGTGCCATAACTGGACCGTTGTTTCTTCTCGTTCGGGTGTCAACATCTGGGAGAATGCTGTCATCCAGGGGCTGCGGTCGGCACCTGGACAAGGAGCTAACGAGCGTGCTGGAATACGCCGATGGGGCGCTCCTTGCCGCTACATTCGACGACACCTCCAGTTACATGCGTTGGCATCTGGGCGTCGCTGAGGAGTATCTGGACAGCCTTCCCCTCGACTACGACGATCATCCGGAGGTAATATCGAGGTGGGAGGAACTCGCCGCTCAGCCCGAGGTTCTTCGTGGGCTGGAGGAGGAAGAGAGCGGGAAGCAGAGGAGGAGGCATCCTCGCTCCCCGCGTTGGTGTCCCGTTCCCGTCCCGGAGCAGGTCCAGGAGTACGCGCTGTCTGGGGGCCGACGAGGACGTCGGCGTAACGGCGCGGGCAACCCTCAGCGGAATCCACGGCTGGACTTGCTGCAGGCGTATCCCGTCAGCGAATCTTCGAGAGCGGCCCCACCTCGTTTTCCCAGGGGGCCCTCTGTCGCCATCCAGCGGGGAAAAGGAGGAACGATGTCCCCCACAGCAGGAACTATCTCTGCCCCAGGAGGAAGGCAAGTGCTCGTTTGTTTGTCACATCTTAATAATGATCTGCCTTGTCTGACTCCTGGGGGCGGAGTTCGGGGTTCGCAGCCCCCCGAGCTCCCTCCACCTGCTGTGGATGAAATTATTAAACCTACTGCCTCTGTGTTCTCCCCCGTTGAGCGGTCCGCGACGCCAGGCCAGCGTCGCCGGACGAAGAGGGCCCCTGCAGTGCTGGATAGCCTGCATCCGGCCCTGCAGTCACGTCTTGGACGGAGGAGAGGAGCGGACTGCGGCCCGGAGCCTGTGCCGACAAAGAAGCGTCCCCGGGTCTCCTCGCCGGAGCGGTCCGAGCCAGTGGGTCAAGGGTTCCCTGCCTCCACGCCATACGGGTCGTCGGTGTGGACAACAGCGTGGGAGGAACCTGAGGCTGCTGATGACATTGTGCCAGCTGCGGAGCCCGACGCAGCTGAGTCCGAGTCAGCTGACGAGAGTTGCCCTGAACCCGGATCGTCGGAGTCCTGGGTGGCAACAGAACCCGAATGCAGGCAAGTGCTCCCTCTTATGTCACTGTCCTCTTTTGTTGAGCATTTTTGCCTGCCTCTCGGGGAGACGAGTGAGGAGCAGCCGTCTGCTGCGCCCGAGCTCGTCTCGCTGGGTTCCATTGCTACCGGTGATGCTGATCCCGGTTTTCCTGTCCCCGAGCTTTGTTTTAGTGTCGCCGGCGGGGAACGGGTCGGTGTCACCGAGGTGGAGGTCCCAGGTTCGGGGGTGGAGTTCGTCAGCGGAGCTGCACCGGAGGCCCAATCGGGTCCCACCACAGGGGCGGTTTCGGCCCAATCGGGGTCCAACGTGGGTTCGTCGGAGGCCCAATCGGGGTCCACCGCGGGTGCGGTTCTGGCCCAATCGGGGTCCAACGTGGGTGCAGCTGGGACCCAATCTGGGTCCAGCGGTGATGCAGCGCGAGCATGGTCCATTGGTGGAGGAGGAGCTGCAGACCCTTCTTCGCGGAGCGGATTCTTGGCTCGTCCTGCTCATCAATCCCCTCAGAATCACCGCCCCTTTTCATCATCGCCGGGGGCCATGGGGTCCCTGTTCGCTCGCCCCGGTTCTCCCGAGTTTTGGTCTCGTCAGGGAGGCCGCCGCGGGTTGTTGATGCCCTGGACTGGTGGCTGAGGGACACGGGTTGGCCGCCGGAGGGACTGTTTCGCCGGTTCGGCGCCTCGGTTCGGCCACTCGACCTGTTATGTGTGCCATGGGGCTACCTAGTTCGACCACTGGAGAAGCGGATGTGCGGGACTTTGGACTCTGGTGAGCCGCCTGGTCCGCCTCCGTTGACCATCGGTCGACATAAACTGTCGGGGGGTGGTAGTGGTCCCTGGGTGTGTCTCAGTATTTGTGTTTTTTTTCCTTTGTCCTGGTTATTTTGTATCTAGTGCTCATGCCTTGCAGTAGTCCTGCTGGCTTATGTATAGTCTGGGTAGAGCGTGTGGTGCTCTGGTTTTTTTTTTTGTTTTTTTTTTGTTTCGTGTATAGTTTGATATGAGCGAGTAGTGCTCTGTTTTTTTTTGTTTCATGTAGTCTGGTATGAGCGTGTAATGCTCTGTTTCTGTTTTGTATAGTCTGGTATGAGCGAGTAATGCTCTGTTTTTTGTTTTTTCATGTTTAGTCTGGTATGAGCGAGTATGCTCTATTCTTGCATTTAATTTTTTTCTGAACCTGTAGTTCTGGTTTTTGTTTTTCCCTTGTACATTTTTTCTTGTTAGTCTTGTCATTGTCTTGTATGGTTTTTTAGTCTTGTCATTGTCTTGTATGGTTTTTTTTGTCTTGTTCATGGGTTAGTTTCTCTCCCTCTGCACCTGTCCCCCAACCTCCCACCCTGGGGGAGGGCGGGGGGGCAGGGTGGTTCCTTGGGGCGTTCGGAGTCCGCCCGTGGAGGGAGGGTACTGTTATGACCCGAGCGCCGGTTCTGATCGTGCTCGGGCCAAGTTATTTCTCGCTGCCGGCCTTGACAGCTGCGGGCTGTATTCTGGCCTCACTGGGCTCTTATTGTGAAAGTGCTCGGTGGGGCTTCCGCCTGTCAACGGCCGGTCAGCTGATTGTCATTACCGTCGTTAGTGCTTCGCCCTTTTAAGCCCGGCACTGACGACGGTAAGGGGAGGAGTATTGGTCTACATTCTGTCAACGTCTCGTCTCGTTTGTCTTGTCAAGTCTGGGTCTACGCCTCGTCATGTTAGAGAGTGCCGTAGACCTTCATGTCAGGTTTGTCTTCATAGTTTTGTCACAGTTAGCTCGTAGCGGCTGGGTTAGCCCTACGAGCCCAAGTCTCAGTTATGTGTGTGTTTGCCCTATAGGGGTTCATAGTTGTGTTTTGTCACGTCTGGAAATAAATAACATCTTAGCCAAACTCTCTGGTGAACTCTGTGGCGTCTCTTGGTGATCCGCGAGGATCACCACATGACAGCGGGGGGCAAGGCAAGTGCTTTCTTTCTCATTTCTGGGTTTATTGAATGAGAGGTGCTGCCTTGTCCCAGGGGAGGGGACTCAGCAGCTGTTTCCTTTGCTGCTGAACTTTTACTGTTTCCTGCTGTTTGAGGTGGTGTGGCCTTCCCTGCCATATCATCTGCAGCCACCTTTTCCCTTATGCCGGGCTGAGGATTACGGGTGGACGAGGAATTTACTCGGGACTCCGGAGACTGTGCCGACGATTTCAGCGTCCCCTGTCTCCATTGATCATCGTGCTTCCTCGCCAACCCTGGCACCTCGGAGAACTGTGCCGACGATTCAGCGTCCCCTAGCTCCCATGTGCCACCTCGCCAGTCCCGGTACCCTGGAGGCTTGTGCCGACAATTCAGCATCCCCTGGCTTCCTCGCTTCCCCTTCCTCCTTCATCCACTCTCCGCCGCCGTGCTGGACTGTCACCACTGGTCTGGGAACATTCGTCTGGTCCTCCTGCTGCGGACCTATTTAGCGGCTTCAGCAATGATGGAGCGGGGGCAAAGCAAGTACTCTCTTTTCCCTTTTTTCCATTTAATAATGAGAGGTGCTGCCTTTTCCCCAGTGAAGGGACTCAGCAGTAATTTTTTTTTTTTTTTACTGCTAAGTTGTCATGTACTGTTTTTTACTGACTGTGGTGATGTTTTTTCCCTTCCACCTGCTCCTCTCCTCCTTGTCCGGGGCACGGGGGTGGAGAGATATTCCTGGGCATCTGGGTCAGATGCGTTCCAGCTGTCTCTTCGAGAGGTCAGCACGCTCCTACTTCCAGCACTCAAGGTCATCGCATCCCAGTCTTCGACGGCCAGAGGTTGGCACTTTCCTGCTGTTCCCTTTCGGGGGTCAGCGCGCCTCAATGTTTTTTTGTTTTTTGTTTTTTTCATCAGACTTAAGTTTTGGATGTATTTCTCTTCGTATGTCCAGCTTAGCTGGGAATTCGTAGTTTGTGTTTCTCAATCCTCGTATATCCAGCTCAGCTGGGAATTTGTAGTTTACTTGTCTGTTCTGTATTATATGTTTGGTGCGTGTGTCACTTATCGGAGCATAGTATTTGTTTCACTGTTATGTTTACCGTTGTGTGCTCACAATTTATTCTGTATTGAGGGGTATTTCTTGAGGGTCCCTTACCTGCTCAGTCTAGTGTTTTCATGCCGTTTTCCTGAGTTGGGAGAATATGTTTTTTTGTTTTTTGTTTTTTTCTGAGTAAGGAGCTCCTGGCATATTCTGCTCTATGGGCTCTTATTTACATTACTGTTTTGTGGGGTTTTTTCTCCATCTCCCTAGGTTGTAGGTTTGTGCTAGTTCTCTCCTGAGGTTGGAGCACATTATTTTTTTTTTGTCCTGGGGTTCTAGTGTGACTTTTGGGTTTTGTTCTTTTTCTGCCCCCTAGGCTGTGGGTTTTCATGTTTCTCCCCTAAGGTTGGAGCACCTGTATTTTCTATCCGGGGTTCTGGTCTGTTTCAGCCCGCTGGGCCTATTTCCCCCCACCCCGTTAGGATTTGTTTTTTTACTTCTCCTCCTTTTCTTTTTTTCCCTTTTCTGATGCTCCCTGGGGTCGTCTGGAATCCAACTTTAAAGGTGGGGGGTACTGTGGTGGTTTGGGCTGGGTCAGACCAGGCCGCACTTTGTTGTTGTCAGTATTTATTATTTGGTCTTCATTATCTTCCTTGGGTCTTTATTTCCATCCTGGTCTCGTTATTGTTATTGTTATTATTATTATTATTGTCATTAGTATTGTTATCCATCACAGTTACTTTTGTATGTTTGGTTTTCCTGTTAATCATTTGTTTCTGATTGGACTTTTATTTTGACAGTGCTTGTTTACTTCCGTTTGAGCACAGCTTCTCCCTAGGTCAGTCATTATTGGTCAGGGCTGTTGCTCATTAGTCTGATTGTGTAAATTCCTATTTATTGGGTTCCACCCCCTCATTCCCTTGTTGGGTCCTCATCGTTATCCATCATTACCATCGTACTTTCCCATTATTATTTACCTGTCATTACCTTCGGTCATGAGTATCACTGCCTCTACCATGCTGCAGTTTTCCTATTAAAATATGCTTCAACTTCACCCCGCAAGTGAGTCTGTGCATCTGCCTGTGAGGCCAACCATGACAATTTATCTTATTTACACGACGATGTGTCATTTCTGTCTGCACCCCGATGTGCGCACGTGCACACACACACACACACACACACACACACACACACACACACACACACACACACACACAAAGACACGTGTGCACATATAGATGAGCACACTCCCAGCAGCGGACAGAGAGCGAGCGTCAGAAAATATGTAGCATCATCCACCTGAAAAGCAGACAAAAATATCTGCATTTTTTAAATGCTCCCAGGGTGATGAAGATGGCAACACTCTCCTGCGAACAGCAGCTTGAGTAGCTCTCCTGCCCTGGGTCCAAGTAAGTAAATACATAAGCACAAAGATTCCTTTGATAGCGCCCAGGACTGACAGAGTCACCAGCATTTTTACAAGTCTATTAATTTTGTCACCCCATGTCAAACTCAGTGCAGATCAGTGGTTGACTGGAATATACTGATCTATATCTATAAGTGATTGCTGTTCTTATCATCCATTTTAACAGACTTGCAAAATGCACCTGACATTTCACATAATTTTGAACCTAGAACTGGGATGTACGAACAAACACAGAGCTTTGGCTGCCTTCCGCCAATGCAAAATGTCACCATGAGACCAAGCCCGGTTGACAGAACCATCCACAGAACACAGAGGTAAGGTAAAGAAAACATACCCCTATACCCCCGTACACAGGTCCAGTGAATTGGCTACAAGAAAATAGTGCTATTTCTCCTACCAACCCAAGCCACCATGCTGTGCCACGGTTGAATGAGTCTGAATGTATGTATGGAGCCTATTTTCAGTCATAAAGCCAAGAGCATTTGCCAGTGATTTGAGATCACAGGTTCCATAAAAAGTTGATTTATTCTCTCAGTTTCTCCCATGGCACAGACAGCTTGGTGACCTGGATCCCTCTCAGCATACCATATGTACAAATAAAAGGGGGAACACGGGGATCATGTCCCCAAACCTGGAAAAAAGAGAGAATTATGCCCCTCAAATCACTATCCCCTCGTATACCCGTATCATGCTTCACAATTGAACAAAATGCATCTGAAGCACCAATGCCAATTAGAAATGTTTTTTCTATACATTTTGTAACTTTTTCTTATTAATTTATTACATTTATTTGTAAATTTACAAGTTTGTTCTTGTAAATTAACTACTTTCTGCATCTTAAACTTGAAACTTTTTCTTGTAATATTTTGACTGTAAAAAGGTTAGGCATCCACTCTTTTTTTTTAACTTTTATGGACTTGAATGTTACCTTAGCTTGTTTTGTACTTGCAGAGTTACAACAGCCCTCCAAGCTGCAGCAGAAGCTGCTATTTGACTTTTTGAACTTTGTGTTTTGGGTTAAAAAAACCCTGCATTTTAATGTCTGTTGATTAAGCTACCAAGCTCCAATTTCAAACTCATGTTTTATGGGTCATTATTTTATTTAGCTATGGAGACTGTTTATAAAATGTTATATTCAGGAAGAATAGGTGTGCAGATTTAGGTGAGGCAAAACAAGCACTGGAGCCCCCAATAGGAGCCGTACCATATATAGGTGATGTTGTTGTTGTTGTTGTTGTTTCGTTTACAGAAGATATACTATAAATGTGCTTTCTAAAATTCATACTGAATTAAAGAACCTTAGTGTGCAAGCTCACATACCCCATGCATCGTATATCAGTGACACCTAAAGAGAACTGTGATCAACACAGAATGGACTGGGAAAAAAAATAAGTCCCCCTCCCCAAAAATGGAATTCCTCATTTCAGTCATAGCTTCTGTATAAATAGGAAGTCAATCCCAATCAGAAATGTAGATGCTATACTGGAGATGACATAAAAGGACCCCTCCCAAAATACATGGAACTCCATTAGCTGTGTCTGAAAATCAAATGACTTAAAGCTTCTGTATAAATTTATATACATAAACACTGTTCCTATTCTTTTGAGCGTCTTTTGTTGTGGAAACAGCATTTCATTTTTACATGAAAATGACAATAAAGGGGTACCAATACCAATACATTTGAAGTGAATCTGATCAGAAATGTAGAAGCTAGAGTGGCGAAGACATAAAAAGAGCCCTCATTGTGTCTGAAAATCCAATCAGTCCCAGGTATTGATGAGTTAAAGCTTCTGTATAAACATGATGTCAATCCGATCAAAAATGTAGACACTAGAGTGGTGACAACATGTCAAATGAATGGACGGACAGACGGATGAACGGGTCAAAAACATTATACCCTACGCAACTTCATTGTGTGGGGTATTTGTCTGACTATGTCTAGCTGGAACTTTCAAACCTAAACTCTCAGCACTTTCTTAGGAACATGAGGACAGAAAAGGACCCAAAAAAACCCTGTATCGGTCAGGCTCTACAGAGGAGAGAATGTGACTATTAAGGAGTGAAGGGTGAAAAGGAAGATGAGAATAATAGGGTCCCATGGGTGTTGAAGATGAGGAGAGGGGTGCTGCCGTCTATTTATAATCCTGTGGTAAAGAACAGTGTGTGTGTGTGTGTGCGCGCGCGCGCGTCTCGAACACCCAGACAAACTCCATGCACTCCTGCTGCCATGACAACCCCTGCACTCGGATCTGGACCTCAGACAATGCCACCTGAGACAACTGCCGTCATAGCGACAGGCTCATTCCCTGTCACTTCTTTGCTTTGTTTTTTTGTTGTTTTTTTTTAATTAGTTCCTCGAAGCAACACTTCACTGGAACTTGTAAAACTTGGACGAACACCTCAGTTGCGATGGCAACCGGGCCTTGCTAATAACTGAACCACACAGGGCTGATAAATGGACACCTTAGTATGACTAGGCTGACACAGGTGCCCATGAATTGCAAGTGTCATCGCATCCAGACGTTTGTATAAACTGTATAAAACTATAAACACACTCCTCACTTAACTTCACATCCACACTTGTTACTCCTTTGTCTGCTGGCCCCTCCCCTCTCATGAAAACAGCCCCCTCCACCATGATCCCTTCCTTCCTATTTAATCCCCTCCTCCTCCTCTTCGTCTGCGCTTTCCCTCCATTCGTTTCCATGGCAATGCCTTCTGCATTGCACCAAGAGCCCTGGCCGGCATGTTCACTCATAAGCAGATCCCCTTACTCTGTGTCTCTCCACGATCATATTATCCTGTCCACGAGTCTCTGATTGGCTCCTCTTCTATTTCTCCATCTATGAATCCCATCTTCCAGAAGTCTTCATCTCCAGCTCTCTGTTTGCATGCTGACTCTCTTTTTCTTATCCCCTCACCCTCTTACTGACTCCTTTCTGGGAGTTTATCGTAACTGCCTTTTTGAATTATTCACTCTCACTTTTATTTTCCCTCTGCCATAGTTTCTTGGGCTTCTGTCCTTCCTTTACACTCAGCTCTTATCCTATCAATTATTTGTAGTATTTCACCCCCTTGTAATTCGGTGTTAACATCAAACGCTCACCGAGAAGAACTAATTAGAGGCTGTTTGACATACATGTTTTGAAGCAGCTAAAATAACAGTATTACATAAGCTGATGTGCTTTATTGCACTCGAGGAGAGGGCTTCTCAATCTCAGTGTGCTTCTATGCGATTAAAGTGTCTCCTGTTGGCTTCACTATGATGAGTAATACTTTGTCCCTGAAAATACTCTCATGAATCTCGTGGAAATGTGAAACCCCGGGAGCAGCGGCGCGCTGAAAACTTTTCTTTCCTCAACTGCTCAGACGAGTCACACATTTGGGAGATAAAGTCACAGGGCAGATTTCAAGGATGGGAGACAGAGACGGTGGAGATGGAAGGAATTAATACCGTCAATCGGGAGAATTTATAGAAAGGCGAGGTGACTTTAAAATGCCAGCAACGCAGAAAAGTGCCACGCGCCGTGATGGCACACTCACATATGAAATATAGCACAGGTGTTTGTGTTATTAGTGTGTGTGTGCCCGGTAGATCATTAAAACTGCTCTGACATTTGGGGAGAACATTGATGAAGCCTTTCTCATTATATGCTGTAATATAGAATGCCGTTTTTAGACTCCCTGACTGCGCCGACCTGCCTATTGGATGCACCGGTGACGGCAATGATCCACCATGCATAGCAACAGTAACCAAGCATGGGTGTTGAGATTAAAGATCTGTTGTGGTATATTTACCGTCGGACCCCTGCTAAATTTGGACAAAAGGAAGACTCACAGTGGAAGCTTAAGTAAGAGGAAAAGGCTTAGAGAAAAAAAAAATGTCTGTGAATCAGACTTATACACCAGAGTTTTCAAAGATTTTCTATTATAAAGGGTTCTTCCTGTGGCAGTTATGAATTTCACTGGACAGGAAATGAGTTCATCGGACTGAAGCAAGATCAATCTGAGTACAGTCTTCAGGATGTCACCAAACCTCAAAGAAGCACATTAACTAAGGAAACTTTAAGCTTGTGTTCCTAATCAATAAGACTGACGTTTTACATTAACACACTACTTTAGAGCAAAGCAGGACTGGGTGTTGTGACCTCAAATCCACATAGATCTGAGCAACTGGACCTTAAAATCAGCATCACAGTTAATTGAACCTTTCACGTGAAGGTGCATCTTCCTCTGTAACACCAACCCTCTCCATGTCCTCCTTCACTTCACCCATGACTCTTCTCTGTGGTGTTCTTCCTTTCCTCCTCCTGCCTGGCAGCTCCATTTTCAACATCCTTTGTCCAATATATCCACTATCCCTCCTCTGCACATGTCCAAACTATCTCAGCCTTGCCTCTCTTACTTTGTCTCCAAACTGCTCAACCTGAGCTGTCCCTCTGATATACTCATTTCTAGGGGTATAACGGTAGATGTATTTGGATTTTTCGGTATGGCACCTTCGGTACGGTACAGAGGCATACCGAGGTTCCACACAGACCATGGTGAGTGCTGGACAGGAAGTGTAACTGCCTCGCACTATTAGCCATACATCATTTTGTACATATGCCATACATGCCATACATCATCATTTTTACATCATAGCCATTTTACCAAACAGTGCAGCCCAGCCTCTGACTGGCAAACATAATGGTTGGCTGTATAGAGAAGCCAGAGCTTGAAGACCCTCTTCACAAGTCTCCTGTCTGGGAACACTTCAGCTTTCCGGTGAAATATGTGAACAGACAAAGGCAAGTGAATGAGATGAAAACAGCATCGGATACGCTTTTGGCAGTATGTTGAACTTGTTAACTCATCTGAAACAGCACCATACAAACGTGAATATCAGTGCAGCATGAAAAAAAAAAAATAGCACGGTACAAGCGCAGCTTCCAGCAGCATTTAGACAGCCTCTCAAGGGCTTTTCAGATTGAGCCAAAGCAATAACAAATGCCATTGGTGTTTTTACAGCAGCGGATCTAAGGCCATATTCAGCTGTTGAGAACACCAGGTTTAAACACATGCTGAAGGTAACTGAGCCCTGGTATGAAGTTTCTTGTTGTGCCCACTTCAGCCAGAAAATAACACCATCCTTTTAAGCAAAAGCTAAATCTGTTAATGCTGCAGTTAAGGCCTGTGTTTTTCACAGGCCTAAAGTATGGTATGCTCAGATTTTTGTGGGACATTATTTAATTTAACTTTTTAAATTGTCAAAAAAATTGCAAATAATTTGCTGTTGATGTGCATGGGTGTCTTCAGAACGTATACGCAACAATGATAAATTATTTGCAATTTTTTTTTACCAATTAGGCATAATGGGGAAGGTTTCTGCCAAACAAATTCATTGAATTAAGACAGCAGCTGCTAAAATGCCATGACAAAGCAGCAAACAGGTATTTGAAGCTGCTGGTGCCCCTGGAGTCCCACGAACCTCAAGGTGTAGGATCCTCCAGAGGTTTGCAGTTGTGCATAAACCTACTATTCGGCCACCCCTAACCAATGCTCACAAGCAGAAACGGTTGCAGTGGACCCAGAAATATATGAAGACTAACTTTCAAACAGTCTTCTTTACTGATGAGTGACGGGCAACCCTGGATGGTCCAGATGGATGAAGCAGTGAATGGTTGGTTGATGGCCACCATGTTCCAACAAGGCTGTGACATCAGCATAGAGGTGGCAGAGTCATGTTTTGAGCCGGAATCATGGGGAGAAAGCTGGTAGGCCCCTTTAGGGTCCCTGAAGGTGTGAAAATGACCTCGGCAAAGTATATAGAGTTTCTCACTGACCACTTTCTTCCATGGTACAAAAAAAAGAACCGTGCCTTCCATAGCAAAATTATCTTCATGCATGACAATGCACCATCTCATCCATCGATCCATCCATCCATCTTCTTCCGCTTAATCCTTTTCGGGTCGCGGGGGGTCTGGAGCCTATCCCAGCATCTTTGGGCGAGAGGCAGGGTACACCCTGGACAGATCGCCAGTCCATCGCAGGGCCAACACAGAGAGACAGACAACCATTCACTCTCACAGTCATACCTAAGGACAATTTAGAATCCCCAGTTTGATGCCAGTTAACCTAACTTGCATGATGCAAAGAATACCTCTGTGTCATTAGCTGCTATGGGCATAAAAGGAGAGAAACTCATGGTGTGGCCCCCATCCTCCCCTGACCTCAACCCTATTGAGAACCTTTGGAGCATCCTCAAGCAAAAGATCTATGAGGGTGGGAGGCAGTTCACATCAAAACAGCAGCTTTGGGAGGCTATTCTGACATCTTGCAAAGAAATTCAAGCAGAAACTGTCCGAAAACTTACAAGTTCAATGGATGCAAGAATTGTGAAGGTTATATCAAAGAAGGGGTCCTATGCTAACATGTAATTTGGCCTGTTTTTGATTGTTTTTGTTGTTTTTTTGATTGAAATAGCTTTTGATTTCAGTAAATATGGCCTCCTAATCCTGAAAATTCAACAAATGACCATTTTCAGTTCTTTACAACCAATAAAATGTTTTAAAACTCTGTTGTGTATAATCATTTGGAACAGTGCATTTTGAGTTTTATTTTTGAAAAAAAAGTTATTAGGAAGTTTGTTCAATAAAATTTGAATTATACTCTAACAGTTGATGACTTGAAAATTATACTACTGACTGTCATTTGCATCGACTATTTAGGAAAATCAGAGACAAACATTATTTGCGTAATAATTTGAAATGCGGTGTACAAAAGATAAGCAATTTTATGCTTTGCATTTTGTTTCCTTACTATACCAAAAATGAACCAAAGTGTGACCTTAAAACCAAGGTACATACCGAACTGTGATTTTAGGTGTACCATTGCACCCCTACTCATTTCTAATCTTGTCCCTCCTAGCCCCTCCCAATGAGAATCTTAGCATCTTCAACTCTGCCACCTCCAGCTCTGCCTCCTGTCTTTTTGTCAGCACCACCATCTCCAAACCACACTTCATAGTAGGTCTCACTACTGTCTTGTAAATCTTCCCTTTCACTCTAGCTGCTATCTTTCTGTCACAAATCACCCCTGACACTCATCTCCACCCACTCCACCCTGCATGCACTTTCCATTCCTTTAGATAAATACATTAAATATCAGCTTGTACCAGAGCGCTGCTCCATTATTCACTATCATAAAGCACTACTATTTAATGCTAAATTTAATAAAGCATTTATTTAAATCTCCATATATATAGAAGGACAGTGCACAAACACAAACACGGTTATGATTCCCCGTGTGCTATTATGCAGTGCACAGAGGAAAAATTAAAAACCCAATTGCAGGGGTAGATACGTGCACTTTATTCACATAAACCTCAAACAATAAGTCCAGCAACAGACACGACTTAAACAGAGAGTAGAAAAGATTGCAATATAGGCCACCAGACAAACAGGGACGCCGCCTGGACGCACAGCAGCCCAGGGAGAGGGAATGCCTAGTGCCGCAGCGCATCTGTCAGCACAGAGAGAAAGGCAGACATAACTTACGGGCTGTGGCGATCCAAGGCGGTCCATGCTGTCTGGAGGATAGAGGTGAGGCAGGGTCAGCCGCTAACACCAAGGAAACACACAATCTTGAAATGTTAGAGAAGACGGCGACGTCAGGCTGAAGGTAAACATAGGTAGTAGGTACAAACATACACGGAGGAACATGCTGCCGTGTATGAAGCTCAGTGTTCTGATGGTCTCTTCCTACTAACCCAGCATTTAAGTACTAATAATACTAACGAGGGAAGAGACTGCTGGTGTGAGAATGCGTGGGCTGAACAATAATTACCACCATGTGTGTATGAGTGGGTGTCTGAGCGTATGAATGGGAATGAATGAAGTGTGTGTGTGTGTGTGTGTGTGTGTGCATGTGTGTGAAACACCCAATAATACAGAACAGCTGGTGATACTGACAGGAGGAGGAGGCGTGCCCGAGCTGTCAGAGAGCGAGGACCCAAAGGACTCCCTGAAGCGCCTGATGGAAAATAGGGCAAAACTAACCATGGGTCAGAACTGGGTTTGGAACCACCAAACCCAGGTTAAATATAAATAATAATATAAAAATATCGACATGATCCAGACTTTTTGTCTGGGTTCTTCTAGCTCATTTGACTTAGGTGATTTAATGAGAACGATGGGTAGAATGACCTGCTACTGTCTATCATATTTTACCAAGCCAACCCCACAGACAGTAGCAGAAACACACAGTTATTTGTGTGTGTGTCTGTGTGTGTGTGGAGGGGGCAGAATAATTTTTTTGCTTTCTTATCAGAAACTAAATATAGCCAGTGGGCAGTTAGCTAAGCCTAACAAAAATATAGGAATTATTTTTGCTTGGTTCCTCCTTCAGAAGGTATCAAAAACTGTTTTCAGAGCAACTAAAACTCACTACATCAACATATTGTAACACCAGGGCTGTCCCGAATACCCATTTTGTCACTCAGAATATTCAGGAATATTCCCAAGCAACTATCCGACTGTTCTTTTTTTCAGTTGCTCTGTCCTGCTCTAAATGATCTGATGGTACTCAATTGTACAGAAAGGCACATCATTTTTTTTTTTTTTGCTAAGTGAGAGCAGCAACGGTATCAGGTGCACATGTCTTTTGATAGTTACTGTGCAATTCAAAATATAAATACTTTATGGAAAGAAGGTATTTGGCACTCTAGAATGGAAATAAAGCAGAATATCCAAATGCCCAAATTGAAAGCTAAATACTAGGTAGGGGTGGGAATCACGAGAGGCTGCACGATGCAATATAATAATAATAATAATAATGCATCAGATTTATATAGCGCTTTTCATAGTCAAAGACACTTTACAATGGATACATTATTCATTCACATCCACAGATAATGGTAATGGTAAGCTACTACTGTAGCCACAGCTGCCCGGGGGCAGATTGACAGAATTGTGGCTGCCAATCTGCGCCAACAGCCTCTTCGACCCCTATCCAACATTTACGCATATTCATACCTAGTGTCATGGACACTGGAGGCAAGGCGGGTAAAGTGTCTTGCCCAGGGACACAACAGCAGGATGGCTGGGGAAAGCGGGATTCAAACCACCAACCCTCCAGTTATTAGACGACCCGCTCTACTTCCTGAGCTACTGCCACCCACATTTCCCTCCTCCATTCCATTTTTGCTGAGCACCAAGCTAGCTGGCAGGAAGTTCCATTTTTATATGGTCTTTGGCAGGACTCAGCTGGAACTTGAACCCCGACCTTCCGGTTGTGAGATGGATGCTCTACCTTTAGGCCACCACTCCGGTTGCGATGTGATATAACCACAATTGTGTGATATGCTGAGTATTGTGACATTTTGCGATCTCCCTTCCCGATCTTTGACTTGTTCAACTCCCAACTAGAGCTCACGAGTCACTCATTTTCTGTGTTGACCTAACCAGAATGTGAACATTTAGCAACATCTAGTGGACTGAAAAGTCATCTGGGTTTTTTTTTTACTCCAGTACCTAAATAGGTAAGTTTGTGTTTGAAATAGGTAAGTTTGTGTTTGCAACATTTATTAATAATTTTTAATAAAGTATGACAATATTGGTGTCTCTGAATCAATACAGTATCACCACCAAAAAGTGTTATGATATTACGCTATACCGATTTTCCCCCAGCCCTACCAAATACCAATATAATGAAAGAATATATAGATAAATACTAATTCAAATACTAAATACTAAATCCCAATATTCATGTGCAGTCCTTGTAATGACAGAAGAAAGAAAAGAAAAACAGTCTAACACTACATATTGTGTTGAACTAAATGAAAAATTTTCAAACAGGCTCAACAGGAAGAAATCAGCATCAACCTTGACTGACTAATTTTACTGATTTCCACATGTGCACATGCACACTAAAGAGAACCGTGGACATCTCCTTATGGTGAAATGAGAACGCTCATGTGACATGGGTGTCTTGATCCTTACACGTGCCAGTAAAAGCCACCTGTTCTTTAAACAGCTTCACTTGGTTTACAGAAGCAAAAATTGACCCAAGAAGTGCTGATGCATTTTATGTACAGAGTTGGGTCAGACCAATACAATGAATCAAACAAAAATGTGTCTACAACATATCTATATGCAGAAAGGTTGCCAGTGGAAAACATGCGGTAATTTGTAGAGGTAGGAAATAAAATATTGGGTCAGTATTATGCTAACAGATTATTGATTCCAGCAATGTTATTTACTGTGGTTATAAAGTCTCGCTAGTTAGTTACAGCATTCTGTGAAACCCTTTTCTAAATGATTGTGAAGTCAACCACAACCTTAATTAAACGAAAACTGAATGTAAAAATAAAGTTCTAATAAAGCATCGTCCCCAGTTCTATTGCACTGAATATGTTCAAAATCACCTGACATTATAGCTCAATTTAGACTTACACACATATACCATAATTATATTTGCATCAAAGATGAGTAGATACTGTACAAACGCTGCAGTTTTTATGTTCATATCTCCCAATAGTTTTCAATTCAGAAAGCTGATGACAATGCATATTAATCTTTGTAATTTCCCTAAAAATCAAACTATAAATTTTGGTGAGAACCACTCACTTACAACCTGTTTAAAAGTAATTAGGTTAATGAAAATTACTTCTCATCCTTATTGTTTATGTTAACAATCTTCCAAAACAATCTTTTTGCTGTAACCAAAACCATGTACGGGACTCTGCCCAGTTCCTACTCTCCAAAGTCAGTTATTTAACTCTAATAGAGCATGCAAGACCAGACAAATGTGCCAGAGAGTTGAGTGTAGCCCCTGTCTTCTATGATAATGCATGAGATTCAAACAAATTGAATTTCCTGCGTCGTGTCATCATGTATGCTTGTGTGTGCGTGGATTGCAATAACAGCTGAAGTCAGGACATAAGCCAGGGAGTGGTCAACGTGAAACTATTTGCCTTTCTCAGCACCGTGCTTCATGGGAAATGATTTCTTCAAATCTAAAAGCCTTAACGTATGGCAGGATGTCTATCAGTGACTTAATATGCCACACAGGCTCTTGTCTTATTGGCAATTAATTACAATGAGGAAAAGAGTAATCTAATTCATATGTAATTTCCTCTTGATTACTTGACTGTGTGGCTGAGGGCCACACAGTGGAAAATGGCAGTACATCTTCTAAGGAGGCAGTGGATGAGATGAAATGGAGAACATTAGATAAGATAAGATAAGATAAGATAAGATAAGATAAGATAAGATAAGCCTTTATTAGTCCCACAACGGGGAAATTCCAGGATTGCAACAGCACAGGGATAGCAACACTCAGAGCAACAATCAGAAGGCAAGAAAAAAAAAAAAAACAAGCAAGCAAGAGCAGCTAATATACATATGTACATATTACTATAAAATATATATATACACACACACAGACACACAGACACACAGTGCAGAGCATTGTAGCTGGATGGAATAAATATATGAATATATGAACACACAGTGCAGAGCATTGTAGCTAGATGGAATAAATATGTAAATATATAAACACCCACAGTACGGAGCATTGCAGCTAGGTGGAATAAATATGCAAGTATATAAACACACACAGTGCGGAGCAATGTAGCTAGATGGAATAATATGTAGATATATAAAAACACAGTGCGGAGCATTGTAGCTAGATGGAATAAATATATAGATATATAAATATAAACACACCCAGTGCTGAGCATTGTAGCTAGATGGAATAAATATATAGATATATAAATATAAACACACCCAGTGCAGAGCATTGTAGCTAGATGGAATAAATATGTAAATATATAAACACACACAGTGCAGAGCATTGTTGCTAGGTGGGATGAAACAGCATAACCATCTATTTAGTTATCCTACATGGAATAGGATTTCTTTCTTAGATGGAAAGAAACAAAATGTTTCAGAATGTTTATGGTTTTAGTTAGATACTGTCTTCTTTTCTCTCTGCTCTATAGCCTACTGATATTGGCTTTGTATTGCAAAACAACATTACCATCAGCAAAAGTCCTCACTTTATTATAAATAAGGGGCCCTGTTGGTGCTTCTTACACATAATTTGTTCTTAATATCCAAGGCTAAGAATTAAGGTAATACTCTTCAGTGTTTCCTGCAGTGCAGCAGCAGCGTCCCCGTGCCATGAAACAGAATTAGAAATCAATCTGCCTGTATGTTCGCACTGGCTGTGTAGGAACAGTAAGTGTATGTGTGTGTTGCTCCTATGCACCAAAAACTGCTCTCCCCGTTCACCGACGTTCCCAACACCCTACAGCAGACAGCAGCAGGCTTTTCTATGCTTTAACTGTGTGTTTACTGCAGTAGAGAGCAAGGTTTTTTTCTGCAGTTTATAGAGGCAGAGTAGTAGTAGTAATTTACATATGGACATACTGTGCAGTACATCTCCCACTTTGGGGGTCAGTGATACAGATTGTGTGTAATAGCCATTGTTTTTTTTTTCAGTTTAAACAAAGGCAACATATGTACACAACATAAGTAAAATAATCTTACTTTGTTTTGGGATAGCTCTGGGTAATAAACTGCACTAACACAGTTTTCATTTATTGACAAAAGGTTGGCAAAGAAACAGTCTGGCTTTCAGTGAAACATGTTTGTTCAATTTCTTCTTGCTAGGTTGATACTGCACTCCTTGTACGCAAAAAAAT
The DNA here is from genome assembly GCA_020510985.1 of Pholidichthys leucotaenia. Classification (NCBI taxonomy): domain Eukaryota; kingdom Metazoa; phylum Chordata; class Actinopteri; order Cichliformes; family Pholidichthyidae; genus Pholidichthys; species Pholidichthys leucotaenia. The sequence goes on along the minus strand of CM035839.1, from coordinate 152,608,457 downwards.
GCTGTCAGAGCAGCACAAAATCAAAATAAATTACGACTATTATGGAAAAAAAAACAAAAAACTTTTGGATATTTACCAGATGAGAACCCACTCAGTGATGTTGCTTGATTTTGAGTTCTCTGGCTTTTAAAGTGAGTGCTGTCAAGGAAAATTGTGGGCCTTTCAAGAGAATTAATAGAGAGTATTTACTTTATCTCTCTGAGGAAAACCACTAACTGAGGACATTATATCAGATAAAGTGGTATTGATGAAAACTATTCAGCTTGCACTGGTTGCCAAGCAAAATCACAGTAATCACAAGACTCCAGGAAGTAATTTCTTAAACTTAAGACATAATGAAGGTTCAAACTGTTGCAACTTGACTGCAGTTTTTCTGTCTCTGCTCTTTGTGCCTGCAAATTCCATGAAAAACTCCTGTACGTACTGTAGCTAGAAATGTATCTACAAATCACCTAAAGCCTGTGAATTTAAGAACTGGACTCCACCAACAAAGTGGCCAGACCTTTAGCAAATTCTTCAGCATATAAAATAGGTTCAGAAATGACTTTGGAAAACCAACTGATGGCAGAAATGTAGGTCACTAGTCTAGCATCATTGTCATAATCAGGTGAGCACGTGCCCTCCTCCCTTCCTGCGAGAGATTCCCCAATTCCGCAGGTAATCATCACACCTGCGTGAGTGGACACACCTGCTGTCTCTGCCTTGCCAGTGCTTATAAGGACCAATCTGTGAATGCTTCAGCGCTGGCTCGTTGGGTATACTGCCTTCTCAACAAGCAAGTACATTTATATTAATACTTAGAGGAAACTGTGTTTAATTCCTCTTCTTTTCCTCTTCCCAGGTTGCTGCCATCTGTGCAGTGCATCTCCGAGGATCATTGTGCGCTCACCTACTCCATCACCCTCATCACCGCTTCAGCTGCCTATCTCCACCCAGTCAGACACCTCACCCAGCTCCACTCCTTCCCTACTCCCTGCCAGCTTCATCCTGCTGGTTCGTCTATTCCTGCTGGGTCTCTCTGTCGGGTTCTCTGCTCAGCTCCCGTAAGTTGTATTTTGTCATTCCCCTTTCCCGATCTCCCTCCTCCTATTAACCAGCTCTCATCTCCTCCTTACAGGCTGAATCCTCCTCTGGCGAGTGGTGTCTTTCCCTGACTGTGCGTTCCCTTTTTGGATTAATAAAATTAGTTTAACGTAGCTTCTCTGTGTCATGTGTGTTTTCTCTGGTGTAGCACCCTGCACATGAGCTGACCATTCTTTCATTATGACAGAACGAGCCAGCCAGAACATGAGCTCAGTTGGGGCTGCATCAGCGGAGCACTCCGCTTTACACCGCCGCGACGTCACAGAAAGGCAGGTGGCCGTGCTCACGCAGCAGCTGCAGATGATTACGCAGCAGCTGATTACGGTCACCGATTATCTGGCCCGCTTGTCTCGTTCGGGTCCTCCCACATTTGCCGAACAACCTCCGTTCCCTCAGCGGCCCCGTCTGCGGGGGAGGTGGGGAAATGTAAGGGATTTCTTTGTCATGTTTGGCTTTATTTGGGCCAGGTGGGTGGGGAGTATCCGGACGATACATCCAAAATTCATTTCATGACCCTCCTGCTGCGAGATCGAGCCCTTAGTTGGGCTCAGTCCATTCTCGACAGCCCGGAGGGTCCTAATTATATGTTTGATAGATTCATTATCAAATTCTCTCGCACATTTGACTGAACGGAGAGTGAGGGTAATATCATGAGCCATATCATGTCACTCCGTCAGGGGAGCTGGTCTGCCGCCGACCTCTCTGTGGAGTTGTGGGTTGTCACAGCGAACTCTGGCTGGAGTGACGTTGTGTTATGCAGCATCTTCCTCCAGGGTTTAAATGCCAACCTCCGCAATGACCTGGCGGTTCATGCCGTTCCATCGTCTCTGGACGGCCTCATCGATCAGGCTGTCAGTTTGGACAACCAATACCACGAGCGCGCAAAGGAGCGCAGGACGTCCTCTCACCTGCCTGTTACGTGCATGCCTCTCCTGGCTATAGACACAGGTGGAGCCGACTCCTCCTCTGAAGCGATGGTGATCAGCCGGGCCCACTTGGCTCCGGAGGAGAACTGGCGCGTGTATGTACTGTGGCTCTTTAGAGCATAAGCTGTACAACTGCCACTTGAAGCCCAAAAGACGCAGCCCGTCAGTAGCTGTGGGGGGTCTGATGGGCGGGACTGTTATTCATCCCCCCGGTAACTTCTCTATTTCGGCCCTCATTCAGTTGCCGGGGGTCGAGAGGAGGGTAATGGCATTAATTGATTCAGGGGTGGAACAAAATTTCGTTTTTTCACGGCTCGTGCAGGAGATAGGCATCCCCACGACCAAACTGTCTACTCCATTAAATGTCACGGCCTTATCTGTCGGCAACGTGGCTTCTATTACTGAATGCACGGCACTGATCCCCGTCCTCCTTTCCGGGAACCACTGGGAGATTTTATTGTGCTTTATTCTCTCAAATTCATCCTCCCCGGTGGTTCTGGGGTACCCTTGGCTCCGGAGGCATAACCCCATTATTAATTGGCCGCAAAATTCCATCTCTTCCTGGAGCCCCTTTTGTTTGGCATCTTGTCTCAGTTCGGCCGAGTGTTCACCGTCGTTGCCCATCTCCTCCCCTCCGGTAGAGCCACTGGACCTCGACCTCGTACCCGAGGTCAATCATGACCTTGGGGAGGTCTTTAGCAAGTCAAAAGTCTCTCTTTGCCTCCTCATCGCTCGTACGACTGTGCCATTGATCTCCTCCCGGGTGCACAACTGCCATCCAGTCGGCTCTATAGCATTTCCGGGCCGGAGAGGGAGGTGATGGAGAGTTATATCAAGGACTCTCTGATTCGGCGTTCTTCAGCTCCTCTTGGGGCAGGGTTTTTTTTTTGTCGGGAAGAAGGACGGATCTCTGCACCTGTGTATTGACTACCCTGAATTGAACGCCATAACCGTCAAAGACAAATATCCTCTGCCCCTAATCAACTCCACGTTTGAGCTCCTTTAGCACACGCGGGTATTCTCCAAATTGGGCCTACACAACGCATACCATGTGGTCCATATTCGGGAGGAGGACGAGTGGAAGACGGCCTTTAAAACACACTTGGGGCAATTCGAATACCTTGTGATGCCTTTTGGCCTCACCAACGCCCCTGCCATCTTCCAACTCATGATTAATGATGTCCTCTGTGATACGGTAAATCAATTTGTTTTTGTCTACTTGAACAACATTTTGATCTTTTTCCGCACGCCAGAGGAGCACGCAGTCCATGTCAGGGCCATGTTACAGTGGCTCCTGGAAAATCAGCTCTTTGTGAAGGCCGAGAAGTGCAAGTTTTCCACCCACTCCACTTCCTTCCTAGGGTTTATTGTGGCTGAGGGGGAGCTGAGAGCCAACCCGGCCAAAGTGAAGGCTGTGCTTGATTGGCCTACGCCCCATTCCCGCATGGAGCTTCAACACTTCTTAGGGTTTGCAAATTTTTATCGCAGTGAATCAGAAATTACAGTGGGGTAGCACAGCGTCTCGCGCAGCTGACCTCAGTCAAGGTGCCTTTCATCTGGTCCGAGGCAGCCGACCAGGCCTTTTCCAAATTAAAGAGCCTGTTCTCCAACACCCCCATCTTGGCCCAGGTCGACCCTCAGCTCCAGTTTATTGTGGAAGTGGACGCTTCTGATTCAGGGGTGGGTGCTGTCCTCTCGCAGCACTCGACCTCCGATCAGAAACTCCACCGATGCACATATTTCTCTTGGTGGCTCACCCCAGCCAAGAGGAATTACGATGTAGGGGACCGAGAGCTCCTAGCCATTAAATTGGCCCTAGAGGAGTGGAGGCACTGGTTGGAAGGAGCGGTCTATCCCATCGTAGTGTGGACCGACCATAAAAATTTAGAGTATCTTCAGACGGCCCGCAGACTTAACGCCAGGCAGGCCCGCTGGGCCCTATTTTTTTTTTTGATTCAAGCTTACCATCACCTACAGGACTTGCTCTCGTAACATCAAACCAGACGCTCTTTCCCACCAATTCAGCCCTAACCTTCCAGCCCCCACTTCCCTCTCCCAACCCATTGTGCCACCTTCGTGCATTCTTGGAGCCCTTACCTGGGGGACTGAACAGAGGGTCCGGCAGGCCCAGTTCACGGAGCCCAGACCTGAGGGAGGTCCTAGTGATCGTCTGTTTGTCCCGGCCGGCCTCTGCAGCGACGTCATCCGGTGGGGCCACTCCAGCCATTTTTCCTGCCACCCAGGGGTTTCCCGGATGACAAATCTGATCCAACGAGTGTTCTGGTGGCCCACCCTGTGGACGGATGTCCAGGACTACGTTAAAACATGCCAGGTGTGCACCCGCAACAAATCAGACTCCTCACCTCATGCTGACCTGCTACAGCCACTACCAGTTCCCAGCCGGCCTTGGTCTCACATCGCCCTGGACTTTGTCACAGGACTTCCCCCCTCACGAGGTAACACCATGATCCTCTCCATAGTAGACTGTTTCTCCAAGACAATCCATCTGGTGCCCCTCCCTAAGCTACCCTCCGCTTCTGAGATCGCCGACCTGCTGACTACACATGTCATCCATCTGCACGGGATCCCCATGGACACTGTGTCTGACTGGGATCCACAGTTCACCTCCCACGTTTGGAAGTCCTTCTGCTGATCCTTGGGTACCACGGTCAGCCTCACGTCCAGATATCATCCACAGAGCAATGGACAGGCTGAGCGCACTAATCAGTCCCTGGAGGCCGCCCTAAGATAGGTGGCATCCTGTAATCCCTACACGTGGAGCACCCATCTGACCTGGGTGGAGTACGCCCACAACTTGGCAGTTTCTTCCTCAACAGGATTCACCCCTTTCAAGGCCTCCATGGGGCATACCCCCCCCCACTGCCTATGGCGGAGAGGGAAGTCGCGGTGCCATCTGTGGGGGCCCACACCCGCCGCTGCCATCAGCTCTGGAGGGCCACCCGAGTCGCCTTTCTCCGCTCTACGGAGCAGAATCACCAGTATGCGGACCACAGGTGGGTCCCAGCACCCAAGTATACAGTCAGGCAGCGTGTGTGGCTGTCAACAGACCAGGTGCCCTTGAAGACGCAGTCCAGAATGTTACCACCTTGTTTCTTGGGCCCATTTACCATCTGCCGAACCATCAATGACGTGACGGTCCGCCTGGAGCTTCCACCGACGCTTTGCATCCACCCCACGTTTCACGTATCAAGAATCAAACCCCTCTCTGCCAGCCCTCTCGCCCCCCCCGAAGCCACCTCCTCCTCCCCAGATCCTCGATGGCCAGACCACCTACACCGTCCACAAGATTCTGGACGTTCACCGACGGGGCCAGGGCCTGCAATACCTTGTCCACTGGAAGGGCTATGGCCCCGAAGAAAGGTCATGGATCCCCGGCTCCTACTTTCATGACAAAGGGATGATCCGGGCCTTTCAGAAAGCCCATCCCAACAAGCCCAGTTGGCTGCCAGGAGGCGCCCCTTGAGGGGTGGCACTGTCATAATCAGGTGAGTGCACACCCTCCTCCCTTCCTGCGAGAGATTCCCCAATTCCGCAGGTAATCATCACACCTGCGTGAGTGGACGCACCTGCTGTCTCTGCCTTGCCAGTGCTTATAAGGACCAATTTGTGAATGCTTCAGCTCTGGCTCGTTGGGTTTACTGCCTTCTCAACAAGCAAGTACATTTATGTTAATACTCAGAGGAAACTGTGTTTAATTCCTCTTCTTTTCCTCTTCCCAAGTTGCTGCCATCTGTGTGGTGCGTCTCTGGGGATCGTTGTGTGCTCACCTGCTCCATCACCCTCATCACCGCTTCAGCTGCCTATCTCCACCCAGTCAGACACCTCACCCAGCTCCACTCCTTCCCTACTTCCTGCCAGCTTCATCCTGCTGGTTCGTCTATTTCTGCTGGGTCTCTCTGTCGGGTTCTCTACTCAGCTCCTGTAAGTGGTATTTGTCATTCCCCTTTCCCAATCGCCCTCCTCCTATTAACCAGCTCTCGTCTCCTCCTTACAGGCTGAATCCTCCTCTGGCAAGTGGCATCTTTCCCTAACTGTGCGTTTCCTTTCTGGTTTAATAAAATGATTTATCGTAGCTTCTCTGTGTCGTGTGTGTTTTCTCTGGTGTAGCACCCTGCATGTGAGCTGACCATTCTTTCATTATGACAATCATGGGAATGCATATGAATTATATTTATTAAATGATTTTGTGATTTGGTGTGTCGGTTCGTGTGTTTTACCAGCATTCATGAGAAGCTCTAATGAGAAGCAGTGGAAAATAACTACATGAGGTTAGTTGGCAGGGATGGAGCAAAAGATTGATTCAGTGTAGTACTTGGCACCAGCAATGATGCACCAATTCCTAAACGCATATACAGATCTTTTATTAATTATATATATGTATGTAAATGTTACAAACTCTTGGGTATTAATTAACCAATTGCCTTTTCAGTCCACTAGATGGCACAAAGTAGCACACACTGACAGGTGAAGTCATAGCTTATCTCGCAAGATTTGCAGCCAGGTGTACAAGTAAGGAAGTAGTTGGATTCACCAAAAGTTAATTCAAATGTTGGGCCTCTTTTGGATTTTATACCAATGACAGAACGTAAAACCTTGACATGACACACTCAACCTGCGAGAAGCGCCGCAAGAAAAAAAAAACAGTCTGAGCACTTGCGCTGGCAGACTCCTCTCAGATCCATCCAGCAACAGCAGCATTAGCAGAAGACTGCTAAGTTAAAAACACTCCACAAGCAGTGCCAAGCCCCTTTGACAGCCAAGCCAAAGTAGTGCCCGGGAAAAAAATAAGCATAATCTGGACACTACCCGCACAACAAAACCATCTCCAAATTCAGAGTGAGCCAAGAGGACAACACAGTCCAACACTCTCCCTGTGTGTAGAGACCTGTGTCGCCGTGGAAAACAAAGTCCGCCCTGGAACTTTAGATGATGGAGCCCAGGCATGTGACTCCGTCGTGCTGCCATGGTGGTCCTGAAACTTGACGATGAATAAGGAGGGGAAAATATATGGTATCGCAATACTTAAGGACTCGCAGTATTATGATAGTATTGTATTGTGACCCAAGGACCGCAATGAGGTCCCTCATAATTTCCACCCCTATCCACTGGCAATCACTTCAAGGTGTGTAATGTATAAATTAGCAGTCCCTCCAGGATTTCACGGGATGTTTTTATGATTGTTGCAGGCCAAAAAAGCCTGAATTCACATGAGCTTTTTTAAAAAGTTACGATAAAAGTTGCAATGTTTTTAGAGTGTTTTTTGCTCTAAAAGTTGTGGGAAGAATTACAAATTTTAAAGCAGATGATTTTTTTTTTCAGTTTACTGCAGTGATATTATATATAACAATACAAGAAAAGCCCAGGATTGTCAAAAATTTCCTATTACAGTGAGCTGTAAATTAAGCAGAAACTTCTGCTATACAGAAAAACTCTTGTGCAATAGCAAATACCGACTTTAACACAATATCATTACAACAGCTAAATTGCATTGAATGCATGTTAAAGAGTAGAGATTTGGAAATTATTGGCAGCACCTTCATTTGAAAGCTCCTTATGATCCCCAACCACTCGGTACCGAGCAGAGAGGAAAAAATAAATAAATTATTCTGTTTCTCTGTATCATCTATTGGAGTCTGTGTTTTCTGAAAAAAAAAAATACAGACAATATTCTCTTTTTCGTGCATAAGTCCTACCTGTCTATCTGCTGCACATCGGTCTTGACACACACACTTGTCTTTTCAGACACACATCTTTACTGCGGGAAGACGACGGCAGGGGTGTTTGTCTATCCAGATCAGAGATGCAGTTTTAAAGCTCATTGAACAGATGAAGTAATGATTTTACCTCTAAACATTTGTAAAATGTTCGAACACTGGCTGTAGTGTTACATTTGCACGTATTGTTTGTGGTTTTATGGAATCTTTCCTTATGTGTGCTCCCGTAAGAGGGAGACTTTTAAAGCAGGCCGACGTTTTTCAACACAAATCCAGCGCTTCGTACATGCGGTCAGGACGGAGACATGGGAAGACGGAGGAAGGGTATGGAATGCCATTATACGGATGGTATGGAACGGCGTTCCATAGAAGGGACGGTGTTGGAAACCTCGCGGGTGAGTGCTTTTTTTAAGTCACACACTCTGTTTGCTGATGTGTTCCGTTTACTCACTGTAAACACGGAAGTGAACACAGTGCAGCGATGCATTTGGTTGGTTAGACCTTAGCGTTTGCGCGCCAGTCAGAGACAAATTTGAATGGTGAAATTGGCTGAAGTTGACAAGGATTGGCCAAAGTTGCAGGAAAGTTGCGGCGATTGGATAAAGTTGCAAGGTCGTGCAATATTTGCGCTGATTGGCTGATTTTGTATGAATTGACACAATCGCAACATTGCGAAATCCTGGAGGGACTGAATTAGGGTACGTTCACATTACAAGCCACATTATTCAATTTTGGTTTTTCAGATTGGCTTTACATGTCAAGACAGTTCACAACTGACAGGTGGCATTTACCTGACTACAATGTGAAAGAATCAGTCTCTCAAAACAATAGACATCACTACATCACTGCATCATTATCAATCAACTATGAGGGGAGGTTGAAAAGTTCATCGTGGTCAACCTTGACCAAATGTGGTTTATTTTTCAACCGATGGGATCCAAGCGCTGCAACCCTGATGGAAGAGGTTTGTGGACTGAAGGGGAGACTATAGACGTGGACAAAATTGTTGGTACCCCTCTGTTAATGAAAGAAAAACCCACAATGGTCACAGAAATAACTTGAATCTGACAAAAGTGGTAATAAATAAAAATTCTATGAAAATTAACCAATGAAAATCAGACAGTGCTTTTGAATTGTGGTTCAACAGAATTATTTTAAAAAACAAACTCGTGAAACAGGCCTGGACAAAAATGATGGTACCCCTAGAAAAGATTGAAAATAATGTAACCATAGGGACATGTTCAACCAAGATGTGTCCTCTAATTAACATCACAGGTGTCTACAAACTTGTAATCAGTCAGTCGACCCATTTAAAGGGTGACAAGTAGTCACTGTGCTGTTTGTTGACATGGTGTGTACCACACTAAACATGGACCAGAGGAAGCAAAGGAAAGAGTTGTCTCAGGAGATTAGAAAGAAAATTACAGACAAGCATGTTAAAGGTAAAGGCTATAAGACAATCTCCAAGCAGCTTGATGTTCCTGTGACTACAGTTGCACATATTATTCAGAAATTTAAGATCCACGGGACTGTAGCCAACCTCCCTGGATGTGGCCACAGGAGGAGACGGATAATATGAATGGTAACAAAACAGCCCAGAACAACCTCTAAACACATTCATGGTGAACTCCAAGGTCAAGGTACATCAGTGTCAGATCGTACCATCCGTTGTTGTTTGAGCCAAAGTGGACTTCATGGGAGACGACCAAGGAGGACACCACTGTTGAAAACAAATCATAAAAAAGCCAGACTGGAATTTGCCAAACTGCATGTTGACAAGCCACAAAGCTTCTGGGAGAATGTCCTATGGAGAGACGAGACAAAACTGGAACTTTTTGGCAAGGCACATCAGCTCTATGTTCACAGATGCAAAAATGAAGCATACCAAGAAAAGAACACTGTCCCTACTGTGAAACATGGAGGAGGTTCTGTTATGTTCTGGGGCTGCTTTGCTGCATCTGGCACAGGGTGTCTTGAATCTGTGCAGGGTACAATGAAATCTCAAGACTATCAAGGTATTCTACAGAGAAATGTGCTGCCCAGTGTCAGACAGCTTGGTCTCAGTTGCAGGTCTTGGGTCTTGCAACAGGATTATAACCCAAAACACACAGCTAAAAACACCCAAGAATGGCTAAGAGCGAAACATTGGACTATTCTAAAGTGGCCTTCTATGAGCCCTGATCTAAATCCTATTGAACATCTGTGGAAGGAGCTGAAACATGCCGTCTGGAGAAGGCACCCTTCAAACCTGAGACAACTGGAGCAGTTTGCTGATGAGGAGTGGGCCAAAATACCTGCTGAGAGGTGCAGAAGTCTCATTGACAGTTACAGAAATCGTTTGATTGCAGTGATTGCCTCAAAAGGTTGTGCAACAAAATATTAAGTTAAGGGTACCATCATTTTTGTCCAGGCCTGTTTCATGAGTTTGTTTTTTAAAGTAATTCTGTTGAACCACAATTCAAAAGCACTGTCTAATTTTCAATGGTTTATTTTCATAGAATTTTTATTTATTACCACTTTTGTCAGATTCAAGTTATTTCTGTGACCATTGTGGGTTTTTCTTTCATTAACAGAGGGGTACCAACAATTTTGTCCACGTCTGTATGTTGAAAAATAAACCACATTTTGTCAAATTTGATCACAATGAACTTTTCAGCACCCGCCCACCCTTGTACAAAAGACATCATATTTGTGCAACAAATCCTTCGCTTTAAACAGAGAAAATGGATGCCTTTTTAGTGAACATGTTTGGGATTTTGTTGTGGAGGGCCGCAGCAGTTAGACAGCTACATGTGATGAGGGCTAGAAGGGTTAAAGGAGCCAGATATCATGCCACAAGCTGTTTTTTCAAGCAACTGCTAGCTCTGATGCTAACAATGTTTCAGTAACCTACACATGTCCAGAGGAGAAAAAGTTGCATGAATTTTAATCTGACTGTTCTGATTAAAATCACATGAGCGTGATCTAGGACCACATATGAAGTGACTAAGATCTGATTTGAAAGATCAGATTTTGGATCAGCTTTGTGTGCTCAGACAGCCCGAAAAAAATCTGATCTATCGCATTAGGGTAAGACATTGGGTTTTAGTCACTTCAGGCTCGTAATGTGAATGTACCCTAACAACACCTGCTTAAACTTTCCCTAAACTAAACTTAACCCCCCCCCCAAAAAAAGGAAGTAAAACACCAACTGAAAGGAATGACAGATAGGCTATTAGCAAAAAGGCACAAGTGAGAACGGATTCTCCTGATCCACAGCACGACTTCCCGTCTTACCTTGTTAAAACATTTGAGTGCTAATGAACAGTGAAATGCAGCGACGTCATCAGTGATGTAACCAGGCTGTGCAGTGTTAAAAAAGTGTGAAACTGCATGTGAAATGCTTTCAATGCATGTATTGCCATGTTTGCTCCTACGGAGCAGAAGGACAGACCCAAACGCTGAATTGTGTCAGTGCAATTTATTAAAGAAAAGAATAAACACAAGGTGCTCCAACAAGCTGACTGGCGAGCACAGAAAAATAAAGAGTTTACAAAGAGCACTCCAACAAACTAAGTGGCGAGAGACAAAGGATTACTTACAAAATGACGCACCAGAGCGGATGGAGCTCTGGTGGAGATGTGGGTAGACAATCAAAATAGCCACACTGCTACAGTGAAACAGCAGTGCTTAAATACACACAGAGAAATGAGCTGCAGGTGTGAATCATTGAGCGAGCAGGAGCCTAATTAACCAGCTTCCCACAGCTGAGCTGAGAGGTAAGCTGTGGGCAGTGGAAGGAAGTGTCTGGGAAAGGGGAGGCACAAGTGTAAACAAACCCAAGGTATAAGCAAGAAAGGGTTATGAAAAGTTAGAGTGCCAAAATAATAATTCTGTAGGTAATCTCCCATTATGCTCTACACATATTCTATACATATTCTGTTTACATTCTTGTGAACAAATATGTTAAGTGTCAAACTACAGTCTGAAGTGTTACGTAACCACAATCTGACAAACAGGAATCAGGCAGAGCTATAGAACCCTCTTTTCTCTCTCTCTCCCTTCTTTCAGTCAGGTCTATTACATTAGTTACGCACCCAAACCAACACTCACACACACACTTTTCATAGTACGTCTTAGGAGATAGTTAACGCGAATAGCGGAAGGCCTGTTCACGTCAGAGTTAAACTGGCCAATCAGACGGTTGCGTACAAGTCCATCCTATTGTACAGGGTTGACCCAAACCAACCCGAGAAGATGAATGTAAGTTGCACCCGGAAGTCGGGGTCAGTCTGGCGACGTTCCCGAGGGAGCTGCATCACACTGAACCCAGCGTTGCCTGCTTTACATGTGACCTCTGAATAAATGTTGCTTCTTTGAATTGAAGAATTCTCTGGCTTATTCTTGGATCTTTCAATCAAAGAATCGGGATTTTAACAAGCAGAAAACTAACAAAACCAAACTAATCAGACATACAACACTTAAAATAAAGTGAGGGTCTGAGCTCAGAGAAAACCTGAGCTCAGACACATGACATGTATGAGACACGTGAAATCACCTTCAAAGTGGATTGCTATTTAAACCATTTCCATGGCAGCACACTGAGTTAAGGATACTTCCATATGTATGTACAAATAATATGTTCTTCTGTATAAGCTTTCTCTTTGATCATTAGCATTCTGAATCCCAAGGTTGAATCAGATTGCAGACAAAGTTCTTTCAAACTCACATCTGTGACAGATGCTGTATTTTAGATGCAGAAGCTATACAGTCACACAATAGCAGACACAGTTCCAAAGAAAGGCACAGCTGACTGGTTCAGCAGTCTGTCTGGCTAAGAATAGAGTGTGGAGCATGAACGAGTTGGTGGGTGAGATCAAGAAAATGTGATAGATGCTCCACGAAAGTGAGAGCAGAAGAGATGGAGATCAATCAGGGAGAGATAAAGGAAACTGAAAATGAAGATGTCAGTGAGCTGAGGGAAACACAAAGAGGGGACAAGCGCGCAGTAAGTGGAAAGATGAGAGACAGAAAGAGAAGGGAAAGCAACCACCGGTCAGCGTTTGCTGGTGCTTGGTAGCCTTGCAAGGCACCGGTGGAGGAGAGAAAGCTAGAGCCATGAGAAAGGTTTCAGTTTGAACAGTAAGAGTCAGGAGAGACACTGACTCAACAGGCTTCAAAATAAAAAAGAAAAGGAAGCGATGGAAGCTCAACACAAGAATGGCCTCACCTGGAATAGCAATCTAAAAAAAACACAAAGAGCAATTTTCTATTAGTCATAGCAAATTCAGTAACAATGAAAGAGTCATTCACTTAAATAGTGTCATTACGAAATGGCAGTTTGAGTATTTATTCAGGGTTCAGATGATTCAGCATATTGTTATTGTGATTATTCTAATAATTCACAACCTAATGCTCATTTTCTCTCAGAAACGACTTGACATTTAAGAATTTCTCCTTAGCAGTGAGTTTTCCCTCAAAGGATCTAAACCACCATGTTCCAAAATGTGCCTGCCAAATTTCCTAATGTGTGTTCCCCAGCTTTGACTCAGAAACGGAGCTAGAAGTAGGGCATGAGTGAGTCACCTCTGAAAAAACCCAGAGTACAAAAATGCAAGGTCTATGCTGTAGTCTGCTGTAACACTGTGGGTTTTTACAGTGGTGCTTGAAAGTTTGTGAACCCTTTAGAATTTTCTACATTTCTGCATAAATATGACCTAAAACATCATCACACTTTTACACAAGTCCTAAAAGTAGATAAAGAAAGCCCAGTTAGATAAACGAGACAAAATATGTTCCTTAGTCATAAGTCATTTATTTATTGAGGAAAATGATCCAATATTACATATCTGTGAGTGGCAAAAGTTTATGAACCTCGAAGATTAGCAGGTAATTTGAAGGTGAAATTACAGTCAGGTGTTTTCAATCAATGGGATGACAATCAGGTGTGAGTGGACACCCTGCTTTATTTAAAGAATCTTTTATTAAAAGATCTATCAAAGTGTCAACACATATTTGTGGAAGTGTATCATGGCACGAACAAAGGAGATTTCTGAGGGAAAGGTTACAAAACCATCTCTAAAGAGCTTGGACTCCACTAATCCACAGTAAAACAGACTGCGTTTAAATGGACGAAATTTAAGACCATTGTTCCCATCCCCAGGAGTGGTTGACCAACTAAGAACACTCCAAGGCCAGTTTTGCTACATCTGGGCCAGGACGGCTTGTAATCACTGATGGAACAATGAACTCTGAATTATACCAGCAAAGACTAAAGGAAGATGTCAGGACATCTGTCCATAAACTGAATCTCAAGAGAAAGTGGGTCATGCAGCAAGACAACGATCCTAAACACATAAGTCGTTCTAACAAAGAATGGTTAAAGATGAATAAACTTAATGTTTTGGAATGTCCAAGTCAAAGTCCTGACTAATCCAATTGAGATGTTTCTGAAGGACCACTCGTATCACGTGAGCCGTTCATGTGAGGAAACCCATCAACATCTCAGAGTTGAAGCTGCTCTGTACGGAGGAATGGGTTAAAATTCCTTCAAGCCGATGTTGTCATGTTCGGGGTTGTTCAACCCCGTCTGTGGCCTGTGGCTGTAGGTTTTGATTACTTCTTATTAATTCCAGCTGGCAGATTGAGCCTTGCTCTCTGTCAGTCCTACAGTCACGCCTTCCTCCTCTTTCCAGACACTCACCAGCTGTGTGGGATCACCACATGCACACATACACACACTCACACATGCACACACACTCACGCACGCATACACACAACCATCCAATTAACTACGCACCTGCTTGCCACACGGCTGTGCCCACTTGCCTTCGTTAGTATATTGTGTGCTTATAGGGAGGCAGTGTGTGCAGTTAGAGTGGCAGCTTCAGTCAACATTGGACATCCTGGCTCGCAGACTGTTGGTTTTCCCCTGGACTGAACTGTGTAGTTACTCCAGAGCCCTTCTGCTCCTATATATGTCCTTTTATTATTGCCTTTCCCTCCGCTCCTGTTCTGCCTGGAGCACGCTTGGCTTTTCTTCCCCCGTCAACAAAGCTAGAAGCCAGTTGTCTGTTCTTCTATTGGTAACTGTTATATGGATATTGTGTACATTTTTCCTCTCGCTAATAAACACATTACATTACTGCACGTTGGGCTCGTATCCATTCATATGTTTGCTGCACGATTACACAGTGGACATGACAGTAAGCTGCCACCAAAAGAGCCCAAACAGTGTGTAGCGTGCTATTTCATTTTTTGTGTATTTTTCACCCACCTGTAGAATCATATCCTAGCTGGATGAAGCGGAGCTGCAGGGTGTGTGTGTCCTGGAGAGTCTCCTGTCACAGATTGAGACCACCGGCACTCCCGAGGCAGTCCGTGTGAGCCGGGATGGCGCAGCACGATTAATGGAGAAGCATACTAATTTGTGGAGCTGCGCGGAGGCCACCTCCATCTTGGGCTCAATTTTCTCCTATTCATGGGAGAGCGAGGGGCAGGAGGAAGCCGCTCCAACACGGGAGCCGCCCCATGGGGAGAAGAAGCGTTCCCGGAAGCTTGAGGCTCGTCACCCTCGTCTCGACCATGGGGCCACTCCTCTTCTACACAAGTCTGCGGCTGATTCCCACACCCGGTCTGCCAGGCAAGTGTTTTTTCATCCTTTTACCTCTGAAAATGATAAACCTTGTCTGTCACCCGGGAGAGAGACGCAGGCTGTGCTGTCGCCTGCGTTTTCTCCTCGAGCTGAGGGAATTAAGAACTCTATTCCCCCTGGGTCTCCCCTGTCTCTGGCTGAGGGGCTCAAGTTCATCACGGACACGTGGATGGAGGAGTCCGGGCTAGCTGCAGTGGAGACCATCACACCTGAGAGGAACAGGCAAGTGACTTTTCATTCCACTCATCAATTTGATAAATTTTCTTGCCAGTCTCCCGGGTGTGAGGTCCAGTGTTTGCAGTCCACTGGGTCCTCACCACCCGTTGCAGCAGAAACTATCTCACCAACCCTCTCCATATCTCTCCCTGTCGCCTCTGAGCATCCTTCGGCCCTGGAGCTCAGTCATCAGATGAAGGAGGAGCCCACGGCACGGAATGACTCTATCCCAGCCCCGCAGAGCTCCCTTGGACTGAGGGAGGGCACTGCAACCAGTCTGAGGCCTGAGCCAACAAGAGAGTCCCCTGGCCTCAGTCACCTGGGGTCCAGCGCAAGGTGAGACTCCACCTCCAGAATCCATGCTGGGAGAGTCACCCACATCAGAATCTTCACTGGAGAAGGTAGAGACTGCAGTGACCATCACGCCTGCTGTGGAGGCCACCACAACAGAGTTAGCACCCAAGTGGAACCTCTTGGAGGCCGAACCTGAACAGACATCGCCGGGATCGCCGGAGTCCTGGACGGCGGTAGAGCTTGAGCTAAGGCAAGTGCTCGCTTTTGTCTTTCTCCTTTCTATTATACAGCATTTTTGCCTAGCTTTACGTGAGGAGAGCCAGCTGCAGCCAAATGCTGCACCTGAGCTCGCCTCGCCGGGCTCTGCCACTGCCAGCGACTCTGACCCTTCCTTCTCTCTATCGGAGTCCTTTTCCAGGGTCGCCGGAGAGAGTCCTCCATTGCCGGATGAGTCCGTGGAACCAGGTTCACAACCAGAGGTCACCGAGGTTCTGGCTGAGGTGGTTGTCGGGGGCACCCAGTACCAGTCCAGGGTGCCCGTGATTGATCGCCTCCTTGCTTGGGTGCTCATATGGGTCAGCTGGCCCATATCCAAGATGGCGTTGGGGTCAGCAGTGGCCCAGCCGGGTCCCACAGCGGGTGCAGCAGGGGTCCAGCCGGACTCCACTGTGGGTGCAGCCATGGCTCGGTCGGGGTCCACTGTGGGTGCAACATTGTCCCAGGCTGGGACCACCGCAGATGCAGCCATGGCCCAGCCCGGATCCACCGCAGATGCAGCCATGGCCCAGCCCGGATCCACCGCAGATGCAGCCATGGCCCAGCCCGGATCCACCGCGGGTTCTACGGAGTCTCAGTCCCACGCCGGGACCACCGAGGGTGCGACCAGACAGTCTGAGGACACCAGGGTCGTCCCTTCCTTTCTGGAGGCCCTGTGGGCGTTCCTCTTCCTTCTGCTGGGCACCATCATGGTCCTGTTTTCCTCGCCACCTGTGATCACAGAGGTTTCCCTTCCTCTGCCCGGCCACCCACCTCTCAGTTTCCCAGTGGGTAGGCCACTGCCTCATTTGCCCTTCTGGTCCTGGTGGCCTAATCATGTGGGCAGGCCACCATAAAGACTGGGTTCCCTAGCCGGGTGGCCCATGCGCTCTGGCAGGCCGCCTGACATTATTCTGCGGGCTGCCCGCTGGGCCTTGGACTCTGGTCGGCCCCCTGAACTGTGGGACTCTTGGGGGGGGGGTAGTTAGTTTGGGGTTGGGAAGTGTCATTGTGTTGTTTTTGGTGTTCTTGTCCTGATCGATCTCTCCTATCCTGTTTCCCCCACCTCCCACCCTGGTTTGTTGTGTTGGCCTTTGGGTGGGGAGGGGGGAACAGGTTTTGTTTTCTATTTCAATTTTACAGTGGGTGTCTGGTATCCACCCCTTGGGGGAGGCACTGTCATGTTCGGGGGGTCGTTCAACCCCGTCCATGACCTGTGCCTGATTACTTCTTATTAATTCCAGCTAGCAGATTGAGCCTTGCTCTCTGCCAGTCCTACAGTCACGCCTTCCTCCTCTTTCCAGACACTCACCAGCTGTGTGAGATCACCACATGCACATATACACACACTCACACATACACACACACGCATACACACAACCATCCAATTAACTACGCACTTACTTGCCACACGGCTGTGCCCACTTGCCTTCGTTAGTATATTGTGTGCTTATAGGGAGGCAGTGTGTGCAGTTAGAGTGGCAGCTTCAGTCAACATTGGACATCCTGACTTGCAGACTGTTGGTTTTCCCCTGGACTGAACCGTGTAGTTGCTCCAGAGCCCTTCCGCTCCTACGCGTATGTATGTCCTTTTATTACTGCCTTCCCCTCCACTCCTGTTCTGCCTGGAGCACGCTTGGCTTTTCTTCCCCCACCAACAAAGCTAGAAGCCGGTTGTCTGTTCTTCTATTGGTGACTGTTATATGGATATTGTGTACATTTTTCCTCTCACTAATAAACACGTTACATTACAGCACGTTGGGCTCGTATCCATTCATATGTTTGCTGCACAGTTACGCAGCGGACATGACAGATGTGCAGGACTTATCAACAATTACCAGAAATATTTAGTTGCAGTTATTGCTGCAAAAGAGGCTCACACCAGATACTGAAATCAAAGGTTCACAGACTTTTACCACTCACAGATATGTAATATTGGATCATTTTCCCCTATAAATAAATGAAAATCTAAAAAAAAAAAAAAAAAAAAAAAAAAAAAAAAATCTCATCATTTAAGTGGGTTTTCAGGTTCTCTTTATCTACTTTTAGGCGTTGTGTGAAAATCTGATATTTTAGATCCTATTTCTGCAGAAATATAGAAAACTGTAAAGGGTTCACAAGCTTTCAAGCACCACTGTAGCAGCTGATTTTGTCTGTCAGGTGGATTATTTGACGACTCTCACATGACTCTCACATGCCTAAAAATCAGAAAAATAATCACTGTAAAGGCTCAGTGGTACCATACAGCTTATGGAACATTCTACCAAACCTCTCTGATAATAAGGAAGCAGAACAGAAAACTTTAAGAACTACAAAAGCACTCAGAGAGCGCATACCTCCACCACAGCTCCTTCCGTCCCTTATGGATCACCTGGGGATCCGTCCCATATGGATCACCTGGCCTACACATGAACCTAATAGGTTCATGTGTAGGCCAGGAGCAAGTTCTGGTGAAAATTGCATCAAAGTATATGCAGTAGTTTTGGAGGATTATTGGTAACACACTGTGAGAATATAAGAGCCTTGGCAGAAGTATGTGTTCTTAGATCATCATCAAATTACCATCACCTAATATGGGTGATGGTTATGGGTTCCTCTCTAGGCAAGGACCACCTCTGGTGAAAATTTCATCCAAATCCACCCAGTAGTTTTTGTGTATTCCTGCTGCACAAACACAAACAAGGTCCTTGGTGGAGGCATGCACTCTCAGATATCACCAAAATTTAATGGTATCATTCTTGGCCCAAGGGCTACCTCTGGTGAAAATTTCATCAAAATCTGTATAGTTTTTGCGTAATCCTGCTAACAAATAAACAGACAGACAGACAAACCACCCCCATTACATTACCTCCTTGGCAAAGATAAAAATGAAGAAAAAGGAAACTCAAAAATACACTGCTGGCTTCCTTCTGCATCATATCAATCTGTTCTGCAGCGCTAGTATCTCAGCATGGTGGAGCACAATGTTCGCAATGCAAGTATTTAGCAAACTACAAAGCCTTTTTATGTACACTGAAGTTAAGAAAAAGATCAAAGTTAAGTTTGGGTTAAACTTTGTCCTGTAAACAGTCTGAGACACCCGGCCCAGCACCACTCCTTCCTCTGTCTGGAGATCTGGACACTGTAAAAGAAAAAAATACACTATCATGCCTGTTGATAGCAGTAAAAGCTATTTTGGAATTGAGGAATAATTAAATATTTACTACAAAGTCCATTTATCCTACACCGACAATGAATGAAAACTATCTACAGTAGATTATAGTAGCTGGGGAAAAATCAGTTTGAACAACAGTAGGATAAACTGGTGAACTGAGCATGAACAAAAAATATGCCTTCATCGTTTATGATGCATTTATTTTCTTATTTATTTGGGGGGGAGGGTCTTACAACACTGAGTGTGTTTACATGAGCAGCAGTATTACGGTCATGTGATTGTGCATGTAAACATCATTCACTCTCTTATCCCGTTCATGAGAAATCTGAATATACTACCTGGAGTATTCTGACAATAACCAGGATATTAATACATTAATACACCTTATCCTGGTTATTGACAGTTGCAGGTGTATGACAAGTGGACAACAAGTGGTGAGAGAACTACAAACATGACTCCACTTCTGCAGCAACAAAGAAAGACATGTAAAAGAAAGAAGCTTTCTCGCCACAGAAACGCTGAACTCCATCATGACAGATGCCGGTGTCTTAATCCACCATTCTATCGTCCTATAGCATCATACTGACAACTGTCAAAGCAAAGACAAGATCAGTATATTTTGTCACCACCATCTCCCATTGCTAATAATAAGGAGGTCAAGTCGAACCCAAAAAGCAATGTTGATATTTAGTAGAGCTTAGTGTTATAGTTGTGACCAGTGTGAGACCAGAGTCTCCCAAGACCAAGTTGAGACCAAGACCGTTGTGCATGTAGGTCTTGGTCTGGTCTTGACAAAGCCTGGACTACAACACAAGAAGAGCTAAACCTGTTATAAGCCAAAGCTGTCCCGTTTCAAGCCATGACTGTTACACTCACATGAGACGCTAGTCAGTAAACATAACAAATCCATGTGCAAATGCAGCAAAACATTTTTAACTAGAATGCACTCAACCAAGATGCAGACCCACACCCTTTTTGCAGCCCTAGTCCCCCACCACACAAATAGCTATATTTTTTTGAAATCACTACAGGCCAAAATGGACTGTGACCTTGATATTTGACCTTTTGACCCCAAAAGTATAGCTATAGGTGCTAGTTCCAAGGTATACCAAGTGCAGTGGCTGTAGCCTCATTCCCTGCTGAATTACAGCACGGACGTAACTGGAGACGGCACTAACCACTTTACTCACGCGGCACGTGTGACCATGTATCCATGGATAAGAATAACCAGGTTTCTCTTGTGCCATGTAAACAAAATACCTAGAATGTGATTGCAACCAGGATACTGGTGCTGATGTAACCACACTCAGGAATGTCACCTTGACATTAGGGCTGGGCGATATGAAAAAAATCCAGTCACAATAGAAACATTTTTGTCACCATGGGATGAGACGCCGTATCCTCCGGCGCTCAGACCATATCCCTCTCTATCCTGTTCCCTCCTTGACAGCGTCTCAGCGGGCTCCCAGCTGTCAGTGTCACGGGACGGCTGGAGCCCAATTATCCCTCATCAGCTGAGGCGCTGCCAATGGGTTTAAAAAGGAGCAGCTCTAATCATTCGGGGCTGCGACTTAAGCACTGTAAGGCTGGAACCCCTACGCCCGGCGCCAGCTTCCTACTCATCTTGCAGCATTACTCGTGAGTGTTACCCTGTAACAGTATTTGTGTCTTAGAACCCCTATGCCCGGTGCCAGCTCTCTACTCGTCTGGCTGCATAACTTGTGAGTGTCACCCTGTATGAGTATTTGTGCTTCTTGGCCTACAAGGCCGTGTTCCTTATCCCCTGTCCCTTTTTATAATAAAACATCGCAACTCACCAGCTCGCCCTTGGCTCTCTCTGTGTGGCTCGCGAGGGCCACACGTAACAGTAAGTCGCAGGAGGGCGAGTTGCCGGCGGCCGTGAGTTGCCGTTGGACTTGTATCTTCCCTGTCTGGGTGTCAGCCGTTTAGTCATGCCGTCTCCCCGGAGTCACGTTCGGCTCCAGGGCAGAGAGCTGACGGCCATCTTGGAGGAAGTCGACGGGGCGCTCTTCTCCGCTACCCTGGATGACGACCCCAAGGAAAGACGCTGGCACTTAGAGGTTGCTGAGAGTCTCCTGGACAGTCACCCTCGCCACACCACCCATCCTGAGGTCTGTGCCAGGAGGAATGTCATCGCTGCGCAGCGAGAGGAGCTCCGTGGGTTGGAGGGAAACTCCGGCAGGAAGCCGAAGAGGAGGAGACGTCACCCTTTGCTTCGGAATCCCGTTCCTGCCTCCACTCCGGCCCGGGAGTTCGCGCCACCCGGAGGGCTTTCTCCGTCCTGCAAGACGTCACTCGGGATTCCCGCGGAGGACCTTCAGCTGACAGCGATTAAGGTCCGGGACCGAGTGGCAGCTGCCCGTTCTGCTGTGCACCCGTCCATAATTATGGAACATGTGGCGGCGGCCGTTAGACTGGTGGAGAGGAGTCCAGGGCTGCGTGACTTCCCAGAGTTCGACGCCCTCCTCGCCTCTGTCTCGGCCCAGGAGCGGCGATTTCCTGATCTATCCTTCGCTTCGCCCCCTGTGAGCAGCCGTCGCCACACTGCCCTCGTCCTCTCAGCAAACACCCCGTCCGGATCCAGTCCGGGTCCGCGCAAGGTCTCATCCTCCCACGCAGCTGTCTCCCCTGCGCCTCTCCTGAGAGGAGATCTCTCAGCCTCTTTTTCCGAGCCACATCCCTCAGCTGTCACACCAGCGCTTCATGTCCGGCTCATCTCGGCTGTCGCCCCCTCCTCCTCGGCGCTCCCCCCGACTGCTGTGTGCTTCGTGAATCCAGACCTGGCGAACTCCATCCCGGAATCCACGCGAGTGGCTCCCCGACGTCCTCCCAGGGGTCCTCCGTCACCGCCCAGCGGGGAGAGGGAGGAGCAAAGTCCATGACAGCAGGCACCATCCAGCCTCCAGGTGACAGGCAAGTCTCGGTTCTTTCTCGTTCATCTGATGATTTGCTATGTCAAACTCCTGGAGGTGGAGTTCGGGGTTCGCAGCTCCCCAAACTCCCACCACCTGCTGTAGCTGTAAACATTTATCCTGCATTCCTCTGTGTCTCCCTCCGCTGAGCGGTCCCCCGGTGCCAGGCCAACATGGTGGGATGAGGAGGGGGCCTGCGGTTCTTGCCGGCCCGGTTCTGGTCCCGCAGCTACGCCGTGGACAGAGGCGGATGGCGGATTGCTACGTGGAGACTGCGCCGACGACCAAGCGTCCCCGGGTCTCCACAGAGGAGCGGTCCGGTCCAGCGGGACGAGGTTTTCTCTGCCACCACGCCGGGTGGGGCTGTCGGCGTGGACATCGGGGCCGGAGGACTCACAAGCTGCGCTGTCCATCATGCCAGCTGCGGGGCCCGACGCAGCTGAGTGGGAGCCTGAGGACAACCTCCTGACGCTGGATCCCGGATCGTCACAGTCCCTGGACGGCGTCAGAACCCGAGTTCAGGCAAGTGCTCTGCTTTGTCTTCTCCTTTACCTCTTAGAGCATTTTTGCCTGTCTCAAGGGGAGATGAGCCGGGTGCAGCTGCCCGCTGCGTCCGAGCTTATCTCGCCGGGTTCTGGCGCTGCCAGTGATCCTGATCCCGGTTCTCTTTTCTCTCCTGAGCCTTCTCCCAGGGTCGCCGGCGAGGAGCTGCCGCCTCTCGTGGTTCTGGAGGGTCCAGGTTCGACGTCGGAGGTCGGTCTTGGTGCGGCGCCGGCCCAGTCGGGGTCCGACGAGGGTTTCGCCTGTGACCCAGTCGGGGTCCGACGTGGGGTTCACCTGTGACCCAGTCGGGAGTCCGACGTGGGTTCGCCAGAGGCCCAGTCGGGGTCCGACGTGGGTTCGCCAGAGGCCCAATCGGGGTCCGACGTGGGTTCGCCTGAGGCCCAATCGGGGTCCGACATGGGTTCACCTGAGGCCCAATCGGGGTCCGACGTGGGTGCTGCACCAGTGTTGCCCAGGTCTGGTGAGGGGGTGGCTGTTTCCCTACGGTCTGACGTTCGCCCACCTCGTCATCGGCTCTCCCCCGAGCCTCTTCCACCGGGGTCCGTTTTGACCTCTCGCCCGTCCCAATGATCCAGGTGGTTGAGCGATGCGGGTCGGCCGCCGGAGGGCCTACCGTGCCCGTTCGGCTCGCTTGTGTGGCCGCCCGACCCGCAAGACTTCGGTTCGGCGATCTGGGCCGACCCCCCGATGAACTGGGTTTGCTTCTGGGTGGCCTGGTACGGCCACCGGAGGACTTGTTTCTTGGGGTCTGGTCCTGGGGTAGGCCGTCCGAACATTCCCTTTTCCCCAGTTCACCAGCTGGACAATGGGCAGGGAGACCACCGGAACAGTCCCGGCTCTATTGGACTCTGCCTGCCGTCATCCTCAGGTGTCGCTTATGTTCAGTTTATATTAAGGTCACTCGGGTGCAGTTTTTTGTCCTCTAGGTGGATTTATGTATGTAGCGCTGTGTATTGTGTTTTTATTAACCGTACTCTGCATTTTCCTCATTCTTGTCCTGTTCCTAGCCTTGCTTGTGCGTTATGGACTAATGTGTTTTGTTTCCCTTTCAACCATACTCTGTAATTGCCTCATTTGTTCCTGTCACCTTCATGGTGGGTTTTTTTTTCCCTTGCCTCGATCTAAACATTTGTGTGCTATTGAGTAGTGTGTTTTGCCGGTAACCATGCTCAGTATTTCCCTCATTTGTGCCCTGGTCTAATTAGTTTCTGTGTGATATAGAGTATTGTATTTGGGTTTGTTTTTTTTTTCTCTCTGCCCTGGTACTCTGTATTTGTTCATTGTCAATTTGTCTTTTTTTTTCTCTCTGGTCCTCTCCCTCCGGTCCTGCCTCCCTTCCGCCCACCCTAGGTGGGGGGGGGGGGGGGTCCCGGATGTTTCGGGTCGTTCGGAGCCCGACTGTGAGGGGGACGCTCTGTCACCATGGGATGAGATGCCGTATCCTCCAGCGCTCAGACCATATCCCTCTCTACCCTGTTCCCTCCTTGACAGCGTCTCAGTGGGCTCCCAGCTGTCAGTGGTCCACGGGACGGCGGGAAGCCCAATTATCCCCTCATCAGCTGAGTGCACTGCCAATGGGCTTAAAACGGAGCAGCTCTGAGCTTATCATTCGGGGCTGCGACTTAAGCACTGTAAGGCTGGAAACCCCTACACCCGCGCCAGCTTCCTACTCATCTTGCAGGCATTACTCGTGAGTGTGACCCTGTAAGAGTATTTGTGTCTTGGGAACCCCTATGCCCGGTGCCAGCTCTCTACTCGTCCTGGCTGCATAACTTGTGAGTGTCACCCTGTATGAGTATTTGTGCTTCTGTCCTACAAGGCCGTGTTCCTTATCCCCTGTCCCTTTTTATAATAAAACATCGCAGACTCACCGGCTCGCCCTTGGCTCTCTCTGTGTGGCTCGCGAGGGCCACACGTAACAATTTTTACATCAGTCCCGTATTGATATATATTGCGTTATAAATCAAATCCCTTTCTGTCAAGCTTAAAGGTTTCCTTTTAACTCCTAAGATAGCACAAGATGAATTTTGGTTTTAAATATGTATTTTCTGTCAGAAGTTAACTTGACAAAGGGTACTGTAGGAATATTATACAACTGTATTTCAAATAATTATAAAATAGGTATATATAATAAACTAAAATCTTAATTCTGATTCTTAATGGAGTCAAAGCTTCAAGTGTTAAAGAGAACAACTGCTTCTCTATACTCCATGTACAGCTGGGGGAAGTGCCGTCAGGGAGAAATATTTATAGTTATAGTTTTTGGTTTATTTATCAGGACCATGTACAGAAAAAACAACATTAAACACTGGCTAAAGATGCTCTGTATCCAGATTATAGCGGTTCTCACGATAGTTGCCATCTGGAGTGCCCTGAGGGCCAGGATGTTTTATTTATTTAGGGCCAGTTACTTTAATCAGCCACGTTAAATCCGACATTTTTGACTGTGCTTAATGACAGCATGTCTTTTGCAATAAAGTAGGCTATTTGCTTTGTAATATCACTATGTCTCTTTAGTTTTGTTGTAAAAGCCATGGTGCTGGAGAAACTGGCCTCTATGGGTCTGTTTGTTGCGCGAGGAATCACACTGGTAGTTTTTAGGAGGACCAGCAGCACTTGCTGTGGTTCTGGGACTGTAAAGTCCTTGCATTCTGTGGTCTGCACAGGATGCACTTGCTTCAGACTGGAAAAAAGATTTGTAGTGTTACTTGAGTGTTGCAGTGTGCATCACTGTACATGGTTCTTTTTTACATTAATTGCCTCTTGAGGGATAATAAAGTTGTTTGAATTGAACTGAATTTTTAAGAACATGCTTGTGACAAAGTTTGCAGTGCACGCTAAGCTGCTTCTTGTCAGATTTAAATAGCCAGAATATCTCCACACTAACTGAATTCCTCGGACCTTTCTTTACAACAATCTCCTTGTCTATTGAGCATTGGACGGCGTCCATTTCGGTGTCTTCTTCGGCAACGCTGTCGCTTTTCATTAACATTTTCTGTTGTAATTTTCTTTTAGCCACGCTCCAACTCCTACACAGCTACACTAGCCCAAACATTAGCAGGTGTGGTGCTGCTCCGGTGTTGCGCTGATAAAAGCAGGTTTGCCACGCAAAGCATCCCCCTTCCCCCTCTTTTTTTACTTCTAAAACTGCATAAAGGGTTACGACACTGGCTGCAGTGTTACATTTCTCGTTTGCTCATGGTTTTACAGCATCGCTCCACAGATACGCACTCCCACGAAGGGGGGATGCTTTCAGCAGCAGACATGCTTTTCTCGGCACAACACCAGCTGCTAGTCCTACATGCCTATGCACACTGCTGTGTGCGTCAATCAAACGTGACTAACTGTATTCCAGCCACATGATTGGTTCAGTGTGGTGTATTCTCATTGGCTTTTCATGTTGTCTGTCAAAACTTGATTCATGAGTTCTATCGACATTCTATCGACCATGTCTTATGTCTGTATCGAGGAAAAGTTATTTCATGATTCATGATACATTATCGTTATTGTTTTATTACCCATCCTTACTTGAGACAAACTTATTAACCCCTTACCATTCCAGCCAGTGTCTAGCCAATGTAAAACATCCCATAGCCGGGACACCGGAATGGCGAGTGGTCTGTATATTTATCATGTATAAGAAATCAGTTTTGTGTCAAAGACACTGGGACCTATTTTGACGGTCATCAGCTGACTTTTCAGGTTCAGGTTACTTTATTTGTACCCGTAGGTAGATTTGTTTTGCAGTCAGGTGACATCCATATTTACAAACCACAATTACATTCAACATGAACACAAACACAGGCACACATGAAGCTAACTATAAACATGATAAAAATACTCAAGGCTCCACCAATCAGGAGAGAGGACAAAGAGAAAAGAGAAAAAACAAGGAGATAAGAGAGAAGGGTCATATTAAAAAGTTAAAGACTAGTCAAAGAGGTTAAAAACTCAAAAGTCTAAAACCCCAATAAAAGATTTAGAACCCAAATAAAAAACCTACAAAAATAAGTAAATATAAAATAAAATTTATAAATAGGTAACTAAATTATGTGCAATATATTGTTACATCTTGATTCAACTCTAACAGCAGCAGGAACAAAAGCTGTTTTCGTAGCGCTGGGTTTTACTTTTTGGGGTCAGCAAACCTCCGTCTGGAGGGAAGAAGCTGAAAGTGGCAGTGCCAAAGGGTGGAGTCCTCATTTAAAATTGGTGGTAGCAATCCTCTGTGCCTGTCTGGTGTACAGGGATGTCAGGCTCAGTTGTGACTCACTAAGCAAACGACTGGACCCATCTAACTATCCTGATCCAAGGGATTTCCTCTTTTCAGTTTTATCTCACCAAACCATGACACTAAAGTAAAGGATAAATCAGGGACCTTGCGCGACATCCCGCAGGTACACCAGTGTTTTTGTTAGTTTCTGTCAGGGCATTGTCCTGTTTTCATTTTTTGCGTCACCTCATCTAATTACCAGTAGACAGTTGCACCGCTTTGCACTGGGAGGGTGGAGAGTCATTTCCAAAGAGGTGTAGCGGCTCATCAATCTCATGTGCACTGGTATTATGATACATGTTATGACAATGCGCTTTTGATAAGGAAAAAGGAGGTCTGATGTCAGAAGTGCCCTGTTTAATGCTATTTCAGTGGCGTGTCTTGAAATCATGAGGAAACAACATGCGCTGGGATTTTCTGTTATTTTAATGGAAATGTAACATCCATCCATCCATCCATCTTCTTCCACTTAATCCTTTTCGGGTCGCGGGGGGGCTGGAACCTATCCCAGCATCTTTGGGCGAGAGACAGGGTACACCCTGGACAGATCGCCAGTCCATCGCAGGGCCAACACAGAGAGACAGACAACCATTCACTCTCACAGTCATACCTAAGGACAATTTAGAATCCCCAGTTTTGATGCCAATTAACCTAACTTGCATGTTTTTGGCATGTGGGAGTCATAATATAATCACCTTTCATTTTATTTATAAAATGACACACTAAATATTTTTTCATTCCATCCACATTTTCATTTTCATCATGGATGCATCAGTATTAATAGGTTTCTTTTACTGGGAATGAAAGGAAATGAATGACAGGAGTTTTAGCTTTTCATCGTAACTCCCCTAAGAGGCAGGAGATGCCATCCACATCTGCTGGTGGCTGCACGGGCCCCTGGGTTTCCCCAGCCGGGCGAGGCCACCCACTCCACACCCCTATGACTGCCCACCCAATCAGCTCCTGGCAAGGGCCGCTCCCGAGAGCAGGCTCGTTTTGTGCCGGTAGTCAGCGGTGGACAGTGATGCTGCGCCGGAGCGCCTCGCTCCCTCCCAGCGAGCGAAGGGACTGGACAGAGAGCCCAGTGCTTCCTCTGGTTAAAGACTCTGGCACTGTGGCACATATTTTTCCGGGGGGTGGGGGGGCATGACACTATTGTAAACCGGAATATGTTAATTTATACTTTTTTTTATTTTGCACAGTAACTTTGCATATGGAACTTTCCATTTGAAGTATTGTAGCAACCAAGGCTTGAAGGTTGGAATATTGGGCCATGTGGGGGTCCCACCAGACGTCCTGTATTTGATTTTTTAGAGGTGTCCCCCTTCTCTCCTTCCTCTGCTCTCACCTCTCCTGACCCTCTGCCGAACACCTTCTTCTCGTGGCTCCTCTCTTCTGGTCTAATCTTGCCCTCATCTGAAGTCTATCTAATTCAGGTTCTCTCTCTGTCTATGTGGTATACAAACAGGTTAGAAAATATCAAGTGTCAGTGTTTAATCCTGCAGAATTTTTTGTCATGGTTTACATAAATGGCAAAATATGTGTAATTTTTTGTATTTTTATTCTAGTGTTTCTTTTTTTTCATTGAGAGAGTAGGGAAGGGAAAAAATAAAACATTCATAATAGTAGTTGACTCATGCATACTTAAATTATATGATCAGAGGTGGGTATAGTAGCAAGAAATTCTACTCATGTAAAAGCAGTGCTTTGAAATTAATAATTAAAAGTAGACAGCAAAAAATTTGTAATTGAGTTAAGGGTACAAAGAACACCCACTTAAAATCTTGAGTAATGGCTTCAGTCTTGAAGGTTTGAGGTTTTTCTCCAAAATCTATAACAATTTTCTTATAGTTTTCTACTTTTCCCTGTCATGTACGCTGCGTAATGGCGCAGCGCACAAGTGAGCTAATGCAAGCTCAATATGCAGGTAAAGTGAACGTGTTTATTAACAAAGGAACAACAAACACAAAAATGTCCATAGAATACAGTCTGAACACAAGGCACGGATGAACAAGCTAGTTGGCAGGAGGAGGAGGAGGAGCCCCACGCGCTCCCAGATGGGGCTGGAGCGGAGAGGAAGGGCATTAAACAATAATATGGAGGAAGACTTAACAAGCACGGTCGGAGCACACTGGCTCTGGAAACAACGACACCGTGCACAGCCCAAAAACAAGGAAAACCAACGAGCTCCAGGACATCAACGTGAGCAGAGTGAACATAGACTTGACTTGAGTATTGACTAATGCCAACACACCAACACTGCCCCACACAAATACCCTTGGACTAATGAGGGATCAGTGGGAGCAGGTGCGCGGTGGGAGTCTGTGCATGGGTGAGTGAGTGAGGATGTGAGTAGGAATGAATGTGTGTGTGTGTGCATATATGTGTGCGTGCATGAATGAGTGTGTATGTGTGTCAGGAAAACAGGGAAGAGGACAAATAATAATAATAACAGACAACAGGTGGGCACTGGCAGAGGGAAAGGCGTGGCTGTAGGCTGGCAGGGAGCCCAGGCTCAGAGGCTCCAATAACCTGCCAAATGGGAATAATTAACAACAATCAAGAACTATAGCCACAGATCATAAAACGGGGCTGAGAAATCAACCCTGTTCATGACACTCTGTAAATTTATCTAAATTTGAAACCATTTTCCTCAAATTTGCAATTTCCTCTTGTAAAATTGACTTTTCTTGTACATTTGAGACTTTATTATAAGTTTGTGGATTATTTTACAGCTAATTTTTGTCTATTTTGTAAAATAAAATTACTCTTTTTTTAATAAATTTGAAACATACATCCATACCATCTTCTAACCGCTTTTCCGGAGGTCCGGGTCGCGGAGGCAGCAGTTCAGCAGAGAAGCCCAGACTTCCCTCTCCCCAGCCACCTGCTTCCAGCTCTTCAGAGGGGATACCAAGGCATTCCCAGACCAGCTGGGAGGACATAGTCTCTCCACCGAGTCCTGGGTCTGCCCCGCGGTCTCCTCCCAGTGGGACATGCCTGAAACACCTCAGTGGGAGGCGTCCAGGAGGCATCCTAATCAGATGCCCATACCACCTCAGCTGACTCCTTTCAATGTGGAGGAGCAGCGGTTGCTACTCTGAGCCTCTCCCGGATGACTGACGTCCTCACTCACCCATCTCTGAGGGTGAGTCTAGCAATCCTGCGGAAGAAAGCTCATTTCAGCCGCTTCTATCCGCGATCTTGTTCTTTCGGTCATTACCCAAAGCTCGTGACCATAGGTGAGAGTGAGGAACGTAGATTGACTGGTAAATCGACAGGCTTTGCCTTAGAACGAAGCTCCCTCTTCACCACAACAGGGACCGGTACAACGTCCGCATCACTGCAGATGCTGTGCTTCCAATCCGTCTGTCGCTCTCTCGCTCCATTCTCCCCTAAACTCCTCCACTTGGGGCAGGAGCCTGTCCCCAACCCGGGAGAGGGACAATCCAACTCTTTCCGGCTTGAGGACCAGGGACTCGGACTGGACGGTGCTGATTCTCATCCCCAGCCGCTTCACACTCAGCGGCAAACCGTCCCAGCAAGAAAAACCCCTGTAGGTCTTTGCTGGATGAAGCCAACAGGGACAACATCATCTGCAACAACAGAGATGAGATCCTGTGGTCACCAAGCATGACACCCCTCCATTCTCCTGACTGCGCCTAGAAATCCTGTCCATAAAAAATTATGAACAGAATCGATGACAAAGGGCAGCCCTGGCGGTAGTCCAACTCTCACTGGGAATGGACTCCGACCGAGTGTTGGCAATAAGCAACCAAACTCTCACAACGGTCGTACAGAGACCGAATAGCTCGTAACAACAAGCCCGATACCCCATACTCCCGAAGCACCCCCCACAAAAATCCACGAGGGACGCAGTCAAATGCCTTCTCCAAGTCCACAAAACACATGTAAACTGGTTGGGCAAACTCCCACGAACCCTCAAGAATTCTCGAGAGGGTAAAGAGCTGGTCCGATGTGCCACGGCCAGGACGAAAACCACATTGCTCCTCCTGAATCCGAGGTTCGACCAACGGCCGGACTCTCCTCTCCAATACCTTGGCATAGACCCTTCCCAGGGAGGCTGAGAGTGTGATCCCTCTAAAGTTGGAGCACACCCTCCGGTCCCCTTTTTTAAAGAGAGGAACCACCACCCCGGTTTGCCATGCCAAAGGCACTGCCCCCGACCTCCACGCAATGTTGCAGAGGCGTGTCAACCATGACAACCCAACAACATCTAGGGCCTTGAGGTACTCAGGGCGAATCTCGTCCACCTCCCCGGGGCCCCGGCCACCAAGGAGATTTTTAACCACCTTGGCGACCTCAGTCCCTGTGATAGGCAGAGTCATCCCCCTCGTCCCCAAACCCTGCTTCCACTGTGGAAGGCGTATTAGTGGGATTGAGGAGATCCTCGAAAGTATTCCTTCCACCGCCCGACGATGTCCCAGTCGAAGTCAACAGTGTCCATCCGCACCATACACAGTGTGGACGGGGAGCTGCTTTCCCCTCCTGAGCCGCCGACAGTTTGCCAGAATCTCTTTGAGGCCGACCGAAAGTCTTGTTCCATGGCCTCACCGAACTCCTTCCCATACCCGGGTTTTTGCTTCAGCAACCACCCGAACTTGCACTCCGCTTGGCCTGCCGGTACACCTCAGCTGCTTCGGGAGTCCCACAAGCCAACCAAGCTTGATAGGACTCCTTCTTCAGCTTAATGGCCCCCCTCACCACTGGTGCCACCACTTGGTTCGGGGGGTTGCCACCACGAGATGCACCGACCACCTTGCGGCCGCAGCTCTGGGCCGCCGCTTCAACAACAGAGGTGGAGAACATGGCCCATTCAGACTCCATGTCTCCAGACTCCCCTCGGAATGTGGTTGAAGGTTCTTCCGGAGGTGGGAGTTGAAGACCTCCTGACAGGGGCCTCAGCCAGACACTCCCAGCACACCCTCACTATACGTTTGGGTCTACCAGGTCTGAACGGCTTCCTCCCCTGCCATCGGATCCAACTCACCAACAGGTGGTGATCAGTTGACAGCTCTGCACCTCTCTTTACTCGGGTGTCCAAGACATACGGTCGCAGGGTCTGATGATACGTAACAAAAATCGATCATCGACCTGCGACCTAGGGTGTCCTGATGCCAGGTGCACATAGGACACCCTTATGCTTGAACATGGTGTTCGTTATGACAGACTGTGGTTAGCACAGAAGTCCAATAACGGAACACCACTCGGGTTCAGATCGGGCAGGCCGTTCCTCCCAATCACCCCCCCTCCAGGTTTCACTGTCGTTGCCCACGTGCGCATTGAAGTCCCCCAGTAGGACAATGGAGTCTCCAAGAGGAGCACCCAAATTTGAAACAGACTGTGGTAATTTTTTTTTTTACTTTTTCCTTATAACAATTTACATTTTTGACCATAATTTTGCAGAGCCAGAACAGAACAATAATTTAACAGATTTCAAAGAAAAAAAATATTTATAAAATTGTACTTAATGACATAAATTAATTTAAATGACCAAAGATGTTGTTATTTCTGTTATATTTTGATATATTTATAGTTTTGGTTTTTTTTTTATTAATCTCCTCACCACCCCGACAGCAGGAAAAACCTTCCTTATTTTGAAATTCAAATGTTGGCACGTTTAATTTGTCTGAAGGCTGCTGACGGTTTAAAGTTACTGACTTCGTGAATTTCGATCATCTTAACTTTCCAGGTACAAATAATTGAACATAAATTAGTTAATTATATTAACTAAAGTAAAGGTAAAAACAGCTCCTTTTCATTCTTGTCTGAAATAAGAAAAACCAAGAACTAATGACTAAAAAGAAGACAAAATGAAGCAACTCGAGCTCTGAACCACATCTGTTAGCTAAGCGACATTCCATTATTGCTCCTGTTACCAGCAGGTTAAAACCATGATAAATGCCTCCAGTGTTTACATACTGTACCTCTTCTGATTTTTTTCCATATTTAAAGTACTTTAATAACTTCATATTTCTCTCGGACAAGTGACGCAAGTGAGACACTCTGCCTGGCGACTGAAGCGGTCATGCGGGCACAGCGCTTCTGAACTCCGCACGGATGACGGTCACACGCGTTGTGCGTGTGCACGCTTGCGGACCGTAATTCCTTCATATTTTTTTCTTAAATTTATATTTGCTCATAGGAATGGCGGGAAATTTACAAGCGTGGTGGGCCACCACTGGAAAATATTACCAGAGGAAACCCTGTACCACCTTTGGCTGCTCATAAGAAGCCATGAAATGAAGGGTCACTGAGCCATGTTGAAATGGTCTGATCACCCTAGACGCACATTTGTTGCTGTCATGCTGTCAGATTAATAGATGTGTTGAATTCACAATACAAATATCAAACACAATTAAATCTGCAAGCAGGTGTAAACAGGCCTTTGTCCCCCGCACACCCGCAGAACCCGGCGCCCATCATACCTTGCTTGCTCAGAATGTAAAAATGAGCTCAAACGGAGCAGGTCCCTGGGACTAGTTCGTTCAAATGCATTGGGGTGCGTTCTTGCCAAATTGGAGATGAGACGACTTTGAGGTAAGATGGCAGCCTTCCTGTTGGCGGTGGGTATGGGCCACAGTGATGTTTTTTGCATGTTTTGAGGTGATGCACACCTCACCCAAATTTTATGTCTCTACAGCAAAGTTTATGGTCACCACTCTCTATAGACCTTGCACGTTTGGCCCCACCCACAAACAATTTGGGGGGTGGGGGCACATATCTTTTCCAGTTATCGAAGTAGATGTGTTTTGGGGCGGGACTATTTTCCATTCACTATATTCCATGTTTATATATCGTACCTTGCTGGCTCAGAATGTAAAAATGAGCTCAAACGGAGCAGGTCCCTGGGACTTCCCTGTCAGTTATGTGTTGTCCATCCATATAGGACTATATATGACAGTCACCTCAACCTATGTTCCAAATTTCATGACTCCAGGACTTTCCCACCCCTCCCCATAAGCTCATGGATTGAATGGTGAGGAGGGCATGTCCATGGTAACACGTGTGACGTCATGCTAAAGTTGATGTGCAGTTATGATCATCGCTGTGGTCTGATAAATCTCAGAAAATTTCACGTCATTCTGGCAAGTGGCGCGTGAGTAATAAATAAAACAGTTTTCAGCAATTCTTTTGTTAACCAGTAGGTGGCGCTATACTGTTTGTCAGGAATTTTGATGTAGATGCATTCCGGGCGGGACTATTTTCCATCATGAAAACTTTGGTGCACATCGGACCACGTTTTTGCCCAAGTTTACAGCTTCTTGATTTTGTAAGGGGAGGAGTAAAACTTCGCCATGGCGCCATGGCAACACTTCCCTGTCAGTTATGTGTTGTCCACCCATATAGGACTATATATGACAGTCACCTCAACCTATGTTCCAATATTTCATGACTCCAGGACCTTCCCACCCCTCCCCATAAGCTCACGGATTGAATGGTGAGGAGGGCGCGTCCATGGTAACACGTGTGATGTCACACTAAAGTTGATGTGAAGTTATGATCATCGCTGTGGTCTGAAAAATCTCAGAAAATTTTGCGTCATTCTGGACAGCAGTGTATGAGTAATAAATAAAAAAGTTTTCAGAAATTCTTTCGTTAACCACTATGTGGTGCTATACCTTTTGTCAGGTATTTTGATGTAGACGTGTTCGGGGTGGGACTATTTTCCATCATGGAAAGTTTGGTGCACATCAGACAAGTTTTGCCCAAGTTACAGCTGTTTGAAGTTGTGAGGGGAGGAGTCAAACTTCGCCATGGTGCCCTGGCAACACCTTTTGCGATTTTGACTTAATTTATGCAATTTTTAATGGCCAATTCCTATAGATGCCGCCATGTAAAAATGAGCTCAATTGGAGCAGGCCCCTAGGACTAGTTCATTCAAATGTAAGGTGTGATTTTTTTCCGAATTGGAGGTTGGGCGACTTTGAGGCAAGATGGCAGCCTTCCTGTTGGCGGTGGGTATGGGCCACAATTATGTTTTTTACATGTCTTGAGGTGATGCACACCTCACCCAAATTTTATGTCTCTATGGCAAAGTTTACGGTCGCCAGTGTCCACTGACCTTGTACGTTTGGCCCCTCCCACAAAAATTAGTTGTGGGGGGCACATTTTTTTTTCCAGTTTATCGAATTTTTCACTGGGTCTGAGGGGTGTGCAAAAAAAATTGCATTTTGGTTAACGTTCAGAGGGTGAAAAGTACAATCATTTAGGCGGAATAAGTAATAAACGGAGCAATTACAATAGGGCTTTCACCGACTGACGTTGTCCGTGACTCAGGCCCTAAAACATCAGTGGCTCAGGCCCTAATTATAAATTTCAAAGTGTTATGTGGTTAATGTTTTACAGCAATGAGTATGTTGACGGTGACACCTAAAATCAGAGTGGGGTGCCCTTGATTCATGCTAGAACAGTCCCTCAAAATGTCTGTGCATGCCCCTGATAGACACCATCGCTTTGATCAACTGTATTCATAAGCAAGAACATTACACTGGTTTCCAATTGGAAAACCCTGTGGATAATGTGCCTTTATCTAATCAGCTAACTATGACATGTCCATCTATCCATTTTCCAACTCACTTATGGTGTGGGGGGCTGGAGCTTTTCCCAGGGCAGGATACACGCACCACAGATCACCAGTCCAACTCAAAGCCATCACAGAGAGGAAGTTCAGAATCCCCAGCTAGATAACAAGTAGGTCTTTGGAAAGTGGGACAATGCCAGTGAAGCAACACAGGGACTAGGAGACATGCAAACTCTCACAGAGAAAGGCGGATCAAATAAAAGATCAAACAAGGAACATTTTGTCAGGCACCACTGGTAATCACTACACCACTGCGCCAGCTAGTCCCACTGTAAAGACGCGTTTCAGTGTCATGGTTCAGTTTTTATAGCTGTTGAAGCCACATGGTTTCAATGCAACACAGAAAATCAAAAGCCATGTTTCCCATGCAAAGTACTGGACCATTTTAGTAGAACTAGTGGCAGAGGACATCTAAGGAAATATGTTCTTTGGGGACTCTTCTTATTGTCTCATTGCCACATGGATGAAAAGCTGTTTGATGACTTTATCATATACAGATTAAGCAACTAAAAAACAATCTCGGCAAGATAGAGGACAAGGTCATTGTTGCTGGTTTATGGGAAAGTGTGAATTTAGAATATGGTCTTAAAAAAGCAAGAAGCTGGAGACATATGAAGTGAAATTTTGTGCAACAGACACAACATGTAGCCCTGACTCTGAGAGAAACAAGGAATGCAAACAGAGGTGAGAGTAAATACTTTTGGACAGGCAAGTTTTGTTGTGTTTTGGATATCTGTGACCTGGATGCAACCAGTGAATCTTCAAAGATCACTTACATTTGGGCCAATCCTACACCTTTCCCAGAAGGTTCTAGTACTTTCAAAGAGTCCCTGCCCTGGAGTTGGAAAAGGGATTTTTGTGGACTAGAACATTCAACAGAAATTAGAAGAAAAAAAAGAGGAAGTACTGCTAAATACTCCCTGGCATTTAAAGTGTTTCTGTGGTGAAGTCTAGAGGCTAAAATTATTTGACCTTATTTAAGTATTAGCTTATTTTTGTGAAAAAGCAGCAACACCTGTGTTATTATCACGAAGCACTAAATAAAACTCAGAGTCAGAAGTGCTGAGCATTACTGGCACTGGCGTAAGCCGAATTATAGTCAGCCAACTCAAAAATATTTATCTGACAGAGAGAGTACACACAAAAACGTGGTCACTATTGGGTCGCAGAACAAAGTTGGAAAGTGTTTAATAAGCAAGCTAGCAAGTATCCTCTTCCCATGTCAGACATATTTCCTTCTCTGTCTCTGTTTCTTTTCTGTCTCTGGTGTACATCCAGCAGTAGCTGCAGAGTCGCAGAAATAAACAGACACATACACATGCAGAAGGACAATTTAAAAAAGGGGGGGGGGGGGGTCAAGAAAAGAGAAGCATGGGTGTTGAGTGGGTTGAGAGAACCGAGCAAAGCCAGGAAGAGTGGGGTGTTCTAGTGTGAATTCTCCCCCTGCCAGAAACAAACACAGACACAAACATATATACAACAAGCTGGTTTCCTTCAGTCTAACTCTCCCGGTGCACAGCATCCCATCACCGGAGCGTGAGCGTGGAGCCACTCTGCTGGTTCTATTTTCTCAGTCATGGATAAACCTGCTCAGAAGATAAGACCATGTTCAGCAGAGAAGTGACTCATCCAATGAACCTGAGAAATCATTTATGTGTGTATCTTAGAGAGTGTGTCAGCATGCTTCTTTTTTCCTTCACTGATACTAATAATAGCTGGTAATAAATAGAACAAAGATGTAAGCGAAATGCCATCACCAACACAGGTACAAAAAACCTAGAATAATGACACAGTAGACAGCTATGAATGGAATGGTGTAACCATACACTACATCTAAAGAAAGAAAGAAAGAAAGAAAGAAAGGAAGACATCCTATTTTAAGGAAAAGGAGATATATCTGGAAGTCTTTCACAACAGCAGCATATGAGAGTAATGTATATAGGCAGAAACTCACAGCATTTTTATTGGAACACTACTCCAATAGAAATTTAACTTCCACATTCACATACTACACATACTATAAGTATCATTAGGGGATAAGTGTGGCTTTTTTCATTAATACTGCAACAAAAAAGATGGCATGACCCATTTTTGAAACACCAGAGGGCTCAATTAAATTGTACCCATTAACACTAAAACCCGTCGGAGGTCTGAGCTGCTGCTTGACAACATCGATGACTGCCCTTGTTCCACTTTATTTATTTATTTATTTTTGTATTTTGGATACTTTATTAATCCCAGAGGGAAATTCGGGGCATCCACCTGGATGGATGAGGCAGCCACGGTACGGTGCAAATTCCTTCACCATTCATACACACATTCACACCTAGGGCCACTTTAAGGTACGTTCACACCAAACGCGAACAGGCAAATTTTTCGCGCAGCATGATTACATTATAACTCAACGTAAACACACGAACAGACATGAATCCCCCTTCTGAGTGAGATGCAGACAGGCGAAGCTGCCTTTAAAACTTTTGCAGCTGTGTTCATCCTGCTGTGGAAATTCCCAAAAAAATGTCATGCTTATGTTTACATTATCTGACCGGGGGCTCACCTGAAAATGTTGTCTCAAGCCTCCAAAAGTTCACAAGATGAGGGGTGTTTTTGTTGCTAGCTTGCTAGCTTGTCCATGACAGGAAACCGTGGGTAAATAACAACGACATCCCAATTCAGCTGAGGGGCTCCCGGTCCTCCTGAGTCATATTTTCAAACTAGTTTACTCTGCAATGGTGATACCTTTACTCCAGAGATGACAGACTCTCAAAGCTAACAGCTAGCTAGCTAGCCTGGGACGCAAACGCATGACTGCGCAAATTCGCGCATACTCATGTCTTCCCATTCATTTTGTATGGATTTGTGCCGCCCGTTCATGCTTGGTGTGAATGCACCTTTAGAGTCTCCAATTAACCTAACTTGCATGTTTTTGGCCTGTGGGAGGAAACCGGAGTGCCCAGGGTAAACCCACACAGACACAGGGAGAACATGCAAACTCCACACAGAAGGGTCACCGATGGTCAGGGGGTGGGATCGAACCCGTGACCTTCTTACTGTGCTGCCACAGTGCTAACCACTACACCACTGAGCTGCCCTAAATATCTAAAATAAGCTTAAATGTCTTGATAAAGAAGACAGGCACACCATCCTTTTTGCTTTCTTTGCAGAAATCAGTTTTACACACCGATGGTTTATTTTTACTCTTGTGCTGTTTGTCTTATGATTCCTTTGAGTCTCAAAGACTCCAAGAGTCACTGGTTCCAGGCGACAGACCAAACAAAAGACAACACACCAGCTGTACAGTTAAAGCGGTCGTGCTTGGCACTTCACATCACCTTCCAATATTTCTGCTTCAACAAAAAAAAGACAGCATGCTTCTACAATTTTATTAAATTGGATATCTGGGTTTATGCAGAAAAGAGTGAGTTATTTTCTTGATAAGGTTGCTCAAGTTTTGTGAACATTTAAGACAGTTTGTCCCTAATTCAGTTTTGTTAAAAAGAGCTCAAAACATCCAGCCCCAGTCTTCAAAGCCAGGATATGATTGGCCACAACAACTCAGTTTATTTATTTATTTTTAGGAAGAGGCTCAATTGGTTTAACCTCCATGGCCATCATCCCTAGTTGGCTTATTGGGTTGGGTCCTCCTACCACATTAACGTCTCTCAGAGAAACACAAGACAACATGAATGCAAGCAGAGAGTAGTTCATCCCCCCCCCCCAAAAGATACAGGTGCACTTGATAAAGAGCAACAAACATTGTTGGAGTCATTTTTGCTTGCATCCCATCTGACAATAAAGGGGGCAGTGGAAACCTATCGCTAAAGATACAGTGCCCAAACTGAGGTAAATGAGGACTGCAGTTCTTTAGATGTTGTTCTGGGTTTTTGGTTCTCATCTCTTCTTGAATTTCCTTAGATTGCAGCATGATGTGTTGCTTTTTTAGAACTTTTAGCCTACTTCCCTTTGTCAGACAGGTTCTATTTAACTGATTTCTTGATTCAACAGGTCTGGCAGTAATCAGACCTGGGTGTGGTTAGTGAAATTGAACTCAGCTTTCCAAAAACTGTGGTTAATCACATTTAATTCATGATGTAACAAGGGGAGACAATTACTTTTTTCACATATGCCCAGATAGGTTTGGATAGGTTTTTTTTTTCTCCTTAATAAGTAAAATCATCCTTTAAAAACTGCATTTTATATTTACTCAGGTTATCTTTGACTAATATTAAAAGTTGTTTGATGATCTGAAACACTTACTGTAACTGTGACAAATGTAAAAAATATAAGAAATCAGGAATCATGGGCCAAATACTTTTTCACAGCACTGTAAAACCAAAATCTGCCTATAACAGGAACCTCATACTTGGTGTCACAAAGAAAAACCATGTTGATATACTGGGCAAAGGGCTGGCTTATAGACGGTATGTCACACATGAAAATAACCACATACTAAAGTATGGTGTCTCAACAGCACAACAAGTTAAGACCATGTAAAGGGTGAATGAGAAAAGACTGAAAAATGGCACCTGTCCAACTGTGATGGATGCGTTTCAAATGGAGGTGAAGGTTGCACTGATGTGAGCGCCTTGTGTCTTAAAGAAAAAAGAAGAATGAGTAATCAATTGTGAGTATTCATTCTTTGTTTAAAAAATTGAGTCTTGAAGTACCACACCCTTAAATAGTTCTGGAAGGGGTCATATCACCAGACATTCATGAAGCCAATATTTAAGTGTCAAAGATTTAAAGCCTGCAAAAGAATCTCTAAGAAAGATTTTGATGTTGTGATATTTTGAAACCTACAAGCAGGTTTTACTTGGACACATTTCCAGTCCAAACACACGTCTGGCTTCCATGAGTTCTTACCATTAAAGATTCTCCGGATAGTGGTAAACTGACTGGATCCAATTCACAAAATGGGCCACTGCTAAAACATACCCTGCAGAAACTCTGACACATTAACACCGTAACCGCATTAGTTACCAATAGCGCTTTAACAGTGAAATGCTGACATATTTCCCCACTGTCTCCGCTCGCTTCGTCTTTACCACATCTTTGTGTTGCGTTCAATTGCCTGTGTGTTAAGTCACTGTCTCTATTATCCCCAGAATCCTTTAACCCTTGTCTACAAACTGCATTATTTAGAGTAGCGAATCTATCCAATTAAAACAGATTATGTTACATGGTAAATCAGAAAGCTCATTTACTGAACACCTCGACATGCAACAGCACACAAGGAAAACACGGTACTAATAGATATGGTAATATATAATACTGTGAAGCCCTTCTCCTACATGAGTCACTTCTACATAAATATTTGTCTTGAATAAATTTAGACATTTCAGCACTCTTTAAACAATGAGACTCAGCGTTAACATTTCTCTGCATATTAAGGTAATAATAATGCATATTAAGGTAATAATAATGTTTGAGGTCGGAATTTTCAAAAGTTTGGGGTCACTCAGACAATTATTTTGTGTTTTCCATGAAAAGTCACACTTATTTACCACCATGAGTTGTAAAATGAATAGAAAATATAGTCAAGACATTGACAAGGTTAGAAATAATGATTTGTATTTGAAATAATAATTTTTTCCTTCAAACTTTGCTTTCGTCAAAGAATCCTCCATTTGCAGCAATTACAGCATTGCAGACCTAACATGATTGCACAAGGGTTTTCTAATCATCCATTAGCCTTCTGACGCAATGAGCAAACACATTGTACCATTAGAACACTGGAGTGATAGTTGCTGGAAATGGGCCTCTATACAGCTATGTAGATATTGCACCAAAAACCAGACATTTGCAGCTATAATAGTCATTTACCACATTAGCAATGTATAGAGTGTATTTCTGATTAGTTTAAAGTTATCTTCATTGAAAAAAAGTGCTTTTCTTTCAAAAATAAGGAAATTTCTAAGTGACCTCAAACTTTTGAACGGTAGTGTATTTTACTAGCTGCTTTGATAATTACAGACCAATAGGGAGAATTTCAAGGAAACACATCAATAAAGACCTCAGTAGACAATAACTTAAATTAAAGCTTCAACACTGTGGAGACTATTTTGTGGTCAGCCATTTTCTGTTTAGAAAATAAAAAAACAACAATGGGAAATGTCTTCTAGAATGTCCATCTAGAATTGGAGGGGCCACTGTCATGCAAGACACTACCACAACCAACTTTCCTTCCCCCATTCTCTTATACTGAGCACCAAGCTAGAAGGTGGGAAGTACCATTTTTACAAGGTCTATGATATGAGCTAGCTGGGACTGGAACCCATGACCACCCGGCTGTGAGGCGGATGCTCTGCTACTATTTTTCATTTAATAGGATAAATAGAGCTAGTCTTAGTCAACGCAGATATTAATTCTTCATTTCAAACAGTTCATCTGCTTTGAACATCTTCATGCTATCCAGTCAATTCCCTCCTGAAGGGCCTGATACCACTCTTTAGGGAAAAAGGTTCAGCACAGATTGGTCACTGCATTTTTGCTTAATACATAAACAGCAAGATTTTGATCAAAACATCTTCAATCAAAAGAAAAGAAGACCCAAAAAGCTTATCCAATTAATCGATTGCTGCAGCTGTAGTTTTAACAGTCGTCATTTCTGGAAAGTGTGTCATTTCCAAACATCACCAACCTGTCAAATTTTGGTTGTTACACAAATACGGCAGTTTGCATGGTGTAGGCTACTACATGCAAGTGTACTATATGAAGTATGCAATTTAGAACACAGCTTTTCTCTTGTTTGTAGAACAACTCTTCAGCCTCACTTCATAAAGGAACCATTTTTAGGCTCCGAAGACTGTAATGATACGTTAAAATTTTCCATGGCCAAGACTGCTGCCTCAACTTCTTTAGTCAGAGGACACACAGTAGTTGAGTATTCACATGTGAAGCCAAC
This sequence comes from Pholidichthys leucotaenia, assembly GCA_020510985.1. Taxonomy (NCBI): domain Eukaryota; kingdom Metazoa; phylum Chordata; class Actinopteri; order Cichliformes; family Pholidichthyidae; genus Pholidichthys; species Pholidichthys leucotaenia. The sequence continues at coordinate 152,565,882 of CM035839.1, read as the reverse complement.
ATACTGTAGTTAATCACACACAGCTCTGGGGAAAAAAGTAAAAGACCACTGCAAATTATCATCGCTACATGTACAGCAGACATTCAATTTGAGTATATGTTGAATTCCAACACAGGGACACATCAGTCTACTTAAAGAGATACAAATTAGATGATCATCTAATATAATAAGAAACATGAAAGCGGTGAATAATAATCTGAGTTATTCCACAAATACAGATTTGAGTTCTTCCCAAGTTAATGTTTAAGAATGAACATGAACTTATTTTCTTTGCATTATTTGTTCTAAAAGCAACATATTTTTTATTGTTTTGGCCAGATGTAATTTTCTGTAAATAAATGACCTATAGTAAATGACGATATTTTGACTTGGAATTTGGGTGAGTTGTTTTCAGTAGATAAGAGAATAAAAGAAAAGTTAATTTTACTCAAAACACCTATGTATAAATAGTAAAACCAGATAAAGTGATAATTTTGTGGTAGTCTCTTTGGTCTTTTAATTTTTTCCACAGCTGTATACTCAATGTGTTAATGGAAAGTGATGAGTATCTGAAAAGGGCATTCTGCATCTTTTTATTTTTAAATCTATGTCTCATTTCTCATCCCGCTTTCTAATTGTATCAAATCAACCAGTGAAATATTTGTAATTAACGCCAAAGTAGCTGGGACTGCTTGGCCTGGAAAAGCATGTGTCACTTGGGAACATGGAGCAATGTCAATGACCAGACTGGGTCGTCATTGATTGTCATGAAGATCCTAATTCAGCCATCTGCATCCTGAGGCCCTGAAGCCATATGAGGCTCTTTTGCCCGTAACCAGATGCTCGCTGAAATTCTGACAAAAAAAATCTACATAGAAAAAGTTACATATTCATGAGGAAAAGCTGGGAATTTACAAGAAAAAAGTTGCAAATTTACAAGTTAAGAAATTTAAAATTTATTTGAAAACCGACAAATTTGTGAAAATAAAGTTGCAAGATTACAAGAACAAAGTCACATATTTACAAGAAAAATTCCAAAAATGATGAGGAAAAATTTCAAAGTTATAAAAAAAAGTCTCAATTATAAAAGAAAAGTTGCATTTTAGCAGAAAATCTGCACAATTCTGATGGAAAAGTTGCAATTTCCCATTACTAATTACCACAGTTAAAGCTCACCTTCATTTTAAGGCTCAAATTTATTTTGTGGGACCAGGCAGATTTTTTTTTTCTTTGCTAAAGGTTGCCCGTTCAAAAAGCAAAGATCACCAATCCCTGTCCTAAGAGAAAAAAGCAGGATGACATGTTTTCCTGTTGCTTTGTTCATTCTCTGTGGGTTACATATGCGATTACATGCTTTATTTGTCCATGTTACAGTTGTAAAACCAAAGGTAGGAAGAGATTAGCGTAGCCCATTTGGACCTCAGTGGGTCACTGCGTAAACAGCCCTGATTTGGCTTTACACAACACCTTTCCAGTCTCATCCTAGAAAAGTTGTGAGAAACAATCCATTTCCAAGTAGCCTGCTGCTGTTACCTGATATGGTGTATAGACCCAGTGACCAGACTCAGACTCAGGAATAGATACAATTAAGTTTATTAACAATAGTGAGTGTGTGTGTGTGTGTGTGTGGATGTGTAGTCTGGAGCCGCAGGGAGAGAGCAGAACACCATACGACCTGGCAACCCTAGGGACACACAGAAGCAGGGACAGTTAGGAGTTATTATTGATGGAGATGTGCAGTTTAGTCCAAGGCTTACTGTATGCAGAGATGTTGAGCGGCTCAGGTTCAGCTCGGTGGCTACGGCCAGGAGGACAGTGTTCTCCGTTCTCGTCGCGGCTGCTGGAGGTGAATGTGTGCAGGGAGAATGGTATGGCGTTGTCCACCGCCAGGAAGGAAGGAAGGTGGTCCGCCGCCACAGAGAGGGGGGGGATCTGCCACCACGGAACTCCGCCTGTGCACAGGGGACTGAGAGAGAGGTTAGAAGAATGAGCGAGGCTTACTTGAGCTGGAGGAGAAATCTTCCAGACGCCGGCGGGCAGGAGGCTAGGAGTGAGGACAAGATTAGGCTTAGACTGGAACTCCGGAATAATCACGAAGGCAGGAGAAGGTCGTATGAAGTGTAGACAGACAACTCCGCACTGCTCCCAGTGCAGCATGGTTAATATAGCCCAGACCATGATGAGGAGCAGGTGTGCGCGCAGCTGGAGAGAATGAGCACTGGGGCAGACCATTACAGTACTCCCCTCAGCGGTCGATCCAACCTACCTGGGTGTGCCCGATGGAAATACCTGATGAGGTCTTTATCCAAGACAAAGGAGGAACGCACCCAGGACCTCCATTCCAGCCCGTAGCCTTCCCAGTCCACCAAGTATTGTAAGCCGCAACCCCAGCGACAGACGTCCAGGATGGCATTGACCTTCCATGCCGCGTCGCCGTCGATCACCATCGGCGGAGGTGGAGTCCTGGGATGGGGACACAGAGGGCTGGAACAGAAGGGTTTGAGCTGAGACACGTGGAATGTAGGACAGGTGCGGAGGTAGGGGGGGGAGAGCTAGGCGCACAGAAACAGGATTAATAATGCGGGAGATGGCAAAAGGCCCACTGAACTGTTGGGACATCTTCTTAGTTTCTGCCTTCAGGTTAAGATTTTTGGTGGACAGCCATACCTGCTGACCCACCTGGTAGGAAGGGGCTGGTGTCCTGCGGGGGTTGGCAACCGTGGAATTGTGCTCTGCAGTGCGCTGTAGTGCAGTCCGGGTCGCTCTCCACAGCCAGCAGCAGCGCTTCAGGTGTGCCCGGACGGACGGGACGGCGATGTCTCCCTCCTCCCCAGGGAACAACGGAGATTTGTATTCGAGCAAAGCCTCGAACGGGGACATGCCGATAGCCGAGGACACCGTTGTATTGTGGGCGTATTCAATCCACGGTAGATGCGTGCTCCAAGATGCCGGGTTGGCAGTGGCCACACACCGCAGTGCAGCCTCCAGCTCCTGGTTAGCCCGCTCGCATTGTCCGTTGGACTGAGGGTGGTATCCAGATGACAGGCTCACCGTAGCCCCAAGGGCGTTGCAGAAAGACCTCCACACCTGGGAGATGAACTGGGAACCCCGGTCGGAGACGATGTCCAGGAGGATCCCGTGCAGTCTCACCACATGCTGGATGAGCAGATCCGCTGTCTCCTTCGCCGTAGGCAGCCCCTGCAGAGGGATGAAGTGAGCAGCCTTGGAAAACTTGTCGACAATGGTGAGAACAACAGTATGGTTATTAGAAGGTGGGAGGCCTTGACTAGTATTACTCATTATTATTATTATTATTATTACTTATTATTCTACACTTATTGCATGCTTTTAGTCTTTTAGTTTTTTAGTTTATCTCTTTATCTCATCATGTTTTTAATGTTGCAGCATGGCACCGAGACAAATTCCTAGTTTGTGTACTACATGAACAATGGCAATAAATCTGATTCTGATTCTGATTCTGCCTGTGACAAAATCCAACGCCACATGGGACCAGGGCCTGCAGGGAGTAGGGAAAGGGTGGAGCAGCCCGGCTGGAGAGGATGAGGATGTCTTGCCAGCGGCGCAGTAGGGGCAGGCACGAATATACTCCTCAACGTCCTTCTGGAGTGAGGGCCACCAAAACGTTCTTTGAAGAAGCACCACCGTGCGAACCCTCCCAGGGTGACACGAGAACCTGGATGCGTGGGCCCAATGGATAACTTTGCCCCGAACAGCCAATGGGACGAACAGCTTCCCCACTGGCCCCCCGCCCAGGTCCGCCTCGGCGTCCTGTGCCCTCAGGACCTTCTCTCTGATGCCCCACGAGAGGGCGCCCACAACACATGAAGGCAAAAGAATAGGGTGTTCTGTAGTCTCAGTAGCATCCGAGGAGAACTGCCTGGAGAGAGCGTCCAGCTTGGTGTTTTTGGACCCGGGGCGGTATGTGGTGGTAAAGTCAAAGCGTCCAAAGAACAGGGACCGGCGGGCCTGGCATGCATTCAGACACTTAGCCATCCAGAGGTATTCCAGGTTCTTGTGATCCGTCCACACCACGAACAGCTGAGAGGCCCCCTCCAACCAATGGCGCCACTCCTCCAGCACAAGCTTGACTGTCAGGAGCTCTCTGTCACCGATGTTGTAATTTCACTCCGCAGGGAACAGCCAACGAGAGAAGAAGGCAAACGGTCGGATCCTGCCATCTGTCGGGGACCACTGAGAAAGAACGGCTCCCACCCCTGAGTCTGAGGCATCCACCTCCACCAGGCGCTGGAGAGCAGGGTCCACCTGAGCCAGGATGGGGGAGTCAGAGAACTTCTCTTTGAGGACCACAAAGGCCGTAGCCGCCTCCTCCGTCCACCGGAAGGGGACCTTGGGAGAAGTGAGACGCATCAAGGGGAGAGCAATAGTGCTGTAATTCTGCACAAAGCGGCAGTAAAAATTGGCAAACCCCAAAAACTGCTGCAACTGTTTCCTGGAAGAGGGAGTGGGCCATTCTACCACCGCCTTTATCTTGCTGGGGTCTGGGAGTATTTTGTTATGGGAAATAAAGCCCAGGAAGGATGTCTTGGAGGCGTGGAACTCGCACTTCCCGGCTTTGACGAATAATTTATTCTCCAGGAGCCGCTGCAAAACCCACCTCACATGCATCCGATGCTTGTCCAAAGACTGTGAAAATATTAGGATATCGTCAAGATAAACGAACACAAAAACACCCAGAAGATCCCTCAGCACGTCGCTGATTAGGCGCTGGAACACAGCGGGGGCATTGGTCAGACCAAATGGCATTACCAGGTACTCAAAGTGTCTGCTGGGGGTCCGAAACCCCATCTTCCACTTTTCGCCCTCCCGGATCCGCACCAGATGGTAGGCGTTACGTAGATCCAGCTTGGTGTATCAGGAGGCCCCCTGGAGGGAATCAAATGCCATGTTAAGAAGAGGAAGGGTGTATTTGTCCTTGACGGTGATGTTATTTAACTCTCTAAAATCAATGCATGGCCACAGTGAACCGTCCTTCTTGCCCCCCCCCCCCAAAAAAACTGCCCACACCACTGAGGATGACTACCGAATTATGCCAGAGTTCAAAGATTCTTTAATATAGGCCTCCATGGCTTCCCGCTCCAGAGGTGACAGGCTGTACAGGCGACTCGATGGCAGCGAGGCTCCGGCACGGAGGTTGATGGCGCAGTCATATGGGCGGTGAGGGGGAGGGGAAAGAGCCTGGGTCTTACTGAAGGCGGCCTCAAGGTCATGGTATTCTGGGGGAACTTTGGACAGATCGGGGGTGGGGTGGGATGGGAGCACCCAGGGCATGGATGGCGAACAGGCGGCAGATTGAAGACAGGCGCTGAGACAGAACGAGCTCCAAGACATCACGTTCCCAGAGTGCCAGTCGATGGAGGGGTTATGGAGGCGTAACCAGGCGTAGCCGAGAATCACTGAGGAAGAGGAGACCGGCAACACAAAAAACTTCAACTCCTCCCGATGGTTACCAGAAATAATGACAGACACTGGGGCGGTCTGCTGAGATACTATGGCAAGGAGGGCTTTAGACAAAGCAATGAGTCTCATGGGGTCTTAAGCAATTGACAGGGAAGACCCAACCGGGTTGCCAGATTCCCCGAAATAAAACTCTGCTCCGCCCCCGAATCAATTAATGCATGTGTAACAATTTCCCTATGGTTGTGAATGAAACAAATGGGGAGAAGAAACCTGGAGAGGGGATTAGATTGAGTCCGTGAGTCCCCCTACTGTGACGCACGGACTCCCCCTTTTGGCCGTAGAGGGCATGATGCTACATCGTGCTCCTCGCTCCCACAGTAGAGGCACAGCCCCAACTCGCGGCGGCGCTGTATCTCTGCTAGGGGTAGCCTAGACTGTCCCATTACCATCGGTTCTGGGGCCTCGGGGGAATCGGAGTGAGGTAGAGCCAACAGGGAAGGCTGAGGGGCATGGCAATACTGGGCACCTGAGCGACCGGAAGTCCTGCGTTCCACTGCCCATTCTCTTAGTCTGTTGCCCAGATTTATGGCCAGGGAAATTAACTCAGACAGCCTACTATGTTTCTCTAAGGGGGCTAACTCCTCCCACAGGCTAGGGCTAAGGCTTCTGGTGAAGATGCTGCAAAGCGAGGTGTCCTCCCACCCCACCTCAGTGGCCACCACCCAGAAGTCAATGGCATAGTCAGCCACGGACTTGGTACCCTGTCTCAAATTCAGCAGCCAGGAGGTAAGGACACTATCGCAGTCAGAATGGTCAAACACATCCTTAAACTCACAGACAAACTGACTGTATGTCAGGCTGGTATAGTTCACCCTAGCCATAACGGCGTATGCCCATGCTAACACTCACCCCTCCAACAGGTTAATTATGTAGCCAATTTGGCTGTGATCTGTGGGAAAGTCCCCGGGCACCCGCTGAAAAACTATCTCACATTGCATAATAAACCCCCTAGCCTCCCCTAATTTACCACTAAAATGGGTAGGAGTGGGAACGGGGGTTAGCCGAGAAGGAGGCTCCTGCCCAGGTTGACCAGCAGGGGAACTGACAGGAGCCGAGGAGCTGCTTGGGGCCGAAGGAGCCGGAGGAAAAGCCTGCGGGCCTGCCAGGCAATCCAACCGGTCCGTTACACCGGCTAATTGAGTGAGGATGACTTGCTGTTGATAAGCTAATTGATCTATTCGAGTCTCCATGTTGTTAACGTTGCGCACCAAAGCACTGTCAGCTGGGTCATTTTGGCGGAGTCATACTGACATGGTGTATAGACCCAGTGACCAGACTCAGACTCAGGAATAGATACAATTAAGTTTTTTAACAATAGTGAGTGTGTGTGTGCATGTGTGGATGTGTAGTCTGGAGCTGCAGGGGGAGAGCAGAACACCGTACAACCTGGCAACCCTAGGGACACACAGAAGCAGGGACAGTTAAGAGTTATTACTGATTGAGATGGGCAGTTTAGTCCAAGGCTTACTGTATGCAGAGATGTTGAGTGGCTCAGGTTCAGCTCGGCGGCTACAGCCAGGAGGACAGTGCTCTCCGTTCTCGTCGCGACTGCTGGAGGTGAATGTGTGCAGGGAGAATGGTATGGCGTTGTCCACCGCCAGGAAGGAAGGAAGGTGGTCCGCCGCCACAGAGAGGGGGAGATCTGCCGCCGCGGAACTCCGCCTGTGCACAGGGGACTGAGAGAGAGCTTAGAGAGTGAGCGAGGCTTACTTGAGCTGAAGGAGAAATCTTCCAGATGCCGGCGGGCAGGAGGCTAGGAGTGAGGACAAGATTAGGCTTAGACTGGAACTCAGGAATAATCACGAAGGCAGGAGAAGGTCGTATGAAGTGTAGATAGACAACTCCGCACTGCTCCCAGGGCAGCGTGGTTAATATAGCCCAGACCATGATGAGGAGCAGGTGTGCGTGCAGCTGGAGAAAATTATCACTGGGGCAGACCATTACATATCCTTGTTGGGTGAATTTTACGTAAAAAAAAAAACCCTTGGAGGTGATTTAATTTGCACTCGTCTAAATTGGAATGTTTACCTGCTTAGTTTAAGATTATCTCCAATTACTTTACTTTGGCAGTGCTCTGATCTGTTTCAGAAGTGCTGGCTCTCTGTCAGTAATCTAATATTTTTTTCTACCCGACAATCTATATAACACTGATGCCACTGTCACTGACATTTGTGTCCATAACCTGAGTGCAAAGGCGTAATTCAGCAAGCAAAGCAACGTCTAATAAGTACTGTCACTTCAGCTGCTGAAAGGCTTCTACTGCGTACAGGTTGGTATGGATGCGAGGTGAGTGAGCAGTGCAAGATGCAATGATTCTGATCAGCGCTCTCCTGGCAGCTGAGAACATCTAAATTTAGACGCACCCCACCATCAGCCCCCTCGAGCCTCCTCATCTGCACTTTCCCCTCCGTTGTGCTCTCCTCATCACCGTGAATAGGGAGACGGCCCCCACGGTGAAAGTATCGACAGTTCTCCCTGCGTCAGACGAGTGTCAGCTGTGATGAGAGCAGTGAGCTATTTGTGTGTGTGCATACGTGCGTGCGTGTGTGATCTACAGCTATTTAAAACACAGGTAAAAAATGCAGAGTTATCTTCAGTGTCTTGTCTACCGTCTATGTGAAGGTCTATTTTTCCTGAGCAAGCTATTTATGCACATAGTGAAGAAAGAATAGCAACAACAGCTAGTTTGGTTACATTTAAGCAGTATAATTATGGCTTAGCAAAGGAATTTGAGTCATTAAGAAAACGGGTGCTCTGGGTTGAAATCCATCCATCCATCCATCCATCCATCCATCTTCTACTGCTTTTCCGGGGATTCGGGTCACAGAGGCAGCAGTCCAAGCAGAGAAGCCCAGACTTTCCTCTCCCCAGCCACCTGCTCCAGCTCCTCAGAGAGGATACCAAGCCATTCCCAGGCCAGCTGGTAGACACAGTCTCTCCAGCATGTCCTGGGTCTGCCCCAGGCTCTCCTCCCAGTGGGACATGCCCGGAACACCTCAAGTGGGAGGCGTCCAAGAGGCATCCTGATCAGATGCTCAAACCACCTGAACTGGCTCCTTTCGATGTGGAGGAGCAGCAGTTCTACTCTGAGCCTCTCCCGGATGACTGAGCTCCTCACCCTATCTCTAAGGGTGAGTCCACCAATCCTATGGAGAAAGCTCATTTCAGCCACTTGTATCCGCAATCTCAATCTTTCGTTCATTACACAAAGCTCATGACCATAGGTGAGGGAAGGAACGCAGATTGACCAATAAATCGACAGCTTTGCTTTAGAGCTCAGCTCCATCTTCACCACAACAGACCGGTGCAACATCCGCATCACTGCAGATGCTGCTCCGATTCGTCTGTCAATCTCTTGCTCCATCCTCCCCTCACTCGTGAATGAGACCCCAAGATACTTAAACTCCTCCACGTGGGGCAGAAGTTGTCCCCAACCCAGAGAGGGCAATCCACCCTTTTCCTGCTGAGGACCATGGACTCGTACTTGAAGGTGCTAATTCTCATCCCAGCCACTTCACACTGCAAACCATCCCAGCAAGACCTGTAGGTCATTGCTCGATGAAGCTAACAGAACAACATCATCTGCAAACTGCAGAGATGAAATCCTGTGGTCAAGGAACACGACACCCTCCATCTTTGGCTGCACCTAGAAATCCTGTCAATAATAATTATGAACAGGATCGGTGACAAAGGGCAGTCCTGACGGAGTCCAACTCTCACTGGAAATGAGTTTGACTAGGTGTTGGCAATATGAACCAAACTCTTGCAACAGTCATATAGGGACCGGATAGCTCGTAACAACAAGCCCAATACCCCCTACTCCTGCTGCACCCTCCACAAGAAACCACTCAGGATGTGGTCGAAAGCTTTCTCCAAGTCCACAAAACACATGTGGACTGGTTGTGCAAACTCTCACGAACCCTCAAGGATTCTCAAGAGGGTAAAGAATTGGTCCGATGTTCCACGGCCGGGACGAAAACCACATTGTTCCCTCTGGATCTGAGGTCCGACCAGCGGTCGGACGCTTCTCTCTAGTACCCTGGCATAGACTTTCCCAGGGAGGCTGAGAAATGTGATTCCCCTTCTTGAAGAGAGGAACCACCACCCCAGTTTGCCATGCCAAAGGCACTGTCCCCAACCTTCACACTGAAATATAGTCTTACCCAAAACAGAACAGATAGACAGTTGTTTGAGAATAAATACACTGAACAGACATCATATACAGTATAGTAGCTTTTATACATCTCCGCAAACACAAACCTAAATGTACAAGTTTAAGCGTAATCTGCAAAGGTCCACAAATTTGGAATGAGATTGACTGTACCATAAGTGTCCGCATCACTGCCTGTTTTAAAAAGAAATGAAAACAACAGCTTCTATCTAATTATGTTTAATTTTAAACCCCTTTTGGCTGAGGACTAAAATCATGATAGCTTTTCACTGGTATGTTTGCTTTGAGCGCTTGGGTTTTATTTTTATATACCAATGTCTGATGTTTTGTACTGATATTACTGTGGGTTTTTTTATTTTATGAGGTAACCTTAGGTTGCTCTTAGGATTTTATGTTAGAATTAGGGAATGATATGACTTGCTTTCTGTAATTGTTGTGTTACTTTGACTAGGCCCCAGTCTACAAGCTATGGCTAGCTTCTGGGGAGTTCCATTTCACAAAAATTTTATCTTGCATGAGAATGTGAATTGTATTTACATTTTAAATAATTTGTGAAATAAACTTGAAACTGGTGTGTTCCTCGGTTGTCTGTTTTGTTTAATAAATCATCCTTCCTTGGATTACTACCTGCATCTGGGTCCTACTCCTTGCCTGCTCCATGCTCCAACTATGACAATTGTAAAATCCCATGACTAGTTTTTAAAGCACTCAAGAATATTGATTACATACTATGCTTGTATGATAAAAATAAAATTCAACCCCTCAGGTCCTCCAGCAGGCTGCACTAATTAAGTAAAACTCTGGGGGTTTAAGCGTTTACATAGCAGTGCTGCAGGATTTAAACATACATTTAGAGCCTATACCTTTACCCTGGCCATCTCAACATAACTCTTGAGATTTATTACAATTCTCTGTAAGTGTATCAAATTTGTTTCTGAATTGATGCAATCTTTGTCTTTTGACCAATGTTAAATTATCCTAAAATTAAATCCGTCACATGTGAAGCACTGTCCTGACATAATAAATTAATAGTGATAATATACTGTAACCATACATAAACAAAATCTGATTGTTTGTTTGATTATGGATTCATTCCTTGTCTAGTTGCAAAAAAGATGTGATGGTATAAAAATCTATGGTGGAAAAAAATTGGTACGCTTTAAAGGAGCGCTGCAGTAAGGTCTGCTGTGTGTTAAGGAAAGTTTATGAGCCAAAATCAACACCCATGGCTACTTAGTGACCAAGCTAGTTAGACTAATGCATCACAGTAAGACAGTAATGGTTAAATGCCCAACTATAAATAATTAAGGGGTCTATACACTAGAAAATGGTGTGTTCATGAGTTCTAAAAAGCTGTTTTGTGTCATATGACATGGTGCAAAATAATTCTCTTCATACACTCTGGAAGAAGGTTACTGTGAAGTTAATTATCACAATAAGCAGAACACTTTTTTTCTTTTGCTCTGTAAGTAACGCCCATCAAAACTTTGCCTATTCCATTATGAGATATTAAATTAAATCAGACTCCAGAGGCTTCAGCAAGCACAGTTGTTATAAATTTTCTCAATGGTACAGAAAGGCATCCTAATGGGGCAAGTACATAAAGAAGGTCAACTCAGGCTCAGATCTTACGATTCAATTTGACAGGCACTGAAATTGGACACACATCCTGTACAACGACAAAACAATCAGACAAGGAAGAAAAAACGGCACAGACATGGAGACTGTCTTCTGCAAAGGTTACAGTTTAACGTAGGGGAAGGAGGGACAGGATGTGCTATGAGTTTGCGGAGAGATGAACAACTTGTTTTCTACGAGCAGACAGAAGAATGAAGAGGATATTCGACTTCATCGGAATGACTTTCACGCCTCACAGCCTTTACCAAATCTTAACATGTGACATGTTTTTCCTATTCTCCAACGGGCATGAGTGGGTTTGTATTCGCCAATGTGACAAACGCCTTTCTTGAAGCTGCGCAGGATCTGTAATTATACGCTGCAGGAGATGTATTGGAACATAGCGCCCCGATCGCAGCTAAACAGTCACCGTGCACAATTGCAAACACACTAAAGAGTTCAACACACAATGACGCTCACAATGGTGCTGCAGCTCTTAAACAGGTTTCTCTGCAATGATCATACTGTGACAGGTAAAGCCACTGTTGAATTAAATATTAGAGGTAGTATAATTTCAGAACTGCACTCTCAAATAGTCTTTGGAGAGGATTATGTTAAGATACACCAGGGGTCAGCAACCTTGACTATGGAAAGCCATTCTAAGCATTTTGAGCTTTTTTTCAAAGCCTACAATTGAGGGGAAAAACTGTCAAGATGCAACTGTAAACTGGTCTGTCAACATTCATAATAAGCAAGTTTTCCTCTTAAATATGAAACTTTTTTTCTCATCAATATGAAACTTTTCTTCATTTTCTTGCAAAATTTAGCTTTTTTCACCAAATTGCAACTTTTTCCTCCTAAATTCACACTTCATGTAAACTGAAACTCATAAATTTGACAGCATGTTTTTTCCTTTGTGTAGTTTTCTCATGAGATCTGCAACTGTTGTCTGTAAATTTGGAAATTTGTTTTCCTCATAAATTTGTAACTTTTAGTCATAAATTTGTATTTTTTTCCTTGTAAATTTGTGATGCTTTTCTCTTAAATTTTACATTTGTCCTTATAAATTTCATGCATTTATCTGTGTTTTTCCCTCATCAATTTTTCATGTAATGTAGGGCTTTTTTTCTCATAAATTAATGATGTTTTCTTAGCTGCTTCTGTTTATAAGCAAAAGCGCTGCATGGGCGTCCAGAGTCACGGATCACAGTGTAATGCATACAGTCGTTGTTCTGTTAGTATGTCTGGACTTCATTCTAGATCATTCCTTTCCAAACTTCATTCATGATAATGGCAGCAAAAAAGATGAAGCCAGGTTCAGAATGATGGAGAAAAAACAGCAGATGGTGCCAACGACAGGAGAAGGTGGAAAGGAACAAGGAGCATGAAGGTGTATTTGTAAAGATGTAATGTGGGAAAGGTGATAAAGGGAGGGAAAAAAAACCACTGAAAATCAGTGGTATAAAATCTGCAATTTCACATCCATTTCAGAACTTTAAACTGACCTTGCTGGTTGAGCTGCTGCGTGCTCCTGCTCCACTGTGACAGCCCCACAATGGCCACCATCTTGGCACCCAAACTGGACCGCCGCTTCTTGGTGCCGGCCAGCGAAGCAGAATCTGGGCCCCCGCTGCCGGGGCTTTTATCCAGGCTGTACATGGCCCCCGAGATGCTGGAGGAGCGCACCACGTTCCGAGCGGCTGTGCTCAGCCCGCTAAGGACACTCATCCCACCCGGGCTGGGCACCTCCACGGAGCTGCTGAGCATCATGGTCCCGCTGGACTGGAGGGGCGATGGGCTGGGGAGGGGGGAGGGGCTGGAAAGTTGGAGCTGGGCTTGAGAAAAGACAGGAGAGGACAAGAGAGAGCATTAAGGTGAGGATGGAAGTACAGACAGGAGGTTGAAGGTGGGAGGGCCTGAGCATCTTAAATAAAGGGACGCCTTGGTGTGCAGTATTTCTGATAAAATACAGTGTAATAGCTTGTCTTAGAGCTGCAGTAGCTCCCCAGGGCTGAAAGACGCTAGGTTTAGAGTTCAACCACAGTTTGGTTTTCAATTAAATTCCTCTACCTATTGCTAAAGCAGCAAACTCGACTTCCTACAGCATCTCTCTATAAATTCACAAAATCTCTGTCTGTCTGTCTGTGTCTGTCTGTGTGTCTGCTCCTTGCATATCCCTTGAACCGTTCATCAGACTGGCCTCAGATTTTATATGTGTTTTGCTGAGGTTACGAGGGCGTGCATCCCCAGGTATGGAGTTGTTCAGTCAAAATGTGTAATTTTTATCAATAAAAGTTTAGCCACCATGCTGTCTCCTCATGCTCTAGCTTCTAGAAGTGTGGGTGGGGTTTCAGATTGACTCTGTACTGATTGGATAATATGCGGCATCATGGCATCGGTAAACACAGTGCTCCATGAGCAAAACAAGAAAGCGAAAAGTGACAAATTTGACTAGAAAAAGACAATACTGAAGATTTAATGTTTAAAAAAATTATACCATAAAGTTGCCGTGGTTGCATAGGTCTAAAGGATAATTCAGCATATGTGGAGAACACGAGGCACGTGAGCAGACTGGGCGGAGCGTCAGTGGGAGCCTGGGGTCTGACAAAGAACACCAGTGTATCCAACAAAGGACATGTTGGGAGAAGCAGTGAACTGACAGGGTGGACCACGGTCCATCGTGGGGAGGCACGCCCAGCCTGCCCAGTCAGTGGTAGATGGGAGTCCGTGCTGCTGCTTCACCCATGTGGTACCACTGTACTTTGCAGGACTGTGAGCTCCCCCACCATCATGATTGTGGAGCGGAATGGCTGGAATGACTGAGTGACTAAATGCAGGACACAAAAACGCCCAAATAATGAAATAAATCATTTTTAGTTAAATATTTACTGACAAATGGGCAACATTGATGCAACGGTTGCAGTCAAACGGGTCCTTCTGCTGTGCATAATAATGTTTGGTGGGGTTTTTTGCATACTTTATTAATCCCCAGAGGGAAATTACAGGGCATCCACCTGGATGGATGAGACAGCTATGGTACGGTGCCAATCCCTTCATCATTCACACATATTCACACCTAGGGCCACTTTACAGTCTCCAATTAATCTAACTTGCATGCTGTGGGCCTGTAAGAGGAAACCAAGTACCTGGGGTAAACCCACGCAGACACGGGGAGAACATGCAATCTCCACACAGAAGGGTCATCGATGGTCAGGGTGGAATCAATCCTGTGACCTTCTTATTGTGCTGCCACAGTACTAACCACTGCGCCACCAAGCTGCCCATTTTGTAGTTAATTCGATTAAGTACAGTATTGAAAACCTTTCAACAGTCCCTCCAGGATTTTGCGATGTTGCGATCACACCAATTTATGTAAAATCAGCCAATCAGCGCAGCTATTGCACGACGTTGCAACTTTGTCCAATCACCGCAACTTTCCTGCAATTTTGGCCAATCCTCATGAACTTCCACCAATTTCACCAATCAAATTTGTCTCTGACTGGCGTGAAAACGGTCAGTCTAACCAACCAAATGCATCACTGCATTGCGTTCACTTCCGTATTTACAGGAGTATTAACGGAACACATCAGCAAACAAAGTGTGTGATTTAAAAAAAAAAAACTCATCCGAGAGGTTTCCAACACCATCCGTTCCTCCGTCTCCCCCAGCCTGCCGGTGGACATCTTGCCACGTTTCCATCCTGACCGCATGTACAAAGCGCTGGGTAAGTGTTGAAAAACGTCCGCCTGCCCCAAAAGCACCCCATTGCGGGAGTGCGCGTGAGAAGAAATGCCATAAAACTATTAACACTACAGCGAGTGTTAACATTTTACACATCTTTAGAGGTAAAATCATTACTACAGCTGGTCAATGAGCTTTTAAGTTGTCAATCTCCTGTCTGGACAGACAAACACCACCCCCACCCCGTCCCACCGTAAATGAAAGATGTGTGTCAAGACCAACGTGTAGCAGGCAGACAGGTAGGAGTTAGGCACAGGAAAGAGAGAGAATATTTTCTGTAATTTTTTCAGAAAAACACAGACTCCTATAGACAATACAAACTAACAGAATAAATTATTTATTTTTTCCTCTCCGCTCAGTACCGAGTGGTTGTGGGCTGTAGGGAGTTTTCAAATGAAGGTGCTGCCAATAATTTCCAAATCTCTACTCTTTAACATGCATTCAATGCAATTTAGCTGTTATATAATTGATATTGTCTTAAAGTCTGTATTAGCTGTTACACAAAAGAGTTTTTTCTGTATAGCAGAAGTTTCTGCTTAATTTACAAATCACTGTAATAGGAAATTTTTGGCAATCCTGTGCTTTTCTTGTATTGTTATATAGAATATCACTGCAGTAAAATGGAAAAAACCATCTGCTTTAAAATTTGTAATTTTCCCCACAACTTTTAGAGCAAAAAAAACTCTAAAAACATTGCAACTTTTATTGCAACTTTTAAAAAAAAAAAAAGCTCCCATGAATTCAGGCTTTTTGGGCCGCAACAATCATAAAAACATCCCAGTCATGATCCGGGGGCACAGGTGGGGGCTGTGCCCAGTTTCCAGTTTGAGTTTAGTCTCTGTTGGTTTATTTCTTGCTTATTATTGTCTGTTAGATATTTTTGGGTTCCTGTATTATTTTGTAGTCCTACTTACTTTCTCATTTATGTTTATCACAGTCTGTCATTTTATTAGTCCGTATTATCTTGTATTTTTGATCCTGCTCTCTCTCTCTCTCTCTCTCTCTCTCTCTCTCTCTCTCTCTCTCTCTCTCTCTCTCTCTCTCTCTCTCTCTCTCTCTCTCTCTCTCTCTCTCTCTCTCTCTATCAAGGGCTGCAGCTGTCAACATGCACTTCCGGGGTTTGCTCTGTTCAGAACAGTGCACCTGTCAGCTGTCAGCCCTGATTCCTCCCCGCTCATGTGATTCACAGCTGATCCTTACTGTAATCATTTGTTACCATTGTTATCATGCCCTATTTAAGAACAACTGCTCCGTTTATTCATTGCTACGGTCTCCATGTTGCCGGACGTAAGTCTGATGCCTTGTCCTCTGTTCACGCTCTTGTTACCATGTCTATCTACCAAGCCTTATAGTTTCGTTTGTGCACTTTGTATTTTATGTTTGCAATAAATCTCTCAACTCACAGTCCAGCGCCTGGGCCCCATGGGGAAATTCATGACACCCACAAAATCCTGGAGGGACTGTTTTAGTAACAAAATATTGCTAAAATATAAATTGATGCACTACAGTGGGTCTCAAATATTTGTAAATGTGTCCTGTTATATGTTATATAGTACTGCATCAATTTATTGATGATGCACAGAAGAAATTCAATATTACACTGAACTCAATCACTGAACAGTGACATAAACTAAAATAATTATAATGGTGACTGAGCAACTCTCATTCCCCAAAGTGCAAGATACACTATTATGAATATTAGTGATAAAAGATCACACAAATAAGTGACCTGACAAATGAATAAATAAGGAATCTAAAACAGTCGCTAATATTGGATGTCCCATTCATTTTCAATATTTAGGTTTTCTGTAATTAAAATTACCACAATCAAATAAATCTTAGTGCCATTTACTCCCTTTTATGCTTGTCAAAGCCTAACATGTGATTGCCTACATAGAGGCTACACCTCTGTATTCCACTTTTAAACACAGCCTACATTTGGGCCTATAAAGCCTAATTGGGATACCGGTTTCAGACAGGAATACTTGGGTTCTATGGGCTGCATTAGTAAAAGGTGAAGAAAAAACAAAAAGCTCCTAAAAAGTCTTTTATATATATATATATATATATATATATATATATATATATATATATATATATATACACACACATACAGTATATATATATATATACTGTATATATACAGTATATATATATTCAGAAGTTTTTGCAAATCTGAGAAAACAGAACACAAAGGTCAGCAGGCAAGGACCGTGCAGATGGCAAAAGACTGTCCAACCAAGGAAAGCTGTGCTGCCCACACAAACAAACAAATGTCAGAGCTGGCCTGCTGCTGAATGCAGCCCCTGTCAGCTGCTATTTGTCTCATACACACGTGGACAAAATTGTTGGTACCCCTCTGTTAATGAAA
This sequence comes from Pholidichthys leucotaenia, assembly GCA_020510985.1. NCBI lineage: Eukaryota > Metazoa > Chordata > Actinopteri > Cichliformes > Pholidichthyidae > Pholidichthys > Pholidichthys leucotaenia. The sequence goes on along the minus strand of CM035839.1, from coordinate 152,548,504 downwards.
GAAAAACCCACAATGGTTACAGAAATAACTTGAATCTGACAAAACTGGTAATAAATAAAAAGTCTATGAAAATTAACCACTGAAAATCAGACAATGTTTCTGAATTGTGGTTCAACAGAATTATTTTAAAAAACAAACTCATGAAACACGCCTGGACAAAAATGATGGTACCCTTAACTTAATATTTTGTTGCACAACCTTTTGAGGCAATAACTGCAATCAAACGATTTCTGTAACTGTCAATGAGACTTCTGCACCTCTCAGCAGGTATTTTGGCCCACTCCTCATCAGCAAACTGCTCCAGTTGTCTCAGGTTTGAAGGGTGCCTTCTCCAGACGGCATGTTTCAGCTCCTTCCACAGATGTTCAATAGGATCTAGATCAGAGCTCATAGAAGGCCACTTTAGAATAGTCCAGTGTTTCGCTCTCAGCCATTCTTGGGTGTTTTTAGCTGTGTGTTTTGGGTCATTATCCTGTTGCAAGACCCATGACCTGTGACCAAGACCAAGCTGTCTGACACTGGGCAGCACATTTCTCTCTAGAATACCTTGATAGTCTTGAGATTTCATTGTACCCTGCACAGATTCAAGACACCCTGTCCCAGATGCAGCAAAGCAGCCCCAGACCATAACAGAACCTCCTCCATCTTTCACAGTAGGGACAGTGTTCTTTTCTTGGTATGCTTCATTTTTGCGTCTGAACATAGCGCTGATGTGCCTTGCCAAAAAGTTCCACTTTTGTCTCGTCTGTCCATAGGACATTCTCCCAGAAGCTTTATGGCTTGTCAACATGCAGTTTGGCAAATTCCAGTCTGGATTTTTATAATTTGTTTTCAACATTGGTGTCCTCCTTGGTCGTCTCCCATGAAGTCCACTTTGGCTCAAACAACGACGGATGGTGCGATCTGACACTGATGTACCTTGACCTTGGAGTTCACCATGAATGTGTTTAGAAGTTGTTCTGGGCTATTTTGTTACCATTCGTATTATCCGTCTCCTCCTGCGGCCATGTCCAGGGAGGTTGGCTACAGTCCCATGGATCTTAAATTTCTGAATAATATTTGCAACTGTAGACACAGGAACATCAAGCTGCTTGAAGATGGTCTTATAGCCTTTACCTTTAACATGCTTGTCTATAATTTTCTTTCTAATCTCCTGAGACAACTCTCTCCTTTGCTTCCTCTGGTCCATGTTTAGTGTGGTACACACCATGTCACCAAACAGCACAGTGACTACTTGTCACCCTTTAAATAGGCCGACTGACTGATTATAAGTTTGTAGACACCTGTGATGTTAATTAGAGGACACATCTTGGTTGAACATGTCCCTATGGTTACATTATTTTCAATCTTTTCTAGGAGTACCATCATTTTTGTCCAGGCCTGTTTCATGAGTTTGTTTTTTAAAGTAATTCTGTTGAACCACAATTCAAAAGCATTGTCTGATTTTCATTGGTTAATTTTCATAGAATTTTTATTTATTACCACTTTTGTCAGATTCAAGTTATTTCTGTGACCATTGTGGGGTTTTTTTTTCATTAACAGAGGGGTACCAACAATTTTGTCCACGGCTGTACGTATATAGGACTGCCGCCTTGACCACAGCCAACCACAGAGGTTGCAAAGCAACAGCAATAACTGTGCTGTTCATCTTTTTATTTTTTCACCTTCTTACGTTTATATTTATATGCCTGTATTTTAAATAACTGATCAACTAAAAAAATTCTGTTCACTTGAAAAAAAATATTCTGCCAACTTTTTTCAGTTCATCATTTATTAACAATACAGGCACATAACTATAAACTTAAGAAGGTGAAAAAAATGTGATCAGCACTGGGAGGCTGCTGCCCGGGTCTCATCATTTTTTCCTCTTCCACTGACGGGTAACCGCCACTGTGACCTGCTCCGATTTCGTCCTGCATGCAGCTGATTCCATTTCTGTTCGCTGTACATTTTGAAGTGAAACAGCCCGTCTGCCCCGGCTTCCAGCAACGGAGCCCCGTCATCATCACAGAGTGGGTTCAGCAGTTTCAACTATTCAATAGGAAAATATCCTCAATTTAATGTATAAACTATTTATATACATATTTTGTTGCTACTCTTGAGCTATTAACTCTAAACTTTTAATTAATTTTTAAAATTCATGGAGCCTACTCAGCTGAATGACAGCTGCCACCATCCACCCACACACCTTGTAGAGAAAACACAAAGCTGATCAGAGGTTACCGCTTCAAGCCTGTGCTCCACCCGCGCATCACACATACATGGGCAGAATGGAGCTGGCAGCAGCCGTCAGCACTGGAGGGAACTGTGGCAAGTAAAAACAATGTGAGTACCTGCCGGTGCAGACCACCCGCTGCCTGAGGAACTGAGTGCCATTTCACTTTGCACAGAACAAAGCCAATGGCACCAATGAGCACATGCCCTTGCGCTACATTCACATTACCAGCCTGAAGTGAATGAAAAAAATTTTTTTGCCCATGTGTGACATAGATCCGATTTTTTTAGAGCTGCCTGACTTTAAAAATCTGATCTGAAATTTGAGCCACCTTTGCACGTGGTCCTAGATCATCTTGCCCCTAATGCTGTTCAATGATTGTAAAGAGGAACACTTGGAGAGCACGAGCAGACACAACACGAGCATTTTCATTTGTTCCTTTCTTTCTACCTTTCCCAATCAAGTAATCCCACTAGTTAAACACTTCGGGCTTTGGGGGTCAACGGTCGGTCAGTTGGTACGGTTCAGCCAAGCCAGTGTGAGCGGGCCCTTAAAAGTCACTTGTAACTGTGAATGTGATCTGAAGTGTCACACAAATTTGAGCTCAAAAAATTAGAAATGAAAAGTGTGACTTGTAATGACAGCCTAGCCTGACTCTTCTTTATTTTAATCTTCTTTTTTCCTTCTGGAATCAGTGATTATTACACCAATGCGAAACCGACAACTTAAGGGCATATTAAATATGTAGATGCAGTGTAGCCAACATCGAGCTTTTATTCTTTTTCACTCTTCCTGTAATCCTGTCTTTTGCTATTTTGTTATCTTGGCATTCTGTAGAAGAGGTAAAAAGAAGTGGCATGGTGAGCTGGATTTTTTTTAAGCCCAGTTAAATAATTTAGTATTTCTTAAGGCCTTATATTAGTAAGTGTATAGCTATTACATTTGAACATTATTTAAGGACCTACTATCACCCTCATAAACTAGTATGTTGACCAATTGTGCTTAATATACAGTAGATGCTCAAAGGATATACATACAATACTATATGTACTGAATATATACGGTACAATGAATTTGCTCTTAATACAGCTGTAGACCAAAACCAAATACAATTCTTCAGTTGTCTCTCTAATATCAATCATCAGTGTTTCCCCCAGGTTTACAGGCTTTCTTTGTTTGGGGGGGGGGGGGGGCGGGGGCTGAAGGTCGACAACGACAAACACTTAAAGGAATCATGGTGTTCATAATTTTCTTTTAATAACAACAGATTATTTTATTAACAACAGTTTATTTTAATAATGGCAGTCAGTATAAATAAAAACTGTAAAAAAACAATTATTGAACAAAACATTAGAATATCTGAATAAGATAAGATAAGCCTTTATTAGTCCCACAATGGGGAAATTCCAGGATTGCAACAGCACAGGGATAGCAACACTCAGAGCAATAATTAAGAAGATACGAAAAATATAAAGAAGAGCAGTGGATATACATACATACACATAAATATATAAATATATATACAAAGTGTGGAGCATTGTAGCAAGATGGAATAAACAGCTTAACAGTCTACTTAGTTATCCTACATAGTATGAATATGTACCCGTACATATTGTCACCCTCCGTAGCGACTGATACTGTCCTAGTTGTATACTGGAGGGGACCATTTGTGTAAGTCTGTTACGTCTTTTGCATTCAATACTACTAGGTCGTCACGTTTTTTTGCTATCTCTGCGAGCAGCCCTGCTTAGTTTATACAGTCTGACAGCCGTAGATAGGAAGGACCTGCAAAACCTCTCGGTTGCGCACCTAGGATGATGTAGTCTACTGCTAAATGAGCTCCTCAGTGCGTTCAATATGTCCTGCATAGGGTGGGACTCGGACTCCAGCAGAGATGACAGTTTAGCCACCATCCTTCTCTCTCCTATCTCCTCCACTGGGTCAAGGCGTTGCCCCAGGACAGAGCTAGCTTTCTTGATCAGTTTGTTCAGTCTCTTCCTATCGGCTGCTGTAATGCCGTTGCCCCAGCAGACCACCCCAAAAGTGATAGCTGATGCTACCACTGTGTCGTAGAATGTCTTCAGCAGCGCCCCTTGTACACCAAATGACCTGAGCCTCCACAGTAGGAACAGCCTGCGCTGTCCTTTCTTGTAGAGTGCGTCGGTATTGTGTGACCAGTCTAGTTTATTGTTCAGATGAACACCCAGGTACTTGTAGGATGTCACCATCTCAATGTCTGTTCCCTGGATGTTTACTGGTGCTGTGAGGGGTTGTCCTTGCCCGCGGCAGTCCACCACCAGCTCCTTAGTTTTCCTCGCGTTGATCTGGAGGCAGTTCCGATGGCACCAGTCCACAAAGTCCTGGATAAGTCCTCTGTACTCAGCTTCGTCTCCGTTGGAGATGAGGCCGACGATCGCAGAGTCGTCAGAGAACTTCTGTAGATGGTAGTGTGTTGTGTTGTGTGAGAAGTCCGCAGTATAAAGGGTGAACAGGAAGGGAGCCAAAACTGTTCCCTGGGGGGCCCCCGTGCTACCGATGATCGTGTCAGACACACAATCTCGGGTTCTCACAAACTGTGGCCGGTTAGTGAGGTAGTCCAGGATCCATGATGACAGGTGCTGGTCCACCCCTGCGCACAGCAGCTTGTCCTTCAGGATCATTGGTTGAATGGTGTTGAAAGCACTGGAGAAGTCAAAGAACATGATCCTCACCGCATTCCCGGGCTTCTCCAGGTGGGACAGAGAACGGTGAAGGAGGAAAATCACTGCATCCTCCACCCCAATGCCATGCTGGTAGGCAAACTGGAGTGGATCCATCGCTGGTCCCACCAGGGGGCGTAGGTGAGCAAGGAGCAGTCTCTCCAGGGTCTTCATCATGTGAGATGTCAGGGCCACTGGTCTGTAGCTGTTCAGATCTTTGGGGTGGGAAGTCTTTGGTACAGGTACCACGCAAGATGTTTTCCACAACTGTGGTACCCTCCCCAGCTTCAGGCTCAGGTTGAAGATATGCTCCACAATCCCACACAGCTGGTCTACACAGGACTTGAGAAGCTTCGCGCTGATGCCGTCCGGTCCCGCGGCCTTCCTCGTCTTGATCTTCCTCAGCTCTGTCCTCACCTGGGTCTTAGTGAGGGTCAGGTTGGGGGGCTGTGTGCTGGGAGTGGGAGGGTGTTGGTGGAGTGGGGTGTGGACAGCAGGTCTCGATGACTTTAGAGGCAGCAGTGGTTGTTGTGCAGTCGGGGGGGGGGAGGGCGACTGGTCAAACCTATTAAAAAACAGGCTCAGATTGTTCGCCCACTCCCTGCCCCCCGTGGCCTGGGGGGAGGTATTCTGGAGCCCAGACATGGTTTTAAGGTTTCTCCAGACCCCGCTGATGTCGCTCTGTTGCAGCTTGTCCTCCATCTTCGTCCTGAAGCTGTCCTTGCCTTCTCTGATCTTCCTCCTCAGCTCCCTCTGAACGGACTTCAGCATCTCCCTGTTCCCCGACCTGAAGATCCTCTTCTTCTCTCTCAGAAGTGTTTTTATCTCAGGGTTGATCCAGGGTTTGTTGTTTGAGCAACACCGTATGGTCTTGGTGGGTACGGTGTTGTCCACACAGAAGCCGATGTAGTCCATGATGGTGTGAGTGAGGCCATCGATGTCCTCACCATGTGGATCGCAGCGCTGCTCCCAGGCAGTGATTTCAAAACAGTCCTTTAGCGCGTCCATTGCCTCCTCAGACCATAACTTCACCGTGCGCATGACTGGAGGTTGTCTGAGTCACTGAATGACATTGAATGAAATATCTGAACCTTTGTTTATATGGCAATTATCCACAAAGTGTCATGGGCAACCTATGACCAGCAGAAAAGACAGATTCTGATGCAGGCAGGACTACAGTTAGACTGGGTTTATTTTCCCCAAAACGTAAAATTAAACCAGCACAAGGGTTGAGCATAAAGTGAACCGTGAAAGGCTCAAAACTCACAGACTCAGGCACAATCACAGGAACAGAAGTCAGAGGGAAATCCACGGTATAACACCACACCAAATGAACGCAGACAAGGACATATATAGGGAAAGAGATGATCAGGGGAAACATGAGACAGCTGGGGATAGTAATCAGGGATTAATCAGCAATACATGAGGAGAAGTGGCTATGACTACGGAAGGAATGAGGGACTGAGAATGAAAGAAAAGGGAGTACAGGGAACACACACACACACGAGACTTGTACAGACGACCAAGGCAGGACACAGAACTACAACAGTTGGTAATGGGGACCACATGACAGCCTGGGGACCGAGAAAGACAATAACAATCACAGAGGACCCAGGGGAGACACAGAAGGTAAAACACAGGCAAATAATCATAATAATAAACACAAAATGTGAGCATGATCCTAGGACCTAGCCCAGACCATGACACAAATGGTCCTTTTCCACTAGTGTCAGATTGGCCCAGTTCGGTTCTGTCATGTGTGGAGCTGGTGTTTCAGCTCCGCCCATGATTTGTGGCTGTAGCTTCTGATTTGTTGCTAATTGGTTCCAGCTGGCGGGTTGAGCCCTGAGCCTTGGGCCTCGCCAGTCTACAGCCACACCCTTCCCTCTGCCAGACACTCACCGGCTGTCAGTTGGTTCTCATTTGTTCCTGCACACACACACACGCTTACACACACTCATACAAAGACTCCCGCCACACACCTGCGTCCACTTGTCACCCATTAGCCTGCTTGGTATTTATTGGGTGACAGTGGGGGCATTCACTGTCATGGCGTCAGTCTTCACTGCACAGTCTAGTTATGGTCACCTGCCTATGTCAATGTCCTGAAGCTGTTGGGTTCTCTTTTCCTTGGACTACTCCGGTGTTTTACTCCAGAGCTCGCTGAGCTCCGATGCCCGATGTAAGTCTTTCCTTATTATTTACTGCCCTTCTTTCCACTGCCCGGTTCTGCCCTGGGAATGCATGGGGCTTCTCCTTTTCCAACTGAGCTCAGTTGAAAAGCGCAGCTACATGAAAATTGTGGTTAAATACAACAATGAAGCACTTTTTTTTGTCACATTCCACCACTGGCTTTTAGCAACAAGTGTATTTCCCAAATATGTTTTAAACTTGCTTTGATTATCCACCACCCATTTCTGTCTTTTGTCTAGGCAAGAGGAAAACGATCCACCCAAACCGGACCTTGTGTCACTATTTACAGAGATGCAGGCTGAAGATCTGCTGAACCGGGACCAGCTTGAGCGGCACATCCAGTTGCTTCTCAGTGAGGCAGCGTGGCCGGCGTGTGTGACCCATTTTTTTTGTTTGTTTTTTTGCACATTCTAAATAATCTGGAATTTGCTGATGATTTTAATAAACAATTTAGTGACTTATGTGTTTGCATCATGATTTTCTATTTTGTCTGTTAAGGCACCAATGGGAAAAGAGTCAACAGTACAAACCATTTATCGTGACTTTGAAAATAATGGCTCATTATTAAGAAAAAGAAACCAAAACCAATTATTTTATTTACTGAAGACCGTATTGTTGGGTGTGCCAGTGCAGAAGACACTGCACACTTTAGTGATAGTACCAGTATATGGAGGAATTCTGGGCCATATTAGCATCTGTATTTTCTAATAATGCGTTAGGGCAGGGGTGTCCAATCATGTGCCATGAAGGGCCAAGATCCTGCAGGCTTTGCCTGCAACCAGTGACTTCAATAGCAGATTCCACTGAATTTCTTCCACTGACTGCTGATCAGTGAGAACACCTGCTGAAGACACTGGGTAGAAGAGAAAACCTGAAGAGTCTTGGCCCTCCATGGCACATGAATGGACACCCCTGGGTTAGGGTTTAATGGGATTTAACATTTTAACACAAACTGCTTTATGGTTCATAATTCTGTTGGCAGACTTACACCAAACCAAAAGTGATTTCTCAAACTGCTGGATTGTTCTTAGACAGCTTTTCCAATCTTTTAGTATTTAATTTGTGTCACTTGGTGGTAACCTTCACACATAAAACAAAAGTAGAGACACATCTGCAAAAAGTACAAAGGTTTATTGTCAAAATTCCTAGTGCTATACTAAATGAATACATGTATAGTGCACTGTTGATGCAGAGAATATATATTTATACAGTACATGTAGTCAGCAATACTCGATATGATATATATCCAGTAAATCCATGTATTTCTCCATGTAACCTTGTGACTGTGTTAATTGCTTTTAATCCTAGATCCAGTTTGTTTTGGCTTAACATGCATCATAATTGTTAAATATATCTTATTATACCTAACTCAGTACCGTTTACCTGTTGAAATGTATATTTTACAGCTAATAAAACCCCATAACTACAATATGGCACCTGGCAATCAAGTTTTGGCAGCTGATCATGTTTTGTCACAACACCACTGGCTAGAGCAGGTAAATCCCATGACGTCTCAACAGTCTCTCCATGATTTTCACACAGATCAGAACAATTTGTTGCACAGGAAGCTAAACGTTTCTACAGACATTCTGAAGTTCTATCACCAGTGTGCGTTCATGAAGCCGGGGTGACATATCATCACTGGGAGCCTGTGTTGAACGCCCAGACCCACAGTTTGAAGCGATAATTTTGCCACAAGAGAGCCATCTGAAACGCACACAGACAATGCATATTTTAGTACCTAATAGCAATAACTTGCCGACATTACAATGTAGTACGGCGGACTTAAAGCAAAGTAGCATTAGCAATCATTAGCTTACCTTCATATGTGATGTAGTTCGTATCCTCATGTCTTCTGCTTTATACTGCTCTATATGGTTTCCTAAACGCTCCAGTACTTTTCCAGAGTGTGTCCTCTCGCCACCTATAGCCTTCTGCTCTTTTTCTTCCTTTACTCTGGTAAAAAAGCTAGAGACCGCAGTCGCCTTGTATCCTGCCATCTTGTGTTTTGCCTGGGTCGCTTGTTTTAAGTAACGGGAGGTTTGCGCCGCCTCCCTGTAACAGATCCCATCCTCATCAGGCGGTACTCTGGCATAATGGAAACACAGGCGGACTGAACTGAACTGAACCGTACTGTACTGGGCCAAACAGGTACTAGTGGAAAAGGGCCAAAAACTGTGCTGCTTTTGTCACTGCAGTGTATTTTTCTGGGCTTCTGGAAGAACATTTCAAGAGCCTCTTGATATGGGAAGTTTGACACATATGGCCCATTTATTGAGATTCACATGCAGGCTGCAAGATGTTCTGGGTGAAAACCTGTCATCCAGTCATGACCGGACTTTTGCTGCTTGTCAGGGGCAGGGCGTGTAGCACTTGGGCTTTTTTCTACACTTGGACCCAGAGCAGGAGAGCTACTTTGCTGCTACTAGCAGTAGAGCTAGTGTTGCAACCTTCGTCATCCTGGGTGCGTTTAAAAAAAATGCTGATTTTTTTTTCTGCTTCTCAGTTGGCTGACGCAACATGCTTTCCTATGTGCTCTCTCTCCATTGGTGCGAGTGTGTTCACCTGGATGTGCGCATGTGTCTGTGTGTGCATGCACATCGTGTCTGTGTGTGTGCAAGCGCACGTGTCTGTGTTTACGCGCAGCGGAGTTCCGCCCCACTGCATGGATATAGAGTGCAGAGAGGAGAAGAGACAAAAATGAGCTGCTGTCATGTAAATAAGATAAATAACAGAAGGATATTTAGTTTGTTTAATAAAAGGACAAGGTAGACTTGTTCTGTAGTGAATGCATCTTAAAATGACTTCTGTTGTGATCTGGCACTAGTAGGAGAAACACTGGAAGAGTGCTGCTCTGTCATTTCATCAGTACCATAATGCTTACGGCCCAAAACTTTGCTACTGTCACTTTTGTTTTAATGAATAGCCAAAGTGGGAGCTATTGAGGAACAATGAACTGTGTATGCAGTTAAAGGGCAGATTCTGGCATTTTGCAATGAAGCGAATAATAAGCCAAAGAGAATGTAGGAGGGAGAAGACCGCACACTTTGGCATTTGTTCCTGAGAGGTAAGAGAGAAAGGAATAATACGAGTTTAAATAAACCCAGGTGAGCATATACATCCCTTAAGTTCTCCCCCTCCATCTTCTCACTTCTCTGTTCCTTTTCTATTTTAGTCTAAAAGCATTCCAGCCTGGCTCTCTGATGGGAGAGGGATAGAGAGAAGGCTGCAAAGATAAGTGGAGTAATGGTGCTCTGAGAGAAGCAGGATGACAGCAAAGAACAAGGGCAGGGGGAGAACAGGGCAAGGGGAGGTGTGGTCTCATCTGTGAGACGTAATGGAGAGACAGGAGGAGGAGAGGGAGAACAGCACGACTCTGATAATGTCAAAACACTGTCACATGCATCCTCTTTCAGTGTTCTCCTGATGATGAGATCTTCTGTCCTCTCAGCATGTAGCTGAAGACATGCTGGAATCTGATATACTACTTATACTTTATAAAAGTCAATGTTCTTTAAATTTGTCTCATGCAAAAGCAATAACTGTCAGAAGCAACGGTACTTACACTAGACCCACAGAGCACTGCTATTTCACTGTCAGTTAAGAACAGGTGAATGCTCTTCCTGTCCTTCTCACCTGGACCCGTGAGACAATTAGCCCAGAGCATTTTGAAAAGACGGTGCACTGCAGAAACAGCAACACACCTGTCTAAGTTTACAGGACCACACAGTCCACCCGCCAGCACTTCTGGTTGTCTCCAGCGGTTGCCTGGCAACCAAGACTAAAGATTAGGGACAAGACTATGTGTAAATTTTTTGAGGCTTACCACATTTGCCTCCCTCTGTGTGTTCATATCCAGTCTGTCTAATTCTGTCTGTTGTTGGTGCCTCATTCCCTGAAGTTGAATATTGGTGTTTTGTTGGGGGGGGGGGGGTTATATAAAATTCATGAGAATACAAGTATTAAATTTTATGAAAAAGCTGGACATTTAAGAGTACATTTACAAGTAGGAGTCACAAATTTATGAGAAGTGACTTTTTTGAGAGAAAAAAAGGTATAAATGTTGCAGAGGCATGTCAACCATGAAAGCCCTACAACATCCAGGGCCTTGAGGTACTCAGGGCAAATCTCATCCACCCCTGGGGCCTGGCCACTAGAGAGTTTTTTTTAACCACTTTGGCAACCTCAGCCCCTGTGACAGATGAGTCGTCCCCCTTGTCCACAAGCCCTGCTTCCTCTGTGGAAGGCATGTCAGTGGGATTGAGGAGATCCTTGAAGTATTCCTTCCACCGCCCGCCGATATCACCAGTCAAAGTCAGCAGCGCCCCAGCCGTACCCGTCACTGAACTCCTCCTACACCTGAGTTTTTTCTTCAGCAACCACCCGAGCTGCACTCCGCTTGGCCTGCCGGTACACCTCAGCTGCTTTGGGAGTCCCACAAGCCAACCAAGCTTGATAGGACTCCTTCTTCAGCTTAATGATCCCCCTCACCACTGGTGTCCACCACTTGGTTCGGGGGTTGCCACCATGAGATGCACCCTCACCTATGGTCATGAGCTTTGGGTAATGACCGAAAGAATGAGATTGCGGATGCAAGCGGCTGAAATGAGCTTTCTTCGTAGGATTGCTGGACTCACCCTTAGAGATAGGGTGAAGAGCTCAGTCATCTGGGAGAGGCTCAGAGTAGAATCGCTGCTCCTCCACATTGAAAGGAGCCAGATGAGGTGGTATGGGCATCTGATCAGGATGCCTCCTGGACGCCTTCCACTTGAGGTGTTTTGGGCATGCCCCACTGGGAGGACACCCTGGGGCAGACCCAGGACTTGCTGGAGAGACTACGTCTCCCAGCTGGTCTGGGAACACCTTGGTATCCTCTCTGAAGAGCTGGAGCAGGTGGCTGGGGAGAGGGAAGTCTGAGCTTCTCTGCTTGAGCTGCTGTCTCCACAACCCAGACCTCCGGAAAAGCAATAGAAAATGGATGGATGGATGGAAAAGGTGCAAATTTACAAGAAAAAACATTACACACCAAAAAAAAACATTTTAAAAATTGTCAAAAATTTCTTAACATCGGTGCAGTGACTTTTCACAGAGGAAGAAAAAATAAAATACAGAATATCCAGATATTCACTTTGAATTACTAACAGAATTGCTCTAAATAACTGATATTTTTATTGAAAGACCTAAACTACTGTTAACCTCATATTAAGTGGCTTTAATGTGGATATAACCTCCACAGCTTGTTTGTCCCTCACTGAGCAGCTACAAAAAAGGCAACATGCACCCTGTTCTCTGATAAAATGTAAAGATATCTGAGCTGGCCGGGAACTTATCTTCAACAGAAACGGTATCTGATCTCTCAAAACAATCCACGTTCTTCCCAGCATTCCTCTCTTCACTATCAGCAACATAACTGTTGAACATGTCTCCGTTTACCTGCCGCCACAGGGTGTTTTTCCTTGGAGCCAAAGGCAGGGCTGCGGCCCATCTATCTTCATCTCTGAGCTAGACAGCTCTCTCGCCATGTCTCTGTGCTCTCTAACTTCTCATCTCAGAGCTCATTTATTTCTCCTCCCGTCAGCAACATCCCCCCTCCCACCCCACCTATTCTGGTCTCTGAGCTCCTCCTTCATAATACAGCACTTGATTTGACCACCATTGTGGTTTAGTGTCTTAATTTGCATAAGAAAATTAAGACTTCGTGTAGCCAGAACAGAAAAAAAAAAGATGTAGGTAAAATATCTAAAGGTTTATACCATCTTTACACAGGGGTGGAGATCACTGAGATCACTGAGTAATGAAAAAATAGCCAGCTCTCTCAAAGATCATTCAATGATTTCTCAGCAGTCGCTGAGATCTCTCAATGATCTCTCTATGATCTTCAGTGATTTCCATGACTCAGTCTAAAACAATCTCTCAATGATCACCAAAAGGAAGCAATCTCTCAACAAACTCAAGGAGCACTCAACAATCTCCCAATGATCTCTCAATAATCTCTGGCATGGTCTCTCAATGAGTCATATTGGTTGTTCATGGAATGCTCAGCAATCCCTCCCTGATCTCATTCATCTCTATCTTTGGGGTGGAAAAATTTGCAGTTCATTGAAAGACTGCTGAGAGATCAATGAGACTGCTGAGTGCTCAAGGAACAGTGATCTTTCAGTGATCACTTAGTTATCTTTCAATGAACTCCAAATTTTTCCACTCCAAAGGCAGAGATGGCTGAGAGATCAGTGAGGGATCACTGAGTGTTTGATGAAAGCCCAATAGAGTTCACTGAAAGACCGTGGCAGAGATCACTGAGAGATCATTGGGAGATTGTTGAGCGCTCCATGAGAATTCACTTTGCTTTGGTGATTGTTGAGAGATTGTTTTGGACAGAGTCAAAACTTTGAGGAAAACATGGTGACCATGAACACCTTTGTGGATTGTCCTGGGTGAAGTGCTGGACGAAGAGCGGTCCAGTGGATCCTCATGAAAAAGTTCCAACAAGGACTCAGTGTACCCAAAGAAGCCACATCAGTCCACCCTCCAGTGGATTCACCATCTGCAAGAGGGACCATAGGGATCACGGTGATAAGTGAACCGGATGGATGGACGGATGGATGGATGGATGCAGGGGTCCCCAACCCTCAGTCCCCGGACCGGTACTGGTCCGTGGATTTTTTTTTTTATTTTTTATTTTTTTTATTTATGCAGGGACATGCACAATATACATTGACCTTAAAGAGGAAAGATGCATTGTACCAGGTTATAGCACAAGTGCCAATTTCCACCTGTAGTCCCTGGGCAGGCTGGTGTTAGCATTAATAAAAGCAGACATCTGCTAAGACTACAAGTAAGCATTGATAAAAAACTAAAACCAAACATTGATTAAAAAACTAAAACCAAGCATTACTAAAAACTAAAACAGACATTAATAACATTGATAAGAACCCAAAACATTGATAAGAACTAAAACATACAATAATACATTTTTATAACTCCATCCATATAAACAATTTTTCACATCCAACCACTGACTCTTAATGGTCCCACTGTCGTCATAACACACTCTAACATCTTTACATCACAGTACATTATGGACACAAGTTTGCTTAGAGATTAACTGTTTTTTCACCAAGCGTGAAAATGTGTGATAGTCTGTAACTGCAAGTAACTCCGTTGGTAACATGTTCCACTGTCGCATAGCCACACATGAAAATGTTGAATTTGATAATGTTGTCTTGTGCTTAGGAATCCTGCACTCGCTGTGTGCTGTTGATCGAGTTGTCCGAGATGTATTTACAGAACTTAATGAAACAAACCTTTTTAAGGGAGGAGCAGCAGAGTTATGGATTATCTTAAACAAAAGACACACATTTGTATACATGATTAAATTTTCAAAGCTCAACAGGTTATATTTGGACAGGATTGGGCAGTGATGGAACGTTCGTCTTTTCTTGTCATGAATCTTGATAGAATATTTCTATAATGATTCCAGAGGCCTCAGGGCAGATTTACACGCCTGTGACCAACTGGTCATACAGTAAAGAAAATGTGGAATTATCATAGCATTTAGATACATACTTGATGCTTCAGTAGACAGTGAATTTCTGATATGTTTGAAATTAGCACAATTTAATTTGACCGTGTTTGTCATCCTTTTAATGTGTTTTTTAAAGCTTAAATTTGAGTCAAGTGTAACACCTAAATATTTAAATTCAGTCACATTCTTAATTTTTTGTCCTTCTATCAAGATATGACATTTGGTACCGGGCCGCAAAGAAAAAAAATTGTGGGTAATATTAAAGCTGTTTTGTTTCATTAGTCTTGCAGAGATTTTATTCTGAAAAACAACTGTTTCCTCCCTTGCCTCACAACCGCTCTCGACTCTGGTGCGACATTTCACGCATCAGTGACACAAGCTAACTCTTGAAAAAATGAGCCAAAAACAAAATTCTAGTTGCAAGGAAACAAGTCCAGAGTTCCCACTGATTATGGTGAGTTGATATGATTCTGTAGAATCAATGTAATTGCCGAATATAAAGTGTAATTGTTTCAGATCACATGCTCTGAACTGACAAAGGTTTTTGTTATTGGAACCCCTGCACCTCTACCCGATATGCGGAAAATTTTCATGCATGAAACTGATCCCTAGTACAAAAAAGGTTGGGGACCACTGGATGGATGGATGGATGGATGGATGGATGGATGGATGGATGGATTCAAGATTCAAAGGCTTTAATATCATGTGCACAGTTAAGAAATGCAACATTTCCTGAGCAATGAAATTCTTACTCTGCTATCCGCAACAAATGTCAAGGTAATAAATGCACATCAATACTAATAAAGGTAATAAACACACCTTAATACTAAATACTAATACTAATAAATCACTAATAAATACATATTTCCGTTGCATTGTTTATTAGCAATGGAATGACAATAAAGGCACTTTGATATTAAAAGCAATAAATACAGTTAAAGCAGTTAAAACTAGAGGAAACAAAACGAATGAAAACTCACTGGGTGACTATAACATGTACCTGAGTAAAATAAAAATTCACTGAGTGAGTATGACTTGTCTCTGATAATACTCAATAGACTGTACAATGGTAATTTTAATATCCGAGATTAAATGAACGTGAGATGGCATGAGACTATGTATAATGTGCAAATGAGCAATGTACAAATTAGCATCCAGTGTGAGAATTCCTCTGTGTAAAGCCGTGTGCCCTGATAATACCCAGTAGACTGTACAATGATAATTTAACAGCAGAGATGATATGGACATGAAACAGGGTCAGACTATGTACAATGTGCAAATTTAGCATCCAGTGTGTGAATTCCTACGTATTTGTAAAGCTGTGTCCGCAATTGTGTCATTTGTTCAGGAGTCTGATGGCAGTGGGAAAGAAGGAGTTTTTTAGGCTGGATGTCCTGCATTTCACACTTCTGTGGTGCCCATAAGTGTAACTTTATGTGACTCACATGGATGCATGCTTGAACTCAGCCTAGAGAGACTTTAAGCTGGCAATGTGTATTGACATCACTCCTCAAGAGGACAGTACGTCTGGACCACCTATGGACTCGGAAGAAAGGAGAGGATCGCCCGCGTCTGACCATCTGGGGTCAGACAGGAGAACAAAAGGACTCTGGAGTTTTCTAATACAAATGGAAGGATGTAACTGAGTTGTGTGACTTATTGTGTGATGTATTGTTGGAGGTGTGAGTATAAGTGGAGGAGAGTGACTTCGTTCTCTCTCTTATTACTCCGATCGAGAGAGAGGACGTAGGATGTGAGAGAATAAAAGCAGATACTGGAAAATCATCCAGGCTCGTCAATTCTTGATTCCTACACTTCTGTACCTCCAACCTGAGGGTAGTAGTGTGAATATTCTGTCCTGGGGGTGGGTGGGGTCCTGAAGGATGGAGGTAGCTCTCCTTTGGACTCTGCGGTGATAGATGCTCTTCAGAGAGGGGAGTGGAGTCCTGATGATCTTCTCAGCTGTCTTCACCACTCTCTGCAGGCGTTTGCGGTCCAAAAGGGTAGTGCTGCCGTACCACACAGTGATGCAGTTGGTCTAGATGCTCTCGATGATGCAGCTGTAGAAGTTGTTGAGGATCTTGAGGACATGCCAAACTTCCTCAGCCTCCTCAGAAAGTACAGCCGCTGTTGAGCTCTCTTAACCAGCTGTGGTGTTAAGTGCCCACTTAAGGTCCTCGCTGATGTGGATAAGATAAGATAAGATAAGATAAGCCTTTATTAGTCCCACAGTGGGGAAATTCCAGGATTGCAACAGCACAGGGACAGCAACACTCAGAGCAACAATCAAGAAGACAAGAAAAACAAGAGCAGCGAATATACATATGTACACATAAATATATAAATATATATACACACAGTGTGGAGCATTGTAGCTAGATGAAATAATCAGCATAACCATCTACTTAGTTATCCTACATAGTATGAATATGTACCCATACATATTGTCACCCTCCGTAGCGACTGATATTGTCCTAGTTGTATACTGGAGGGGACCATTGTGTAAGTCTATTGCGTCTTTTGCATTCAATACTATTAGGTCGTCACGTTTTTTTGCTATCTCTGCGAGCAGCCCTGCTTAGGTTATACAGTCTGACAGCCGTAGGTAGGAAGGACCTGCGAAACCTCTGGGTTGTGCACCTAGGATGATGTAGTCTGCTGCTAAATGAGCTCCTCAGTGCGTTCAGTATGTCCTGCATAGGGTGGGACTCGGACTCCAGCAGAGATGACAGTTTAGCCACCATCCTTCTCTCTCCCATCTCCTCCACTGGGTCAAGGCGTTGCCCCAGGACAGAGCTAGCTTTCTTGATAAGTTTGTTCAGTCTCTTCCTATCGGCTGCTTTAATGCCACTGCCCCAGCAGACCACTCCAAAAGTGATGGCTGATGCCACCACCGTGTCGTAGAATGTCTTCAGCAGCGCCCCTTGTACACCAAAAGACCTGAGTCTCCTCAGCAGGAACAGCCTGCGCTGTCCCTTCTTGTAGAGTGCATCGGTATTGTGTGACCAGTCTAGTTTATTGTTCAGATGAATACCCAGGTACTTGTAGGATGTCCAGGTATTTAAAGCTGCTCACCATTTCCACCTCAAGCTCCCCGATGAACAGCAGCCAAAGAGGTCTCCTCCCCATCCTCATGTCCACTATCAACTCCTTCGTCTTGTCCGTGTTGAGGGTGAGGTTGTTGCCCTCACACCATGACACCAGGCTGGCCACCTCCCTCCTGTGGGATGCTTCATTACCATCAGTGATGTGTCCTATCACTGCTATGTCATCCACAAACTTTAAGATGACATTGACCTTGTGGGACGTGACATAGTCATGGGTGAAGAGGCTGTAGAGGATGGGGCTGAGAACACAATCCTGTGGGACACCTGTGTTCGTGATGATGCTGGCTGAGGTCCTGTTACCAAGCCTGACAGACTGAGGCTTGCCAGTCAGAAAGTCCAGTAGCCAGTCACAGAGGGTGGGATGCAGGCCAAGTACAGACAGTTTGTAGGTGAGTTTGTAGGGGATGACCGTGTTGAAGGCGGAGCTGTAGTCGACAAAGAGCATCCTAATGTAGAAGTTTTTATCTTCCAGGTGGGAGAGAGAATAATGAAGTGCAGCAGCAACGGTGTCTGAGATGGACCTGTTGTGCCAGTAGGCGTACTGCAGGGGGTCCAGGGTATCCAATATGCTGTCCTGAATGAGGGCCAGCACCACTCTCTCGAAGCACTTCATGATGATTGGAGTGAGTGCTACTGGCCTGTAATCATTCAGGCAGGTCGGCGGGCTCTTTTTAGAGAGGGGGCAATGGTTGTGGTTTTAAAGCAGGAGGAGACTATGTTCTGGTTGAGGGAGAGGTTAAAGATGGGTGTGAGAACATCAGTCAGCTTGGCAGCACATGCTCTGAGAGCTCACCCAGGGATGTTGTCTGGTCCTGCTACCTTGCTGGGGTTGATATTCCTCAGTGCTTTGTTCACCTGGCCTGATGAGACGTTTAGTGGAGGGGGAGGGTGCGTGTGTGTGTGTGTCTCCAATCTGCACTGTAGCTGGAGGTCTCAAAGCGGGTGTAAAAGGTGTTGAGATCTTCTGGCAGGCCATCTGTGGAGCTGGTGGTGTTGCTGGTGGTTCTCTTGTAGTCTGTGATGTGCTGCAGGCCTTGCCACATGCGCCCAGGATCAGGAGTGGAGTAGAGGCTGTCCAGCTTTTCTTTGTACTGCCTTTTGGCTGTTGCTATAGCCTTCCTCAGTCCATACTTTGCAGCTTTGTACTCAGCCTCATTGCCCGATATAAATGCAAGAGAGCGAGCACGCTGCATCTGACGTAACTGACTGTTCATCCAGGGCTTCTGGTTGGGGAACTTCCTGACTTGTATGGTGAGTATGATGGTATCAACACAAGTACTAATGTACCAAGTCACATACTCAGCATAGTCCTGTATGTTTACAGAAGAGTCCTCCCGATGGATGGATGGATAGATGGATGGTGACTCTGGAGATCAATGGAAGATCCCTGACATATTATTGAGAGATCTTAGTGATTGCTGAGAGATCACTGAAAGATCAGTGCGAGATCAGGCCATTTTTTTCCATCACTCAACAATCTCTCAACACTCTCCAATGATCTCCAACCCTGTGTAAAGGTAGTAGAAGAGCATTAGAAACCTCTCAAATGCTCAGCAATATCCTTGGTCGCCCAAGACACTCTCAATGATCCCTCAGTCGATCTCTCCTCGTCTCTCAATGATCTCTCAAGGATCTTTCAAAATTCTCTATAGACTGCCATGAAAGTTGCCGAAACACATTCCAAACATTTATTTAACATTTATTTATTTAGAGATCAGGCCAATTTTTGATCTCTCAATGGTGTTAAGGGGCCCTTAGTAGTGATGAGAGTTTGACAAGAGAGAAATGCGTTATTTTTTTCCCTAACATATTTAACATAGCAAACATAGCAAATTTTGGCAGATTCTTTATCCCCTTATCATTCCAGCTAATGTAAAACATCCCATAGGGGGGACAACAGAATGTTAAGAGGTTAATGCAAATTTTTGCATCACATAACAAGTCAGTTTAATATACAGTAGCTGGAGGAAGCTGGTTCGTCACAGGCCTTCTGCTTTTCTTCTTTTTCTCCCATAAACACAAAGGCCGTGATCTTGTAATTAGACATGGCCAAGCGACCCATTAATAGGCTCTTAAGTTGCTCTCCTGTATGCCGCTACAAGCTGGTTAATCAGGATGCAATTTAGCTGTAAAGTAGATAGTACAGATTAAAGAGTCATCAGGTGACTCACGGACAACTCAGCATCACTTTGACCCAACAGTGCTAGCGTCTCGACACAACATTTTTGTTGTGATTTAATAGTAGGTCTTAAAACTTCTTAAACTTCTTAAAACAGAATGCAATGATTTGCAAATTTATAAATAATTTCATCGACAGGAAAAACATGGAAAACATACTGAATGCTGAAAGTGAAACGTTTTACATGTGCAGGTGTCCCCCTTATCAGTTCCATCAACGCTTGTCACCGTCTCGGGTGTTCCACCTTTCATTACTGACGAGCAGTTGGCGGCGGAGCTCCGCAGATTCGGGAAGTTTGCGGGCCCGTTTAAACACGTCAGTTTGGGAATCAGGGAAGCCGACTTAGACCATGTGAGATCACTCAGGCGACAGGTGTTCATGTTTCTAGACTCGCCCACTCAGACTCTGGAAGTGTCCTTCCGGGTCAAACATGGGGACGGCTACTATATGGTGTATGCGAGCGCGGGACAAATGAAGTGTTTTGAGTGTGGCGATGTGGGCCATAAACGTTTCGCCTGCCCGCACAGGCGCCCGGCGGGGGGCTCTGGTGGGGTCGCGGCTGGGGCGGCCGGTGAGCCTTCCGCTCGCGGCGCTGCTGCGGACGGCATGGCGGGGGCTTCCGCCGCGGCGGAGTCCGGCGAGGCCACACAGCCTGCCAGCGAGGCATCCGCGGCACCTGCCGCGACTGCGGACGGCGTTGCGGGGCCTTCCGCCGCTCATGCTCCGGGGCCTGCCGCTGTGCCTGTGGACAGTTGGCCTGTGGCGCCCGCGGCGCGGCCTGCAGCTGGGGGCGTGACTGGCGATGGTGCACAAGCGGTCCATGACGTGGACTCAGCATCGCGCTGTGTGACATCACCGGCTGTGCTTCCGCAGCCTGCTGCGACTTCACAGCAGCAAGCGGAAAAACGCCGGTCGACTGATATAGGCGCCGCCCCGGACCACGTGACTGATGAAGGATCAGCTGCAACAGCTGACGTGCCAGCTGAATCTGACAGTCAGCGCGTGACTGATGGAGGATCAGCTGCACCAGCTGACGTGCCAGCTGAATCTGACAGTCAGCAGAGTTGTGCTGCTGAGGGAATGGAGTGTGGAACTGACGCGGAGTCTGCTAAAAATGAGTCTATAGGGGCTAATGGCGATGCCAATGCGCATTTGTATTCACTAGACGAAATAAATGCTTTCCTGGATGGGACCTATAATAACAGGGCCGTTAACGTTGCAGATTACTTCAGTGACACTGACAAATTTATTCAGTCTGTTAATGTACTGAGGAAGGAGGTTGGTGTTGACCTCCTGGATGAAAGAAAACGCTACCGCCTGAAGAAGCACCTCGCAGCCCTGCGTAAATCAGCAGGGGGACAAAAGGCCAAGCGCGCAAAGATGGAATGATTTCCATGGCAAAGCACGGTGCTCCTCACAAATATCGCCATAATGCAGAAAATACAATTAGGAACCTTAAACATAAATGGTGGCAGGGGTAATCATAAAAGGGGATTCGTTGGTGACCTGTTCAAACGGAAGGGTCTCAACATTTTGTTTTTGCAGGAAACTCATACCACTTCGGCGGATGAAGTCGACTGGGGCTTGTGGTGGAAAGGCCCATTTTCACTCAGTCACGGCACAAATCTAAGCGCGGGAGTGGCCATTTTGTTTGGGGAATCAGCAAATGCACAAATTTTATCGGTGGTGGAGATAGTGAGGGGCAGGCTGCTTCTCGTTAGGGCGCAAGTAGGGGATTCCGTGTTTTGCCTGGTTAATGTTTACGCGCCAAACCACGGCGCGGAAAGGGTTGCCTTTTTCAATACAATGACTACTGAATTGCAGCGCTATCACCAAGACCAACTTGTTGTGGCTGGTGATTTCAACTGTACCTTGGACTTCAGTGTAGATCGCACTAATGCAGAACCTCATCTGCAGTCTTCTAGATGCTTGGAAAATTTCACTGTGCAGTTAGACTTAGTGGACACGTGGAGGTTGAAAAATGCCAATGCGAGACGGTATACCTGGGTCAGGGTCACTGATGGGGTTGTCAGTGCTGCTAGATTAGACAGGATATATGTTTCTAGAACCTGTAGCCCCGGCCTCCTTCACAGTAACATAAGTCCCGTCGGTTTCACGGATCATCACCTGGCTACTGCGGTGTTACTGAACTCACCAGGGAAACGGGCAAAGTCATATTGGCACTTCAATAACAAGCTCCTACAGGACAATGCCTTTTGTCAGTATTTTGTGTGCTTCTGGGAACACTGGAGGACCACGAAAGCTCGTTTTGGTTCCCTCGAACAGTGGTGGGACGTTGGCAAAGTGCAAATTTGCCTTTTTTGTCAACGGTACGCTGCGTAATCAACTGCCATCATCAACGCCAAGGTCAGTGAACTAGAGGACGCTGTAAAGAGGCTGGAGGCCAGCTTGGTTACGGGTCGGGATTCTACCGCTGGTCCTTTGCTGCAGGAGAAGAGATAGGCCCTGCGCACATTCTTGCAGGGCAGAGTGGAGGGGGCGCTAGTGAGGTCGCGCTTCACTCGCCTGCAGGACATGGATGCACCAACGTCCTCCTTCTTCAATTTGGAAAAGTCTACTGCGACAAAGAAGCTGATGGCTTGCTTGACACTCCCAGATGGTCGCCTGACTACGGACCCGTCCAAGATGCGCCGCCATGCAGTGGATTACTACGGGGCCCTGTTTGCTGCAGGAACGTGTTGCAAAGAATCTCAGAATCAGCTCTCCGAGGCCCTTCCGGTGCTCGGCCAGGACGACAGGGCCGCTCTGGACTGTGCCCTGACACTGGATGAGTTGACTGTGGCTGTGAATCAGCTGGCACTGGGACGCGCGCCTGGACTGGATGGCCTTTCTTCAGAATTTTTTAAGCATTTTTGGAATGTTGTTGGACCAGACTTCTATAACGTTCTGACGGCCTGTTACAGGGAAGGAACGTTACCTGTCTCGTGTCGCCGTGCAGTGCTGTCTCTGTTGCCAAAGCAGGGGGACTTGGCCCTGCTGAAAAACTGGAGGCCTGTGGCTCTTCTTTGCACGGACTACAAGGTGCTTTCCAGGGCCCTGGCAAACAGACTGAACACTGTCTTGGGTTTGATTGTGGATAGGGATCAAACATATTGTATTCCTGACCGGAACATTATGGACAATGTTTTCCTCATACGTGACGTTCTCCAGCTCAGTAAATGTCATGACTTACAGTTTGGAATTGTGTCTTTGGACTAGGAAAAGGCCTTTGATAGGGTTGACCATTCCTATTTGTTTTCTACCCTGAGGGGGTTTGGTTTTGGAAATATGTTTTTGAGGTGGGTCAATCTGCTATACACTGGAGCTGAGTGTTTGGTGAAGGTGGGGGCAGGACTGAGTCGGCCAATCCCTGTACACCGGGGAATACGCCAGGGGTGTCCACTCTCGGGTCAGCTGTACAGCTTGGCTATCGAGCCTTTGCTGTGCAGGTTGCGCACTCGGCTGGGTGGCCTGGTTCTGCCGGGGTCATCAAGCTGTGGCCGCCCGATTGTCTTGTCTGCTTATGCGGATGACGTCGACGTTTTCATCACCTCCAACGGGGATGTGCAGCGTCTGGTGGACACTTTGACAGTTTATGAAAGGGCATCTTCTGCATGGGTTAATTGGGCCAAGAGTGAGGGTCTATTGGTGGGCCACTGGTCGCGTCAAGCCGTCCCTCGCCTGCCCGGCGGCCTTCAGTGGGGGACGGCCGGTCTCAAAGTGTTGGGGGTTTTTTCTGGGTACGGAGGCTTTTGAACGAAAGAACTGGGAGGGTGTTAAGGACAAGGTGTGTGCTCGCATTTCTAAATGGAAATGGTTGCTACCACAGCTGTCATATAGGGGCAGGGTTCTGGTCGTGAATAATCTGGTTGCCTCGGCTCTCTGGCATAGGCTGGTGGCTTTGACACCGCCAAGGAGCCTCGTGGAGGAGATTCAGAAGACAATCGTGGACTTCTTTTGGTCTGGTCGCCACTGGGTCCGCGTGCCAGTTCTCTACCTGCCTGTGGCTGAGGGGGGACAGGGCCTGGTGGACATACATTCCAAGATTGCCAGCTTCAGGCTTCGAACTGCACAACGACTCCTTTATGGATGCGGACCCTGCTGGATGGACACTGCTAAGCTGCTTTTGAGGAGAGTTGGTCACTTGGGCTATGATAAGCAGCTCTTCCTCGTGACGTCTGGGGAGGTGGACCTTACTGGACTATCTGCTTTTTACACGTCCGTTTTGCATGCATGGCGAGTCTTCAACGTGGCCCGCTTCCGTGACGAGGCGCCGGGCATGTGGCTGTTCAAAGAACCACTGTTTTTCAATCGATTTCATCGCAGCAGAGGTGCTGCAGTCTGCCAGTCTGCGGAGTTGTTTGCGGGAGGCACGCTGTACCAAGCTGGGTCATCTTATGAGGATGTCGACCACATCGATGGATACACTGAGGCGGAGTGCAAAAATTACATCTGTCAGACTGCTGCAAAGGGTGGTGGAGGACGTGTGCGCCGCCCTGCCACAGCCGCTTCGAGCGTTTGCGACAAACCGCACTCTTTCCAATCAATGGGATGACGACATTGCGTCCACCTTTCCTGCAATTTCCATAACTCCGGATGTGGGGGAGTGGCAGGGAGGAGAGGATCACCTACTGACCTTCAGTATTCCTCGCCTGGGCAAGTTCCAGTTTGTCGGGACAAGGGCGGTGTATCACATCTGTGTGAAGGTTCTGAATCTGCGCTCTCTGAAGGATGTCACGGAGTCGAGATGGGCGGGTTGTTTGGGGCCAGGGGTCTCCCCAAAAGGCAGCTGGCAGTGCATGTACAAGCAACCTATTGAGAAACGCACAGCAGATCTCCAGTGGAGGATTGTGCATGGGGCAATAGCCACAAATAAATACAGGGCACACCTTGATCCGACTGTGGGGGGGGGGGAATGTTTGTTTTGTTCCCAAGTTGAGACCCTCGACCATTTGTTTGTCCACTGTTTTCATTTATCTGGACTTTTTGACATTTTGCGCGAGTGGTTTCGGGCTTTGGGTGAACGACTCTCTTTTGGTCTGTTCATTTACGGTCCGAAGTACAAAGTGGCAAGGAAGGCTGACCACACTTTGATGAACTTCCTATCTGGGACTGCTAAGCTTGCCATCTTGCTGACGAGGAAAAATCGGGCAAGCAATGCTGGCAATGTGGATCCTGTGTCCGCTTTCAAGGTCTTGTTGACAGTCAGACTCCGGGTAGAGTTCTCTTACTATCAAATGGTAGACAATCTGGAGGCGTTCATCAATAGATGGGCTGTAGGGAATGTTTTGTGTTCAGTGGGTCAGGGGGATGAGTTATGTTTGTACTTTTGAGATGTGACACACTTGGACACCTGATATTGGTCTTTCTGCAATTTTGAAATGTGCAATAAAGCCTTTTTTTAAAAGTCAAAAAGTCACCTCTCAAAAGAGTTGGGACAGGGGCAACAAAAGACAAAAAACAAGTGGTATGAAACAGAAACAGCTGGAGAAACATGTTGCAACTAGTTAACATGAGTAACATTAATGGTATAAAAAGACAGTCTTGGAGAAACAGAGTCTGTTAGAAGTGAAGATGTGCAGAGATTCAGCAACCTGCAAAAAACTGTCTACAAAGTGTGGTGTGATTTCAGAATATTGTTTGTCAATGTAAAATTGTCTCTTTTGAGACATGCTGCTCCCATCAAATTCAAGATGAGCAAACAGTTCGCATGAAATAGTAAAAGGTCTCAGTCACGTTCAACATGTAATGTTTTTTCTATGTTCTATTGTGAATAAAATAGTGGTTTATGAGATATGCATGTCACTGTGTTCTGTTTAATTTATTTATTTACATGTTCATTTTTTCTTTGCAGCAATTAAAAAACTTAATTGACTTTTTTTTACTATTAAAACGTTAACGAATCATGTTATCATTATTCTGCCTCGTACGATAGTTGACATCAAAGTGAAGAAACACATGCACTGTATCTTGTATCTATATGTACAGTATAACAAGCAGCATCTTTATACAGTATATATTTTTCATAATAGAGCTGGCCTGTCCATGCAAAGCGCAAAACTCACAAGAGTGAAATAACACTCAGGAATGAACAGGAAGGCATGATGAACATACACACCTTGCAGTGCACAAGGGCAGACCGGACCTGCCATGCACTTCCTGTTGAGGCTAACTTCCCAGGTTATGATACTGTATTCACAGGCCCGCACGTCTGCTGCCGTTGTGCTTGGCTTGGTGTGTGTGTGTGTATGTGTGTGGCTGAAGCACTGCAGCTCACTGATCATGAGGGGCCTCTCACGGCGAGAAAACAGAAGGCTGGCTACACTGCTCCACGCACACACATACAGATAGAGGAGAGACTTGAGAGTGCCAGGCTGTTGGAGGACTGGGAGCCAAATGGATCGCATACAGAATCACACATGGAGAAGCCCGGTACAGCAGTGCAAACACACATATGCTGTGTGCTGCTGAACGTTCGTGCCAGAGAGGAAGGCAGGAGGCTGAGCCAGGATACTGAATGACAGAGGGTGCCGACAACGATGTCTTGGCCGACGGATTTGAACTAACATCCAAATCTTCGGGAAAAAAACCCCCACTGAGCTCAGATGCAGAATAGATTTGTTCGGTCTCGCTGCAACTGAAACGGTATCAGAAAAAAACTGATCAGATAAGTCGCAATGGTGCTAAATATTCACAAATTTCCCATTTCACGCCGTGGAGAGCAATCTTATGGCTGATGCACACAGACACAAATCTGAACTGAATGCCAACAGCCATGAAATGAACGGAAAAAGGAACTCAGAAGAAGGGTTTGCCTTGCCTCCCGCCAGACCAATCAAATTTTTATCCAATAAAATCTTTAATGAGGTGAGTCATTAAGTCGCTCCCCCCCCACACCACCTCGTGACAGTAGACATAAGTTCGATCCGTCACACCTTGTTTTCCCCCAAACCGCCTGAATCATGTTGAACCAGCTGCGACACTGAAGCACAGGTTTACATTTTGTTCAGTACAGGCAAACAATTATGGCTCAAACAAGCCTGTCCAAAATGGTTAAAAATGTAACGCCACACTGAAACAGCCGTGACTGCTCATGCAGTTGTAAATAACCAAGTGGCTAACACAGTGGAAAATCCAGTCAATGACAAATGCTGTATTAACTTTAATACAAACTATGTTTTGCATTAAAAAGAAGTCATTAAAATATAATTAATAACAACACTTAAGGAGCATAAAAACTAGTCTTTCATTATGCCTCAGTGCAACGGAGGCATATGGTAATCACTCAATGTGTCTGTGTGTGGTTGTGTATGTGTATCTGTCTGTTACCAGCTTTTCAGCTCGCCCAGTCAAATCCAAGTGGAACTAAAGGCTTGTATCATTATATTGCCGTATTTTCTCCACTTTTTATTTGCCAGAATTTTGAGATAAGCCTTTGTTTTCAAAATAAACACAAATTTAACTCAACATTGTGCCCTCAGTGAAGCAGCAAAATAAGGTATTGTAATAACTACGCCAGACCAGTAGAGGTCGCACCGAGGCAGCCGCACCTTGGTGCTTTTGTTTCCTTCAGTAGTTTTCCATGTTAACTGTGAATGCTACATCCTTAATTCATTAGTGAGCAATTTTAAACAGGTTAGTGTTTCAAACCAAACATCATATTGCACACTTAGCAGAAATAACTACTGCTGACTTTAAGCTGTTGATTCATATTTCTTAAATAGCACAGTAGGAAACACTGGTCTACAAAGTTACACAAAGAGCAAAGAGCTGCATCTCTCCTACTTAATGAGAATATGTTGGTATGCTGACATTCTTCACTGTTGATCATTTGGAGGGGCCCCTCCTCCAGTGATCCACTGTTGGACTGCCGTGAGTTCATCGTCTGGGTGCTACACACTGGTGTAGTCAAAATAGCAAATGTACAAATGAAAGTACACAACTTAAGATACAGCATAGTTTGTTTTGGGTTTTTTTTTTGCTAAAAAAGGTATTGAAGAAAATATTTAGTTTTACTGGTTAAAAAATGACCAGCAGGGGAAGGCAGGTGTGGTTTTAAAAAGAAGTTTGATCACCAACAGAGAATGAAATCACCTTTGGTGTATGACGTAATCAATCCTTTGCTTAGTGACTTTAGAAATGATATACAATGAAATAAATATTAAACCAGGGAGTGTTTTGACAAGTGTACAGTGTACACGACTATTCACAACTATATGATACAGTGCACTGATGGTGTAAGTTAGAAAACACTCAAAGGACTCTTTGTTTCATTACGTACTGTATATTTTGTACGAGCCATTTTTAACAAGCGGCAAGTCACCTATTTAACATATCTCAATAACGAAGCTACAATTAGCTAATCGCATCAACTTTCTCATCCAAACAGGATCATCTCTAATTTTAAAATGCAGGTGGTAAAAAAAACACACTTGCTGAATACAAGACTTCAAAACAGTAATCTAAAACCAAACTAAAGTAATGTGTTTATAACTGCTACATTTATCTCTTAAATGAAAAGGAACTTTTTGAAACTCAGGGTTAGTGACACCTAACAAAGTAACACTGCAGGCCCATTACTGTAACTATAAAGGTGTCTTCAAACCAAACGTGACAGCGCAATTTTTTTGTGCCACAATTACATGTTA
Source organism: Pholidichthys leucotaenia (assembly GCA_020510985.1). Taxonomy (NCBI): domain Eukaryota; kingdom Metazoa; phylum Chordata; class Actinopteri; order Cichliformes; family Pholidichthyidae; genus Pholidichthys; species Pholidichthys leucotaenia. Next base: position 152,519,938 of record CM035839.1, on the reverse strand, counting down.
ACTCAGTGTAAACATGTGAACAAACATGACTTTGTGTCCAACTGAGTTGCAGAGGGGCGGGGTTGCCTCCATAACTTCTGCAGCTGCTTTCTAAATGCTGTGGAAATGACCAAAAATGCTGTCATATTTAGGTTTACAGTATTATCCGGCGGGGCACACCGCTGGAAAAATGTCACTGCCTCCTCCAGAAACTGCACCTGAATGATGGCTGTTTACATTACTAGCCTGCTTGCCCTCGTTAGCACATCGGACCATAGCAGGAATGGGTGGATAAACTCCAGATACTTTTGTTTCAGCTGCAGAGCTCCTGGTCCATCTGGTTGCAGATGAGTGACAGTCTCATTTTCAAACTACTTTATTCTTCAATGTTAATACTTTTACTCCAGTGACGGCAGAATCTAAAGGCTGATTAGTTGTCAGGACCACCTCCCTCGGACGTGAATGCACAAATTTGGGTGTATTCATATGTTTACACTGAGTTAACATGAATTTGCTTCAAGTTTGGGATGAATGCACCATAAGCCTCAGCTACTCTGATCCAGGGTATATCGCAGAAATGGAGTGGGGCTGCAATTAACTTCTGTATGTGAACAACATCTGTCACTAAGATCAAGTTTTCAAAAGTTCGATATAGTACCTTAGAGAGTGTTTATGTTTTCATGCATTACTATAAAAATACTCCAGGGTTTCCACTAATAACATTTCCACGTGGCGATCCGCTACCCCTGAAACTATGCAGCCATGCTAAGGAAAAATAAATTTAAGAAAAATAAATGAAGGAATGTCACTTCACCAGCGCGCACACAAACAAAGCACGACAGTCATCCACCCGTCGGAGTTCGGAAATGCACCACCCACGTGACCGTTCCAGTTGGCAAGCAGAGTGTCTCTCTAGCGCCACTGTCCGAGAGAAGCATGAGCTTATTAAAGTACTTTAAACGAGGAAAAAAGCACAAGAGGTATGTAAGCAGTGGAAGCATTAATCATGGTTTTAACCCGCTGGTAACTGGAACAATAATGAAGAGTCACTTGGCGAACAGGTGTGGTTAGACTTCATATGCAGGGAAAGGCAAGAGTGACTGAATTGCTGAGGATTTACTTCACCAGCCACTACAATATTATCTAATTTATGTTCATTATTATGTACCTAGCAAGGTAAGATGACCGAAATTCACAAAGTCAATGACTTTAATCCATGAGCAGCCTTCAGACAAACTAAATGTACCAACATTTGGATTTCAAAATAAGGGAGGTTTTTCCTGCTGTCTGGTTGGTGAGGAAATTTCTAAAAAAAAACTATAAATATATAGAAATATTATAACAGAAATAACTGCATCTTTGGTAATTTAAGTTAATTTATTTCATTAAATATAATTTTATTAACGGTTGCAGTGGGCCCAGAAATACATGAAGACTACTTTTCAAACAGTCTTGTTTACTGATGAGTGACGGGCAACCCTGGATAGTCCAGATGGATGGAGTAGTAGATGGTTGGTGGATGGTCACCATGTCCCAACAAGGCTGCAATGTCAGCAAGGAGGTGACAGAGTCACGTTTTGGGCCGGAATCATGGGGAGAGAGCTAATAGGCCCCTTTAGGGTCCCTGAAGGTGTGAAAATGACCTTGACAAAGTATATAGAGTTTCTCACTGACCACTTTCTTCCATGGTACAAAAAGAAGAACCGTGCCTTCTGTAGCAAAATTATCTTCATGCATGACAATGCACCATCTCATGCTGCAAAGAATACTTCTGTGTCATTGCCTGCTATGGACATAAAAGGAGAGAAACTCATGGTGTGGCCCCAATCCTCCCCGACCTCAACCCTAATGAGAACTTTTGGAGCATCCTCAAGCAAAAGATCTATGAGGGTGGGAGGCAGTTCACATCAAAACAGCAGCTGTAGGAGGCTATTCTGACATCTTGCAAAGAAATTCAAGCAAAAACAATCCAAAAACTCACAAGTTCAATGGACGCTAGAATTGTGAAGGTACTTTCAAAGGGTTATATCTGTTATCTACTGTGAAGATTATATCTATGTTAACATGTAACTTGGCCTGTTAAGATGTTTTTGATTGAAATAGCTTTTAATTTCAGTAAATATGACCTCCTAATGCTGCAAGTTCAACAAATGACAATTTTCTGTTCTTTACAACCAATAAAATGTTTGGAAACTCTGTTGTGCATAATAATTTGGAACAGTGAATTTTGGAATTTTGAGGGTTTTTTATCTTTGCAAAAAAATAGTTATCATTGGGAGGTTTGTTAAATAAAATTTGAATTGTACTCTAACGTTGATGACTTGGAAATTATACTGAATGTCATTTGCATCGAGTATTTAGGAGAATTTGTGAAAAATATCGTTTGCATAATAATTTGGAACGCAAAACACAAAAACGTGCATGTTTTTGGCCTGTGGGAGGAAATCGGAGGACCTGGGGTAAACCCATGCAGACACGGGGACAACATGCAAACTCTACACAGAAGGGTCACTAATGGTCAGGGGTGGGATCAATCCCAATAAAGTCGCAAATATATACTGTAAGGAAAGTCATAATTTTACAAGACGAAATTACAAATGAGGAAAATGGTTTCAAATTTAGATAAATTTACAGAGAAAAGTAGAAAACTGTAAGAAAATTGTTACAAATTTTGGAGAAAAACCTCAAACCTTCATGACTGAAGCAATTACTCAAGTTTTTAAGTGGGTGCTCTTTGTACTCTTAACTCAACTAGAAATTTTGGGGCATCTACTTTTAATTATTAATTTCATAAGATAACACTGCTTTTACTTGAGTAGAATTTCTGGCTACTATACCCACCTCTGATCATATAATTTACTGTAAGTATGCATGAGTAAATTACTCTTATGAATGTTTCTTTCCCCTTCTCTTTCCTACTTTTTCTTAATGGAAAAAAGAAACACTAGAATAAAAATACAAAAAAAATACACATATTTTTGTCATTTGTGTAAACCATAAAAAAAAAATCCTGCAAGACAAAATGTAACACTTGATATTTTCTAACGTGTTTGTATACCACCACAGACAGAGAGAGAACCTGAATTAGAAAGGGCTCAGAGAGGAAAAGATGAGACAGAAGTGAGGAGCCAAGGAAAGGAAAGTGTTCAGGCAGAGGGTCCAGGAGAGGTGAGAGCAGAAGGAGGAGAGAAAGATGACACCAGTAAAAAGTCCAAACACAGGACATCTGGGTGGGACCCATTCAAGTCTTGGTTGTACAATACTTCAGATGGTAAGTTCCATATGCAAAGTTACTGTGCAAAATTAAAAAAAGAAAAGAAATAAATAGTACAAATTAACATATTCCAGTTATAATAGTGTCATGTGTTTTCTGCCCCCTACCCCCCACCCCCAGAAAAATATGTTGACACTACGCCAAGGTCTTTAAGCCAGAGGAAACACTTTACTCCATTAAAACCTAAACATTACAGTATTATCATTAATCCACAGAGACAAGAGCAGATCAAACAGCTTGTTTTGAGTTTAAATCCTCAGCCTTTTGGAAAATAGAGACTTCTCGTATATCATCACTTGTCCTCCCACAGAAGTCTCAACAGCTAGCAGGGTCCCTCACTACACACTGCAATGGGGAATTATCTGGTGTGAAAATGAGACACACTTTATCCCTGTGTTATTATCTCCATCTCCCTGTCCTGACACCGACTAAACAAACTGAGTTTAATTGTTATATTTATTGTAAAAGCTGCTGAGTATAAACCAGTCAATTTTCCAGCCGCACCACAGAGGTCAACCCTCGATTACTTCTGGCTTTCAGCTCTCCCTGCAAACTGCAATCATGCCCGTGCCAGACTACTACTCTTTGCGCCCTCTTCTCCCTTTCATCGCCATCAGAAGAAGACGTAGCAGAGTTACCCTGTCAGCAGCAAGGGCGATGGAGAGCCAGCAGAAAATAGAAAAATAAAAAAGTCAGCGCGGCCGGGCTGAAGGGAAAGTGGGTTAAGAGGGACATGATGGATGAGACTGGGAGCTTTCCTGACTCATGGCCCGCTTCCTCTGGTGACTAATGTGGCCGGTGACATCTCTCTCACTACATCCCAGCCCTCCCTGCTCCTTCATCCCACCTGGGAGACTGGTGGCCTGCCAGGGGACACAGAAACACGTAAGACCTCACCCATGTCAAGTCCCAGCTTACGATGCATGCAGTGCCTTGCATGATAACTGGAGCTGCAATTAGTCTAGAGACAAAGCCAGGGTCAACCAAAGCACATCTCTGTGTCTTATTTACATTTAAATCCTTAGAAAAAAATGTACAATTTACATAAAGACAAAAAAAATAGCATACAATAAAGAAGTCTGTTTTTCTAAATAACCTTCTTGATTTCTCTCCACATTACTTTTACATGCGACCTCATTTTAGGAAAGCTTCTTTGCTTTTCTGATCTCTTTGTAATATAGGAAATTAGCCCATATTTTGATATTCATGCTGAACTAATCAAAAATAAATCAAAATGATACATTTCTTGCTACAAACATAACTGCAGCAGTTTTCATTCTCATGCAATCAACTTAGAGGAACCAAAAACTGCACTGTAAATGCCAAAGGACACACAACAGTATATCAGTATATACATTAGGGTTATAATACAATATTGAACGACACCAATATATATTTTCTAATTTCTACTTTGAAATGGTAACATGCTATTATAAATGAATCCTCTGCCAATGACAAACAGCAGTGGCACTCATCAAAAAGTCAATGGAACAAACTGACTGGGGGTGAAGAAAAATAAACTAACAAAAGTGTAATAATTACAAACTGCAGTGGAAAGCAAATGAGAGAGCAAAGTGGTTGAATTGGCAAGCAAATACTAACTGAACAGTGACACAGCAGTGCAGTGAATAAATCAAGATTCTCAATTTTTTCAGTGGCAAATTTCTTTATTTACATACTGACTGTAGCTGTTTTGTCAACCAGTCTTTTATTATATAACTGATGTATTATTATATCATTGTTAAACTGTGTAATATCATATCATGAAGTGATTACTAACCCCCCCCTCATGGATCGTCACCTTATCGTGGTGGGGGGGTTTGCGTGCCCCAGTGATCCCAGGAGCTATGTTGTCCGGGGCAATTTGCCTCTGATAGGGTCTCCCAAGACAAACTGGTCCTGGGTGAAGGGCCAGACTAAGAACGATCCAACAGACTCTCATGATAAATTGTATATCAAGGATTCAGTGTACCCCGCCCGGTATGGGGTTACCGGGGCCCCACCCTGGAGCCAGGCCTGGGGGAGGGGCTCGAAGGCTAGCGTCTGGTGGCCAGGTTTCCACCCATGGGACCCGGCCGGGCTCAGCCCGAAGGAGTTACATGGGTCCGCCCTCCAGTAGGTTCACCACCTGCAGGAGGGATCATGGAAGTCCGGTGCTATGTGGATTAGGTAGCAGTCAAAGGCGGAGACCTTGGCGGACTGATCCCAAGCTTTCTAAACTGGCTTTTGGTACGTGGAATGTCACCTCTCTGGTGGGGAAGGAGCCTGAGCTGGTGTACGAGATTGAGCGATACCGGCTAGATATAGTCGGCCTCACCTCAACACACAGCTCCGGTTCCGGAACCAGTCTCCTGGAGAGGGGCTGGAGCTTGGCCTTTTCTGGAGTTGCCCCGGGCGAGAGGCGACAAGCAGGGGTAGGTATTCTTGTATCGCCCCACCTTGCTGCCTCTATATTGGAGTTTTCCCCGGTGGACGAAAGGGTTGCTTCCCTGCGCCTTCGGGTTGGGAAACGGGTCCTGACCATCATTTGTGCCTATGCACCAAATGATGTTTCAGAGTACCCACCCTTTTTGGAGTCTGTGACTGGGGTGCTGGAGGGTGCTCCTCCTGGAGACTCCATTGTCCTACTGGGGGACTTCAATGCGCACGTGGGCAACGACAGTGAAACCTGGAGGGGGGTGATTGGGAGGAACGGCCTGCCCGATCTGAACCCGAGTGGTGTTCAGTTATTGGACTTCTGTGCTAACCACAGTCTGTCCATAACGAACACCATGTTCAAGCATAAGGGTGTCCATATGTGCACCTGGCACCAGGACACCCTAGGCCGCAGGTCGATGATCGATTTTGTTATCGTATCATCAGACCTGCGACCGTATGTCTTGGACACCCGAGTAAAGAGAGGTGCAGAGCTGTCAACTGATCACCACCTGGTGGTGAGTTGGATCCGATGGCAGGGGAGGAAGCCATTCAGACCTGGTAGACCCAAACGTATAGTGAGGGTGTGCTGGGAGCGTCTGGCTGAGGCCCCTGTCCGGGAGGTCTTCAACTCCCACCTCCGGAAGAACTTCAACCACATTCCGAGGGAGTCTGGAGACATGGAGTCTGAATGGGCCATGTTCTCCACCTCTGTTGTTGAAGCGGCGGCCCAGAGCTGCGGCCGCAAGGTGGTCGGTGCATCTCGTGGTGGCAACCCCCGAACCAAGTGGTGGACACCAGTGGTGAGGGGGGCCATTAAGCTGAAGAAGGAGTCCTATCAAGCTTGGTTGGCTTGTGGGACTCCCGAAGCAGCTGAGGTGTACCGGCAGGCCAAGCGGAGTGCAGCTCGGGTGGTTGCTGAAGCAAAAACCCGGGTATGGGAGGAGTTCGGTGAGGCCATGGAACAAGACTTTCGGTCGGCTTCAAAGAGATTCTGGCAAACTGTTCGGCGGCTCAGGAGGGGAAAGCAGCTCCCCGTCCACACTGTGTATGGTGCGGATGGGACACTGTTGACTTCAACTGGGGATATCGTCGGGCGGTGGAAGGAATACTTCGAGGATCTCCTCAATCCCACTGATACGCCTTCCACAGAGGAAGCAGGGTTTGGGGACAAGGGGGATGACTCGCCTATCACAGGGGCTGAGGTCGCCAAGGTGGTTAAAAATCTCCTTGGTGGCCGGGCCCCGGGGGTGGACGAGATTCGCCCCGAGTACCTCAAGGCCCTGGATGTTGTTGGGCTGTCATGGTTGACACGCCTCTGCAACATTGCGTGGAGGTCGGGGGCAGTGCCTTTGGCATGGCAAACCGGGGTGGTGGTTCCTCTCTTCAAAAAAGGGGACCGGAGGGTGTGCTCCAACTTTAGAGGGATCACACTCCTCAGCCTCCCTGGGAAGGTCTATGCCAAGGTACTGGAGAGGAGAGTCCGGCCGTTGGTCGAACCTCGGATTCGGGAGGAGCAATGTGGTTTTCGTCCTGGCCGTGGCACATCGGACCAGCTCTTTACCCTCTCGAGAATTCTTGAGGGTTCGTGGGAGTTTGCCCAACCAGTTTACATGTGTTTTGTGGACTTGGAGAAGGCATTTGACCGCGTCCCTCGTGGATTTTTGTGGGGGGTGCTTCGGGAGTATGGGGTATCGGGCTTGTTGTTACGAGCTATTCGGTCTCTGTACGACCGTTGTGAGAGTTTAGTTCGTATTGCCAACACTCGGTCGGAGTCATTCCCAGTGAGAGTTGGACTCCGCCAGGGCTGCCCTTTGTCACCGGTCCTGTTCATAATTTTTATGGACAGGATTTCTAGGCGCAGCCAGGGAATGGAGGGTGTCATACTTGGTGACCACAGGATCTCATCTCTGTTGTTTGCAGATGATGTTGTCCTGTTGGCTTCATCCAGCAATGACCTACAGCTCTTGCTGGGACGGTTTGCCGCTGAGTGTGAAGCGGCTGGGATGAGAATCAGCACCTCCAAGTCCGAGTCCATGGTCCTCAGCCGGAAAAAGGTGGATTGTCCTCTCCGGGTTGGGGACAGGCTCCTGCCCCAAGTGGAGGAGTTTAAGTATCTTGGGGTCTTGTTCACGAGTGAGGGGAAAATGGAGCGAGAGATCGACAGACGGATTGGAGCAGCATCTGCAGTGATGCGGACGTTGTACCAGTCTGTTGTGGTGAAGAGGGAGCTTAGTTCTAAGGCAAAGCTGTCGATTTACCAGTCAATCTACGTTCCTACTCTCACCTATGGTCACGAGCTTTGGGTAATGACCGAAAGAACGAGATCGCGGATACAAGCGGCTGAAATGAGCTTTCTCCGTAGGATTGCTGGACTCACCCTCAGAGATAGGGTGAGGAGCTCAGTCATCCGGGAGAGGCTCAGAGTAGAACCGCTGCTCCTCCACATTGAAAGGAGTCAGTTGAGGTGGTATGGGCATCTGATTAGGATGCCTCCTGGACGTCTCCCACTTGAGGTGTTTCAGGCACGTCCCACTGGGAGGAGACCCCGGGGCAGACCCAGGACTCGGTGGAGAGACTATGTCTCCCAGCTAGTCTGGGAACGCCTTGGTATCCCCTCTGAAGAGCTGGAGCAGGTGGCTGGGGAGAGGGAAGTCTGGGCTTCTCTGCTTGAACTGCTGCCTCCGCGACCCGGACCTCCGGAAAAGCGGTAGAAGATGGATGGATGGATGGATGGATTACTAACCCTAATAAAAATATATGATAGAATGTTCCAATATACTGGCCACATACACTACCGTTCAAAAGTTTGGGGTCACTTAGAAATTTCCTTATTTTTGAAAGAAAAACACTTTTTTTCAATGAAGATAACTTTAAACTAATCAGAAATACACTCTATACATTGCTAATGTGGTAAATGACTATTCTAGCTGCAATGTCTGGTTTTTGGTGCAATATCTACATAGGTGTATAGAGGCCCATTTCCAGCAACTATCACTCCAGTGTTCTAGTGGTACAATGTGTTTGCTCATTGCGTCAGAAGGCTAATGGATGATTAGAAAACCCTTGTGCAATCATGTTAGGTCTGCAATGCTGTAATTGCTGCAAATGGAGGATTCTTTGACGAAAGCAAAGTTTGAAGGAAAAAATTATTATTTCAAATACAAATCATTATAAGATAAGATAAGATAAGCCTTTATTAGTCCCACAATAGGGAAATTCCAGGATTGCAACAGCATAGGGATAGCAACACTCAGAGCAACAATCAGAAGGCAAGAAAAAACAACATCTAGTAAGCATATGTCCATATTACTATAAATGTATATCTATAGACACACAGTGCAGAGCATTATGGCTGGTGAATGTGCAGCAGAAAGTCTAAGCTCTCTCTCCGCGGATGCAGCGGGCCAGCTGGAAGTCTTTGGGCATGATGGTGACCTCCTTAGCGAAGAAGAGACCACCAGGTGGGCCTCGCTGGTCTCCTGCAGAGCCATGACGGCGAAGCTCAGGAAACGCAGGACGGTCTTTAAGTCCTGAGCGATCTCCCTCACCAGGCGCTGGACGGGCAGCTTACGGATGAGCAGCTCCGTGGATTTCTGGTAGCGACGGATCTCTCTCAGAGCCACGGGCCTGTGACGGCGAGGCCTCTACACTCTGCCGGTGGCCAGAGCGCCTCTCCGAGCAGCCCTGGTGGCTAGCTGTCTCCTGGGGGGCTTCTTCCTCCAGTAGATTTTACAGGCGGTCTGCTTGGTTCTTGCCATCGCTCTTTATTATTCTGTCTTATATTTCTTTCACGCCGCCTAAACTGCAGCCCGGCACCCGCGTCGTTCTCGCTACAGCTCCCGGTATGTCGAGTTTCCCATTAGCACCAGGCGGCGGCCAAGTGCTAGCTAGCACTAGCTCCTCCCCGCTGTAACGTCTCCCGCTGCAAACCGTGGCTCCGTCCGCCGACCCAGGAGACCCCCGGGGCGATCCGTGCGTCCGTGATATATATACAGAGTGAAAGGTGTAGAAAGAAGAAGGAAGATAATAAAAAAAAAAAAGGCTGTTGCAACAGGCAGCCGACTCGTGTGGCGCCGCCGGTCCGGCGGAACCGGAACAACACTTGTTGTGTTGTATTAATTTACATGGACACAGAGAGTGTGATGAACTCTGAAAGACTTTTGATTTATTATTATTATTATTATTAATCTGGTGCAAAAGTGGGTGATAAGATTAGAACTACATCAAATTGCTATTTTAAGCATCTGTGAAAATTAAAAACAACCAGGGAGTGCTTGTGAATTTTTGGGCTGACAGCCGATACCAATTATTTCTTTTGCTTTTATTTTTAAAAAATAACTGAAATACTTTTAAATTGTTAAGCCCCTTGGGTTTTCTGAATTTTGTCTACTATTGTTTCAGGGGAAAATCAATGCCACACAACTGAGACACACCAGAAAAATAGCACCTAATGCCAATATCTTACTTGCTGATCGCTAATATCAATAAATAAGGTGAATACGATTCCGATACATCAGTAGATATTACTGTGCACCCCTGCAAAACACAACTTCTGCATTTATGGAAATATTTTTGGAGGATTTTTCTTCTTCAAAGGAGATATATGATGAAATTTTCACTTTTTCAAGTGCTTTTACACAGAAATTTGGTTATCTGAAGTGATTACAACAAAAAACAGAAAAAAACAATCCTGCCATTTTGTTAGGGTTTGCCATGTTCTTAAAAGCTTTTATTCAGTGAACCATTCTGATTTGGCCCTGTTGTGGGAACCAGAGCTCATTGGAATGATACCATCCCTTAGCTTCATCTCCACCCATTTTAATGATGGTGGCACTGAGAGCACTACTGTTAAGTTAGCTCAGTAACCATGGTTTTTATAGCCATTCACTATATATTTTGGCCACTATTTTAGGGGTAGTGGCCAGACCCGCCTTGGAGCCAGTCTGGTAATGGAGAGGTAAGGCGCCTCCTTCCCCATCACAAGCCTGGGTGCACACCTCGGGCAGGTGTCAGCACGCCCTTAGCCTCCCTTGGCCAGGGTTACGGCCTTCCCAATGCACCCTTGGCGGATCTGTGATGTCAATTCGGCAGCTCTTCTGGCAGCTGGCAGTTCTGCGAGTCAATTCGGCCGCAGCTCTGGCAATGGCAGTCCTGTTCGTCAATTCAGCATCGGTTCTAGCTAACAGCGACGGGTTCTTTCCTGCGACTGTGTCAGCATTGCTGTCCTGTCGGTATACAGGAATTACTCGCCAAGGGACACTACCATGTGCCAGCTAGTGTCATCACCTTGAGGCACAGCCTTGCACTTAATGAGATGAATTATCAAAGAGTTTTGGATAATGCTACCGCGTACTGGGTAACCGACATGCCACAATCCATTGCAGTGGTGAAAAATAAACGAAGTCCATACCAATTTCTTAATCTAGGCAGGTGGAATGTTCGTACAACCAACGAGAGTGATGAGTCAGTCTGACCAGAACGTGCCACAGCAATTACATGCAAAGAACTTGAAAATGCAGGGATAGATATATGCGCACTGAGCGAAGTCAGACATCCAGCGTCGGGAAACATCAAGAAGAGTCACACCATGTTTTGGAGTGGCGGCAAAGATAGGACAGCTGGGGTTGGCTTTGCTATCTCCAACAAGTATGACCATATCATTCCTGTTCCCGTGAATGATAGATTGATGACAGTTCAGGTTCAACTCAGTGACAACACTTACCTCACCCTGATAAGTGTGTGTATGCCCCTACTATGCAGAGGTCATTAGTTGAGAAGGAGCGCTTCTATGAACAGTTGGGTGAGTGTATCACAAAGGCAAAGGGAGACAGCATCATCGTTCTGAACAATTTCAACGCTCGCGTTCGCAGAGACTGGCAGTCTTGGCTTAAGGTCATTGGAAGACACGGAGTAGGCAAAATGAATTTGAATGATCTTCTACTCTTGGAGTTCTGCACGCGATTTATGCTGACAATAATGGGGACTGTGTTCCAGCTCAAAAGCCGCTTCAAAAACACCTGGCAGCAAATGAGATCAAAACACTGGCATCAAATAGATCACATCATCAGTGTGACAAAGGTCGACACAAAAGAAGACTGCTTCACAGACCATAAACTACTCACATGCAAGTGTACCACTGCAGCCAAGAAGCACTCTAGGAAGGGTAGGAGACCACCAGCTAAAAGAGATACCACAATGGACTTTGAGAGGAAAGAAAGGCTGGAAACTCTTCTGAACAAAAGGCTTCAAGATCTTTCAGATGTTTTGTGAGATGACCTTAAAAAGGTGCTTCAGAATGCTACCAAGGATATATTTGGTAGGAAAAAGAAGAGAATCGAAAACCAATTTGCAGATAATGAAAGTAACATTCAGAGCCTTGTGAAAGAGCACAGGCTAAGAGGGGACAGAAAAGCTCTAAGAGAAGAGGTCAGGAAGCTCAAGAATCAATGGTTTCAGCAAAAGGCCGACAAAGCAGAAAGGTATTCAAGGGATAACAACATCAGAAAATTCTATGCTACTCTCAATGCTGTCTATGGCCCGAGACCAAAGACTCTCCATTCTGTAAGAGACAAAAGTAGTGTTCTTCTCACTTCTCTCGAGAACATTAAAGAATAATGGGTGGAACACTTCGAAGAGCTCCTTACTCAACCCTCTAATGCTGATATGAGCATACTTGATCACCTTGAACAGCGTCCAGTTATGGAAGAGCTTGATGAACCCATCAAAATAGAAGAGGTCAAGACTGCTATCAAGAACACCGAGCTCAAGAAGAGTGCTGGTCCTGACGGCATATTGCCTGAGGTCATTGTTTATGGTGGACACACCCTGGTACTTCTTTTGCTAACCACTTTCAATCTATTTTGGAGAACTGCGAGGTTGCCATCAGATCTGTTAAATGCTATAATTTGTATGTTATTCAAGAAAGGTGACCATGGTGACTGCGGCAATTATCGCAGAATATCCCTCCTAAGCGTGGTTGGAAAAACGTTTGCTGATATCATTCTCCAGCACCTTCAACATCTGGCAGAGTCAGTTTATCCAGAATCCCAGTGCGGCTATAGGTGTGGCCGAAGCACAATTGATGGCATTTTCATCTTGCGTCAGATAATGGAAAAGTCTATAGAACAGCAACGCAATCTTCACATCGCCTTTATTGACTTTACTAAGGCTTTTGATTGTGTAAATCAGGAGATGCTCTTTAAGATCTTGGGAAAGCTTGGATGTCCCGAGAAATTTATTTGTGTGATCAGAGCTTTGTATTCGGAAGTGTATGCCCAATTGTGTGTTGATGGAGTACTCACTAGACCAATCGAGCACAATAGTGGTGTTAAACAGGGGTGCAAGCTTGCCTCAACACTCTTTGGAATGTACACTGCTGTCATGCTCTACCTGACTTTCAAGAACATCAGTTCAGAACACTGTGTCGTGATTCGTTTCAGATATGACGGTGATGTTTTTGACATCTGGCATTTAAAATCTAAGACAAAGACATTCATCAAGTACATAAGAGAGGCTCAATATGCAGATGACATTGCCTTATTTGCCAACAATGGTACAGCTTCTGTTATCTGCCTACAGCGAACTGTCAAAGAGCATGGGTTTAGCAGTAAACATCAAGAAGACAGAAACGATGAGTGTCGGTGACCAGGTCAATTTCTACGTTGAAGGACAAAGGTTAAAAAGAGTAGATCATTTTAAGTATCTTGGAAGCCTTGTCACTAAAGATTGCAAGATGGATGAGGAGATAAAAGCGGGTATTCAGGTCACATCGAGTGCTTTTGGAAGACTGGGGGACAAGGTTTTTGACAGCAGAGATCTTACATCTGAAACAAAACTTAAGGTCTACAATCAATCCATCATCCCATTGATGATGTATGCAAGTGAGACCTGGACCTTACTGTATATCACCATCACATTAGACTCCTCAGGACAGTACAGCAATGACACCTCAGGTCCATCTTGAAGATCAGATGGGATGACTTCATCACGAATGACAATGGGCTGGACCATGCAGGCACAGGGGATATTGAGATCATCCTTATCAGGAATAGACTATGTTGGATGGGTCATGTTGCACGCATGCCAGATGAGCGACCCGCAAAGGTGCTTCATTATGAGGAGCTTACAGAAGGCTCCAGGAAAGTTGGCTGTCCCTTTTTAAGATTCAAAGACACCTTAAAGGATATTCTTAAGCGTGGAGGAGCACTCAAGACATGGAGAACCACTGTAGCTGATCACTCCGCATGGTGAGAACTAACCTCTGACATCTGCAGCCGAATTGAAAAGGAAAGATGTGATATGAATCTCGAAAAGAGAGAAAAGCGCCACAAGAGGAGAGGAGAGAGAATCTGAAACTTTTCTCTTTGGACTGAACACTTCATCATACCATCTTATTTTATTGTTTGATGCCCATGTTGGGTTTAAGGCTAGCTATATACGTATATATATATATATATATGGGCAGTGCAGTGGCGGAGTGGTTAGCACTGCGGCAGCACAGCAACTCACCCTTGGCCGGGGGATCCTGGGTTCAATCCCAGCCCCCGACCAACAGTGATCTGTGTGGAGTTTGCATGTTCTCCCCGTGTCTGCGTGGGTTTACTCCGGGATTTCTCCGGTTTCCTTCCACATGCCAAAAACATGCATGTTAGGTTAATTGGCATCAAACTGGGGATTCTAAATTGTCCTTAGGTATGACTGTGAGAGTGAATGGTTGTCTGTCTCTCTGTGTTGGCCCTGCGATGGACTGGCGATCTGTCCACGGTGTACCCTGCCTCTCGCCCAAAGATGCTGGGGTAGGCTCCAGCCCCCCCACGACCCGAAAAGGATTAAGTGGAAGAAGATGGATGGATGGACATATATATATTTTGCTGACGATATCAGGCATCTGTGTTCCCATCTGGTTCATTAATCCACCATCCTTTATGTATCTTGCATCATTCTGGCTTATTTTGTTGAGCATCAAATCATGGTTTCTCAGACTACCCTCTATATATTCTACTCACCTAACTAGGCATTCATGTTCCCAGTGGGTTCAGTAATCCACAGTCGATTATATAGCTCACTTCCAGGTGTCATTCTGGCCCTTTTTTTGCCAGGAATCACAGCGCTGGAATCACACCAGTAACTACAGCCTATTTTATCGAGCGCTTTTGAGTCCCCTTGACTTGACCTACGAATCTTCTGTGATCACAGCCAGATCATCTACCCACACTTGACCATGTATGTCATTCTAGACATTATTTTCCCTTACTTTAATATAGATTACATCAGAGTGGTGGCCTTGTAGTAGAGCATCCACCCCACAACCTCCCATGTGTAGATTCATGCCCCAGCCAGGTCATACCAAAGACCACAGAAAAAAATGTACTTTCTGTCTTCTAGCTTGTGCTCAGGATAAGAGAATGGGGAAAGGAATTTTAACACACAGAGATACCAGAAGACTGACCCCCCCCACACACATACACCCCACTGTAGTTTTCACTACTTACAGTAGCTGAGTGGCCAAGGATCATAGAAACAGGGATAGGCACCACCTCAAGACACCACATTGTGTCCCACAGGCTGTGGAAGTACACTCAAGGGATTTAATAATGCACCACTACATTTATTTGTAAATTCACTGGTGTAGTTTGTGTTGTATGCAAATGACCACTCATATATTGCTTCTCATTACCTTTTCAAAGATTCCAAAAAATTCAAAGATTTCTATTTGTCAATACTTCTATACATACAGGACATACAGGAGAATTGAAATGCCATTTCTCTCTCTCTTAGTGGTGTGCACAATATACAAGAAAAGAAGGAATAAGGATGAAAAACGACAGCAGTCTATGCACAGTAATGCTACCTGTAGTGCAAACAAAAATAAAAGATAAAACCCAGCAATCCTATATACAGGAAAAAGTGGAGCCGTAATACCCGTAGTTGCAAGTTTAAGGCGGTAATGTAGGTGCAGACAGTGACAGACTGGACTGCACATGATCAATATTTCAATAACAGACAGACAGCAGCAGGTATGGCATTTGTGCAAATGGTTGCATTAAGGTGCAGAGACATACAGCAGCAGATGTAATCACTGTTGGTGCGCCAAGTCTTTCTGTGCAAATAGCTGAGGTAGTTATTGTGTGGTTGTGTTACAATCCGGGGGGGGGGGGGCGGCTTTTAATGGCTATCCTAAATTAATCAGTGACAAAACAAAACAAAAAAAATTGCCAAGAAACATAAGCACCATACATTGAGATATTGTACTTTTTCCCCAAAATTGTGTTTTGAGATACAGAACTTGTCAGGAACCGAGCTGGCTTGGCTTCCCCCGGTGCGGTCCTGGCCGCTCTATGGGTACGTGCCACATTGTATGTATGTTAGTATGTATTTCTGTGTGCTTTGCCGTGCCCATAGCCACTGCCTTCTGGCCGGCAGCGGGGAGACAGCCTCTTGCGCTCACGCTGGAGTGAGCGTTGTCTAACTGTCTGCCGGTTGGACCACGCCCCCTCTCTATTGCTACCAGCTGTTCCCACTCCCGTATGCCATCTTCCCGCTCCTCGCCCAGGTGTAACTAATTTGGGAGACCAGCAATGCATGTTTTTAAGGAGCCTGTCTCCAATCATGCATTGCTGGGTCATTGTACGCCATCGACGGTTCTCGGATGGAGGCACGTCAATGAAGGACTGTGTTTCACTGTGCACTTTCGGACTTACTCGGACAGCTCCAGCCTCATGAGTACTATCTGTGTGTGGTCTTTCCCCGGTCTTCTCATCTAGACTGTTGAGCGTCCTGGAGGACTCCATAGCCAGTGTGACCTAAAGAAAGTGACTGTTTGTGTGCTTGCCATATTAATAAATGTGTGTGGTGTTAACCTGCGCTTAAATCCTTGTCCTTTCTCCCCTCGCTGTACGCGTTAGAAAAGCGCATGGGGGGGTTCATGACAGAATGACCCAGCCCACAAAA
Source organism: Pholidichthys leucotaenia (assembly GCA_020510985.1). Classification (NCBI taxonomy): domain Eukaryota; kingdom Metazoa; phylum Chordata; class Actinopteri; order Cichliformes; family Pholidichthyidae; genus Pholidichthys; species Pholidichthys leucotaenia. The sequence continues at coordinate 152,503,317 of CM035839.1, read as the reverse complement.
AGGATTTAGCGGGTTCACCCACACATCATTTTTCCCTTTTCATTGTAAACTGTTTTTCGTTTCTGGACTAACCTGTGTTGGAGAATGTCATGCCTCGGTCTCACCGAAGAAGAGGAACGGCAGCGGGGTACCCCACGATGGAGGAGGAATGGGCTGCGGAGTTCATGCAGGGCTTCGTTGATGACGCCCTCTCCTGCCCGGTGACCTAAGGAGACGCTGGAAAATGTGGACGCCGCAGCAGGCATTTTGGAAGCACATCCCGGGTTACGGACCTATCCGCAGTATGCTGATCTGCTCTCCACAGTCTGCTCACTCCAGCATTCCCTTCCTGGTCCGGCATTTCCAGCAACGCCAAGACGGTGGTCCGTTTTCCCGCAAACCGGCAGCCTCTGTGGTGCTCTGCTTGACCCTCCACTCGCTCCGGCACGGTCTATCCTGAAACATAAGGGACGGTGTCGTCCCGCAAGGGGACGCCGGGAGAAGCCCACCTTGGTAGCAGCGGCCATCGTTGTTTCAGCCGCCGAGAGGTCCGCTGGATTCACACCGGCCACGCCCACCTCCATCGTCAGGGAGACGGCTCCTCCAATAGTCTGCGGAGGGGCCTACGTCATCGCTGGCATGTAGAGGGACGAGTTTCCGCCCTGTGCAGCTGTGGATGTCATCAGCCGGGATGACAGGCAAGTATCTTTTCATTCTAAATCATTCATTAACACCGAATCTTGCCTGTCTCCTGAGGGAGGGGCCCAGTATCAGCAGTCCACTGGGTCCTCTCCTCCAGCTGCAATTAATGATTGTTTCCTCCTCCTCTCCGTGTCTCCTCCATTAATTCTGAGAGCCCGACAGTCCAAGAACCAGCCTACCTGACGATGGAGGAGGTTGAGGCCCTAGATGATCCTGCCCAGGAGCCTGCACGGAGGCGTTCCCCCGCAATCCCACGGGCGGATGAGGAGTGGGCGACTCTGCTTGCCTTCGTCAACCGCCAGGTCGAGGAGGAGTGTCGTGAGAGGGAGGACCGAGGACGCGCTTTGCCGGCTGTGAGGATTTCACCCCCTGCGCCTGCTCAACCCACGGGATTGCCGACTGACGAAGAGTGGTCGAACCTGCTCGTCAAGCTCAATTGCTGGGTCAAGGAGGAGCACCGCGAGACGGAGGCCCAAGGACACCCCTTCTCGGCTATGAAGGTTCCATCTCTGGATCTGCTGACAGACGAGGAATGGTCGGACCTACTTGCTGCACTCAATGGCCGGGTCAAGGAGAGGTTGGACGAGGGTTCCCCAGTGCTCGAACTCCTCACAACCCCCCACCCCCCACCCCCGGAGGAGACGGAGCTGTCCAGCACAGTGCTATATGCCCCGGACTACCTGGTTCCTGAGCCGTCCGGGAGGAGAAAGAGGAGGAACCCCCGCCAGAGGAGGCCTCCGGTCCCGCCGACAGCTCCAGCCTCATGAGTACTATCTGTGTGTGGTCTTTCCCCGGTCTTTTCACCTAGACTGTTGACAGTTCTGGAGGACTCCATAGCCAGTGTGACTTATAGAAACTGTGACTGTTTGTGTGCTTGCCATATTAATAAATGTGTGTGGTGTTAACCTGTGCTTAAATTCTCATCCTTTCTCCCCTCGCCGTGCGCGTTAGAAAAGCACATGGGGGGGTTCATGACAGGTCTACTCACAATAATCAGTCAGGCATGACAAAATCCCTACTTACATTTGTACAACATGTTTTCTTAAAAGAGAAAAGCTCTTCCCAAATTGGGCCAAAAATAGTGTGGTGCACTATTAAATCCCTTGAGTGTAACTTAACTTTACTATGGATTATTATACTGCGACCATGACGACTCTTCACAGATAGCTGCAGTGATCCATTCAGTCATTCAGGATGTTTCTGTGCCTATTACACCCAAAAAAACGGTCATTAGTCAAACCACACACCCTCTGTCCCTGATAATGCTTTTACATTTTCATATTCAGTCAATTTTATGTTAACTCATTAATTATTCCATTGAGCTCTGATTCTCTGACAAACGAAGCTAGCAAGCTAACTTTAGCCAAGGTTATTTTCACCCTTATAACCCTGAGGTTATTATCACCAAAGAATGATAATATTGGATTGGATTTATATTTGCACCTTTCAGGACACCCAAAGGGCTTTACAGTGAATCCATTATTCATTTACTGCACAGTCACATATTGGTAGTGTTAAGCTACCTCTGTAGCCACAGCTGCCCTGGGACAGACTGACAGAAACATGGCTGCTAATCCATGCCATTCATACACCGGTGTCACAGATACTGGAAGCAAGGTGGGTAGAGTGTCTTGCCCAAGGATACACCTCCAGGATGGCTGAGGAGAGTGGGATTCAAAGTGCCAACCTTCGGGTTACTGGACGACCCACTCAATATCCTGAGCTACTACCACCCCACAGAATGCCACAGACATTTCATTAAAATCTCCAGGAACTGTGTAAACATAGAAAAATGACATAATATGCCCCCTTTAATACATTAGTGAATGTGTTTAATGAGGGTCAAATATGATTGATGAGTTATATTGATTGTTTTGGTCAATAAGAAGAGTTTAAACATCTTGTGTATTGGCATTCAAACTGAGTGATACCTTGGTTTTATATATATCTATATATAGGTCAAACCACATCCACGTGTGAGCCCTTCTGGGTGATTTTCACTGTCAGTGTGAAAAATAATCTTATACAACACCACAGTTTCCATCCATCTTCTCTTCTTCCGCTTAATCCTTTTTGGGTCGCAAGGGGGCTGGAGCCTATCCCAGCATCTTTGGGTGAGAGTCAGGGTACACCCTGGACAGATCGCCAGTCCATCGCAGGGCCAACATAGAGACAGACAACCATTCACTCTCACAGTCGTACCTAAGGACAATTTAGAATCCCCAGTTTGATGCCAATCAACCTAACTTGCATGTTTTTGGCATGTGGGAGGAAACCGGAGAAATCCTGGAGTAAACCCACGCAGACACGGGGAGAACATGCAAACTCCACACAGGTCACTGTTGGTCAGGGGCTGGGAACCCAGGATCCCCCAGCCAAGGATGACTTGCTGTGCTGCCGCAGTGCTAACCACTCCGCCGCCGCACTGCCCCACGCCACAGTTTCTCATTACCAAATCCAGCCATTTATCGCCAGCCAATCACTGCCACTCTCTTTGATGACACAGATCAGCTGGCCAGCGAATTGATGGCTTACAGATGGCTGTCCACAAGTGCACACAGTGCTATGTGGTGCGACACTACCACACACGTAAAGATGCACAAACACACTGGAGCCTGTTCATTACTATGGTAAGTGCCCAGCTCTGCCCCTGATTGTTTTCATTGGATTTTCATTTCAAAGAGCTCCGGAGCCAGCAGTGAGCAAGCTACAGATCTGAAATGTGTGTGTGTGTGTGTGTGTGTGTGTGTGTGTGTGTGTGTGTGTGTGTGTGCGCGCGTATGTGTGTGCTGGACGCTGCCTTTGCCCTTTCCAGCTATCAGTTTAGCGAAGTGTGTGTACGCGCATCTCTTTGATGGAAGATGATACAGTGCACAACAGTCAGGCTGGCCTTTGGAGAAGTTAAAGGAGTTTAATAGCATGTGATGCTTCTCTTCCCTCACACACGCACACATGTGTATACTTGAGTAAATATTCCTGAAGAGGTGGGTTGTTTTTCTGCCCCCGATTTGTGTATCCGAGAGTTGCTTGGATAGCCACATCCAACCAACCAAACCTGGAGCAAATAGTGACAATAAAACAGGCATGTGAGCAAAAGGTGGATGAAAAATAGCGTGCATGTTTTATTCTATTTCTCCTGTAACAGGAATAGGATTTGTGGCAAAATTATTCTTTTCGAAGGTTAGAACTTAAAGAAACATGACTTTCTCCAACAAACATTTGAAGTCTTTTCTGACTCGATTCTGTTTCAGCGGATTATTTGAGGGATCGAGTCTGAGTCAGGCAAGGATTTTAAGAGTTAAGCACACAGATAATTATTGTCTTTCTCCTTAAACCTTGTCGAGGAGAAGACACCAGTTTATTGCCAGCTGATGCGCTTACTCCACTCTCTCCTCACTCATCCATAACCCCAACAGTAACAGCTGTCATAAAAACCCACTTCAGATTCCTATCATTTCTGAGCGTGACTGAGAGAAATGCAAGCGGGAGCTAAGGAGCACTGTCACGTGCATCCGCTTCCATCCACAGGTGGTGAGCAAGGTGTGTTGGTGCGTGTGCGTGCACATGGACGCAGCCATCTGATACAATCTCACACCTCAGCGTGCACTTGGCATGACCTGGGTACCAGCAGAAGGCAGGCTGGCATCTTGAAATATGCTTATTCTCCAACACACACACACACACACACACACACACACACACACACACACACACCACTCCCTGTTACTGTCACGTACACTTAACAAGCACAGTCATTTTTGGGCCTTTGACCCCATGCAACCCCTCCATCAGACCCCCCCCCCCCCCAACACAAATCCACAGCTGGCCTCTGGCTTGCTTCAGCCTTCTACTTCCATATTTGCGACGCAACATTAACGTCAAAAGTGGGGAAAAAAATAAAAGCAGAATAGAATCCATTTGTACACTGTACATTTGAGTGTTTAGGTTAGCGTATAATATTTAAATTGCCGCACTGTGCATCGTCTTCCTTGCCATCTCATATGATCACAACAATGCCTTTAAACAGTTAATGAGATTAAAACGAGAGGAGGCAAAGAAGCTTTGAGCTCTACTCAATGTGATCATATGCAAGCAGGTGAGACATGATCACCAGCAGCCGCAATTCTATGCACATTAACTCCGACATGCATTGCAAAGCTGGAGGCGATTTAAAAGCTATCAGTCTCCTGTCATCTGCTCACACATCATATTAATTGCATTATTCCGTGCATTGGTGCACCACCCACTCTGCAATTAATTTAAAAAAAAAGGAACTCACCACTTACAGCGAGGAGCGGCGAAGGCAATGTGTGAGGTGGGAAGTTGTCAAATGAACATTTGCTGCTGTGGCTTCTGTAAGAATGTCATCGTTTGGGCTTTATTTTGGCTGTGCTGCTGCTGCTGCTGGTCGGCTGCCTCTGCGAGTCACACGGTATCCAAGGCACGGCGAGAGGTGCTGTACTGTAGTTGGGGAGGGAGGGGGAGAAAGGAGGGGGTTGGATTCCAGCCAAGCAAGAACATGGACAAACAGCGCCTACAGGTGGTTATAAGAAGAAGGCTTGACAAACGCTGTAAATCTAGCTGAGGCTTTCTTGTCTCTCGAATGGAAATCCACCTTCTCTGTGTGAGTTAAACTGTTAAAAGCTACAGAAGAGGAAGCAGTTAAAAAGCCTCAATTTATAGTTTTAAACTCCTGATATAAAAAGTCTATACGGGATTTAATTTCAATATTTAAACTATATAAAAATATTGAATGAAAATATTGAAAAGTAATAATAAAAATAATAATCTTACACTTAATGCAACGCATATTAATTGTTAATTCGCATTTTTAATTGTTGAATATTAGCTGTTTATTAATCATTACAAAACACTTAAAGACACACTCTGGTGGATGTAAATCCCCAGTAACAACAAATCTATGTTGTCTAAAGTGGTATCTTATGCCCTTTTTTCTACAAAAAAGACTGATTGTCTTACAGTTTCGTATCAAAATCTTTTCACTTTTTTTCCTTCAAATCCCAGGATCTGTCCACCCACATCCCACAAGGCTATTACTGTAGTGAGTAGTGCTGCTTAGACAGAATAAATCCTGTGATAAAAAGGCTTACCTGTTGAAGAACATGCCTAGCTGTATGTATGGCGGTCCAGGATAATGACTGAAACTATCAGTCCTTAAAAGTGGTTTAATGGTAAAACCCATCTTAATTTGAGTCAAGATTTCAAAGCAACAGTCCAAAAATGCTAACTGGCTCTGGAGGCTAACTTCAGTCAGACCAGAGAGTCCTGATTGGCTCAACACTACGGCCCTGATATAGTTATGTCACCCAAAAGGCTCTGTCCAAACTCACCTTTTTTCAGGGGGCGCTGTGGTGTATTTAATGTGTTGCATGCTCACGCAAGTGACAACAACACATCTGTGTTGGGGTTTTGGGCAGTCCAGCAACACTGCTTCAGTTGTACTAAATGTTCTAGCTAAATAAAGCAAAACTCAGCACATGGTCGTTGTCCGCCCATTTTTCAGACATAACATTGGCGACAAGGATAATGGGAACTTTAGTGACACCACTGCTGCCGTTCCTCGCTCTGCCTGGTGAACCACCTGTGATGTTTTGGACGTGGTGGCTCGCTGTAAGTGATGTCATCATGTGGCAAACTGGCCATGGCCTGGGGGGCGGTGCCACCCATCTGTATATAGTTGGGTGTGAGAATAATAAAGTGTGTGGTCGGTTCACATCCGCTCTGGGTGAGTTATTTCAGACATAACAACGCCGACGAGGGTAAAACCTACTATGATACAACCCGTGCAACCATTCCTCGTCTTCCCAGATGAGCCACCGATCCCTTGGCTCCGCTGCCTCGAGAGATTCAAAACCTTTATCGATGCTGGAAGGAAACGAGCTAATACGGGTGAGTGCACACTCTGCAATGACTGTGATTCATCCAGACACCAAACTCATTCACCCGCCTGCCCAGCCAGGGAGCTGAAATGCTACCGCTGTAAAAAGGACAACCATTTTGCCAAAGTCTGCTGCTCAACACCCGTGAATCCAGCAGCCCACCAGTCAGGCCCAGTCACCATTCACACAGTCGGTGCCAAGAACTGACCGTTCAAATGGTGCACAATACAGCTGGACGGCGTCGATGTGCCACTGCTGTTGGATACGGCAGCCTCAAGGTCCCTTCTGAGCATGACCATGGTCAGGAAACCGTTTCCCCGGGAAGCCATCACAGCAAAGACAGACGTCTTATTCAGCTATGGCCACGTCAAAATTGGCATGGTGGGAACAGTTTCCTTTTCTGTACACTATGGCCCTAAAACCATCCCGTCATTCAGTTTCATCAGGGCTGACTTAAGGCGCTTTTCCACTAGCCCCACTCAGCCCCGGTTTGCAAACCCGGCTCTAACTAACTAACTAACTAACCTGCACTTATATAGCGCTTTTCTAGTCACAAAGACCACTCAAAGCGCTTTCACTAGTACTAACCCTCTATTCTAAGGGCCTATAGGAAACAGATATCTAGGGACAATTTAGAACAACCAATTAACCTAACATGCATGTCTTTGGATTGTGGGAGGAAACCGGAGCCCCCGGAGTAAACCCACTCTACTCACTTCGGTTCCGTTCAGCCTCAGTTGCTTTTCAACTACTGCTGGCGCACCTGCTGGCACACCTGCTGTGGGTGGGATTTGTTGAACAGCAGGCAGCGCCACACCCTTGTGACGTGAAACACACGCGACTGAATCCTCCACAACAAACATGGCTGATGACTAGGAGAGAAGGAAGGAGGAATGACTGTGACATGAAACTGGTTAAATCTATGATGCTGACTTGTTGTGCTCTGCACAATCTGTGTGAGAGTCATGGAGAGACGTTTGACACTACATTGGATGATGCAGTAGATGAACCAGTGGTGGCAGCGGCACAGAGAGCAGAGGAGCAGGGTGGAGATATTGTAGCGAACTCAATATAAGCACCCTACTTGGCTTGACAAGTGGGTTGACCCTATTGGCGACACAGGTAGAGTGTGGGACTCCAGAGCGGGAGGCGTGAGTTCAAACCTCCTGGTGGGACGTCAAGCTGCATGTTACAATATAATACGTGATGAAATACTTGTCTATTTTGTCCACATTTATGTGCATACATATTTCAAAAATGTTTTTTGTAAATAAAATGTTGTGCATGGTCCATCTACCTGTCCTCTTGTTCATAACGCTTATCTGTTAAGAAGGTGCAAAGCCATCAGCCTAATGAGTCCACACTTCTCACTGTTGTGATAATTGCTCACGCTGAGCGCTCTGCCCGCCCGTACGCTGTGGGGGTCACACACGACGTGTTCCTCCCCACACTCTCAATTTTTTTTCCCGTATATTTTTCTCTTTGGCGTACAGAAATGGCAATACGCCCGTATTTGCTAAAATTGCATTTTCCCCGTATTAAAATACGGCGAAACCATATCACTTGACAGGTATGTAATTACATGCAGAAACAACGCACAGGCCATCTTCACAAAAATCCAGCTCGACAAGCCACTTTTGCTTAGGTGGAAATGCAATTTGAACTATAAATCATGTGCTGATACATGTCATATTTTCCCATGTAAAGGTCTCCCACTTTTACTTACAAATTGATTTTTAATTTTTGGGAAAAGGGAATATAAATTTTGCACTTGTTGGTAACAACAGTTGTGTGCAACAAAAACACAGTTGTGTATCCTTGTCCGATCTGTCTACTGTTATTAGTGCCAAATTTTTGCTAGATTCCTTCTTAATTTATTAAATTTGGACTGGCGATGCAACATTCAACTTACATGTACTTACCTTTATCAGTGTCTACAAGTTCAAGCACACCTGTACAACTGCTTATAACCTAAAAAATGTACCCGTTCAAGAGAAATGGATTCCGCATTGCAAATGTTTAAAATAAAAAAAAAAAACCTACCAAGACATTACGTTTCGTTGTGTTGTTAAAAATTAAATTACCATTAGAAGGCTATACACCTGATCTGATGAACAGCAGCATGTGGAGTGAACAGAGAATGGAATGTGTGTGTAATTATTGGCTTTTCTCATACGGTGTCATAACAGATAAACCAGACTTTTGATGCAAACAATACAATTTTATTCCCGAAGCAAAATTTACAAACAAAAAAACAGACTGGGCGATGACATCTCTGCGAGCTCTTCCCTTCATAACGCAGCATCCTGTTCCAGGGCTTCACGCGCATCTGCCCGCACATCTGCGGCCACCTGTCGCAAATGCTGCATGTACTCCTGATTCTTGCCGCTGGTCATGTTGCCGTTCCAAGAGCCGCATCTCTTCGTCATGCATGTTGACCATCGCTAATGTAAGGTCAGCGATGGGAGTTGTCTGTTTTCGTCTTGCCTAGATGGAAAGACAGAAAGGCATGGTCGTTAAAGCTGGATCACTACATATAATATGGAATTACACAGGTGAAAGTCTGTGGTGGAATGTCACTATTATATTATGCTTCATTGCTGTATATAAGCTGAACTGTCATGTTGCTGCCCCTCAGTAGAGCAGATTTTGCAACACGCAGGGTGCTGTCTTCGGCTGCAGCCCCCCTGCAAAACCAAAAAGGATTAAGATTAAGAATATGGATGGATGGATGGATGGGTAATGTTTAAACTAGTTGCTTGTAGTGTGGCCGCAGAAATCTGAATGGGTTAATACAGTCAGCTGACGCGAAGCATTTCAATGAAGCATGTTGATTTCAACGGCAGTTCATCAGCTTTATTTGTTTGTCTAAAACAGGAGTTACAACAGCACCAATCACCACACCTAAAAATGGTTGTGGAACACCGATAAGTGAAGACCAAAGAATAACCTTTTTGTACATTTAAAAAGACATTTTCAATTAATTAATATGCAGCTACAGGAAATTGCATTAATCAATTTGGTACATAACTTGTTAGGCTCCAGCCCCACCGCAACCTGTAAAGGATTAAGCGGTAGAAGATGGATGGATGGATGGATTTTCGACCCTGGTTTCCGCTGCTGGACCTGTTTCAACCAAAAAAAAAAATCGTGGTTATTGTGCCTTACCGGCACTTGAACGTGATCCAGATGGAGCTGGTGATGTGGAGCTGATCCAGCTGGCGCTCAGCCAGACGCACACGCAGACGCAGCGCCAGGAGAGTCCGGTGTATCCATCATGTCCACTGAGGTGGACCCCTGTGATATGAAATGCGATTCTAGAAAGAAAATGCACGCAATTTAAAACTTAACACCAAAGTGCAACATGTACACAACACTCTCAAGTTTTTAACCGTAATACAATAAGCGTAATTCAGCGTTTTGTTCGCGCTAATACTTAACACAAAGCAAGCGTGAATCTGCAGCTGGCTGCAAAACAATACACAAGCCTCAGTAACAACCATTACCCACAATCTAACAACCTTCCTATTTCTTAAAAACAGTGAGCTTGGCATAGAACGGATCAAGTGGCGAACAGATGCGCAATATCAAATAAACACTCACCATCCACTGTTTCCAAGGGCCGTGACCGTGACGGTGGCCGTGACAGTGACGTGTCGAGCCCAATGTCTCTCAGCGAACCACTTCCACTCCTTCCATCCGCTGAACTTCGAGCAATGTGGTCCTTCACTGCTCGGTAATCGCTTTTCAGCATTTTCAGCTTCTCCCGACACTGTTTGGCAGTACGGATGTGCCCTTGAGAAGCCATCTGCTCGGACACCTGCATTTCGAGTAGATCCGTCCAACTCGCGCTGGATGCGATCGTTGCCTAATATAGAAAGAAAATTGCGCACCTCCTAATATATAATATTAGGAGTATATTATTATATAAGTATATTATACAGTATATTAATATAATATACCGTATTAAAGGGGCGCACTGTGTTCACTGCTGAACAATTACAAATGGCGGTCGTGGAGTAAATTCAGCAGAAAAAGTAGCTTTCATGACGTTACAACCTGACCAATCAGCGGCGACCAGTCTCTTAAAGTCATATCACAGCCATACTCAGCCCTACTCAGCCCGGTTAGACCCTGCCCTGGATCAGGTACGAAAAAAGTACCTGCTTAACCGGTGCTGGGGCTAGTAGAAAAGCGCCTAAAGCGGGCTGAGTGGTGCGGTGTAGGGCCAAGTGAGGCTAGTGGAAAAGGGCCTTTATTGGGCATCGACTTCATCAGCGAGCTGGGTTTTTCCATCACCAACCCAGTGGGAGCTACCATTTTGACAGTCTCCTCATCCTGGCAGCACCGGTGGCCAGTGCTCTTCACAGGATTGGGATGCGTCACCTCCTTCAATCACCGACTGCTTATTGATCAGATGGTGTCACCAAAGATTCATCCTCTCTGCCAATTCCCCCTCGCACTGTGGGATGACATTACGGCAGAGCTGCAGAAACTCTTGGACGCCAGCTTCATTGAACGGGTCAACGCTTCCTCCTGGATCTCCAACCTGGTTGTGGTAAAGAAGAAGTTGGGCGGCCTACGACCATGCGTCAACCCCCGAATGGTGAACAAGGCAGTAATTCCAGACAAATACCCCCTGCCCACAATGGAGGAACTGACGGCAGTGCTGAACAGTTCAAAGGTTTTCTCCAAAGTGGATCTCCATCAAGGCTACCTGCAGGTTCCCCTCCATCCTGATAGCCACAACCTAACAGCTTTCGTCACCCACATGAGAGTGTTCAAGTACACCCGCATGCCTTTTGGCCTCAGTTCCGCCCCAAGCTGCTTCCACACCAGTGGTGTACCTGGGTGCCCAGTTAGCAAAAAATAGTTCTTTGGGTTTTTTTCGGGGGGGGGGGGCGGTAAATGTGATGTTTGGACGTGGTGGCTCACCGTAGGAGACTTCATCATGTGGCAAACTGACCGTGGTGCGGGGGCTGCACCACCCATCTGTATATAGTTTGGTGTGAAAATAATAAAGTGTGTGCTCGACTTACGTCTGCTCTTAGCGAGTTAGTTCAGAAATAACACCACCTATTCCTTGATCCCACTGGTATGAATTGTTCAAGACTTTTATGGGTGCAATCAACCTAGCTGAGTCTAGCAAGGTGAGGCTAAGGGCCATGCTAGTGCATTACCTCGGCAACAAGGGACAGTGTATTTTTCAGACTCTCGTACCCGGGGATACATACAATGACTGTGTGGCTTTGTTTTTTTTCCACAATATTTTTTATTGAACCTTTTTTAACAAACATGACACAAACAATCAAACACTAACACTAAAGTAATTTAAAAATAAAAGAAAAAAAAAGTACTAAAAACACCAACAACCATTAACAAAAGCAAGTCATCAACAATGCTCCTCTGTTTAGCCTAGGTAATCCATTACATAACTATACATATTATACATTCACCAATTTGAAATTTACAAGATCCACACACATCATTCACCTTCTTCTTCAGAAGTTATGTTTAATTTCTTTACATAATCAATGAAAGGTCTCCATATATTCTCAAACATATTTTCCTTTGATTTCAGTATGTATGTTATTCTTTCTAGTGGAAGGTTTGTTAACATCTGTCTTAACCACTGAGTCACATCTGGTCTATGAGTCTTTTTCCACAGTAGTGCAATACATTTTTTGGCATTAAGCAAACTGAGGTCTATGAATGTTCTTTCACTCTTATTAAAGTTATGCTTTTCTGGATACAGACCCAACAAAAACAGTTTAGAGTTCAATATGAATTGTTTTGAAATTATTTTTTCTATTGTTACCCTCACCTCTTCCCAAAACATTCTAATTTTTCTACATTCCCATAAACAATGAAATAGGGTTCCTTTACTTTCCATACATTTTGTGCATGTATCTGGTATGTTTTTGTAATATCTATTTAACTCCACCGGTGTAACATACATCCGCATTAACCATTTAAAATGTATCAATTTAAGACGCACATTTATTGATTTGGTTTGAGCTTCTGTGCAAGCCAATTCCCATTGTTCTTCTGAAATTTCAGTTTGCAGGTCTTCTTTCCAATAATTCAGTCTTTTCTGTGAGTTTTCACTTGAGGATAGTGTCAATGAGTTATAAAACTCTGAAATAATACCCTTTCTCTTACTATCTTTCGTCAAAATTTTTTCCAAGGATGAATAAGTAGGTCAGGTGGGGTGAGAGCATTATTTTGATTTGATCGAATAAAATTCCTAAGCTGAAGATATTTTAAAAAATGTGTTCTATTAAGATTAAATTTGATCCTCAGTTCTTCAAAAGACATTATGTTATCTGAACGTGACAAATATAAGTCTTGAATCTTTTGAATCCCTTTTAAATTCCATACTTTAAATACAGCATCCGCTCTCCCTGGTGTAAAATATTGATTACCCCATATTGGGCTAAATTGTGACAATAAGTGTGGTTCTTTTAAATATTTTTTTGATTTCACACCATATTTTGATCATATGCTTTACAATAGGATTTTTAACTTGTTTCTGTAATTTTTTAGCTGAGTCTGAGTATATGAATAAGGGAAGAGGTAAAGGTAAATTGTATGATTCCATTTCAGTCCAGTGAGGGAGATCATTTGATGAAAAATAATATGTCATAGACCTCAGTTGTGCTGACCAGTAATACAACATAAAGTTTGGACATTTCAGACCTCCACGATCAAATGGTAAATGTAGTAAGGACAGACGTAATCTAGCCCTCCTATTGTTCCATATAAATTCCACTAACTTTTTTTAAATTCTTGAGAATAGATCTGAAGGTGCTGGTAAAGGAATGTATTGAATTAAATATAATATTTTGGGTAAGATATTACTTTTAAGTATATTAATTCTCCCGATCATCGACATTGGTAGTGACATCCATCTCTGAAGCAACTCATTAATATCTGTCATTAAGGCTTCATAGTTGGCACTGGCAACTGATTCTAACTTAGGCACAATTTGAATTCCTAAATATTTAAACTGATTTACAACATTGAATTGATTTACCTCAGGAGCTGGGTGATTTCTCTGGGTCTCATTTAGCATTAATATTGAAGATTTAGTTTTATTTATTTTATATCCTGATATTTCCCCAAAGTTCTTTATTAAATTTAACAAGGTCGGAATTGATTTTTTTAAGATTCGACATAAACAAAATTATGCCATCGCTAAAGGTTCAATTGCCATAGTAAACAGTAAAGGTGAAAGTGGACAGCCTTGTCGACATCCTCTATTGATTTTTATTGATTTTGAGATATTGCTATTTGTTAGGATTTCTGCTGTAGCATTATTGTATATTATCTGAACCCATTTTATGAAATTATTTCCAAGTCCAAACCTTTGTAGGACTTCAAAAAGAAAGGGCCATTCGACCCTATCAAAGGCCTTTTCAGCATCCAATGATAGGAGAGCTGTATCCGGTGCTTCTTTATTAGAATAAATAATATTAAATAGTCTTCTTACATTATGGAAGCCTTGTCTTCCCTTTATAAAGCCATTCTGATCTCGGTTAATAATATTTGGTAATATTTCTTGTAGTCGTCTTGCTAAAATTTTACAGATTATCTTAAGATCAGCATTTAATAGGCTTATTGGTCTCATGTTTTCACATTTATTAGAGGGTTTACCTGGTTTTGGCAACAGTATAATTAAGGCATTATTCATGTATGGTGGTAAATTACTATTTTGAAATGCTTCTAAAACCATTTCCAAAAATGGTTTTATTAATTTATTCTTAAATTTTTTATAGAGGTCAACTGGAAGACCATCTGGTCCTGCACTTTTTCCTGATTTCATATTATCAATGGCTAGCCCAACTTCTTCTTGACTAATTTTTGACTCCAGTATCTCCCTATTTTCATTTGGAATACACGGTATAGATAATCCGTCCAAAAACCCATTTAGTTTTGTTAAGTCAGTTTCATTTTTTGTATCATATAGTTTTTCATAATAATGTCTAAAGGCACTATTAATTGCTAAAGGATCTACAACTGCCTGTCCGTTACTTATAATACTGGTAATTGTCACCATGGGGTGAGACGCCGGTTCGGCGCTCAGCCCATGCTCCTTTTATCCCTGCCTCTCATTGGGCAGTGCCTCAGCTGGTTCCCAGCTGTCAGTGTCACGGGACGGCTGGGGCCAATTAATCCTCATCAGCTGGGGCGCTGTTAATGAGTATAAAGAGGAGCAGCTTCGATCATTCGGGGCTGCGACATAAGCACTGCTAGGCTGAAGCCCCTTCGTCTGGTGTCAGCCTCAACTCCCCTTGCAGCATTCCGGTGTTTGTATCCCGCTGTGAGTATGCACGTCTTGTTACCCCCACGTCCGGTACGAGCTACCTACCCCTGCGCTGTGCAGCCTGAGAATGTACGTCTGTATGAGTGTCTGTGCTCTCCTCATCCCTTCCCCTTTACCCTGAATAAAATATCACGACTCACTGGCTTGTCCCTGGCTCTGATTGCCCGGCTCCCTAGAGCCGGATATGACAGTATGTCGCAGCCAGAAGAGTTGCCGGCGGCCGTGAGTCGCTGTGGAAATGTACCTTTCTGTCCGGGTGTCAGCGCTGCTAGCATGCCGCTTCCCAGGAGTCACTTCCGGCGCCAGGGCGACGAGCTGAGGTCCATCTCGGAGGCTGTCGACGGGACGCTCTTCACCCTGCACGACGCCTCCAACGCGAGACGCTGGCATCCGGGCCGTGCTGAGGAACTCCTGGACTGTCACCCTCACTCTCTGTACCATCTGGAGGACAGTGCCAGGATAGACGCTGCAGGTACACAGCGAGAGAAGCTCCACGGGGTGGATGGAAATCCCGGCAGGGAGTCGAAGTGGGCGACGTTTTTCCCCGCTTCGGAGTCCCGTTCCTGCCGCTATTCCAGTCCGGGAGTTCGCGCCAACCAGAGGACTTCCCCCGACCTGCGCCACGTCACTCGGGATTCCCTTCAAGGAGCCGCAGCTGACAGCAGTTATGTCCGGGGTCGAGTGGCTGTCGCGAGCTCTACTGTGTTTCCTGTCACCACCTTCAGGCATGTGGCGGCGGCAGTGAGATTGATGGTGAGGACTTCAGGGCTACGAAGCTTTCCCGTGCTCGACGCCTCCCTCGTCTCGATCTCCGATCTGGAGCGGCGAATCCTGGGTTTCCCCCTCGCTTCGTTCCCTGGGAGTAGTCGTCATCACATCGCCGAGTCACCTCTGCACGAACCTCGTCCGGATCCAGTTCTGGGTCATCGTCAGGACCGTTCCTCCCACGCAGCTGTCATCCCTTCGCCTCGTCAGTGTGGAGATTCTACAGCCTCGTCCCCTGAGCCTCGTTCCCCCCGCTGTCATTCCTGGACATTCGGGCTGGCTCACCCCGGCTGTTTTCCCCTCCTCCTCGACGCGCTTCCTGACCGCTGTGTGTGCCTGGAATCCCGGCCTGGTGAGCTCTCTGCTGGAGACAACGCGAGCGATCCTCAGACGAATTCCCGGGGGGTCCTCCGTTATCGCCGGGCGGGGAGAGGAAGAAGCAGAATCCACTACAGCAGGCGATGCTCAACCTCCAGGGGGCAGGCAAGTCATTGTTTTTTCACACCTGCTTAATGATTTGCTCTGTCACATCCCTGGAGGAGAAGTTCAGGGTTCGCAGCTCCCTGAACTCTCCCCACCTGCTGTAACCTGTATTCCTAATCCCGCATCCTCTGTGTCTCTCTCCGCCGAGCGGTCCCCGGCTCCGGGTCAACGTGGTGGGATATGGAGAGGGCCTGTGGTTCCGCAGCTACATTGCGGACGGAGGAGGGGGACTGACTGCTGCGTGGAGTCTACGCTGACGACTGAGCGTCCCTGGGTCTCCACGGAGGAGCGGTTCGGTCCAGCGGGACGAGATTCTTCTGGCTTCACGCCGAGCGGGTCGTCGGCGGGGTTACCTGAGCTGGAGGGATCTCAAGCTGCGCTGACCATCGTGCTGGCTGCGGGGCCCGACGCGGCTAGATGGGAGCCTGACAACGACCTCCTGACGACGGATCCTGGATCTTCGCAGTCCTGGACGGCGTCAGAACCCGAGATCAGGCGAGTGCTCTCCTTTCTTTTCTCTCTTTTTATCTTTGAGCACTTCAGCCTATCTCCAGGGGAGACGAGCAGGGTGCAGCCGCCCGCTGCGTCTGAGCTCGTCTCGCCGGGTTCTGGCGCTGCCGGTGATCCTGATCCCGGTTCTGTTTTCTCTTCTGAGCCTTCTTCCAGGGTCACCGGCAAGGAGTTGCTGTTCCTCGTGGTGCTGTGGGGTTCAGGTTCAGCGTTGGAGGTCGGTTCTGGTGTGGTGCTGACCCAGTCGGGGTCCGTCGTGGGTGCTGCTGCAGTGGTGCTCGACGTGGATTCGCCCGAGACCCAATCGGGGTCCGACGCGGGTGCTGCTCCAGCGGCGTTCAGCGTGGGTTCGCCTAAGACCCAATCGGGGTCCGACGCGGGTGCCACCCCAGTGTTGTCCAGGTCCGGTGGGGAGGTGGCTGTTCCCCTGCAGCCTGACACTCGTCTATCTCATCATCGGCTCTCCCCTAAGCCTCTTCCTCCGGGGTCCGCTCTGACCCTTCGCCCATCTCAACGGTCCTGGTGGTTGAGTGACGCGGGTCAACGGCTCGACCTGCAAGTCTTCTGGTTCGGCGAGCTGGTCCAACCTCCCGACGAACTGTATTGTTGCTGGGTGGCCTGGCACGGCTACCGGTGGCCTAGTTTCTTGGAACTTGGGTTTGGACTTGGCCGCCCGAACATTGTCTCTTCCCCGGGTTGCCAACTGGACAATGGGCGGGGAGATTACCAGAACAATTCCGGCCGTTTTGGACTCTGCCTGCCGTCTCCTCGGGTGTCCTTTACTTCTTTTATTATTATTGAGGTCACTCGGGTGTAGTTTCTTTGTCCATTAGGGGAATATATGTTTTTGTGCTGTGTTGTTTTTTTTATTAACCATACTCAGCATTTTTATCTTATTGTTATCCTGTTACCCTGTCACCTTTTTTCCCCTCTTGGTGACTCACCTTATGTATCGCGCTGTGTATTGCATTTTCTTATCTTTACTCAGCGTTTTCATTCATCCTTACCTTAGCCTTGGCCTCGTCGGTGCATCATGGAGTATGCGTGTGGTTTCCTGTTCAACCATACTCTGTGATCACCCCATTCTGTGTTATTATCCTCGTGGGGGGCCTTCCCTAGCCCCGACTTTAACATTGACTGTGTTTGTTATTGTTTGAAGTAATGTGTTTCATTCCCACTTAACCGTACTTCATTATTACCCATTTGTCCTTGTCACCTCTGTTTCTTTAGGTGATCTTTTATATATTCAGTGCTGTGTGTTTTGTTTTCTTTAGTATCCATGCACAGCGTTTTTCATCATTTTTTGTCCTGACCTTTGTCTTGTTGGTGCATTATGGAGTAGTGTGTTTTGTTCCCCTTAACTATACTCTGTGATTGCTTTATTCATTCCTGCCACCTTTTTGGTGGGTTTTTGGTTTTCTTTTTTTTGCCCCGATCTACACGTTATTTGTATGCTGTCTGTAGTCATATTTGGTATTTTCCCTACCTGTGTCCTAACTCAGTTTTCTCCCTAACTGTGCTCTGGGTTAATCCTTTTCCCTGTGTTGTAGGGTATTGTATTTGGGTTTTTTTTTTCCTCTGCCCTGCTGCCCTACATTGGTCTATTGTTGTTTTTTTTTTTTTTTTGTCCTTCCCTTTGCATCTTCCCCTCCGGTCCTGCCTCCCTTCCGCCCACCCTAGGTGGGAGGGGGGGGGGGGGCTGGGATGTTCCTGGTCGTTCGGGAGCCCGACCGTGAGGGGGAGGCTCTGTCACCATGGGGTGAGACGCCGGTTCGGCGCTCAGCCCATGCTCCTTTTATCCCTGCCTCTCATTGGGCAGTGCCTCAGCTGGTTCCCAGCTGTCAGTGTCACGGGACGGCTGGGGCCAATTAATCCTCATCAGCTGGGGCGCTGTTAATGAGTATAAAGAGGAGCAGCTTCGATCATTCGGGGCTGCGACATAAGCACTGCTAGGCTGAAGCCCCTTCGTCTGGTGTCAGCCTCAACTCCCCTTGCAGCATTCCGGTGTTTGTATCCCGCTGTGAGTATGCACGTCTTGTTACCCCCACGTCCGGTACGAGCTACCTACCCCTGCGCTGTGCAGCCTGAGAATGTACGTCTGTATGAGTGTCTGTGCTCTCCTCATCCCTTATCCCTTACCCAGAATAAAACATCTCGACTCACTGGCTTGTCCCTGGCTCTGATTGCCCGGCTCCCTAGAGCCGGATATGACAGTAATTGGTGTTTTAAATTCTAATTGTTTAATCTGCCATGCAAATAATTTTCCTGATTTTTCACCTTGTTCATAAAAGGTTTGCTTCAATCTTAGAAGACTCGAGGCAGCTCTATTTGCTGATTTTTTTGTCATATTCAGCTCTCAGAATCAGTAATTCGTTCTCTAATTTTGGATTACTTCCTGCATACACTTTTTCTTGAAGAATTTTTATTTTACGTTCCAATTGGACTCTCTCCTCTCGAGTCTTCCTAGATTTTGAACCTGTATAACTAATAATATGCCCCCTAATAAAAGCTTTGAAAGCTTCCCACTTTATACATGCTGATGTTTGTGTAGTATTGATATCAAAGAACTCATCTATCTGTTTTTCTATGTACTTAACAAATTCCTCACCCTGAAGCCATTTATGCTGAAATTGCCACCTACTTGGAACCTTTGTCAATTTCTTATCTACATATATTAGACAGCAGGGTGCGTGATCAGATATCACGATGTTATCATAGAAACAGTTTTGAATCTTGGACCTTAATTCTGTGGAGATCAAAAAATAGTCAATACGTGAGAATGTCTTGTAGGTATTAGAATAACAAGAATAGGCTTTGACTTGTGGTTTCATTTCTCTCCATATATCTAGCAATCTCAGTTCTTTCATAAAATGATTAATGGTCATCCTGCATCCATTGTGCGTACAGTCCAGTCCTGTTGATCTATCTATACTGGGATTCAATGTACAATTAAAATCCCCTGCTATTATATGTTGCCCTGTGAGTGATGCTAAAGTAAGAAATAAATTAACGAAGAAGTTTTGATCATCTATATTGGGACCGTATAAGTTCACCAGATTTATATTTTCTAATAACAATGATCCTTGGATGATTAGATATCTTCCCAGTTTATCTCCAATTACATTTTTCACTTGAAATGGAACTGTTTTATGTATGAGAGTCATAACTCCCCTGGCCCGGGATGAGAATGATGAGGTGAACACACTTCCCTGCCATCTTCTCCTTATTCTTTTTACATCCTCCTCTATTAGATGAGTTTCTTGTAAAAACACAATTTTTGAACCTATGTCTTTTATTTTATTCAAAACTTGTTTAAGTTTTTTTTAGATTTTGTAGACCTCTGCAATTCCATGAAGTTAAATTAAGATTAACGTTTTGGTCTATGATCAATAAAGAGTTCGAGATTACCTTGCAAAATAAACATGCTCATACAGAGAAGCAAAAACATGGATGGTTGAACATTCATCCCACACACTACACAAAAACAAATTCCCCCTCCCCACATTCGTGGTAATCCCCCCAAAATCAAAAAAAAAATTCCGTCTCCCATTATAGCCAGTGGCTGCTCCTCACCCGCGAGGATCAGTCAAACCACTCACTCTTTCCTCCTCTCAATCACCCTGACTCTGCTACTTTTAATGACATGACAATAACTCTCTTCTGTAGTTTTTCCAACTTAACTCCAAAATTTTATAGCAACTTTATACATCATATCTTTTTTTATATATATATATAATACAATCTATATTTTGTAGACATGCTGTATGTTTCAGATCAGTCAGATACTTGTACACATGCTTAAATATTCTACCTTTATATCTTGTTCTTGCTTCATGCTTAGCTCCCGCCAGTCTCTCCTTGGACCTGCTTAATGAACTCCTGTGCTTCCTGAGGGGTCTTGAAGACATGGGTTCTCCCTTTATATATGACCAGCAGTCTTGCCGGATGAATCACTCCATGACGAATCCCGAGGTTGCGCAGCTCTTTATGGGCGGGGTCAAACTGTTTCCTTAATTGTTGGATTCCTGTGGCCAAATCTGGGTAGAACCGCACCTGTTGATCCTGGTATTTGATTACTCCTTTAGTACGCGCTGCGTTGGTGACCGTCATCTTGTCTCTGTAGTTGAGGAACTTCATAATCAGCGTCCTCGGTGGTGTCTTATTATCTCTCAGTGAGCCGATTCGGTGAGCGCTCTCCAAGACGACCAATGACTGCAGATCCGCGTTGTTCAGCACCTCTGGAATTCACTTTTCCAAAAAGGAACACGTATCCCGTCCCTCCGTACCCTCCGGGAGGCCCACCAGCCTTAAATTATTCCGTCGCGACCGGGATTCTAAGTCCAGGACGTTATCTTCCAGACGTTTATTTTTTAATTCCAATGTTTGGACCTTTAATTGTAGGCTGGTGACGTCATCTTCAGCGTTGGCGATTCGGAGCTCTGCATGCGATACTCGTTCCGTACAGTCGCTTATTTCTTTTCTCATGCCTTCTATCGCTGCTATAATCCCATCAAACTTAGACAAAAAGTCTGCTCTCATAGAGCTGATAGCAGCAAGTACCGCATTCGTTCCCTCCTCGGCAGTCACCGCTCCGCCGCTAGCTCCCTCCTCTGCCATAGTCTCTGGAGTTTTTTCTGCTTCGTCACGAGCGTGGAAGTCTGTTAACTTGGATTGTCTCGACGAATCAGTTTTTCCTCCGCCTGATTTCACAGCCTTGGTTTTTACCATATCCGCGCCTAAACGCTAGGATAGGTTTTTGTTCCAATTGAGAGAGTTTTAGCCTACCTTTTATTATTAGGAGCAAAGCAGAGTGAAACACGTCTTCCTATGTGGCCGCCATAACCGGAAGTCCCCTGTGTGGCTTTGTTGGCTGGACATTTCACTGCTACACAGAGCTAATAGTCTGGAGAATTATGTTTTGCCAGCGCTGACAGCAAACGGATGAATCAGCCCAGTAGTATGTCAACAGCCTTCACTGTTTGGCTAGTATGTGTGAATTCGTCCACTTGGAAGACAAGATGGTGCGAGACCAGTTAGCAGAGCACACCACAAATCCGAGGCTGCAGGAGAAGCTATTGATGGTGCCGGACAGCCTGCCATTAACCAAGGCAGTGGAAATGGCATCCCAGCTAGAAGTGGCTGCCCAGTTAGCATCACAGCTAGGGGCTCCCGACCCCTGCTTTCCACATTCAGCTCTGCTGGCACAAGCCGTCGCCCCAGCTGCCCAGCCCTTCGACCCCATGTCTCCTCATGACGGCTCCACGTCTCCTCACGACGGCCTTGAGGTAAACGTCATGAGATGATGAGGCACTACAGCACGCCAACCCTGAGGTAAATGTGGCTCTTCCTTGTATCACGCACACACACACCTGCCTGGCTAGCCACAGGACAGAGGTGCCAATGCTGTGGTAAGCTCAGCCACTTCACCAGAGTGTGCTGCTCGGTTCCTGCAAGCCCACCGCCTCACCCGCCCAGCTGGCCCAACCCAACCACCATCCAAGCGCAAGCAACAGACCATTCAAGTGGTGCACAGTGGAGCTGGATGGCGTCAGTTTGCCATTACTACTGGACACAGCTG
This sequence comes from Pholidichthys leucotaenia, assembly GCA_020510985.1. Classification (NCBI taxonomy): domain Eukaryota; kingdom Metazoa; phylum Chordata; class Actinopteri; order Cichliformes; family Pholidichthyidae; genus Pholidichthys; species Pholidichthys leucotaenia. Next base: position 152,481,074 of record CM035839.1, on the reverse strand, counting down.
CCTCATAGTCCCTGCTAAATGAGTCCACGGATAGGAAGCTGTTTCCTCGGAAGACAACTAGAGCAGACACGGAGGAACTGTTTGGCTATGGACACATTAAAATCGGCATGATGGGAATAGTCACCTTCTCAGTATGCTACGGCTGCAGAGTTCTCCCTGCATTTACATTCCAAGTGACCCACCAGGGTGCCAGTCTCCTGGGTATTGACCTGATCGGCGATCTGGGCTTCTCCATTAAAGACCACACGGGTTCCGTCGTATTGACTGTTGCCTCAATTTGGCAACATTGCTAGCTGGCTCTTTTGAGATGCCTGGGGTGCCTCAGTGCTTTCAACCACCAGCCGCTCATCAACCCAGTGGTGTCCCTCGTTATTCAGCCCCTTCGCCGGCTGCCCCTTGCTCTATGAGATGATGTCACAGCAGAGCTGCAGAAAGTCCTTGACGCGGGTATCATCGAGCAGGTCAACGCATTCCCCTGGCTCTCCAACCTGGTGGTGGCGAAGAAAAAATGGGTGGTCTGCAGCCCTGTGTTAATCTCAGAATGGTAAATAAAGCAGTAATCCTCGAAAAATACCCCCTGCCCACGGTGGTGGGGTGAGCTTCTACAATCCATGGCTCAAAGATTTTCTCCAAACTCGACCTTCACCAGGGTTATCTGCAGGTTCCTCTACACTTGGACAGCCGTGACCTCATGGCCTTCGTGACCCACTTGGGGGTCTTTTGCTGCACCCACATGCCCTTTGGCCTCAGCTCCACTCCTAGCTGCTTCCAGAAGATTATGGCCACCATCTTTGTTGGTCTTCCGGGCATGGTGGTATACCTGGACGACATTGTGGTGCACAGCGCAACAACATCTTTACACGACGCTCGTCTCTCCAAAGTGTTGGAGGGGCTCACCAGCCACGGCCTCATTGTTGAATGGGGGAAAGTTCATCTTTGTAGCACCTATCTAGGTGCTACTACTATCAAGGTTGTGGAGTTTTGCTTGACCGCTGATGACCTGACCCCACTACACTCGAATGTTGAGGCAGTGTTACACCTGCCTGAGCCATCATGCCCCGCCCAGCTCTCTTCCTTCCTAGGAATGATGGCTTTCTACCTGCGCTTCCTTCCCCACTACTCTGAGACAACAGCACCACTGTGCGCCCTCCTGAAACAGGATGTGCCCTGGTCGTGGGCCCCTGTCTGCTCCGCCACCATCCACCAGCTCAAGACACAGCTCACCTCCCCACCTGTGCTCACCCACTTTGACCAACAGAACCCCACATTTGTAACCTGTGACGCCTCCAATACTGCCATAGGGCTATTCTGTCCCAACTCCATGAAGGGATCGAGCACCCGGTGGAGTTTGCTTCAAGGTCACTTATATCAGCTGAACAGAAGTACTCGGTGGGGGAGAGGGAAGCACTGGCTTGTGTTTGGGCATGTGAATGGTGGCACATGTACCTGTACGAGTGGCATTTCACGCTCCAAAAGGACCACCGGGCTCTCACAGCCCTGCTAGCAATGATGGGGTCAGGACACAAACCACTACATGTGTACAGGTAGACAGAGAGGCTACAGGCATACAACTTCACCACCCAGTTCACACCCGGCAGAGAGAACATGGTAGCGGACTTGCTCTTCCAAGCCACCTCAAGCCCTGCAATTGGGACCCCTTAGAACCGGAACTGATCCTCATGCTACATGGGCCTCTCCAAGCTGCTGTTTCGCTGCAAGAGCTCCAAACTGTGTCTGAACAGGACCCTGCACTGGCTCAACTCCGCACTTTCATTCAGGAGGGCTGACTGTCAAGCATGCCAGAGGAGCTAGCATCTTTTCACAGAGTCAAGGATGACCTCTCATGCTGGAACGACATCTGTGTGGCGAGGGGGCTCTGCACGGTGGTCCATGAAGCCTTGAGGGCCCGCATTCTAACCATGGTACACAAAGATCACCTGGGTGTTGTAAGGGTCAAACAATGCTGCTGAGGCCTGGTCTGGTGGCCAGGTATCAACAGGGACTTGGAAACTATGGTGAAAGACTGTATGGCCAGCAGCAAGACTGGCCCACCATCACCCCCGCCTCTATAGCCTCTGCCATGTCCGCCAACTCCGTGGACACATATTCAGCTGGACATCTGCGGTGAATTCCACGGCACCCCCCAGCACCAGCGCTTTCTCTTAGTGGCCTATGACCTCCATTCTACATGACCTGAGGTGCTACCTACCAGCTCTGTTACTACTGAAGTGGTCATCGACTTTCTCTCCTCCCTGTTTGCCCGCTGGAGTGTGCCTGACTCCATCACGACAGATAACGGGCCACAGTTCAGCTCGGCTGACTTCGAAGATTTTGCGGAAGGGAGGGGGATCAAACATATCAGAACTGCCTTTTACCACCCTCAGGCCAATGGTGGAGTGGAAAGGTTCAACCAAACCCTCAAAAATGGGCTCAAAGCGCACCTGGCGGATGGGCCCCCTTTCTCTGCCACACTTCAGAGCACCTTGCTGCACAACAGAGCGACGCCGCACATCACAATGGGCAGCTCTCCAGCTCTCCAGCTCTCCTTATGTTGGGGCGTGAGACATGTGTAACCCAGTGTTAAAAACGTGATTAAAAATTATGAATGTCAATACCGCTTTAAGAAGAAGGAGGGGACATTCATTTCACAATGGGAGTAGATAGTTTAACGTGAATTAAATTATAAATATTGATACCGCTTTTAGAAAAGAAAAACACCCATTTCACAATGGGAATACATAATTTGAATATGAATATTTAAATAAATATATATTCATAAATAGTAGGAACATTTTCTAGAAGGTTCTGATAAAGTTCCTAGTATTGTGTGTTGATATTTCGAGTAACCAATGGCTGTGCCGTTGCTGGGTCACGCCAGCCAATGGGTTAAGCGCTCTCTCCCTGGGTCTGGGATGACTTGCATTTTTGGCTCAGTCACGCCAGACGCCGAAAGACACAGACCAGAGAGAGAGACAGTCCTTGGTGATATGGCGACGCTAGCGTGCTGATAGTAGCCTTTGCTTGGATAAAACCCTTGAAATTGATTGGGATCCAAAGGTTGTCGACGCCGTTGAGCGCAGGAACTCCATTGAAGCACGAGCCACTTGGCATGGTCAGGTTCTTTTTTTTTATTCCTTTGGACTGGTTTGACCAGAGCGTGGATCTCCAGGTCTGGATGGCGAGCCGAAGCCCGAACCCTATGAACTGCTAAAGGTGACTCCACTAGTCACCTGGAAAGGACCAAAACAGGACTGTGAATTTTGTAAATATAAGTTTGAGTTTATGAATTATTTTTTTTTCTATTTTATTGCACTGTGTATTTATTTTTGTGCACATAATTGTAAATAATATGCATAGTTGCAAGTTCCATATACGGCTGTGTATGTGTCGTCTGTTGCTGCACCTCCCAGGCTCCTATGAACCCAGAGTTGGTCTGACCTGGCCCAATTATCCCTTTTCCCTCAGGTAGTAAAGTTAAGGTAAATACATTGCCTTAACACACCACTACCAAAAAGGGTACTACACCTAAAGTGAGTAGGTGTTAGTTAGTAAGGGTTACACATAAAAATCTGGCGAGCGCAGGTGTGGGTGTTACCCTGTTTTCCCCAATTACCCAGTGATATTATACCCCCAATTACCCATTGTATTACAGTGGTATATTGTTACAAAATTTGGCGAGACAAGTAAGTGTCACAGGATTATTATACATGCCTTCCACTAGACCGCCTGCGCCCCCCATCAGACAACGCTCCTGTAGTGGCGCCCTCACCTGACGGCAGGGTGGCCGAGCATCAATGGCGCATGAAGTAGAGGTTCAATAAGAAGCGTCGGGCAAAACGCCCTTCACTCACGGTGCTCGACTGGGTCCGGATTCGTCGACCCAATCACTCACACAAACTGCAGTCTTTCTCTGTGGTCTTCCTCTTTTCCTCCTGCCTGGCAGCTCCATCTTCAACATCCTTTGTCCAATATATCCACTACCCCTCCTCTGCACATGTCCAAACCATCTCAGCCCTTGCCTCTCTTACTTTGTCTCCAAACCACTCAACCTGATATAGCTACTTGTTTCTAATATTATCCCTCCTATAGTCACTCCTGATGAGAATCTTAGCATCTTCAACTCTTCCACCTCCAGCTAAGCCACCTGTCTTTTCATTAGTACCACTGTCTCCAAACCATACATCATAGCAGGTCTCACTACCATCTTGAAAATCTTCCCTTTCACTCTAGCTACTATCCTTCTGTCACAAACAGGGCAACCTTAACTTGCTGTTAGGCCCTGAGGCTGAGATGTTTTGTCGCCCCCCCCAACAGAATCTCAGTTTAAAAATGTGTAATAGCTACGTTTTTAATAATGGATTGCAGTTATATAGCACTGAGTGAGTCCATTATTCCTTCACGCCACAGATAATGATAAGCTACCTCTGTAGCCACAGCTGCCCTGGGGCAGACTGACAGAAACATGCCAACGGCCTCTCCGACCACCACCGAACATTTATTCACATTCATACATCAGTGTCATGAACCATAAACACACTGGACGCAAAGTGGGTTAAGTATCTTGCCCAAGGACACAACAGCAAGGTGAGGAGAGTGGGATTTGAACCACCAGCCCTCCAGTTATTAGACAACCTGCTCTACCTCCTGAGCTACTATGGCTTCATTTTTGTTTCTCTTGGAGAAATAATGCAACTGTGAGCTAGAAAACACAACTACACAGCAAAAAGTCAAAAATAAGTAAAATGAAATAAATTAAGGCTGTTTATGCTTCTTTTTTTGTCTGACAAATATTTATTCTTGCTGTGCAGTTTATGTGTAAGAAAATTTTATATGCTTTCCAGTAGTTTTAACTTGTTTTAACAATTTGATAAGTCAAATTTTCTTGCTCTCTTGGCAGATAATTATACTTAAAAAAAGAAAAAAAAAAAAGAAAAATATCTGCCAACAAAGTAAGATTAAATTCTTTAAAACAAGTAAAAATTTTCTTAAAGCAAGTAAAATCTTACAGAAAACTGCACAACAAAAAGAAATACTTGTCAAAATTATCTTGTGAGTGGAAAAAAAAGCATAAAGCCTTGATTTAAGATATTTTAGCTTACTGAGATTTCCCTTTTAACAGCGTAACAGATACTGCCTTCGGCATAAAATTACATCAGTGAAGTATTCCTGATTCAAACAATGCACAACAGCAGCAATCAAAAACCTGCACAGGTGGCTGGAAAGCACTGCAAATAGGCATGCCTTACCTTTTTAGAAGTGCTTTCTTCTGGCCTTTTTTAAAGAAAAATCCTTCATTATGTCCTTTAAGTCCAGCTCACAAATATTGTCATACTCTTTGGATGCATGCTTGATCCAGTCTACTTTTACCAAGTTCGGAGTCCACTGTCCCACACACAGCTGTCTGATGTAAGGAATCGTGCGTGACCTGTCTTCTCCCTTTCCCCTTCTCCTCCAGGTGAGTGCTTTAACAGCCCACCTGTCTCATGGGTGCAGTAATAAGCAGCTCTGCCTCCACTTGATGCTCCAGCTTAGAAAAATTCTTTACGCTTCAGAATTTTGTGAGCAATTCACTTTCCCCAAGCTCTTTTCCTCTCAATAATTTTATGAGTGTCACTTTCAAACTTTTTTCTGGACATTTTGACTAATTACTTCTTACCTCTCACTGGTGCTTGCATAGTCACATGTCAAAACAATTCCTCTGATAGGCTATTAGGCACTTGTAAATTAGACCAATCAGCAACCACACACAAATATCAAGTGATGGACATAGAATTTGACCAATTAACAACAATGTGGTCTTTTTTTTATTGGCTCATGATAGGCCCCTGATTTTTGTAGGCCCCTGGGCTTCAGCCCAGCCGAGCCCATTCGTTAAGGCAGCCTTGGTCACAAATCACCCCTGACACTCATTTCCACCCACTCTATGCTGCTTGAACTTTCTTATTTATCTCTCTTATACACTGTCCATTGCTTTGGATGGTTGACCCCAGGTGTTTAAGCTCATCTACCTTCACTACCTCTACTCCTTCCATCTTCACCGTTACACCTGCCTCCCTCCCATTCACACTCATGTATTCTGTCTTGCTTCTACTGACTTTCATCCCTCTTCTCTTCAGCACATACTTCCACCTCTCCAGATTCTCTTTCACCTGCCCCCTACTCTCACTACAGATCACAATATCATCTGCAAACATCATGGTTCAGGGAAACGCCTGCCTGACCTCATCTGTCAGCCTGTCCATCACTATGGCAAACAAGAAGGTGCTCAGAACTGATCCTAGTGTATTACCACACCCGTGCTGAATCCATCCGTCATTCCTACAGCAGACCTCACTAGCATCTTGCTGTTCTCATACATGTCCTGCACCACCCTCACATAGTTCTCTGTCACTTCTGACTTCCTCATACAGTACCACACTTACTGTCTTGGTAAACTATTTTTCTCTAGAGCCACAAAGACACAGTACAACTACTTCTGACCTTCTCTATATACTTCTCCATTAACACTCTTAAAGCAAACATTGCATCTGTGGTACTCTGTATGAAACCGTACTGCTGCTCACTGATTGTGACCCCTCCTGTTAACCTGGTTTCAACAACTCTTTCCCATATTTTCACGATCAACTTGATGCCTCTGTAGTTACTATAGCTCTGAGCTTCACCCTTGTTCTTGAAAATCGGTACTTCATCCATCCTCCTCTCTCTTTTTCTTCATTAGCTCTAATTAGTAGTTAATGTGTGTTCCCTTAACTAAATTGTTAGTAATAATATGTATTTATTCATTTGTTGGTAAACAAAGGACTTAAGAAACAGGAAAGGGAAACAAAACTTTCAAAAGTTCCATAAAATGCAGAACAACTTTTATTTTGCAAGACACTAGGGAGATACTCAGCAGGAATGAATGGTATGTGGCATGACATAAGAGAGGAAAAATAAATAATTTAAAGCTAATTTAATGCAGTGAAGTCTCAGAATGTTCAACATTTAATCTTTTTTGTTTTTTCTAAATTGGGTCGGTGGGAAGTTTTAGAATATATACTATAGTTTTAAAAAGTGTAACTCTTTATATTAGAGTTACCAATATTAATAGTAACCAATATTCTTAACGCTTGATTAAGACAGCATATCATCTTAGGTGGGAAAGTTTTCTACCTAGTAGTTCTCACTCCATCACGAATGAGAATTAACGCAACTGACACAAAAAGAGACTAGACCTCTCAGTCTTTCACCATGCTTTATAATCACAGTAGCACACCTTTAATTAATAAAAATTATCTTGACCGCACTAAAGAGTAGATCCAGTATTCTCTGTACTGAGAGTTTCACTTTCAATTTTTATGGACTCCATAAAAGACTTGAGGCCTACTGTGTATGTGAAATATGTTTGCATGTGAAATATGGGCTATGCTGCATCCCACTCATATAGAAATAAATCAGAGGCCTTGAATCAATGCCCTTGTATCCCATAGGCAAACTGCTGTGGCAAAACACAATCAATTCTACCCCAGGATTCATTGTTCCAATTACTAAGCCCTGTTCTCTCCTGCAACAAGCAAGCAGGGTGGACAAGAATCATCTTCCATCAAGCATTAACAGCAAGTCTGAATTCAAATCAGTTCATTGGCATTCTGCAGAGGCATTTCAAGCAGTGATGGAAGCATGTTGGTTCTGTCATCAGCTGATGTAGAAAGAAACTTATTGTGAATTTAGGTGCTGTATGGTCCACACACAGCTGCAAACTTCATATATGTCAAGAGTTTTAAAGGGAATGCCTGGCAGACAGCTCCTATTTCTCCCTATGGATGAGTGTGTTAAATACATTAGAGCACTATATACTGTGTGTGTCTGGCTTGTGTTGCAGGAGTCAGGTCACAGCCAATTGAATTACAGAGCACAATGTGTTTTTGTAGGATGTCACAGGAGGGTGGGGGAGACTGTGGGTTAAAGGAAGGGGAGGTGCATGGTGTTACATTTTGTTTTGATTTAAACATCACCTGATATTTCAAACATTCCCAAGTAGAGAAGGATGATAAAAATGAGTGAACACAGTGCATTAGCCTCTATTGAACACAAGTGAAGAGGTGGGTACAGTTAAATAATTGCTTTATTACAATGACATTTTGAAAAGCAGCTTTTAAATACCATAGGCAAACTTCTAATCAAACCGGACCCTGAGTGGAGGAGTAACATTCTGGCATGATTTTATTTTTATTTATTTTTATTTAACCAGGAAAAAAAAACCATTGAGATTAAAAACCTCTTTTTCAAGGGAGTCCTGGCCAAGAGGCAGCAAAAAAATCACAAATACACTTACAATGACATACAAATCATATAAAACAGTTACAAATTAGTGAGGCCGTCTCAAGTGTTCTCAATCTGGATTTAAAATCGTTCAATGAAACAAGTTCCGTTAGTTTCCAGTCTTTTTGCAACATGTTCCATGTAGAGGGGGCTGAGAACATGAAAGCTCTTTTTCCCAGCTCAGTACGGGCAAATGGAACAGAAAGCAACAAATGATCATTAGAACGCAAACCATATAAGAATCAACACTTCTCAGTGTGATCAAATTACAAATGTAAGGGGGCAACAGTCCAAGCATGGCCTTGTAAATAAAAATGTACCAGTGAGTCAACCTCCTGGTGGACAAAGAGGGCCATCCCACTCTAGAATACAGTTCCTCAGTGTGTTCTATGATGAACACACTGAGGCCACCAGGGGGTGTCACTATATACAGCCTAGGCCAATGCAGATTTGAAAAGACACATGCCCATATCTAGGGCTATCTCTAGCTTTTTTGGGGCCCTGAGGGCCCCTTTACACAGACAGAGGCCATTCAGTGGTGACTGAGAGATCAAAAATTGACCCGATCTTGCGACAATCTCCTAAAGCCTCAAAAAAAGCCATTTCTGTGTAAATGTTTAGGAGATATTTTGGTAGCTTTCATGGTGATCTATAGAGATCTTTGAAAGATACTTGGGAGATCACTGGGAGACCAGGAGAGATCATTGAGGGATCATTGAGAGTTTGTTGGGGCACCAAAGAGGTGTGCGTGTATATACACAGTGGATATAAAAAGTCTACACACCCCTATTAAAATGCCAGGTTTTTGTGAGGTAAAAAAAAATGAGTCCAAGAAAAATCATTTCAAAACTTTTTCCACCATTAATGTGACCAAAAACCTGTACAACCCAACTGAAAAACAAACTGAAATCTTTAAAGGGGAAAAATAAAAAAAAACTTCCAATAACCTGTGGGCATAAATATGCACACCCTTAAACTAATACTTTGTTGCAACACCTTTGGCTTTGATTACAGCACTCAGACTTTTTGGGTAGGAGTCTATCAGCGTGGCACATCTTGATGTGGCAATATTTGCACACTCTTCTTTGCGAAAGTGCTCCAAATCTGACAGATTGCGAGCGCATCTCCTGTGCACAGCCCTCTTCAGATCACCCCACAGATGTTTGATCGGATTCGGGTCTGGACTCTGGCTGGACCATTCCAAAACCTTAATCTTCATCTGGTGAAGTCATTTTTTTGTTGATTTGGATGTGTGCTTTGGGTCATTGTTGTGCTGAAAGATGAAGTTCCTCTTCATCTTCAGCTTTCTAGCAGAAGCCGGAAGGTTTTGTGTCAACACTGGTATTTGGAACTGTTCATAATTCCTTCCACCTTGACTGAGGCCCCAGTTCCATCATCATCATCATCATAGCAGTCTGTCGTGGGCGACAATGACTGTTTCATTTAGGTCTGATCAGATTCCTCCACACAGCTCTGTCCTTAGCCTTCCGCTGCCAGGAACTCCTGTCTATGTCTAACTTCTTCAAGTTTCTTTTTACAGTGTCTTTAAATCTGAGCCTTGGTCTACCCTGATTGCATTTGCCCTTGCATAACTGTGAGTAGAGTAACTGCCGAGGGAGACGCTGGTGGTCCATCCTCTCAACATGTCCGAGCCATCTCAGGTTCATCTGTATTAGCATGTCCTCCATTGATGGTAGACCAGCTCATTTCAATACTTCTATGTTGGTTATCTTGTCTTTCCATGAGATGTTCATTATGGCTCGAAGGTGTCTCATCATGTACGCATGGAATTTCTTCACCTGCACTCTGCAGACAGTCCAAGTTTCAGCACCGTACAATAGGGTAGCCAGTACTGTCGCTCTGTACACTTTGCATTTCACACGGATAGACACATGTTGATTGTTCCACAGTCTCTCCCTCAAGTTTCCAAACACAGCGCTCGCTCTTCCCATTCTGAGAGATAGTTCGTCCTCCAGCCTAGCATTCTCTGAAACAGTACTCCCTAGGTACTTGAAAGTCTTGCACTTGACTAGTGGCTCTGTACCAATGCTGATCTCTTCTGGTAGTGATGTTGATAACTGGAACTTTGGTGGTTGATAAAGGCACTCTGTCTTCTTGATGTTGATTTGGAGGCTGCATTGGCTAGCTGCTCTTGCAAATTTCTCCACTAAAGATTGCATATCTTCCACGCTGTGTGCAACTAGAGCACTGATGTCGGCAAAGAGCATTCCTCTTTTTATTTTTTTTTAGTTTAGTTTATTTGAAAAGGGACAATGCAATTTCATAAAACACATGATTACACATGTTTAAAAAAGCCAGAATTAGCCAAAAGGCTAGTTTTCATCTGTAGTCCCCTGGCCAAGATGTAAAAAAGCAGTAAAATGCATCTACAAGAAAAAAAAAACATGGTTAGATATTTGAGAGGGCACTAATGTAACAAATAACATATACAGTGGGGCAAAAAAGTATTTAGTCAGCCACCAATTGTGCAAGTTCTCCCACTTAAAAGATGAGAGAGGTCTCCAATTTTCATCATAGGTATACCTCAACTATGAGAGACAAAATGAGAAAAAAAATCCAGAAAATTACATTGTCTGATTTTTAAAGAATTTATTTGCAAATTATGGTGGAAAATAAGTGTTTGGTCACCTACAAACAAGCAAGATTTCTGGCTCTCACAGACCTGTAACTTCTTCTTTAAGAGGCTCCTCTATCCGCTTGTTACCTGTATTAATGGCACCTGTTTGAACTCGTTATCAGTATAAAAGACACCTGTCCACAACCTCAAACAGTCAGACTCCAAACTCCACTATGGCCAAGACCAAAGAGCTGTCAAAGGACACCAGAAACAAAATTGTAGACCTGCACCAGGCTGGGAAGACTGAATCTGCAATAGATAAGCAGCTTGGTGTGAAGAAATCAACTGTGGGAGCAATTATTAGAAAATGGAAGACATACAACACCACTGATAATCTCCCTCGATCTGGGGATCCACGCAAGAGCTCACCCCGTGGGGTCAAGATTATCACGAAAATGGTGAGCAAAAATCCCAGAACCACATGGGGGGACCTAGTGAATGACCTGCAGAGAGCTGGGACCAAAGTAACAAAGGCTACATCAGAAACCCACTACGCCACCAGGGACTCAAATCCTGCAGTGCCAGACATGTCCCCCTGCTTAAGCCAATACATGTCCAGGCCCATCTGAAGTTTGCTAGAGAGCATTTGGATGATCCAGAAGAGGACTGGGAGAATGTCATATGGTCAGATGAAACCAAAATAGAACTTTTTGGTAAAAACTCAACTTGTCGTGTTTGGAGGAGAAAGAACACCATACC